>QLOC01000016.1:0-600000 GCA_003413675.1 Phytopythium vexans | reverse complement strand
AGTGAGCCTTCCTTGTTTTTTGAGCTTTTTGATGGCCGAACTTTGATTGACACGCAAGCATTCTCGATCGCGAATGATGGCTGATGTGGCATCGTGAGTTCGGTAAAGTGCGAATGAAGTGTAGCTATGTGCCGGGAAGCTCCAACTTGTTTCAAGTTGCAGAGTGTTTGATAGGAGCCCGACCTCTTGCTATTAACGCACGGATGCAATGGCGGTGACAACGATTGATATGTTCTAGCAAGACGGCCGTATGTGATGCTGTTGACGAATTGTCGCTTCTATTGCCTAGTGACGACGACTGAGGCTCACTTGTTCTTCTTCTTGGTGGACTTGCCGCTCGCGTCCTTGTCCGACTTCTTCTTGCTCTTCGGTTTCTCGGCCTTCTTGGCCTTGCCCTCGCTCTTCGCACTCTCCTTCTTGCTCTTCGACTTGTCGCCGTGCTTATCCGATTTCGTTTTCTTCTTCGCCTTGGACTTGTCGCCGTCCTTCTCCTTCTTTGACTTCTTCTTGGACTTGTCCTCGGCTTTGGCCTTGCTCTTCTTAGATTTGTCGCTTGATTTCGACTTGCTCTTCTTGCCACCGCCGGACACCTCAGCCTTCCCGCCACCTCCTGGTTTCACTTTGTCCGCGCGCTTCTTCTTCCCCTTCTTGCCAGATTTGTCCTTGGCGCCGTCGTACGTCTCGCGCCAGTTGGCATCTCCCTCAGGGACAGCCTTCCCACCCTTGCGCATCTTACGCCGCATGCGCTTCATGGCGTACCGCTCCATGGCTGCGCGCTTTCGTCGCTTGCGCCACTCCATGATGAGTCCAGCGAGCAGCACCAGCGCAACGGACGAACATCCGATGATCAAGGCCCACGGCAGCTTGGGAACGTACGTCCACGTGTACTCGTTCCGACCGGTCACAAACGTGGCGTCAACGTTGCCTGCGGGATCCACAGCGCGCACACGGAGCTGGAATGTACCGCCATCGAGCCACGAGACGAAGTCCATAGCTCCAAGTGTCTTTGTCCAGTTGCGCACGACCAGCAGCTCCACGGTGTCGAGCACGTGGTACTCGAACACACACCCCGGCTTGTTGCTCTCGAACGCGAACTCCGTGTCCGAGGTGCCGTCTCGAGGTGTGGCCGTAATCTGAGCGAGCGGAAGCTGCGAGTCTCGGTACCAGACGTCGCTCTCGTAGTAGTCTGGTGATGTGAGTCCACCGAGAAGGAACACCTTGCGCTTGAAGACGACGCCGGCGTGGCCTGTACGCGGAGTCGGCGTCCAGCGACACACTGTCCCCTGAGCATCGTCGAACACGTCCCGCAGCACTTGAACCTGGTCCACGCCGTTCACGTCCGGCCAGAACAGCCGACCGGTTGCAGAGTTCGTCGTCTGGTCGCCGAAATGCGTGCATCCGTCCCAATCTGCTGCCGTCGTCTCTGCAGTTGTCGTCGTGGTCTCGTCGTTCGCGTGAATAACGGGCGTATTCGCGAGCTCCGTAGCTTGATCAACGTCGACCGACACGGAACACTGATCAACCAAGAGTTTGGCGAGCGCGATGTAGTCGCAGATTGGCATCATGTTGCGTAGTGACAGGGTCTGGTCGAACGTGAGCGCCGTCAAGTCACGAACAACTTGCACACCCGCAGCATTGAGGATCGAAGCGTGCTTGTCTGTCATGATGCTGAGGTAGCTCACGGGACTCGCCGGTGTGGTGTACGCTTGCGCAATCGTGCCATCACCGAAGTCCATAATCCAATCGCTCGTGTCTCCCTTCCACGTCCACACGTCGGCGCGAGGTCGCTCCTCGTCCTCGCCGTACATCAACAGCAGCTGATCGTCCGGATCTTCGCCACTCGCAGCATCCGTCGCTCCGGGGAGAACAAGTGCAACGTGCTTGGCGCGCGGATCCCACGGCGCACTGCTCGTCACAACACCCCAGTTCATGCCATCCGTACTGGCCCACACGTCGTTCAGCAGCTTGATCTCTTCGTGTCGCTCCACGTCTCCCGTGCGTCCGCCAAGCACATACAGCAGCGACTTGAACGACACCATCGCGTGCTCTCCGCGCGGCGCGAAGCCCGTTGCTAACGTCAGCGCCGTCCAGTGCTGTCCGTCGCTCGACGTCCAGACATCGCTCATGTACTTGCGGTAGCCGCCCGCACACGCGAACTCCTCGCCGACGCCGCGCTTCCTCGCGTGCTCCTCGACGCCACAGTTGCCGCGCTCGACGAGAGCGTACCCTCCCGAGAGAAACAGCTTCGAGTCGAACAGCGCGACGGCGTGCAGCTCGCGCGGTGACCACATGCGGCACACGCACTGGCCGATGGACGCCGCCTCGTCGAACAGACACTCCGCGTCGCCTTCGCAGTCGTCGCTCGTCTCGCACTGGAACTCGACACGTCCTCCCTTGTGCTGTAGCCCAGCCTGCGGCATGGCACACCCCGGCGTCACGAGCGTCCACGACGCGCCGGCGTCACTCGACCGCCACACATCGTTCTTAAGCACCGCGTACTCTCGCCACCGCACGTTACGCGGACCGATCGTCCTAAGTCCACCTCTTAGCTCTCCCTCAGGCACGGGGACATGCTCTCTCGCACGTCCACCAAGCACGAACAGCTCGTTGAGGAACGCCGTGGCAGCGAAGTTCCGTCTCGGAGACCACATACTGTCCGCCAAGTACGCGCCAGGAGGCTCAGAAGGATCGTCGCATCCCGACGGAGGATGAACCGCCCACGCCGCAGCCGCGCACGAGATCCACTCCGTGTACGTGACTCCCCGTGGCGGCGTCTTGCCGCTGTTCGTCTGCAGCCACGTGAGGTTCGCGAGCGTCTGCGGCAGCGGGTCGCCCCACTTGGTCGTCTTGAGGATGTTCGTCTCGACGTCCCACGAGATCCCCGTCGTGGACCACACGTCGTTCTTGAAGCTGCCGCCGCCGGGGTACGCGCGGAGGTCCTGCGCGCCTTGGACGTTCGAGTCGCCGCCCAGCACAAACAGCCGCGCCTTCTGGCCGGAGCTCTTGGCGTACGCGTCGCTGAAGTCGAGCGCCGCCGCCGAGTGGCCGTGGCGCCGAGTCCATGGCGTAGCGCTCAGCACCGCCGCGTTCGTGTGACGCACGCCGCTGACCTGAGCCCAGTTGGACGCTTCAACTGCTCGGAACGATGCCGCGATTACGGCCAGGAACAAGGCGACATCACGCAGGGTGACAGGGAGGACAACGCAGCGCCATGGACACCGGCGGCGCATCACTGAGCGCAGCAGCGTCGCGCCGGTGGCCGCGAACACACTGCGCGTTGACGAGTTTCCTTCATCCCCATCTTGATGTGCGAAGTTGCCGGCAAGAATAGAATGGGATGGCGGTAAGTGCGCGGATGGAAATAGAGCAAATTTCAACCCCTAAAAATCGAGGAGTGATTGTGCACGGTATGACTCGAGTAGTAGTGCTCGAGAGTGTTACTGACACTGATACACCCGCTAGTACACTTTGCGAGCCAAGCCGAACAAGAATCACGATGATGGAGCCACGGCGAAGCACGGGAGTCTCGGCCACGACCAAGCTGCACATCCTGGACCGGCCGCTGAGCCGCGGGAAGGCCGAGGTGCGTCGTCTCGACTAAGCAGGGCTGCTTTGTGAGTCGCTGTTACCATCGGCTGCTGACTGTGGCGCTTGTGACTTCAGGTGAGCCTGAGCGCGTTCGCCTTCCTCTTCTCCGAGATGGTGCAGTACTTCCAGGGTCGCGTGCAGAACATCTCGGACCTCGAGAACCGGTGCGTCCTTTCCAGCTAGATGACCACACAGTTTGCCATATTGATGTTACTATCGCTTAGACTGGACGACGCGGGCTTTGGTGTGGGCGTGCGCGTCGGAGAGCTGCTGTGCCACCGCGAGAAGGCCGGGCGACGGGAGACGCGGCTGCTCGGCATGCTGCAGGTATAACCCTGCCATCTAGCTCAGGCTCGATGATGACATCGAGGCTAACAACTCGCGCAGTTCATCGTGTCGACGTGCTGGAAGGCTTTGTTCGGCAAGGCGGCGGACGCGCTGGAGCGCAGTACGGAGAACGAGGACGAGTACATGATCCACGAGCTCGAGCCGCTGACAAACAAGTTCATCTCGGTGCCTCCGGACCTCGGCCAGCTCGACTGTGCGGCGTACATTGCCGGGATTGTGCGCGGCATCCTCACGAGCGGCGGCTTCCCCGCGCAGGTGACGGCGCACACGGTGGAGGTGGGCAATGGCGCGCGCGACAAGACCGTCTTCCTCGTCAAGTTCGACGATAAAGTGATGCGGCGCGAGCGCGTGCTGACGTAAGCTGCTTCACGGCGAGTACGCCCGCGCGCTGTGGATTGTTAAATAGACTCGCGACGTTCGCGGGATCTACGATTGAGCCATACGGACGTCGCCGGCGGCGTCCTCCTGCGTCTGTCCCCACGTCGCGTAGTCGGCTTGCTCGCTCGCCTTGTATTCGTCCACGAGGCTCTGCACCACCTCGCGCGCGTTGTCGAACTCGTCCAGGTTCTCGGCGAACATGGGCTCCTTCTTGTAGTTGTCGATGAAGGCGTTGTGCTTCTTGAGTCGGTCGTACTGCACTAGCAACTTGTGGAAGAGCTGCACAACAACAACAACAAGATGGCGTTAGAGACCTGCAACAGACACGACTGACTCCAACCATTCAAAGCACCACGTACCGCGCCGATGCTGGTGTGGTTGGCGAGCATGAGACCATTGACCTTGTGAGCCGTCTCGACGTACGGAGACTTGCGCGAGAGTGCGACCTGGATCGACGCCGGACCCCAAGGAATGAAGCGCGCCAGCTTGCGCTCACGGATGCGCTGCAGAGACTTGTGCACCTGCGTCGGATCGACGTCACCCTGGATGATGTTGAGGATGGAGATGTAGCAGCCTGTCTTGGTGGACGTCGACACCATGATGTTCTTTGGCTGCAGCAGGCGGCGCATCACGTCCAGCACGGTCGTCTTGCGCACAGCAGAGACCTGCGTGTCGATCGTGAGCGGTGTGTAGCCCGTCATGAGGAAGTGGCAGCGCGGCGTCGGGATGAGCGAAGCCACGAGGCCGATCAGGTCGTTGTTCATGTAGCCAGGGTACCGCAGCGTGGTCGTGGAAGCCGCCATGACGGTCGACACGAGCGAGTTAAGCTGCGACACGGTCGGGTTGTCGACGCGCAGTCGGTCGACGGCGATGCGGTTGAGCGCCGTGTTGTCCAGCACCACGACCGAGTCCGTATTGAGCACGAGCCGCTTGAGCGTCAGCAACGAGTTGTATGGCTGGACGACCACGTCGCTCTGGAAGTCCGACTGATTCGGGAAGACCGAGTAGGTCTGGATGAGCTTCTTGGGGAAGTGGTCGTTCAAGTTCTCCAGCAGGTACGAACCCATCCCCGACCCTGTGCCGCCGGCGATCGAGTGGCACAACACAAACCCCTCGAGCGAGTCGGAACCGTCAGCCTCACGGTCGATCATCTCCATTAGCTGGTCGTGGTGCAGCTCGCCTTGGTTATACCCGGATGCCCAGTTGTTGCCGGCGCCACCGCCCTCCTTCGACACGAAGAAGTTCTCCGGGTTGTACAGATTGCGGAAGGGAGAGTTCTGGATCGAGTTGATCACGCGAGGCTCCAGGTCCATCAGCAGCGCGCGCGGGATGTAGTGCTCGTCGTCGGCCTGGTAGAAGAACACGTCCTTGCGGTCGTGGCCCTGCGTCGCGAACTCCTGCACGATGCCGTCGGCAGAGATGCCGTGCTCCGCGCACAGCTGCTTCCAGAACTCCATGCCGATCTGGTTGCCGCACTGGCCCACCTGCAGCGTGATGATCTCGCGCGGCATCTTCGCTTCCTTGGAGTGCGCCTTGTGGTAGTTGTTGCTGCTGCTGGCGATGTCTGGTCGATTTCCTTTGGATCGCCGCTGTCGAGGCGGGAAACAGTAGGTTCATGTCTGCCACGTCCAATTATGCGAAGACAGTTTTCGTGCATTATTGATTATGTGGTGGATAATGCAGGATGACGCGGCTTTGACAAGAGTGTTGGTACAATCGAGGCACTCGCGCGGGGTTTTGGTGGTGCAGCTCCCACGTGATTATGCGGCCGATGCGCCAACAACAGCCGCCATCCGCGGTCGCATCCGCTCGAGTCCACGGCAGGCAACACGCCAGAACGCCAGTGTGAGGGGCCGCCGTCTCCCGCTTGCCTTTACGCCTGCGAGCTGCGTCAAGTGAACACGTGGCTCTTCGAGATATCATCGTCCAGCAGCATTTCGCTGCGTTTGCTGGAATCAAATCAGCGCGATCTCCAGAAGTGCACTTGGCCGTTCACTGCTGGTTGGCTCGAGCCACGAAGCAATCACCCTCGACTTCGCTGAACTCCTGTTCCCAATATCAAGCCATTTTATGTTTCGTATCGGATATAACAAGTATCGCGACAGACAGAGTTTGATTGAAGACAGAGGATATCCGCATATCCTTATGGACACCCTAATATCAAGATAAACAGGTTTCGAGACCAACGTGTGGACGACACGGATAACAGTTTACGGTGCGTTTGTCGTATTCAATTGCAAGTTTGCGGTCACTAATCACGCTTTGGAAGCGGCAAGATCACCAGCGAAGACACGGCCGACAAGGGCGGTCACGTGCTCGTCGCTCACTTGCGCTCTCGCCGGGAAGCCCGCTGGTGCCTTCCCGCCTCCGCACTGTACCTGCTTGTCTCTTCCGCCTAAGGGCACCGCTGCTGGGACGGCACGATGGCCGCCAAGAAGGCGCCGACGGCGATCGCCATGATGAACATGGGCGGTCCGTCGACTCTCGCTGAGGTGCAGTTCTTCCTCACCAACCTCTTCACGGACCCGGAGATCATCCCGATGGGACGCCTGCAGCACATCATCGGACCGTGGGTCGCCAAGCGTCGCACGCCGCGCATCGCCGAGCAGTACGCAGCTATCGGCGGCGGCTCGCCGATCCTCAAGTGGACCAACCTGCAGGGAGAGAACATGTGCAAGATCCTCGACCGCACGCGGCCCGAGGTACTGCATCTTGCTGTTTGTGTGCTGAGTAGCGTGGTGGGATACTGATGAGACTGGTGGTGGTGTGATTGCAGAGCGCGCCGCACAAGCACTACGTGTTCTTCCGGTACGCCAACCCGCTGACCGAGGCGTCGTTGCAGCAGATGAAGGAGGACGGCGTGACGCGTGCGGTCGCCTTCTCACAGGTAGTCAGGCAGTTGTTTTCCTCTGTGGTTGTTGCAATGCTGCGATGTGGCTGACATTTGCGCTGTTGGTTTTGCTGTTGACAGTACCCTCAGTACTCGTGCACGACGACGGGGTCGAGCATGAATCACCTGTGGCGCGAGCTTGACCGGCTCAAGATGAAGGACGACTTCAAGTGGTCGCTCATTGACCGGTGCGTTCGTTTGCTGTCGTAAGTAGCTAGATTATTGGTTGGATACTAATGTTAGCGTGGTGGTTGCGCAGGTGGAACACGCATCCGGGGTACATTGCGGCGGTTGGCAAACGCATCAAGCTCGGACTCGAGCAGTATGCGCCGGAAGACCGCGACAAGGTGACGATCATGTTCTCGGCGCACTCGGTGCCGATGAATACCGTGTACAAGGGGGACCCGTACACGACCGAGATCGCGTCAACGGCCGAGCACGTGATGAAGGCGCTTGGGATCAAGAACAACTACATTCTCAGCTGGCAGTCAAAGGGTGCGGAATGCGTATCAATGGTGTTGGATGTCATGGATTTGATCGCACTAACAGCGGACGATGTGCGGTTGTAAACAGTGGGGTATCTTCCGTGGATGGGACCCAGCACCAGCGAGACAATCAAGGGGTTCGGTCGGCAGGGCAAAGAGTGAGTCGCCAGCGTCCAGTGGTTCAACAGTGCTTTCGAATGGGAGTCGTTAACGCTATGTCTGCTTTGTGTAGGCATGTTCTGGCTGTCCCGATCGCCTTCACCTCGGACCACATCGAGACGCTGTATGAGATCGACGTCGAGTACATGCACGAGGCGCACCAAGCCGGCATCACGGTGCGCATCAGTTTGAGCTCCGTTGATGCATGCGTTATGCTAACCTCATCGTCCTTGATTCCGTCTATTTGCAGCAATTCAAGCGATGCCCGTCGCTGAACGACGAGCCGCTGCTGTTCGATGCCATGGCGGACATCGTGAAGCACCACCTCGACGAGCACGAGGTGCACTCTTCGCAGTACTCGCTCAAGTGTCCCGGATGCACAAACTCGACATGCCGGACCATCGAGAACCCCGTCCAGCTCAACTAGAAACCCTCCCCGCGATGTAGACGAGCACCTTTGCCCGCCGTAAGCGTCGACTATATGCCCACCGCCTGAGTCGTGCAAATGCCTGTTGCCTGTGTCCGAAATGCGAGTGTACCCTTTTGCTTTGTCGAATGGGTTCAACTCGTTGGTATCCACACGTCGTCTCACAAGTCGCATATTTGTTACAGACGCGTCGTTTGAATAGCGTCACTCATCAGCACAAGGACAAGAAAGGCCGCCACAGCCACCATCCTATGCTCTCGACTCGCGAGCGGCTCGAGCGGCGCCAGGGCAAGGACGCCGCGCCGCGCCACGAGTACCTGCAGCAGCTGGTGGACGAGTACCAGCGGACGCCGCAGCTGCTGCGCAAAGAGGAGATCGCGGCGAACCTGGCCAACTTTGCGTACGATCCGATCAACTTTGGCTCGCTCGCGCGGCTGCGCGTCGTGGATCTGTTCCTGGATATCCTGGACGCGGACCAGGAGGAGGAGCAGGCGGCGTGCAAGTCGGTCCAAGAGGCTCGAGGTGGTGCCAGTGCTGAAGCTGACGAGCTGGCGGCCGTGAAGGCGGCGACGGTTGGGAAGAAGTATCACCTGGTCGAGTTCGCGCTCGGCGGCATCTGCAACTGCGTGTCGGACCCAGTGCTGCAGCAGCAGTTCGTCGACGGCGACGGGTTCGAGATCGTGTTGCCGTACATCCTCCATCTGCAGCCGACCGGCCAAGACAGATCGTTTTCGAGCTTAAGTTCGCACTCGCCATCCGAGGTGAACACGGTGATCTCAGCGCTCACCATCGCGTACTTCTTGCTGGACTCGTCCGTATCAGCCTCTGTCAGTAACGGTGAGTGCGGAGCTCGCTTGGCCGCTCTCCAACGCCATCCAGACGCTCGGATCGCCAACATCGCCGCTGCGATCCAAACTCGCAAGGACGAGCTGAATCTGGATCTGGCAGTTGATACGAACTTAAGATGATCAAACCGAACCTAAAGCACCATTTTCACAACAACGACGACAACCAAAATGGAGGAGCTGCTCGACATGCTCAAGTATCTTCTCGTGGCGGTCAACGTGCTGCTGTTTGCCATGGCCGTGACGGTGTTTGTGTCGTCCCCTAAGGCCCGCGGCAGAGATCTGTCTGCTGCCAGCGACTCGTCCGGCGGCACCAAGCGCGCGCTGCTGGTGACGGCTCATCCGGATGACGAGAGCATGTTCTTCCTGCCGCTGCTGCGCTCGCTGCTCCACTCGGAGCGCGGCAGCGACGAGACGAAGTGGGAAGTGCGGCTGCTGGTGCTCTCGACCGGCAACTTCGACGGTCTGGGCGACCAGCGCGTGCTCGAGATGCGCATGTGCGCCGTGTACCTCGGGATCGGTCAGGTGAACGTGGACGTCGTAGAAGACCCGCAGCTGCAGGACGGGATGCAGAACTATTGGAGCGCCGAGCACATCAGCGAGATTGTGCTCCGCGAGATCGACAGGCACGCAATCGACGCGGTACATTGGGGGTTCACGGTGAATGGTACTGGTGCTCGATCTGACTGAAGTCGCTTTTCTAGGTGTTCACGTTCGACAACCACGGCGTGTCGGGCCATCCGAACCACATTGCCACGCATTTCGGCGTGAAGAAGGCGTTGCAGGCTCAGCACGAGCGCTGCAATGCCGCGAGCGGTGGAGATGAAGAGTCAAAGGCGACCCCCGTGAAGGGGTGGGCACTGGAGAGCACGGGACTGCTGCGCAAGTACATTGGCGTGCTGGACGCCGCGCTGTCGTTCTGGGAGACGAGCGGCGGCCCCGGCGCGTTCGTGTTCGCGTTCCGTCCGCTGTGGAACTACCGCGCCATGGTGCTGCACCGCAGCCAGTTCGTCTGGTACCGGCGGCTGTTTGTCGTCTTTTCCAGATACACTTTCGTCAACACGTTCCAGCCGATCGCGACCTCGGTCGAGTCCAAGGTCAACGCTGCCGAGTCCAAGGGGAAGGCGGAGTAGTCAGGTGTTGAACAATGCGATTAGAACGCTTTTAGAACCCGCGACGAATGTCGATCGTCGATTTGCGTCGTCGTCGACCTGCCACACCACCTCTCGTCAGCATGTTGACCTCCACCAATCAGCACTTCAGGGACCTCCAAGGGAAAACGTACTTTGTTCCTGGGCGGCGCGGCGACGGACGCTCGGGGACGCGCTCGTCGAGAACGTCGACTGGTACCGGAGCGAGCACCGACCAGTCTGCAGACGCTTGACGGCGACGTGGACGCGCGTCCCACAGACGAGCTCGATCTCCACCTTGTCCTGCTCGATGGCCGCCACCTGGCCGTGGAACTCCTCGTCCGTCAGGTGCGACGTGAGCACGACCGCGTCCTCCACGCGGAACTTGGTCATTCCGCCCTCTATCGCCGAGTCGTACACGAGCTGCGAGCCGTCTCGACTCACGCGAACGTGTCGAGCTGTCAACAAGTTCAACGTCAGCACAATAACAAAGTTCCTGAGAGTCAGACCACCCATCATCAACATACCCATCGGCGCATTGTCGTCGGCTGGCTCAGCGTCCACCGCCGCCACTCGGTCGCTGAAGTCCAGCAACGCGTGGGCCACGTCCGCCACGATCCGCGTCGGCGCCGGCACCGCGTGCTGCATGTGGCGAAAGTTGAACGCCTTCCTCGTCCTTCGCTGAACCTGCTCCAGCTCCTGCTCGAGCGTCTCGCCGTCCACCTCGCTCGGCATCTCGACGCGCTGCCGTCTCCTCTGCTCTTCCTCTCGCTGCGCCTTGATCTCTCGCACAAACTCGGGCCGGAAGGGCGTCGGACCGCTCGCCTGCGCCACTTGCAGCTCGCTTCTCCTCGCCTCGATGCGCCTCAGCCGCCGCTCGGTCTGCGCGATCAGACGCCGCTTGAGCCGCCGC
Organism: Phytopythium vexans; assembly: GCA_003413675.1. NCBI lineage: Eukaryota > Oomycota > Peronosporomycetes > Pythiales > Pythiaceae > Phytopythium > Phytopythium vexans. Next base: position 588,837 of record QLOC01000016.1, on the reverse strand, counting down.
CGCTCGTCGCGGAACACATCGTCAGCCGCCTGCAGCTCGAACTGCAGCAGGTCGAGTCCGTTGCGCTGCGAGAGCTGCAGCTGCACGACGGCACGCTCGAGTTCGCGCTCGCGCTCGGCCTCGAACGGCAGGCAGCGAAGCACGAAGTCCTCGAGCGAGCCGAGCCGCAGCGCCGCCTGCTGCGCCTGCACGCGCTCGATGCTCTCCTGGTACAGCTGCCGCTCCAGCTCCAGCAGCTGCCGCACGCTCAGGCCGCCGTTCACGCCGCCGGCGGTCGACCGCCCATTCGACCTCATGCTCGTCGTCGTCCAGTTCGGCACTCGAAAAATGCCCAATTGGACTAAACAGTGCCATAATTATATCCTGTCTTACGTTGCCGTAACGCCCAAACTGGCAACATTACTGCAACGGTACTCTAAGCAAGCAACGTTATGGCAACGTAAAATGCATATTCATATTCATTTTGACGGAAAATAGAGCTGGAGCTGTTGAACTAGGCGAGGTGGAGGAGAGAGCTCGCGATCAGCGCGACGACCAGCATGACGCGCCAGCAGCCCGTCGATGAGCTGGCGCTGTTGCTGCCCGAGGAGCCGGAGCCACTCGCCGAACTCCCTCCGGCCTGGCGTCATGCGACGGGGATCGACTGCGCGCTGTGGAACACGTCGGCCGGGTCGTACACGGTCTTGATGGACTGGAGCTTGGCAAAGTTGTCCTCGCCCCAGTACTTGGCGCCAAAGTCGTCGCCGAGGTCCAGGTCGCAGTAGTTCTGGTAGTTGCCGCCGTCCAGGTGCGGCGCCAGCGCGTCGATGAAGTTGTTGATCCACTGGTAGGACGTGGAGGACTCGGACTCGTTCTCCTGCGTCCCCACGCCGATCTGCATCGAGTAGACGGCGTCGCGGTGGTTCCACGGTGTCAGGTCGTTCTCCTGGCCGGTGAACACGCCGCCGTAGGCCTCGAACTGGATATACCCCCACGTGGTGCTCGGCAGCGAGTTGGCGTACTCGACCACCGTGTTGATGCCGTCGTCCGACATGGACGTGACGGCGTACCCGCCGCGGATCCGCGAGTAGTCCTTGTCGGCGCGGGTCAGGTGCACCGACACGTTGAACGCGTCGGTCTCGTCGCAGTTGCCCTTCCACACGAACGCCTTGGCTCCCATCGGCGTGCAGTCGTCCTGCCGCGTGTCGGACGTGACAGCGGCGTCGTCGATGCTGAGCAGTCCTGACGCCTCCAGCAGAGCGTCCAGCTCGCTCTTGGCGCCGAGGTACTGGCCGATCAGCGTCGTCACGTCCTTGCCGACGTTGAGCTGCGTCGTGACCTTGGAGTCCGCGGTCGGGAAGTAGTCCATCCACGCTCGGAGCACCTCGACGCTGAACTTGGGGTCGAACTGGATGTTAAACACGGTCGTCACCTCCGGCGGCGTGTGCGCCTGGATCGTGAACAGCGTGATGATGCCGAACGAGCCAGCGCCGCCGCCTCGGAGTGCCCAGAACAGGTCGCTGTACTCATCCTTGTTGGCGGTCACGACCGAGCCGTTGTGCAGCACGACGCGGAGCTCGGTCGTGAGGTCCGCCGCCAGTCCGTACTCCCTGCCAGCCATGCCGTACCCGCCGCCAGTGATGTGGCCGCCCACGCCGACAGTGGGGCAAGTCCCCGCGTTGAAGCTGTAGCCTCCCTGCCGGTCGATCTCCGTATACACGCGGCCCAGTCTGGCGCCGCCTTCGACCGTCACGAGCGCGGTGCCGTCGTCCGCGTCCTCGTCCACGACCGTCACGGCGTTCATCTCGGCGATGTCGATCACGAGCGAGCCGTCCATCGACGAGAGCACCTCGTAGGAATGGCCGCCGCTGCGCGGCACTGGCGCAAGCTCGCTGGCCACGGCGCACTCGACGGCGCGGACCACATCGTCCTCGGACGTCGCGAAGAAGACGCCCGCGGGTTGACGCGCGATCCGAGCCTTCGGACCGGTGGCGTAGTCAGCGTAGTGGCTCGAGGACTCGACGAAGAAGTTGGCGTCCGCGTCCAGCTCGACCGTGGGCAATGCCTGCGAGCTCGAGCCGACCGAGGAGGAGAAGGAGCCGTCGCCTCCCATGCAGTCGCCGAACTGCTCGAGTTTCGTGGCCTGGTCGGCGGCAGCCAGTCCCAGAACGGCGGCGACAGCCAGCAGCTGCCTCATAAATAGCAGTCGCACCATTGATGCTGGTGTTGCGGCACTTTACAGCGGCGGAGGTGCAGCGACTTCGGCGATGCGTTCGCCCTGGTGATTTGAAGAATGAAGAAGAGGATGTCGGCGGGAGCGAGATGGTTCGACCGGATGCCCAAAACACCGCATTCGCGCAGCCGAAGTGGCAACTAAACGGACAAGCTAACGCTCTGAGGATTAACGCATACAAACTCGCGTATGACATCTGGGTACAGGATGCAGCGGACCCGAAGTTGGTATTTTGGGCGAGTTGAAGTGGTCCGAAGGGTGTGGACCCAGAAAATCTCAACCCGAGCGACTGGATGGTGGCACCAATCGGGTCGCACCATCCGCGGCCGGTCCTCTCAAAGCCAGTGGCACCTCTTAGATATCAGTTCTCACCTCGGATATCATCGCCGGCTGTCGCTACCCCCACAAACAGACTTTGCGGCAGCTGGATTGATCGCCTCGGCGCCGCGACGGCTCACATTCTGCCTCTGCCGCTGCGACGCACAGAGGTCTCTCGTCCGCGAAGCGCAATGATCGCCGCTGATGCTCGTCACTGTCACCATCTGTGCCTCTGACGAGCGCTGCAATGAAGTTGCAACAAGCTGATGCCTTTGATCTGCTCACTGCTGGCGAATCGCTCGGTCCCGCTGATGCCGACTGGGACTGCTGCAAGTCGTCGCCACATCAGCAGCAGTATCGAGTCAGTCGCTCGCCTGCGCTGTCTAGTCGTCGGACTCGGAGGATGACGTCGGCCGAACGACGACTGGGCCGCACGGGAATCATTGTGGTCAGACCAGCAAACGCTCGTGGTCATCCAGGATTCGAGCCCGCGCTTGATCCACTCGGTATACCCTCGGGATAAATCAAGAACCCGCCACCGGAACGTTGAGCGCGAGTGTTCGGCGAAGGTTCAGCACGCTGACGCGTCGGTTGCAACTGTCACCGAGGAGGATCAGCAGCGCCAGGCTTAGTCCTGCGGCTCGGAGATCTCCGTTCTCTTGTTCGATCCGAAGGTGCCGTTGGTCTCCCAGGCTCACCACCAACCATCCCAGATCTGCAAGCGTCAAATCAGCACCGCGCGCTCAGCACAGCGAGCTTCCGCAGGTCAGTCGCCTGCGATCGTCACCTGATGAATCAAACAGAAGGGGACAGCCGCGCGCAAACGCCAGACCGAAGAGTCGACGCAGCGGCATCGACTCGCCGCCGAGTTACGAATTCGAACGCAGGGGGACCAACACACCTCCCGGTGTCGAGTGCCGCTAAGCTCTTCCAGCGTCGAAAGATAACCGTGATCAAGTGCGCGTGTTTCGAGTGGAAGTTCGACCGCCGTGGCGATCAAATCATCTGCGGGTGCATGGGTGAATGACTTGGAGCTCATTGCCACCTTTTGCTCGGCCAACTGACGGCCACGGCTGCGAGTCCGACACTGAAAGGGTTCATCTGCCACGGATGGTGACGTCCCCGCCGTTGATCAGGCTCGTCATAGCCTAGAAGCAGGTGATTTGCCTTGTGTCAACATGGTCCAACCCGGCGACACGTGTGCATTCTTTCTGTGGAAGGCTAAGGGTCGGTGCGGGGACGTCACGCGTCAATCATTAGCTCACCCGCCTGTCCCGAGCTTCCACCACGGGCGACTTTCGATGGATCGTCCCCGAGTTTGCTCTCCCCAAGCTTCAAGCACACCCCCGCGCACCGGAGCCTCTCCGCGCCAGTAGCGGATCTGCTGCAAATCGCATCAGCTGCCGGTCTATCTAGCTGATCCCCAGACCAATTATAGAGCAGCACCGCTCGCGGCGCGCGCTTCGGTTTCCCGTGTGTTTCGGGGCGAGTAGAGCACTGATCTCCGCCGGCCGCCCGCTCGACTGACTGCCACTGGATTTCTGCGCTCATTCCGGCATCGACCGCTTCGAACCATGACCGGCGTCGTCCACTTGCTGAGCGCGAGCATCGTCTCGTCGCTCGCGCTACGCCCGTCGACCGTCTACGTGGTGCGAGTCGAGAATTTGCAAACGCGCCGCTCGTGGCACCTGCGCCGGTGCTTCTCCGAGTTCTGCGAGCTGCGCGACCAGCTGGTCGCGGCGGCCGCGACGCTCGACGGCGCCATCCCCGCCTGGAGCAGCTCGTCCACGGCGTCCACCTCGTCCTCGTCCTCGATCCTTGACATTGCCAGCGATGACGGTCTTGGCGACCGGGCGGCGGCTCGGTTCTCGGCCTTCCCGACGCACCGCATCTTCTGGTCGCGGTCCGACAAAGCTATCAAGCGGCGAGCCACCGCGCTCGACGCGTTCCTGACCGAGGCGCTCGCCTTCGCGCGCGAGGTGCGCGCACAGAAGCAGATCGCGGTGTTCTTCAGCGTCATGACGCGGCTCGAGGCCTTCTTCGAGTGCTCCAAGCACGAGCAGGGCGGTGACATGATGTGCCTCCCCACGCCGCAAGCGATCACGCCGCCGCAACCGCTTCCGACAGTCCCGTGCGAGCACTCGACGCTCATGAAATACCCTGTCGAGTCGGCCAGACGCGAGCACGGGCGGTGGCACTGCGCGGCCGAGCGCTGGCGAGACGCCGACAGCGACAGCGGCAGCGACAGTGTTCAGTCCGATTGGGAGGCGAAGACCGGCGACATCGAGAGCAAAGCGGAGGAAGACGTCGACGAGGAGCTGCTTGTCGTCGGACTCAACAAGGCGACGCTCTCGCCGCGGCCCAGCCAGCGACCGCGCAAGTACGAGTGGACCTCTCAAGACTCGGGCAACAGCGAGGACGCAGACAGAGGTGCAGCAGTGTCGCCTCGCCTCCGCAAGGCTGCGAGCGCCGTGCTCCCGCGAGAAACCCGCGAAATCCGCCTGCATTACACGGGCAGCCACTACGCGGCGCTGCAGAGCTCGCCACCAGACTCCACGCTCGAGGGAGGTAGCGTGTCAGCGTCGTCCGCCTGGGCCGCGCGGATCGAGATCGCCGGCATCCGCGCGATCGCCAAGCGGGACAGCTCGCTGCGGGTGGCGACGCGGACGACTCGAACCGCCAGAGCCAAGCCACGCCGCCAGCTCAAGCGCACGAGCAAGTTGGTGTTCGCACTCGGCGGCCAGGACGACGACGAGAGCGAGACGAGAGGTGTCGAGGCGCCGCAGCCCAAGAAGAACGCCAGCCGGCTCCACCTCCCGTTCACGCGCATGATTCGCGCCGACCGTCGCCCCGAGTGCGCCTAGCCGCGCGAGAGGCTATACTGAGTGTTCCGTGTCGTTGACAACGATAATATGAGCCATCCCTATCGCAAGGCGGACCGCGTTGAACTCGCCGCGAGGTGTGGCGAGTGCAGCGTTGGAGCGCCAGGATCCTCGGCGCGCACGATCTCTGCGCCGCCACGCGACAAGGCTGGACCACGTGGTGGTGGATTGACCCCGCACAGTCGCGTCATATGCCACCGTTCGGATACTAAAGGAGCTTACTTGCACTAAAGTCTGACTCGCCGAGTAGATTTCTCTCGATAACGACATCACATACCACCGCACGCCAGGGAGACGCTGCTCTCTGTATCTCTCTGTAATGACAGCGACGGTGGAGCTCATGAGGGTTTCCCACTGTCCGATGTTGATGCTCAATGGATGGTGATCTCCGTCGACTCAATTGTCCACCTTCACTGGTGATTGCCAGATATTAGCCACGACACTTGCATCTCTTGCTGTGGGCTGCCGATCTCGTTCGCTTTGCAGAGTGCAAGTGCTGATATGCACCAGTTGGACGAGCTCCGGTCGTCAGGTTCAAGTGAGCGGCTGCGACACGCGCGCGGTGTTTACAGTCGCAGCGATCGATGGTCAACAGATCCGGATAATCAAGCAAATGGCCGAGAGGGGAGGGACCGGGCCGTGAGACGCGGACGGCGCGACCGGCACGACCGGTGCGACCGGCTCATTCCGCTTGTATCCCTCGACAGACACAGCATGAAGTCCGAGGCATCGGCACCGGACGAGTTTGAGGTCTTCCTCTGCGGCTTGGACGACCCGTTGGCGATGCTGGAGACGCTCGGCGTCACGGACAAGGACCACGGCAGACTGGCAGTCGACGAAGCCCTGAAGATGCCAAGCTCGCCAACCCTGACGCCTCGGAGCACGTCGTCGTCCGAGCAGGAAGACGTCACCTCCAGCGATGCCGCGTTCAAGTCGCCTTTCAACGCGCACCAGGCACGGCTAAACTCAAAACGGCAGTACAGAGAGCGACGTAAGAGCGAGCTGCACGACCTCCGCGTCGAAAGCCGACAGCTCGTCGCTCGACGGGACGCGCTGGCCGCCAAACGCCGAGCTACCGAGGCGCGGCTGGTGCGGATGAGCAGTGAGCACAAGATGATCCCAGGCTGGCGCGGCGTGGCGCTGCGTCAGATGCGACAGAGAGTCGAGGCCGAGGCGCTGAATCGACAGCTGAGAGCTGAGGTTCGAGCGTACCAGGCGATGGCGGAGCACATGCAGAGCGTGTTCACAGCCCAGTTGGGTGCAGTGGACGTTCGCCGTGCGCTCTCACTCGTGTCAAGCAGTCCCAACAAACCCGTTGCCGAGTTCAGTGCGGCCGATATGCAGATCATCTCGATGTTCACGACCGAGATGGAGGCACTGTATGCTCAAGCTGAGGCGGTGGTGGACAGTCACGGACTGCCGCTGCGGACAGATTCGAGCTACAACTCGGCGGTCGTGCGCAGGTGGGATCCGCAGACCAAGAGCGAGCATATAGACTTTGTCGAGACGTTCGTCATCCCGTTCCGACTGAGTGATGCCGCGAGGTTCCTGCCGTCCGCGTTGTTGACACTCCTCGCTCAGGAGTGTTGCCCGGCGACAATGCGCGTGACGGACACGGACGACGCGCTAGCGCTCAAGTTCCTGTTCGGAAGCAATTCCGACAACGGTACACTGATCTACCAGGCGTCGTCGGCGTCCAAGATCATCCACGAACAGCACCGGACGGTGCTTGTGTGGCGAGCGCTAATCGAGCAGCAAGGCGACGAGGCGCAGTACATGGAATCTGGGTGGAGCGTCATTCGCGTGGACGCGAGTGGCCGGACGGTCATGAGGATGTGTACGCGCGTGCAACCAGTCAACTCGATCGAAGGCCACGATGTCGACAGATATGTGAACAAGCTGTTCACGAAAGGTGAGGGTGAGGCTCTGATACTCAACCATAATATCGAGAACGCCATCATGGACCAGCTTGGCGCTGCTAGGGTCGGGTGTGCTCGTTAGGTCGATCAGGCAACTGTAATGAGGATCAATGACAATGGTAAGCTAGTGCGATGAAATCGGAGTCTCGGCTTGGTCAGGTTGCAGTTGACGGCACTGTTCTCACTCGAATACAAGTCCTTTACCACCATTCCTGTGACATTTCACCGTCATTCACTCAGATGGCTTGTTCGAGAGGAAGAACTCATTCCTGAATTTACCGACGGAACTGGCACTGATGACCGGCGACACGCCTTCTCCCGACGAACTCACGCTGTTCCTGGAGGCTCTGGATGTGCCAGCGTCTCCCGGAGTATTGACTGTCCCCGACGACAACAAGCACCAGTGTCTGGCACTGGAGGACGCGACAGTTGGGCCGCTCCAGTTCGATTGGCCGCCTCTCGACGTCACGCTCTCAACTGTGGATCAAGCACTCAAGAAGGATACGCCGCGAGCGCAACGACCGAGGACATTAGCAGAGCAACGGGCGAGGGAGAGCTCGTTGGAGGCTAAGCGGCGGTATCGTGTGAAGCGCAAGAACGAGCTGCTGGACCTTCGCACGGCGTGTGCGCAGCTGACGACTCGTTTGAAAGCGTTGGAACAAAAGGAGGAGGCGGTGAACGGCCAGCTCTCGCAGAGTGGCTACGCTCGGGGACTGCGGCTCGGATGGAGAGGCGTGGCACTGCGGCAGCTGCGGCGTAAGCTCGATGCCGAGACGCTGAATCGGCAGCTCTGGAAGCAAATTCGATCGCATTGCGCGCTGGCGGAGCACTTGTCGTCCGTGCTGCAGATGCGGATGAGCGCGGTGGACACTGAGCGAGTGGCGACGCTGACCGGCAAGGTCGATAAGCCAACGCTCGAGCTCTCGGACGCTGATCGGAAGCTCATCGGGGTGTTTATGAACGAACTGGACGCGTTGTACTGCCAAGCAGAGATGGCGGCTACCGACCTCGATTATCCGTCTGATGCCCACGCTGCGTACAGCATGCAGCACTTTTTGAAGTGGGACCACCACTCTCAGAGCGATTACGTCGAGTTCAACGAGTCGTTCGTCATCCCGTTCGCGCTGGCGGACGCCGTCCGGTTCCTGCCCAAGGCGTTGACGGCCACTTTTGCTCGAGACTGCAACCCGGCCATCATGGCTGACTCCAACACGGATGATATGTTCGCGGTCAAGTTCCAGTTTGACACCAGGGATGACGAGCAGCAGCAAACGATATACAAGTCGATGGTAGCTTCGAAAATGATCTGCGAAGCCAATCGCGCAGTGCTCTTGTGGCGATCGTTGACGGAGCGGCCAGATATTGGGTCGCAGTACATGGAGTCTGGATGGGGAATCATGCGGAGCCTGCCAAGCAATGGGTCTGACAGGACACTGGTGCAGTTCTGCACGCGCATCCGGCCGCTGCACTGGACGAATGTGTTGCCGTCGGAGGTCGGCGGGCCGCGCTGGGACGAGTACCTCGAACTGATGGTCAAGCATGGGGAGGAAGAGGCGATAGCGCTGACCCACGCCATCGAGAACGCAGTGATGGACGAGCTGGCGACGGCACGAGTTCAAGTTTAGACGACACACTGCCTGAGGAGAACAGCTAGATGAACACCTATCGAAACGATCGGAAGTCAACACATCAGCGCGAACAGCCAAGGTTGAAGTTCTCCTCCGTGTACATTAGCGTCCAGGGGAAATGCCAAGCAAGGAGTCGCAAGTTGATATCGCGCACAGCTTCGAGTGGAGTGGATCCGATGTCGGTACACTCTGAAAGTGCGTCCACCGACCTCGACGCTGCTCTGCTGTCCTGCTGTCGGGCTATGAGGTCGTGGTGATGACAGTCAGTAGTACCATTCCCAAGTGTACAGACTATACTGAGTCATCTCGATTGTGACTGTCTCCAATGTTGTGGGGTGTATGGACGCTGCGAAGGGGTTAATTGCGACGACACACCACTAGCTTCAACTTGATCATCTGTGACAGGTTGATTACCGACGGAAATGACGATGGTCATCATCGTTGGTGTTCTCTTGGCCAATATCGTTTCCAAAGCCACTCCAGATCCGACCACTTCTACATTCACTTCGCTCCTCGTATCCGAGCGAGAATCGCAAGGGTGGAGAAGGAAGAAGCTCCAGCGATGGACGACTTTGCGGCGTTCCTGAGAGATCTGGACGACCCGGTGGTTCTGCAGGACGCGCTCGGTGTCCCCGACGGCGATAGTGGCAAGATAGCGGCCGACATGTTCTCCAATTCTCAGACCGTGACAAACACAAGTGCAACCACCAAGCGCGACGACGAAACCTCGAGCGATGAGAAGCTGTGTGAGGCTCGACCACCGCTGAGCGCGTATCAAGCGAGGTTGATTGCCAAGCGGCAGTACCGTGCACGACGCAAGACCGAGTTGCACAACCTTCGCACCAACTATCGACAGCTCACCGCTCGGCGGGACGAACTGGTGATCAAGCACGGATCCTCCAAGCCGCGTGTTTGGCGGTTGAACTCCGGTCGCGAAGGCGTCATGGGGTGGCGTGGTGTTGCGCTGCGGCAGCTCAAGCACAGACTAGAGAGCGAGGCGCTGAACCAACAATTGAAGGAGCAAGTCCGGGAACACCAGGTGCTGGCGGAGTGCATGCGGAGCGTGTTCGCGACGCAGATAAGCTCGGTTGATGTCCGACAAGTCGTCTCGCTCGTGTCTATGTCCCGCAGACCTGGCGCGCAGTTCAGTGCGACGGATATGCATCTGTCGCCACCAGGTACCTGCCGCCGGTGCTGATGGAGCTGCACTCGCGATAATGTAGTCGAGCGGCCATGCTGTGCTAATCGTTGCGGACAGTACACTCTCAGGCTAATGCCAATTCGACGTTAGCAATGTCGAGCTCCAGCTATGCTTCCAGTCGTTGTCCGTGTCTAAGATCGTCCGCGAGCAGCACCCCTCGGTGCACGAGTGTCTAACACTCACAGAGCAACATGGCGACAAGACCCAATACGCCGAGTCGGGGTGGACTGTCGTCTAGATGGGTGGATGGGATCGGATGAGCGTGCGGATATGCACGATGTTGAACATGGTAGTGTGGAGGCGTTGGTCGAACGGTGGAGGCAGTCGACATCACCAATCCTCTCAAAGCAAATCGCTAAAGCCTGGACGATGAAAATCCATCGAGAGAGACGTGTCGAAGCTAGTCAATGGTTCCTGGGAACCACCACACCAAGTGACTCCGGAGTGCCTCAACTGCCTATTCGCCCCTGTACTTTCAAGGATTTTCAAGGCAGATCAGTGTTTCCCCAGAGGCATTGAGTGCATTATACTTTTAGGGAATTTTGCATTACCATGCCAGTAACCCAGGTGCCTCTCCGGTCGACAAGATACAACAAGTTGCGTCTCGCATTTGAGTCGTCCTGCTTCGCTAATGATCTGCGGTCACTGCCCTGATCTAGCTGCTTAATTTCATCCAGTGAAAATCCATCGACAGCTCACAGTGGATTTTCTGTCTTGCGCTTGCACAGAAAGTGGGATCCGATGCACATGGCACCGCCATTTCTGTAGATTGCAAGAACCACGACACCAGACTCGAGCCAGCAGCCATGGAGGAGCTCTTCGCCTTCTTGGAGGAACTGGACTCCCCGTTCGGACCGTTCGATGCGTTTGAAGGCAGAGATGGCGGCGCTGAATGGCTGTGTTCGCCCACGGAGGCTTTCGATGCGGCTTCTCTCCACGCGGCCGCTCTCGACGAAGGCAAGAACGAACAAATCACTGCGGAAAATGGACTCGAACAGCCTCAGGCGATTGCGCGACAAAAAGCGAGGGCCTCGCGTCGGTTTCGGGAGAAGAGTAAGCTCAAGCTTCACGAACTGCAGACAGCGGCCACCGAATTGACAGCGCGCCGAGACGAGCTTGTGGCCAAGCGCAAGGCAGTCGAACGTCGGCTGCAGTGTGTGAACTCGCGCGAGAGAGTGCCAGGGTGGAAGGGTGTCGCGCTTCGTCAGTTGCAGCGCCGTTTCCAAGCCGAGGCGGTCAACAAGGAGCTGCGGACACAAGTTCATGCTCACCGAGCACTAGTTGGAGCCATACAGTCCGCACTGTACCAGCATTTGCAGGGCGGAGATGTTGGGAGGGTTGAGACGCTGTTATCAATGCAGAAGCCAGCCGCGACGCTCACCGAGGCAGATCGCAGCTTGATAGCCACCTTCACGAACGAGATGGCGGCGATGCATGCTCGGACCGACGATATTTTCAGCGCGTTCAGTGCTGTTGGTTCATGCCGAACAGAACCGATCGAGTACAATTTACGCCACGCTGTCACGTGGGATCCTCAGGCACACGGCCGCGTGGTCGAGCTGGTCGAGAGTTACGTCGTGCCGATCGCTATAGCCGACGGCGTCCACGCGCTTCCCCTCGCCCTCGCGTCGGTGTATGGTCAAGTGTGTTCGCCTGCGATGGCCACGTTGAACGACGCTATGGCGTTCAAGTTTCGCTTTGATGCCGCAGATGGCTGTGGTCATTACGAGTCGACATTGGTCACCAAGGTCTTTGAGAAGTCGGACCGCACCGTCGTCGTTTGGCGATCCTTCACCGAGAAGAAGGAAACTGGATTGCAGTACGAAGAGAGTGGGTGGGCCATCGCTCGCAGTCTCGAGGGTGGCGAATCGCCCGCGACGCTCGTGCAAATGTGCACGCGCATCCTGCCGCACCACTGGCGAACTGGAGCATCGGGGGAATGGGACGAGTATCTGGACATGTCGGTGCGGGATGGAGAGCATGATGCGGTGACAATAAGCAGCGCCATTGAGAACATTGTGATGGATGCGCTTGCCGTGAAACGAGTCGGGCTATCGACGTGATAGCGGCGACCAGACTCGGGCAACACAGCTGACTAAAGAGAACAGCGATAGCAGTCTGAATGATCACCCGCGCGCAGCCAGCTCGCTCTCGAGGTCGTCACCAGGACACTGGTTGTTGGAGATGCCACAGGTGAGCACGACGGAGTGGAGATTTGCGCCGCTATACTGGAGCGGTGGGATCTGCTGATCCTGTCGGAGTAACAAGCTTTGAGATCTCGCGCCATGCCCTGGCTCGCACTCAAGGTCCTCATGGTCGAGTTCTCCAGCGTGCTGCACCGGATCCTGGCTCGGGTCCTGGACGTGTCAGTCCTGAGTGTGACGGACACTTTCGAGAGCTACCTGATGGCGCATGGTAACGCATACGCGGACAACCTCACGCTGCTTGAGAGTGACTACACCTTTGGACCGACCGGTCTGGTTGGATGTGTGTCGCCTGTGGGTTCGAAGTTCCACATGTACACTGGCGATCCCCAGCATCCAGTGCGTACTGAGCAACTGGTTGCTTCATTCGGGATCCTGGTAGGATGGAATACTTCCGTGAAGGCACCTCTGTTGAACGAGATAATCAGTGGAAGTCAAAGCTCAAAAGCCATACCGTGATTTCATTACACTCATTGTTTGACTCGTTAGTTGTTTGATTCGTTCGACTCGAGGCTGCTCACCCAGTTCGGCCGCGAGACTTTGGGCAATACGCTGAATACGTCCCATGGTTCGTTCGTTCGTGTACTTGCCATACAATCGAGTTTCGCAGCAGCATCCATAAAATCTACCAGTCGATCTTCTCCTACTCATTCCCCGAGACTATATGGTCATGAGCTGCAAGCAGTGGGATTGGACAACTTAGCTCGGAGCGAAGCAGAAAACGAAATGCAACGTCCACACTCATTTCGTTGACATATGCGTCTCCGTGGTTTCGCCTTCACTCACGACTTTCTCGGCGATGCGCACCAGCTTCTCGAACGCCACGGCGTCGTATTTCCTCCAACACTCGTGGTCGCGCCACTTGCGCGCTGGGAACGCCGGCGACGTCAGACCGTGAAAGACTTTAGCGACGCTGTAGCAGGTCCATGGTAGCGACGGCGGGAGATCCAGAGAGGCTGCATCGTCGCCCTCGGAGGGGTCAATGTCAGTGCGCTGGAGTCGGATCAGCCTGCGAGCATCCTGCTCAACAGCCTCGACCATCGATAGCGTCAGCGGCTGAAGCACTGTGGCCAAGAGTTGATGGTCGCTGGTTTCCGATGCCAGTTGCATGTCTCGGACCGCTTCATCCTCCTCGTCAAAGTACTCTGAGAGCTTCTGCTCCAGCACCTGCTCCTTATCTTCACAAGAATCATCATCATCGTCACCACCATCGTTGACACCTTTCCCCTCGTTCACCGTCACAGCAGCAGCGTCAAGAGCCGCAAACAGCTTCTCAAGTCGAACCAGCTGCAACGCCTCCATTCGCTCGTGTTGAGCGTATAGATCCGAAACGACAACATTTGCGATGCGCTCCTTCTCTCCGACAGTCGCCGTCGACCTCCACGTTACTTGTACGTGGAAAGCTGGTCGCTCGAGAGTCACGCGCTGGATGTGGCCATCCAGTTGCGCTTGACGGATCAACTGCAGGAGTCGCCGTTCTCCGACGGCGATGATATCCACGCCGTCTTCAGATTGCTGACCATCCGAACCACCAAACAGCGCGAGCGCCATCTCGCCGATATGGAACGAGAGTGTGGTCGTGCTCAGGTATCCGTTCACCTCTCGAGCGACATTCGCGTGGCGAACAACTGGTCTAGACGCTTCGATACTGTTCATCACGCGACGGATAATCGAGTCCTGTGCCAAACTCCGCACCTGCTTGTCGACCAATTGCACAGCGCACCGCGCCATGCTGGTCGGAAGCAGCGCAACATCGAGCATCTTGTCATCGACGACGCCTAGCTGTTTGCCCGCAAGCAGTGTAAGGAACGTCTCAATCATCGCGGCCTTCATGTCCAGCAACTGCTCGGCCGTCTCGACATCCAGCGTCAACCGATGCTGTGTTGTCTGTCGCCTTGAGCACGAGTAGCTCACAGTCACGATCTGGTTATTCGCCACCGACAGATCCCCACTCAGTTGCGTGCTCTCCCCCGCCAACACCACGCACCGCACTAACTGCTCGAGCTGACGTCTGTGCAGTGCGTTGGAGAACACGAGCGACCGGAACATCCGTGCGTCGTCACGCTGGAGAAACAGCACGGCACGCGCTGGTTTCCCATCGCGACCGGCACGGCCAACCTGCTGCAGGTAGTTCTCGATGGACGATGGCATGTGGAAGTGCACGACGCACCGCACGTTGCGCTTGTCGATACCCATACCGAACGCAATAGTAGCGATCACAACGCGCAAGCGACCACTCATGAAGCCCGTGCGCACCTTCTCCTTGCGCTCGGCGTCCATCTTGGCATGGTAGTGATCGATCTTCTTGTTCCACGTCGCTGGAAGCTGTTCGCGCAGCACGGCCGCGAGTTCCTCAGTCTGCCGTTGCTGGTGCACGTAAATGATGACTCCGCCCGCAATCTTCTCGGTTGCAAGAAATCGGCATAGCGCCGTCGTTCGCTCCTCGTCTGACGCCACCGACCGCACCTCGAGCTGCAGGTTGCTGCGCTGCCACGGCATCTGCAGCACCATATCGGTTGCCTTGGGTTTGTTATTGGCGGCGTTCGGATGAAGCGACAACTGCGAGAGAATGTCATCGACGACGCGCCGTGAAGCCGTGGCAGTGATGGCGAGCACACACTGAGCGTGCTGGAAGACCGTCGCGAGTCTGAGGTAGCTCGGCCGAAAGTGGTGCGACCACTCCGAGATGCAATGCGCCTCATCCACGCACACGAGCGAGATGCGCGACTGGATCTGCGTCAAGAGCCGCTGCATGCCGCTGCCTAACGCCTTCTCCGGAGACAGAAACACTAGCTTGAGCTTCCCGCCGAGCAAATCTCGCACGAACTCGGCATACTTTGCCTTGGACGAACTAGAGGTCGACGAAGACGACGCGAGACACGCAGCCTGGCGCTTGAGCAGCGGTGGGAGGTGCTCAAACTGGTCGTTCATGAGCGAGATGAGAGGCGAGATAACGATCGTGACGCCAGGGAGGAAGAGCGCCGGAAACTGGTAGCAGAGCGATTTGCCCGCGCCGGTGGGCAACACAAGCAGCGTGTTTTGCCGCTGGAACAGCCGCGCGATGGCCCACTGCTGACCCGGTCGGAACTCCGCGTGACCGAACACGAGGCGCAGATTTGTCACGAGCGCGTCTTCTTGCTCCTCGATCGGCCGCGACAGATCTAGAGGCACATGGTCGCCGTCGTCTCCAGTGTTCGAAGTCTCGCCAGCTGCAGTGGACAGCAGCGATCGTAGTGCCAGCTGCGAGTGATTGTCTTGCCACAGGAAGAAGTCGCAGCGACCCTCATCCATACCCAGTGGGCAAGCGAAGAATGCGCGTCCATGGTTCTGATTCTTCTTCTTGACAGTCAGCAGCTGGCAATGCAACGCATGATGGCATCGTGGTGTCGGAGGCTCTTCCTGTTGATCTGGCGTCGTGCTCGACTGATGTGCTGAGTCTGGCTCATTTGATGTCGCAGAGTCGGATTGGCGCTCACGTTCGACCTTGGCCAGGACTTCGAGGCATTCTTCAATGAAATCGACTCCATCGTTCATGATCCCGCTCGAACCTCCGCCGCCTACCTGCTGGCGTTTCGAGAATGATCCAGTCTTGGCTGTTTGCACTCCATCAAACTCTTCATTGCCGCCTCCAGATCGAGATCGCAGGTACGTCGGCAGCTTCTTCGCCTTGCCGGAGCTGCCTTTGAACCGCTTCCGCATGTTGAGCTTGACGTAGTTGTTGCTGACTGCGTGGCTGGCATCGTCTTCCTTCCACCGCGCGAACGCCACCTTGCTTGCAGCACCAGTAGCCACGCCGTCGCCTCCCCTATCGAGTGCATTATCTCGTGAGTCGTCGAAATCATCCAGACACAACGCGCTGGACGTCGAGAAGCTCCACTCGTCTTGACTGTTGGTCGTGCTCGCTCTGTCGGCGTTGTTGTCATTCGGCTGCTTCGATGCTACAACCATCGTAGAGTTGGCACTTGAACTTGAAGCAGAGGGTACAGCGATACTGCGCTGGCCTTGTTCTTCATCGGGCACATCCTCGTTGTCTTCATGAAGTTGCAGCTGGTGCTCTCGAGTTGCTGTCGGTTGTGGTCGCTTGGAGCCGAATGCCTCCTGGAACGCGAGCTCGAACCCCATCTCCCGCTGTCGTTGAGCTTCCACTTCCTGTTCGCTGGGTTCAGCACTGGCCTTCGCTTTCGTGTTGGCCTTCCACTGCGCACTTCGCTGCTTCCACCCCGCGCCAAACGCCGACTCGCGGTCAACCTTGCTGCTTTTCGACCGCTTCGTTGTCCCTCCTGTTGCCGCCGTTGGCTCCTCGACCGGCTTGCTCTCCGTCTTTGCCATCGATCGCTTGCTCGTCTCACTTACTTTCTTCCCCGTCTTATGCTTGCTGAGCGCTCGCATCATCCATGCTGCGCTGTCATCCGCCGGTCGCTTCGTTCCTGCCACCGAGGAGGCAGCAGGCGCCTTCCTCGACGGCCACGCGCTTCCGGACGCTGCCGTTTTTGGTGCAGCTGCCTCGCTCTGTTGTCTCTTCAACGGAGCGAACAGTGGCCTGCCGGTGGCGCTGCTGTCGCGCTTGGCGGCACCATCGTCGGCAGCATTGGGCTGTCGGCGTGGCCACATCCTGCAACCTGCCAAGATGAAACGCGCCAACGCGTCTAATTGGCTAAAATTAAATGCAAATATTTCACCAAATCATAGAGCGTTTATATAACCTGTCGGATAAGTCGACGCTGATGTGGTTGGCGCACTTTTCAGGATCAAACCAACCCAACGACGACGAGCTAATGGCGGCG
This sequence comes from Phytopythium vexans, assembly GCA_003413675.1. Taxonomy (NCBI): domain Eukaryota; phylum Oomycota; class Peronosporomycetes; order Pythiales; family Pythiaceae; genus Phytopythium; species Phytopythium vexans. The sequence continues at coordinate 571,689 of QLOC01000016.1, read as the reverse complement.
ACTGGGGCAACGGCGCTCGGCGCGCTCGAGTTCCTGCGGATCTGCGGCCGTCTCAAGGTTGGTGGATCGGTGCAGCCGAAGGCTTAGCAGTCGGAGGTCCAGTGTCTAGGTGGTTAGTGGCTGATGAGAATTGGTGGTCGCGTGATGTGGGTCAGCGCCTGAAGCGCACTGGGTGGATCAACAACAAGGTGCAGCTGCCCGAGTCGGTCGCCGACCACATGTACCGCATGGGAATGTGCTGCATGCTCGTGGACGAGGTCAATCCAACGGTGAACCGCTCCAGGTATAGTCGCACTGCTGTTCGTGGTGCTATACTATGGATAACGGTTGACTAACCATTTCCTTGATGCCGTTGCTAGGTGCATCAAGATGGCGATCGTGCACGATCTTGCCGAGTCACTTGTCGGTGACATCACCCCTCACGACGGTGCGAAACGATTGATGCTGGATATTAAGTCAGATTGGGGAGTTGTTGAGCATACTCGTCTGTCGATGATTCTGCAGGTGTCGCGGACGAAGACAAGCACCGAATGGAGAAGGTGCGTGGCCGCTCACTCCCCCAAACTGCTGTAATATATTTCAGTGCTGATGTTGTGCGCATGCTGGGCGGATGGCAGGAGGCGCTAGAGCAGATTTGCGCTACTCTCGGAGAGTCTCAGGCAGCAGCCGAGATCCGCGAGCTCTGGAGCGAGTATGAGGCAGGCAGCACCGAAGAAGCCAAGCTCGTCAAGGTGTGCTGGTCTCGACTGGAGTGGGTGGGCCATCGTTGATGCTGACAGCTCTCTTTTTTTCTCGCTTATGTCAGGACTTTGACAAATTCGAGATGATCCTCCAGGCGGACGAGTACGAGCGAGGTGGGTGGAGCTGTCTTCTGCTAACCAGACATACCCTCTCGTGCACAGAGTCCTCACTCTTGATGGTGGTGGCTACAGACCAGAACATCCCGCTCAGCGACTTCTTCCGGAGCACGCAGGGCAAGTTCCGCACGCCGCTGGTGCAGTCGTGGGTCCAGGAGCTCACGTCGCAGCGCTCGGAGCGCTTGGCCGCCAGCGACACGCCTTCCAAGCCGGAGCAGTAGATCGCCTGTTCATCGAAGGACCACAGGGCCAATAGACGACTGTCTCTGCAGCCTGAACGTTCATATCGCGCCGGAGTCGTCGACAACGCAGTCCAACAGCAGTCCAACAGCTCTCGAGTTCTGATTGCTCGACTCGGTTCATAGCGCGGCCTGGAGGCGGAGCGCGCGCTTCCATTGCACCGAATACAGCGCGCACCCCTCGAATAGAGCGCTGTGCATGACCCTCTATTGAGGCCAAAGTATACTTTCATAACCCATTGGGTTACGCGAGCTCCTCGCCACGTACCCTCTGAATCGAGCGGCGGCCGTTTGCCCGCCCGCCAGTTCCGAAAATCTCGCCGCCGCCGCCTGTCGAACTGTCCGCCATGTCGACCGCCAGCCTCGCCGCCGTGCCCACCAACAGCCTGCTGGAGGAGCTGCAGAAGCGCATCGACTGCGCCGCCAAGAAGGAGCGCCGCACGATCTTCATCGGTGCGTGGATCGCCTCGAAACGGCACGAGTTTCGTCCTGTGCGTAACCACAGATCTTAACTTCTCTTTTGTGTGCTGGCTGTGGATCGCAGGCCCGCCCGGATGCGGCAAGGGAACGCAGTCGCCGCTCGTGAAGGAGGAGTACTGCCTGTGCCACCTGGCGACGGGCGACATCCTGCGCGCCGCCGTGCGCGAGGGCACCGAGATGGGTCGCAAGGCCAAGGAGGCCATGGACGCCGGCAAGCTCGTGACGGACGAGATCGTGATCGGCATCATTAAGGACGCGATCAAGAGCCCCGAGTGCCGCCGCGGCTTCATCCTCGACGGCTTCCCGCGCACGGTCGTGCAGGCCGAGAAGGTGGGCGAGCGATGGATATCTCTCTGTTGGCGAGGATTGGTGGATACGGTCGAGACTGACACTGATGTTTTGTCCCTTGAGTAGCTGGACGAGATGCTGGCCAAGGAGGACACGGAGGTGGACGCCGTGATCAACTTCAACATCCCGGACAAGGTGCTGGTGGATCGCATCTCGGGCCGCCGTGTGCACCCGGCGAGCGGCCGGAGCTACCACGTCAAGTTCAACCCGCCGAAGGTGGCGGGCGTGGACGACGTGACTGGCGAGCCGCTGATCCAGCGCAAGGACGACAACGTGTCGACGCTGAGCTCGCGCCTCGATGCGTTCCACGAGCAGACGAAGCCCGTGATCGACTTTTACCGCAAGAAGGGCAAGCTCACCGAGGTGAACGCCAACAAGGACATGTCGTACGTGACGGAGCAGATCCGCAAGAGCCTCGGCCGTGATTAGAGCGGTGTCAGCTAGCGCTTCGCACCGTGTCGGCTGCTGTCGACGATAACAGCATGATAAAGCCGACTTCCCTGCTTCTCCCGCTTCCCCACTTCCCTGCTTCCCCCAGCCCAGGTTGCCGTTCCGTTGCCTCATTCCTCGAGCCGCAATGCTGGCTCGGCACCAGTCAGCCGAGCGGTTCAGAGCGTCGCACCTTTCGGTGGCCTCGCGAAGGCTGGCTGTGTTAAACCGTTCCACCTCCATTGCGTTTCCCCCAACTTCAGCCATTGCATCCCCCCCTCGGATCCTCGTGCTGCAAGCGAAGCCATCCATCATCACGCCGGTGACGTCATTGCGGTGCTCCATTTCATCCAATCGCCTCGCTCGGATCCGAGCCATCACTCGGTCCGTTACGTTATATTGTTGCGAATCACCCGTTTGCCCTGTCTGGGTGGATGGGGTCCCCCTCCAACACACTTGCGAGAATTGACGAGACCGAACGATGGCCAAGTCCTCGGCGCTCGTGAACCTGTACCTGCTGGCGTACAACGCCGCCTCGGCCGTCGGCTGGGGCTACGTGCTCTATCTCACGGTCTCCTCCGTGCTGGCGGAGCGCGCGGCCGGCGTGAGCGACTGGCACCTCGTGGCTCGCGGCGTGTGGGATGTCGTCTCCTTCCCGCTCAAGGTCGTGCAGACGCTCGCGGTGCTCGAGATCGTGCACGCCGCCGTGGGTCTGGTGCGGTCGCCGCTGAGCTCCACCATCATGCAGGTGAGCTCGCGGCTGTGGCTCGTGTGGGGCATCAACGTGCTGTGCCCGTCGTCGCGCTTCCAGTTCGGCTTCCCGCTCATGGTCGCCAGTTGGGGACTCGTCGAAGTGCCGCGCTACGCGTTCTACGCGCTCAACTTGTACGACGCCGTGCCCTCCTTCATCTTCTTCCTGCGCTACCACCTCTTCATGGTGCTCTACCCCTCGGGCGTGCTCGGTAAGATAGATCTCTGCGACTCAACCCATTCTCCCCTGCTGTGTCTGCAACATCTAACTAACCATGTCACATGCGACTTGCAGGCGAGGTGCTGTGCATGGTGAGCTCGCTCGACTTTCTCCGCACGGGAGCGTACTCGATCCAGATGCCCAACGCGCACAACGTGTCCGTCTCGCTCTACGTCATCGTGCTGATCGTGCTGGTCGTGTACGTGCCGGGTCTGCCGGTCATGTACAGCCACATGCTCACGCAGCGCAACCGCGCGTACGCCAAGACCAAGACCAAGACGGCGTAGAGCGGACAGTAGAGTCACCAGGCGAGCCGAGGAGAGCAAGGAGGAGAATAAAGTGGCAAGCTCGTGGGTGTTGAGGCTCGCTCAAGTGTATTACACGCTGTGTGTTGGCTGCATGCAGTGCGGCGGCTGGACGAGAGCCACCCGCCGCCAATATTACTCTAAATGGCTACCCAGGTCTCCCACACCAAAACTGCACAAAAACGGTATCGACATACTGACGCGAAGTGCGCGCGGGGAGGGAAACGATCCCGCTTAGAAGGACGAGGCCAAGTGCTCGTCGTCGTCGCTCGAGTCCTTGTACAGCTTGCGCGAGGCGACGAAGACGACGGCGGCGATGAGCCCGACGCAGCCGAGGATGGCCACGATGATGGTCTCGTCGAGTCCCGAGGAGCTCTGCAGCGACGTCGACTGCGTGTCGAGTTCGCCCGCGGACGTCTCGCCGCCGCTCGGCGTGTTGGTGCTCTCCTGCTGCTGGTCGTCGCCCTCGCTCGCCGCCCCCGTGGTGCCGTCCGACGTCTCGGCCTGTGCCTTCGTCGTCGACCCCGCCGCGCTCTCCGCCGACAGCGACGTGGCCGCCGTCGGTGTCGGTGTCGGCGCCACAGTCGTCACAACCGGAGTCTCCGTCGTCGCTACTGGCGCGTCAGTCGGCGTTGCGGTCGCCGCCGAGGCGGACGCCGAAGTCGTCGAGTCGGTGACCGCGTCGTCGGCCGAGACCGCGGCGGAGGTGCCGCTCGTGTCGCTCTCGGCGCTCGCGTCGTCGTTCAGCACGCTCCAAATGTCCGACAGCGCGCGCCGCACGTGGTCGACGGCGGTCGCGTCGTGCCGCAGCGCCGGCCGAGCGGACGCCGATGCCGATGTCGCCGCCGCCGTCACCGCGACGACGCCCAGCCAGAGCACCAGCAGCCAGGTGAGCCGCCACCTTCGCGAACGCATGGCCGTCTCGTCGGGTGCGCCGATCCCAGTGTGGCGCGCTCGCTTTTACAGTTCGAGCCGTGAACCCACGGCCACGTGCACGCGAGCTGCTCCGACGCTGGCGATGCTGGCAGGAAGAAAGGCTCGATGGGCTGCAGGTCGCCTGCGGTCGGTCCGACCGGTGCCACTGTGCGGCGAGCGGCTCCATACATTTCGCCGGCCGCAGGAAGCGGCGAGCGCGGCCAGCTGGAAAGGCCGAACGAACACTTTGAACCTGCGATACTGAATTTGGAGGGCAATTTCTCGGATGGATGCGAGATGCTGAGCGGTGCTGGGGATGCCTGCGAGTCTTTATTTTTAGTCGGAGCGCATGTCAAACCGTGCTGAAACGCGAAAATCGAGCGGGTTGCAGACCACGAAAAGATGCGCCAGCCGGATGATGGCGCTCAAAAAGCTGAAGCGTCGCAACACCAGGCGATACTTGCATCATATTCGCAAAAGCGGGTTCCATTCTTGGTTGCCACCTCAAATTTTGCACTTGCAATCACCGTGTTTTGGCGTTTTGGCTTGATTCAAGAGGCTGGAGCCATCCCGCAAATTTCCTGTTCGATGTGCCCCGCTTGGGTGACGACGCCAAGACGAGATGGATAGCCGCCCGGCAGGCGACATTTAATCCACTGAGCTGAGTTGCATTACTGTGTCAGGACGGCTTCGTGTTGTGTCGCCGGTTGTACGATCTCATCATCACGTCTCGTGCGGTCGAGCGAGTTGCGGGCGAGCCATGCGAACTCGGAAAGGCACGCCACACTTATATGCGGGAGGTAACGCGGTGATTCACCATGGGTGGAGCCATCCAGCTGCTTGCGGCCGCCCGCCACGTGCGCGTCGGAAATCAGGTCGCTCCGCATGGCTGGTCCGCCAGGTGTCAAGCTGCACCAGTGTGACGCCGACCGGCAACTACTGTACGAGACGCAGGTCTGAAAGGCAACGACAGGTTTTGACCTCGCGAACGGCAGGCACGCAGAGTCTCCAACGACGTTCGCTGCTCAGTGGGCGAAACATTCACCTGCATTTTCATGGGTGGAACAAACTCAACAACACAAGCCTAGATAACTGATAGCCGAGACAAATCGAACTGGACGGAGACTGTAGACTCAACTAGCACATGCTGAACATTACAAACCAGACCGCCAGCCACTCGGCATCCCACCCCACCTTGTCACGACACCACAGACACCAGCAGCATGCATTGACGTAACCAACGCCTCAACCAGCACGGTCGTTCTCAGTCACGAGAGCTAGCGATTGTGGTCGCTACCATTGCATTGCAGCCAACCTCATAACATTAGCCCAGGTCCGTGCGACTCGCCCTGGTGCCGGTAAAGGCACCGAGCTCGCGATGGAGTCGTTGGAGACTGCCGGTGCCAAATGCAATGTGAATCGCTGGGGGAATATTACAGAGAGTACTGGAAATGTCCAAGGCAAGGACCAGCGATCGGTCAGAGCAGTTTGTGCCATTCACGTGACTATGCATTTGATTCGATCGCTATCCACAACCACCACCAATGGATTCTCCTCGTTCACTCTCAATGTTTCGTGCGAGTTCGTATCCCCCGGCGAGGTCGATGGCTGCTTTGATGTCGGGAATGCAGCCCAGTTTGTTCAGCAAATTTATTGTCTCTTTGACATGGGTCCAGCGAATTACTGCGATCAGCGCCGGAATAGCGCCACAATCGACAATTCGTCTAATGGCCACCTCACAATCCGCGAGCTGGTCGAGCGCAGGGACAGCGTTCTTCGCTTCCCACTTGTCCCTGCCGGCCAATAGGTTCACGAGCGCCTCTATTCCGCCGATCTTGACGATAACGGCTCTGTTGGCGTCGTTCTTCGCCAATTCACTCAACGCACTGGCCGCATACATCTTTTGCACATAATTGTCAGCCCGCACGAGCTTCACCAACGGTGGGAGTCCTCCTTCATTACCAATCTCGACTTGATTCGCGGCGAGTGTCGCTAGACTTGCCAACGCCCCAGAGGCAGCCTCGACCACAACGTTGTCGTCGTCGTCAAGCAGTAAAATCAATTTCGGGATTGCGCCAGCGCGCGCAACTTCAGCCTTGGTTGCGTTGCTCCTTGTCAAATATCCCACCGTTCTCACTGCTTCTCGCGCAGCCATACTGTCGCCCCCAAGTAGGGCTACAATACGTGGAACACCACCTGCCTCGACAATCTTGTAGCCTTTTCCATCCCCCGCGAAAATCAGAAGCGCGCTAACCGCTGTCTCTTGTCTCCAAGCGTCCTCGCTGTCGAGTAAATTTACCAGTAGCTTAACTCCGCCGGCGTCAATGAATTCCTGGTGATTCAACGTAATCACGTTTCGTATAACGCGAAGTTAACTTGTCTTTTGTGCATCGGTGCCGTCCCGCAAGAGTGCCACAAACGCCCTCATATCTCCTTTGTTCAAATCAATTGCCCTTCGGTAGATATCATGCTCGATAAGGTTCGCGATCGTCGTCAACGCTAGCTCCTTTGCGATAAAATTCTCGTTCCCGATCAAAGCAATAACTGTCAAGATCCCCCCGGAACTAGCCATCTCAGTTTGGTTGGCCTTGTGTTCCAATATCAAAGCAGCTAGAGCAGCCACAAAGTTCTCTTGCAGTTGCCCAGTGGTGCAGGGAACAAGTCTTACTAAAGCGCAAATCGCTCCAGTTTTCGATATTGCCGTTTTGCCTGCATCGCTCGTCGCCAATACACGCAAAAGCCCCACTCCAGTCATTCTAGCCGCATAGCCGCCGCTCCGGAGCAAAGTAACTATCGGACAAATCGCGTCGGCATCAATGATCGGCTCCGTAATGTCAGTGCAGCGCGACAGATGCCACAACGCAAGGGCTGCATACTCTGTGTGCGCGCTGGGGCCACTTCTCAATAAATTGACCAACGCGCCAACACCACCGGCCTCGATAATTGCGGCTGCGCTATCGTTGTTCATCGCCAATTCAGCCAAAACTCCAGCCGCGAGGCCTCTGAGCGTCGTTTCGTCCTTCAACAGTACCAGTGCTACAAGCTCCGAGATCACACCAGTGCGAGCGATTGCGACCTTGTTCGCATCAAGAAACGCCAGATTCCACAGCGCACTCACGGCGTGTGCCCTAAGTTCATCGCGTTGGTTGCCTCTCAACAGCTCCATCAATGGCGGAATGCCGCCGAGATTAGCGATTGCGAAGCGGCTCTCGTGTACCAGCGCCAGCTCTGCCAGCTTACTCGCAGCCTGCTCCCGTTTCAAGGCACTCCCAGTTGACACGGACGCGATCAGGCTCCGAACATGTCCAGAATCGATGTGCACGGTCTGAGTTTCAAAGGGAGGAGCATGGTCGTGGCCAATCTTCGATTGCTTGCTCCGACCGCTGAAGCTTCTGGACAGCGACCAGCTCTTCATCACGACCGCGGCGTCGTCGGAAGATTGAAGATTGAGATCATTTTGAATTGGCTCACGACGAGCATTCTCGAGCGCTGGATTTTCTGAAAGAAGCGCAGCACGGTAGCACAGCATGAGGGTATTTGGCTACATGAGGACAGAGCGGTGCACCCGTGACGATGAAATCACCCAACACATCACGTGGTGTATATCGCATTCAGCGAAAGTCATCCATCGATTTGTGAAGCTAGATCGACCATCCGAGTTAACAATGCCATGGTCACAGCACAATGTTGCAAGCACTGAATATGTCCTTCTGATCCCTGTGCATCTCCGCTGCATAAGTCGCCGCGTCATCGAGTTCGATCTCTCCGCACCGCCATATCGTTGGTTGTTAACCTCTCACATCTCAAGCGCTGCAAGTCTTTGCAACCGCCTTCTTCTTCGATCTCCTCGATGCGATCCGCCACAACTGAATGCCTCCACCACTCTTGGCCCGTGCTGTACTTTCGACCCACTCTTCGCCAGTTTCTGCATGTTCCTCGCGGCATTGTGGTCTCGGTTCCAGAAGTTGGCCCTGCATCGACTGTTGGTGCAACGCAGGTTGCTCCTCAGGACGATTGTGATGTCCCTGAGCTTCAGACCCCTGAGCCTCTGCATCTCCACGATCGCCTTCTACTCATTCATGGACGGCATTTCATCCTCTCTGACCTCGTCATAGAGGTCCTTTCATCGCACATTCGCGAGTCAACCGAGCCAGCACGAGCCTGCCTAAGACAACAAGGGCAAGCCTGGCTCGTCCGCTACTCAACCATAGGAAGCACAGGCGCTCGCTTCTTCAGCGCCTTGACGGACCCCTTGCCTAGCCCCGAGACGTGGCGCTTGATTCCATCCCGACGACCTCCTGCCTCCGTCGTTTTCGCAGGCACTGCGCAGAATTGGGGGAATAATCAAATGACGCGGTTGAAGCGCATTCGCCGCATTCATTCCCGAGTTGCCGGCGTAACCACTCGCGGCTGAGAGTTTGGCTCGCCCACCACCAGAACCCTCTGTGCCAATTGATTGGCCAAACGGTTGTTAAACCACGAGAGGATGGACGATCCCTACCCCTTCAAAATCTGGTCGCGCTTTTCTCCCAATCCACGCGCGTGATCTATCAATTTATCGCTGCAGTGGCGCGGCGGCACGTGGCGACGCGCGCTAGGATTGGCTGAAATTCAAATTGCTTCCGTCGTTTCCACAGATGGTTCTCCCACCCAATCATCGCTGACCTCACAAAATATCAGCCGATCATTGGCTACAATCGAAGTGACCTCTCGCCTTTATCGTCGACACCCCCATACGCAATCCGGATAACGGCCCGCTCCCCTCTTTTCCTACCAACCACAACCGTCCAAGAGAAGGCGAGCAGAGAGGTCACTCCCGAAAACGCCTAGATCCCGTCCAGTATGATCGCTCGCTCGGCTCTCAAGCGCTCGCTCGGCGCGCTGACGGCGGCCCCTCGCCGCGCGGTGGCCCCCGCCGTGGCGACCCAGACGCGGATGTACCACGAGAACGTGATCGACCACTACGAGAACCCGCGCAACGTCGGGTCGATGGACAAGAACGCCAAGAACGTGGGTACGGGACTGGTCGGCGCGCCGGCGTGCGGCGACGTGATGAAGCTGCAGATCGAGGTGGACGAGTCGGGGAAGATCGTGGACTCCAAGTTCAAGACGTTCGGCTGCGGCTCGGCGATCGCGTCGAGCTCGGTGGCCACCGAGTGGCTCAAGGGCAAGACGATCGACGAGTGCCTCAAGATCAAGAACACGGACATCGCGTCGCACCTGAAGCTGCCGCCCGTGAAGCTGCACTGCTCGATGCTGGCGGAGGACGCCATCAAGGCCGCCATCACGGACTACCAGAAGAAGCAGAGTGTCGCGGCGTAGGCGGGCGGCCGGTCATCACGCGATGGAGCTGTGTGCGAATAACGTGACGTCTCGACGGCGCTGCCCTCGCTTGAGCGCCGCTGTCGATGGTTCTCCGAGTTTCTAGCGGCAAAAGATGCAGTTGTTAGAGCAGTGCGAGGCTCGTGAGGTGGCTTGGAGGAGCTCGGAGGAGCTTGGTAACCGCGACAAAAGATATTTTATTCAGCGATTCGGCAGTTTTCATGCAGTATGCGGCCTTGCTGTGCATGGCATGGCATGTTCGCCAGAGCTCTACAAAATGCAATCAGGTGGTGGTACAACATGCAGTCGCCGCCGCTCTAAAGTGCGGCGACAAAAAGTCCCAAAGATCTGGTGGATCCCCAACGATCCATCCCGGCTCCGCTCACTTGAGGTCGTGCAGATCGTGCGCGGTGAACACGGCGTTCAGCTCGTCGGCGACCGCCAGCAGCCGGTGCTGCGCGTGGCGGAGCGGCGCGAGACCCTCCTCGCTGCGGCCGTCCTTGACGTTGAGCGACGCGAGGATGGACGAGCGCGTCGGGATGGCCCCCAGAGCGCTCATGACGCCCTTGCGGATCAGCCACGGGTGCCGCTTGCCGATCGTTTCCTCGTACGCCTTGCCCGCGCCAGGCGCGCAGTTCTCGTCGAACGACTCGACCAGCCCGTGCTTGATGCACGCCTCGACGAACTCGAGGAACCAGAGCAGCCGCAGCAGACAGCGCGAGCACGACGGCTTCTTCTTGCCGCCCACGTCCGCGATCTTGAGCTCCACCTCGCGCTCGATGATGACCTTGACGCTCACGTCCTTCCACGAAGTGGCGGGAGCTGGCGGCGACGGCCACGACGCCAGGTTGCTGTCGATCGACGTCAGGTACGCGCTCACCGTGCTGCCGGCGAATGACGTGGCGCGGCCGAACACTTGGATGAACGTGCAGATGAGCTCGCACGTCTCCAGGTAGTTGCTCAGCTGGAGGTCGCCGTCCGGCGCGCGCACACGAGTGCCCTCGTCCAGCACGGCCACGAGCTTGTCCAGAATGCGGTCGTCCTCCTTCTGTTCATCGCCCAGATCGCCCGTGTCGACCTCCAGCTCGTCGTCTTCTTGCGATGGACGCGGAGACGGCGAGCTCAATCGTCGTCCTTGCATCGACAGCGAGCTGTCACGGATGCTGCCAGTGCTGCTGGTGCGTCGAGCAACGAGGGGAGGACCGATGGCGGCTGACCGGTGCGACACAGCGTGGTTCTTCCTGCGGGAGCGGCGGAACTCGTCGAACATGATCAGCCCGAGCACGTACGAGCCGAGGATCCGCAGCGACAGCAGGCTGTCGACGCCACGCAGCACCATCGACTGCACCGGCCGACCATCAACGTCCACATCGACGGCGGTCGAGTTGGAGGGAGTACTTCCGTCGATACTCCGGGTCAGGAACACGCGCAGCAGCAGCAGCAGCGCGAGAGCGCCGAGAGAGATCCAATGGCGCCGCCTCAGGTGCGACTGCGTGCGGGCGATACCCTCCCGGATCTTCCGCCGCGAAACCCCACTCCGTTGCTTGGTCGTTGTCTTGGTAGCGGCCGTGGCCGCGTTTGTAGAGGATGCTGCGGGTTCCTCGTCCTTCTGCGTGGCCGCAGGCGTCGACTCGCCGTTCTTCTTGCCGTGGAGGAACTCGGATAGCGTCTTGGCTGGCACCGAGTGTCTGCGCGGCAGCTGGAAGACCCCCAGCCCGCCATTCTCGCGCTGCCTAGGCGACAGCAGCGGGGACGGCGCCGGCGACATCATCGGCGTCCCCGTCGGCGTCTGCAGGTAGTTGCGCGCGCACGGGTCGCACAGGCGCGAGCCCTTCTTGCGCTCTAGCCGGCGGTTCAGCTTCATGCGGTTGCGGGAGCAGTCGTCGCAGATCTTGTTGGCGCAGATCTTGCACGTGTGTTTGGCGCGGAAGACAGTGAAGGCGCGCTCGCAGATGCTGCAGCCCTTGGCCTTGCCGGTCGTCGCGGCTCCCTCGCCCGCGGGCGACAGTTGCTGCACAAGCTGCGACGAAGACGACGACGATCCCTCCTCGTCCAGCGGCTTGAGCTGGCCCTGCGAGTCGTCCGCGATCGACGAGGTGCTTATGCTCAGCTGCAGCGGCGACGGCACGCCGACCTTCTTGCGCACGCTCTTGAGCTCGTCCACGACCTTCTGCCGGATGCCGCGGCCGCTGCCGCCGAGCCCCGAGCGGCTCATCGCGGGAGGGGACACGGCCATCAACGCCGGCGCGGACGCGGTGGCCGAGCTTGCTGGATCCGAAGCGGACGGCGAGGAAGCCATGACGGCGGGCGAGCTGGCCACGCGGTCAGCAGCCATAGCTCCCACGGGGTCGACCCGCAGCAGCGACGCGGCCGGCGCGGCGGGTTCTGGAGTGGTCGTCTCGGCCATGGCCCGGCCAGTTGAGGCACACGCCCACTCGCCTTTGTCTCTGCCCTCGCGTTTCTCCTCCTCTGCCTGGAGAGGGGGAACGCGCACTCCGTGATGCGGTCGGCAATACAGGGATGAAGGGAAGGAGGGAGGGAGGGGCCTTCGTGAGCTGGCGAGGACGCAGAGAGCGAACGCTCGACGTCGTCGGCTCGGCCTCGAGCGCCGTGACGTCGCCGCGGCGCGCGCTGTGGCCGGCGATGCGATGAGCGAACGTCAAGCGGAAAGCTGTCAGCAGAGGGGGAAAACAGCCGGCACGAGCGGAAAACACGGGGTGAGCGGGTAGTTTACGGATATCGATACCGCACTTAATGTGATTCGATATAAATTATGGAGAGCGTACGTAACGGGAAATGTCAGATGGGGAGTGCTAGAGAGAGTCCCACGCTGCAGGCGCAGGTCAACATTTGGGTGAGAAGGGGTCGGGGAGCGATGAGCACCCTGTTTTGAGACCGGCTGCTTCGACGGCGCAACTTGAGCGGGCAGCTGCGGTAGCGAGCGAGTTCACCTCCCGCTTAGGTTTGCAGGCACAACACCATCCAGCTTCAAGCTGCCAACGCGATCGAAGTCGCCGCATTCTCGGCAAGGCCTTAGGCGTCGTGTGTCGCATGGCGCAATGAGATATCAATGATGCTAAGCGCGTTTCCCTGTTTGTACTCGGTAAGGCGGTGTTGCTGTCGAAGCCCCTGTCAATCCGTTGCTGCCGTTGTTGACATTCTCCTAACGACTGTTTGAACTTCTTACTCACTTGATGGAGCACTAGCTGCTTGGCGGTGCGCCGCGTTGCCGCTGTAGCCATCTGAGGTCGACACGATGGCTGCTCTCGCGCCTGAACTGGCGCTATAATTGGCGACCCGTGCTTCAGGAACGAGTGACGAGGATCAAGTGACCAAGACGAGGCGAGAAAATAGCCCCGCGCTGTCCTGCCAGTCGCAAGACGAGGTGGCAGGAACTGATAGCGGACACACGGGACCGCCATGCCTCGGCACCGGAGCGCGAGTATATTTAGCATTCGACAAGTTTTCGTGGTCTGCCTCGCACTCGCGGCCATTCCTGCTTTACCGGCGACACCGAGGCAAGCGAGGTCTTCGTGCTGCCAGCGCGCCTGCGCCTCGCGTGACGTACCGCCGGTGAAAGAAGATGATGAACATGGGCCATGACCAGGCCACACAACCCGAGACGCTGCAGAACGGCGAGGACCACAGCGACCATGGCCAGTCTGCGAGCAACAACACCTGGGCCGAGTCGGCACCTGACCGACACGCGCATGGCAGCAGCAATTTGAGACCAGCACAGCAGGAAACCAGCGGCCCCGAGCCGGTGACACACCCAGTGGCGGTGTCGCAGGGGAAGCTCCGACATGCGCTCAAACGGCTCACCAAGATGTTTTCGTTCGACAGCGACGAGCTCGACCCTGCGATCCGCAAGCTGCACTACCGGCGAGGATCGATCTTGATCAAGCACCTGGAGACGAAGAAGGCGCAGGGCAAGGCGACCGAGAAGGACATGAAGTTCTTCGAGGTGGTCAAGAACCAGTTCGACACGAACTTCATGGAGTCGCGCACCATCATCTCACTCTCTGTGTTCCAGACGGGGTCGAACCCGATGAACGACCCGTTCGCTGTGATCCACATGCCCGTGGAGATCCAGCAGGGCTTTCGACGCAAGCTGTTCTCCATCTTCACGATCCAGCTTTTCGCAGTCGTGCTGCTCATCTCCTTCTTCAGCTACACGCCAGGGATCACCACATCCTTCGTCAGCGCGTTCGACGAGTGGCAGTATGTGTTCGCGACCTTTGTCGCCATGGTGCTCGCTCTGCTGTGGCTCTACTTTGTCAAGTACCACTTCCCGATCAACTTTGCGGTGCTCGCCATCTACACGGTGACGCAGAGCTTGTTCTTCGCGGCGTTCGACTACCTGTTTGATACCAAGGCGAGCATCTTCATGTTTTCGTTCCTGCTGGTCGTCATGAGCATCACGACAGTGCTCTGCACGATCGTCACGAAGCGCTCCTTCGACGAGAACACGCCGTCCACGCTCATCAGCTACCCGGTTGTGCTGCTCATCGGCTTCTTCCTCGCGTTTGTGGGCTCGCTCTTCATCTACTTCTTCTACATGACCGAGGTGGTCTCGACGCTCCAGTACAGCGCCTCGCTCGCCGCCATGCTGCTGCTGGTCATGTGGTTCGCCTACGACGCGTCCTGCATGAACGAGCGGCTATCGCCGGACGAGTACATGCAGGGTATGGTCTTCTTCTACACGGACATGGTGCTCTTCCTGCTCTTCCTCAGCATCATCTTCGTCGCGTGCTTTGCATGCGAGGGCGACTGCGCGTGCTACGGCACGGCAGACATCGTCCCGATCGGTCGTGGCGGTGGCGATGACGACGAAGATGAAGGAGAAGAAGGCGACTTTGCGCCGGAGGGTGAGGGTGAGGAAGCAGTGTCGGCTCAGTGAGCATCCAGCAGCGACCACGATTCGAAGCCGTAGAATCCTCCTCATCTCGCCGCGAGATGTAAGTCCAAGCCTCTCCACGCCAGCACAACTGGCAGGATGACTGGGAACGACGACCATCTGCAGCAATGTCAGCATCGGCATTGGCCACCTCACGGTACAAGCCAGCTCAACGGCCAACGCTCCATGCCCCAAGTCAACTGACAGCATCAGATTGCTGCATGCTTGGCCCGGCGATGCTCGAGGAGGCAGCAAATGAGCACGTGCATGCCGACCTTGCCTCTGTAGTTGGTCATCATCATAAGCGGTTCCATCACGCTTCAGACCCGCGGTATGCTGATGTCGCGTTTGCCGACATACGAGGAATAACGAACCAAACGAAATGGATATTTACGCCACTGCACTCTTCGATGCTTAGGTATGCCACCGAAGGCGCAACGGACCATACCACGACTTACATGAGCTTCATCTTGTGCACGCTCTCGAGCAGCATCTTGGAGAGAGCGACGCTCGCGATCGTGATGACAACGCCGATCGCCAGCGTGATCCAGCCGATCCAGACGCCGGGGTCTGGGAACGAGTAGCTGCCGATGTCCGAGCTCCACTTGGGCTCCACCCACAGCGGCTTCGACGCGTTCACCACGTCGTACAGCAGCGCCGTCGTCGTGCGCTTGAGTCCGGGGTCGCTGGCTTCGTGGTAGAAGGCGCGCTGATCGGCACACACTCCGGGGTAGACGCACTCCTTGCCCTTGCCAGAGTCGCCGCACGACTGCGACTGCGAGCACGTCGTCGCAGCGGACGCAGCGGTGCTCGAGATCGTCGTGGAGGCGAGGAAAGCGCGCGTGAAGACCTCGTACGCGTTCGGGAAGAGCCTAACGCGGTACGTATCGTCTGCGAACGTGCCGTTGAACAGCGAGTAGTAGCTCGAGTCCTTCATGAGAAGCATCGAGCGGTCGCTGTCCAGCACACTCGAGTACAGCGTCACGGGCTTCGTGTACGACGGGTACGAGCTCTCCGAGAGGTCCAAGTACGTGATCATGGTCGACAGCATCGGCTTCGAGTACGACTTCATCAGGTCGCACGTCCAGTCGGTCGAGATGCAGCTGAGCATGTCCGAGACGAGAGTCGCGTTGACCTCGATCTTGGCCATGTTCGCTGACGTCGCGTTCGCCGCCGCGAGCGTGTACAACGCCTCGGCGAGCACCTGCGCGGCCTGGGTCACGGTGTCGGCGTCCACGGCATCCAGCACGTCGTGGCGACTGTTGTACGTTCCCTGGCCGCTGAACGTGTCGTCATAGCCAGCGAGGACGGCGCTGACCAGGTCGCTCTTCCCGTACTCGCCGTCGTTCACGAACGAGAGCAGCGGCGTCGGCGGGAGAGCCTTGGTCACGGAGCTCCGCGCGACCTGGCCGTTCGCGGACGGCGCGTCGACAAACGCAGCCAACAGGTCGCTCGTGTCGTTGGAGTTCGGGTTCAGGTGCACCGAGAAGTTGCCCGACTCGGGGAGGATGCCGACCTGGTCGACGGCGATCGCGGCCGAGATATTGGCGAGCGCAAGCTGCGCCGCGAACGCCGTGCTGCTCTGCATCGGATTGGTGCAGAAGCTCGAGCCGTACGGCGACTGCGAGCCCGACACGGGGTACGCGCACGCGCCAGTCGGGTCGGCGGCGTAGTTGGCCAGGTCGGACAGCAGCTTGCGCGAGCCGACGAAGCCGAACTTCTCGGCTTGGAAAGCCGCGAACACGAGCTTCTTGTCGAACGCCGAGTCCTCGAGCGCGCGGAGAGCGTTGGCTGCCGCGAGCAGCGCCACCACTCCGGACGCGCCGGTGTTGGCCCCCGGCGCGAGCACGTGCGACAGCCCGTTGCTGTCCATGGACGTCATGGCGAGCACGATCTCGCTCGACGTCGTGTCGCCGCGCACCGCCCAGGAGCTCTGGCCGCCGATCGGGTCGCACTTGGGGCTCCGGTCGCCGTCGATGTTGGTGAACGCGAGGCACTTGACCGACGTCATGTTCTTCGGACCCATGTAGTAGTTCATGAATGCCTTGTAAGTGGCGCCGGCGCCGCTCTCGGCGTTCTTGCGCGCGCGGGTCATGAACTCGGCGCCAGTGGCCGCGTCCTGGAGCAACACCACCGAGAAGGGAAGCGACTGCGCCATCAGGCCGACGCCGTTCGGGTTCCACGCGACTCCCTCGCTCGCGAACGGGTTCAGCGCACCGTCCACCGTATTCTTGCCCTGCGGCGTCGCGACGTCGAACGACACGTTGCCGCCAGCCCGCGGGAAGGCGAACGCGCCGCTGATGCGACTCGAGCTCGAGCCGGATCCGCCTCCTCCGCCACCGCCACCTTGCTGCAGCAGGTCGGACGAGAGCAGCTCCTCCGGCAGCACGAGCGTGTATGACTCGTCCGGATCCTGGTGGTTCGCCGCGCCGGCCATGAACGCCGACAGCTCGTCGCCCGACGAGATCGGGAACAGCGGCGCCATCTCGGCGGACGAGAGCGACCGGCAGCCCACGTCGCCGCCCGAGTGGAACAGCCGCACGCACTCGCCGCCCGTCGTCACCAGGTGCTCGGGCGTGCCCGCCGTCACCGCCGCCGCGTCCGCCCGACCCGCGGCTAGCGCCGTCAGCAGCAGCGCCGTCGCCGCCGCCACCCGCATTTCTCTCAAGTCGCCTCCTGCTCTCGGTGTCGCTTTGCCGCCGACCTCAAGTGTCGCTTTTCCAGAGTCTGGAAAGGCAATGAGGCGGTTTCCGGCGGATATTTTAGCGTTTTGCGGAACTGGATGTTTTGGTCGGGATACAAAAGGTAGCATGTTGCGAGTTTTATGGTTTATGAGGAGAAATATTTCCATCAAAATGGATCATTTTGAGAAATAATGTGTTATGTATTCTCGCAAGACCAAAACAAATTAATTGAAATCTAGAATGCTGACATCGAAGCTCATCAATTATGGGTTGGGCAATGTCGCAGCGACTTGGCCTGTCGCTCTTATCCCAGCTCGGCTATGCCCCGACGACGTGACAGCCCATAGGCGATCCGGGACGATGGAGATGACGACAGCGGAGAATGCGGCGCTCGCCGGCGCGGAGCGTGAGCAGCCAGCGGCGGTGGTGGTAGATACGCAGGCAGCGGACGCTCCTGCGGCCGACGGCGGCTCGGTGTCCCCGCGCGCCGCGAGCTTCAGCGGCCGCGACACCGTCGGTGAGCAACAGGATCCAATTGTAGGTTCATGTCGTCGAGCTGACCGTGGCGATCCATTGGACGCTTGGCTGCAGGCGTGTCAAGCGCGGTGCTGTGGCGCAACAAATCCGAGAGCGGCGAGGCCGTGCGCGCGTTCGAGGCGGCCCGCAAGGCGCGCATCGACGTCTTCCAGGAGCGCGACCGAGCGTACTGGCGCCAGTTCGAGCAGGAGATCGTGCGCGCGTCGGCCGAGAACGCGAGGCTGCAGCGGTTCTTCGCGCTGCGCATCCAGGCGGTGCGTCTTCTTCTCTTCGTCCCCATTGCTGTTGACCTGGAGACTCGACCTTAACTATTGTGTTGGTCTGTGACTGGGGACAGGACCTGGCGTACGCCGAGTCGCTGCGCAAGATCCGGCAGGCATTGGAGGTTCCGCCGCCGCCGACCACTGTAACGTCGACGCCGTCTTCCGGTGCTCCAGGCAGTGGCAGCGGCCTGGACGAGCTGGCGCTGACGTCGTCGACGACCAAAGCGGTCAACACGCTCGCCGAGGTGCAGCAGCAGCTCTCGGAGAAGCTCGTGCAGTTCACCAACGTGGTCAAGCGCGACGTGATCGCTCGGCCGCTGGACGAGATGGTCGCCAAGTACCAGGAGCACACGCAGGCCATGCTCGTGGAGGGCTCCAAGCTCGACCGCATGCTCTCGGACGCGCAGCGCGGCGTGGTGCAGGCGTTCGCGGCCTTTGATGCCATCTTCCGCGACATGGAGGGCGAGCGAGCCACCAAGGCGCGGACGGGGACGACAGCAGCAGCACCGTCCAGCGGTTCAACTGCGGCGCGGAAAGACATGTGGTTGGCCGAGATGGCGTACTGTATCAATGTGCGAGCGCTCAAGCAGCGCCGCGTCGAGTACGTCAAGGGGATGGCGGCGCTCTTCACGCAGTACAAGTCGCTCGAGCTGCTGCGCTCGTCCGTGATCCAGACGGCGCTGGACACGTACAACCGCAAGCAGAAGCTGACGTACAACGAGCTAGCGGGTGCCATGGCCGAGCCGATGGCTGCTACGGCGGTAGGTTCTCATTGTGATCACAGTGACTGAGGCATGAGACTGGGGAACTGACTCTGTTGTCTGTAGAAAATCGATCCCGAGCGCGATCTGCTGCAAAGCGTGCGGCGGATACCCAAGAACGTGAGTGATGTGGATCGCAGAGGATGGTGTGTGAGGACTGTGACTGACACCGATGCATTTTGTGATCGATGTGACTGTGCAGTACACTGCGGCGGCGCTTGCGACGACCGAGAACGCGGACGACGCGCTGTTCGCGTCGCTGCGGTCGCCCATTAAGAGCCCTTTGCTGGTGCGCTGCGGGTTTCTCAAGCTGCAGCAGGGCGGGTCGCTGTTCAAGTCGGTCAAGGACGTGCTGTGCGCCATCACGCAGGACGAGTGTCTACACCTGCTGGAGCTCAAGGAGGCGGCGACCCGCGCGATCTCGCAGTCGACGGCCGCCATCCTGGACGCGGTCGTGACCCACGAGCAGACCAAGGACGTGGCGTGCTCGACCATCTGCCTCACCAACTGCCGCATCGAGATCCTCGGCAAGAGCAACGTGCCGACGTTCGAGGTGACGGAGCTGAGCGCGTCGTCGGGACTCTTCGGGTCCATGCTCGGGCTCGAGTCCTCGCGTACGTTCACGTTCCAGTGCTCGAGCCAGACGGACTTGATCGACTGGGTGGTCGCCGCCAAGCGGTTCATCTCGACCGGCTCCTCCATGGTCAACAGATGAAGTCTGTTGGAGCCGTGGGTGGCTGAAACGTGTTGAACCTCTCGAGTTGCCTAGATGCCTGCACCTTGATGCATCGAAAATGTATGGCTGTGAACCCTCACGAACAGCATATTGTTTTGTCCACAATTTAAACCAATCTCAGTCCGTTTTGTCGATGAAATCCATGGGATTGGCTGAAATGGATCTGCGGTGAGGCGCGAGCGGCAGACCACCGAAGGCGAGGAACAAGAAGCAACCTCGAGCGAGCATGGGGCTGCTGGACGGACTCGTGATGGGCCTGGCGCGCGGCAGCAAGTTCGGCCGCTCGCACTCGCTGCGTCCGCTGACGTCCAAGCGCGCGAACCGCCGCTTCTACAAGGGCAACGGGTGCCGCAACGAGGGCACGCACGCCAAGCGCGGTCGCTACGTGGTGGACAAGGACAAGCTGCTGCAGCTCGAGGTGCCCGACCTCACGGGCTTCAAGGTGCGTCGGCTGCCAGTAGTGATAGTGGACGTGTGAATGGAGCTGTGCTAACTAATGTGTGCGTCTGATGGTCCGCAGCTCAAGCCGTACGTGTCGCCGCTGACGCCGAGCCGGCCGCCAGCCAAGTAGACGCAGAGAACAGCAACCATCGCCAGTGTAGGCATAGATGACGCGGCAAGTGCTGCCTGTTTGCTGCCAGAGGGGTTGTTCATAAGGAACGGAGTAATGGAGCAGCATGGTTTGGACAACAGCGCGCGCGGCGATGGCTGCGCTGGGAGATGCATCCTAAAACTATCAAAAGATGACGAGGGACGCTACAGGTTTTGGTTTGAGATCCCGAAGCAGGCGAGGCGAGCCATTAGGAGATGGTGCAGCCGCACGTGCGGCCGTTGCGAAGCTGCTGGCACTCCTCGTTGAGCAGACTCAGCTCAAGCTCCTGCCGTTCCTTCTCCTTGACGATCTTCTCGAACTCGGCCTTGACGCGCAGCAGCTCGTCATCGACCTCGGCCCGCCGCTTGGCTTCGCTCGATAGCTTGACGTCCATCGACTCGCGCTCGATCTCGACGTGCTGCTTCGTGGACGACTCGTCGCGCAGCTGCTGCTCGAGCAGCGCGATCCGCTCGCGCTGCGACTCGGCCTCGGCCTCGAACTTGGCCTTCTCGGTCAAGATCTGCGACGACTGGAGCTGCATCTGCTCGATCTGCTCGCGGTAGATCTGCTCGCGTCCACCGACGCTGCCGAGCTCCTCCTTGACCTTGGACACGTCGGTCTGCAGCAGGCGGATCTTCTTCTCGTAGCCTTCCTCTTGCCGGCTCAGCAAGATGCGCATCGCCTCGGCATACTTGGCCTCCGAGAACGTCAGAAGGCACTCGAGCTTGGCGCCACCGCGAGCCTTGGCGAGGTACGCGTCCCGGAACTGGTTCCACTCCTGCGCGAACTGCTGCATGTCGTCGAAGCCACCCTCCTCGCCAGAGTTGGACGTCAGCTTGGGCTGGATCGTCTCGGTGTAGAGCACCTGTAGCAGCCGCTCGCACATCTCCTTCGACTGGGTCGCGTTCTGAAGCATCACGGCCTTCTTCTCGTCCTCAATCTTGCGCAGCAGGTCCGCCTCGAGCTTGGACGCCATGTCGCCGATCGCGTTCGCGCGGTAGTCCTTCACCGCGCGCTCCTCGCCGTCCTTGAGCGTTTCCTGCAGATCGTCCGTGTCCAGTGGCAAGTGCAGCGCCGCCACGAACTTCTTGTACACGCCGAGTGCGTTGCTCATGGCCTTGCGGCACTCGCTCGCCGTCACGCCCTCCCACGCGGACGTGATGACTGGCACGCCGCCGCTGTTGATGGCGGCCACGTACGCCTGGAGAAGTCCCGCGAACATGCTGCCGTTGAGCGGTTTGCCCTGCAGCGTCTTGGGCTTCAGGCTACCGCCGTACACGATGTTCTTGAGGTTCGCGAGCTGCTCCTGGAACTCGGGACGCAACTGGCTAATGTCAAGCTTGTCGACCTGCTGCAGCTGCTGCTCGTCGTGCACCGGACGCACGAGCGTGATGCAGTCGCGGTCGCGGAAAAAGTCCTTGAGCATCGCGCGGATCCGGTTGCGCTCCATGTTGGCCGGGATGCGCGGCTGGTCGGCCAGCGCCTGCTCGAGGTAGTCGCTGCTGGTGATCGGGTCGCCGTCCTCGTCCACGAGCTCGAGCGTGAAGTCGCGCACGATCCAGAGGAAGCTCGGGAAGAAGTTGTGGAACTGCATGATCTCGTCGTCCGAAGCCTCCGGGCCACCAGCCGCGTCGGCGCTCACCTTGATGTGCTTGGCGAGGTTGGCGATGAAGGAGAGTCCGTTGATGGCCTTCTCGTCCACGGACCCCTGCGAGTTGTACACGAGCCGCGAACAGAGCAGCGTGGCGAGCGAGAAGATGCGCGCGTCGTACTGCTGCGAGGCCTCAAGTCCGCCCATGCCCTCCGTGTCCAGCATCAGCACGTAGACCTCCTCGCCGTCGCTCGTCACGTGGCGCTGCGGCTGGCCCCAGAGCCAGATGCCGCGCGTGCAGCGCTCGATGGTCGGGCCGACGCGGAAGCCGCTCGGACGACCCAGCAGCCAGT
Source organism: Phytopythium vexans (assembly GCA_003413675.1). NCBI lineage: Eukaryota > Oomycota > Peronosporomycetes > Pythiales > Pythiaceae > Phytopythium > Phytopythium vexans. Next base: position 549,410 of record QLOC01000016.1, on the reverse strand, counting down.
TGAGCAGCGACGACTTGCCCGTGCGGTAGAGCCCCGCGACGGCCACGACCGCGACCTTCCCCGGAATCTGCCGCAGCAGCGCCACGGCCTCCTCGTTCACCTTGAGCGCGTCCTCGTTCTCGCTGAAGGTGATGAGCGGCACCGGCGCCTCGGGGAACTGCGCGAGCATCGAGTTGGGCGACAGCGGCGGCGCCGAGAACGACGGCGACGGCGACGGCTGTGGGGAGGATGGCGTGCTGTTGCCGCCGTGGCTCGAGCGGCGGCCCATCTGGCTCATGCGGCGCAGCATCGCGGCAGGAAAGGGCGGGCTTGCTTGCTTGCCTTGCTTGGGTTGCTCGCCGACGGCAAAAGGGAAACTTGGGCGGAAATTCCAGTGGCGAGGGTAACCTACGCGTACTGCTGCGGTCTGGCTAGGTATTGTGAACCCCTGCCAATCCACGAAAGCGAGGGTTGACAAGGGTACATTGGATACTTTACGAGGCGTGTCATTCTCTTTGACAGATATCAGATCCCATAGTGGTCCCATATTATTGTTTGTACGTTATTCGACTAACCTGGAGCGGTGTTGGCCACACTACTTGCTGGCTTCGATACCGCTCTGGTCGCACCCCACATTGCTGCCATTCAAGCGGCAGGATCATGCGGGCTGTTCGGCGCTTGGGCGGCCGCCTGCGCGGGCTGGCGGCGGCGCCGTCGAGTGCCTCGGGTCCTTCGGCGTCCACATCGTGCCTGGTGTCCGTGTGGGAGCGGCGCGGGCGGCGCTTCCAGTCGCAGGACGCGACGCGGCCGCTGATGGAGCTGGAGCCGCTGCCGACGGCCAGCGAGGTGAACGCGACGATCGCGGCGGCCGAGGCGCGCGCGCAGCAGGAGGCGAACGCAAGCCGCGTGCAGCACATGCCGATCCGCGCCGTGCACGTGGCGCGCAAGATGGACATCATATCGCTCTACCAGAAGCTCTACACGGACCGCTTCAAGGTGACGCACTTCCTGCACAAGGACTCGCTCGTGCTGCGCCTGAGCGGCGACCCGGAGACTCACCCGACGGGGCTCGTGCGGCCTGATGCTGGTGCCAGCGCCGGTGCTAGCGGAACCGGCTCCAGCGGGTCGAGTAACAAGGACCTGACGACGCTCAATGTCGGCGGGAACCTCTCGTCGCGGCGCGCCAAGGACAAGTGGGTCGTCTACTTCGACTACGGCGCCGTGGTGTTCTTCAACTGCGACCAGCCGCTCGTGGCGACGCTCATCAAGCACGCGCAGCGCTTCGGCACTGACGTGTTCGACCTGCGCGGCCACGAGGAGGAGATGCTGCTCGTTAGCAACCCGGGACTCACGAAGTGGAGCGACCTGGTCGAGAACAATGTGCTCGTGCGCGAGATCGACCACATCAACGTGCACGTGATCGCCGGTGTGCTCTCGCAGACGGTGGCGCTCGAGTACTACGAGCGGCAGATCGAGGCCATCCTGAGCGAGTTCGAGAAGCTGAACGCGTCGGTCGAGAAGAACGGGCCGAAAGGAGCGCTCTTCGACATCGGCTTCGGCGAGCAGACGGAGCGCCAGCAGCACAAGAAACTCTTCAAGATCGTGGCGACCAACAACGCGCTCATGATCGACCTCGTGTCCAAGCTGCGCGTGATCGACCGCAAGCGTCCCGGCGACGCTGCGTGGAGCCACACGCGATACCACACCATGTGGGAGTCGCTGCTCGAGGAGTTCGAGCTCAACGAGCGCTTCAACAACCTCAACTTCAAGCTGGAGCTCATCCAGCACAACACCAAGGTGAGGTTGCATTTTGTGTTTCTTTTTATGCTCAATGCGAAGGATTACTCACAAACTGTGGTGGTGCTGTTGCAGTTCTTCCTCGAGGTGCTCGGCTCGCACAAGGGCGAGCGTATGGAGTGGTATATTATCATTTTGATCGCTGCCGAGCTGGCTATCGGCGTCTACGAATTCGCCATGAAGCTCCACTAGCCACACAGCCGCCACCAATCGCCGAAGAGCTCAACACGATAGTCAGCAGAGCACTACCTACGAACGCGATCTAGATCTGTGTCTTCGTGTCTATTTCTTGGCCCACTGAGCGTGCTCGTGCGGCGCCTTGCGGTCCGTGAACTCGGCCGCCGGCTTGCGTCCGCCGCTGGTGACGTGTGCCCAGTAGGCGTTGAACGACACAAAGTCGTCCACGCCCATGTCGATAGTCTTGGTACGTAGCATAGCAGCGAGCAAACTACGGAATCGCTCCACCTGAGCGTTTGTGAGCGTAGTCGCTGGCGTCGATCCCGGCTTGGCGCTGTCGCTCAAGCTCAGGCTCTTGGTGCCAAGCACCGTGACCTTCAGCGAATGGTACAGATGGAAGCTCGTCCAGAAGTAGTGACGCCAGCCGCCGCCAGCGCTCTGGCTAGGACTGAAGTTCTTGAACTCGTAGCGGAAGGCGATCAAGTGCACGCGCAGCGGCGAAGACTTGTCCAGAGCGAGGGGGAGCTGCTGGAGCACGGGCACGAATCGCAGCACGCTCTTCCCGTTGCTGCGTGCGCCTTCCGGGAACACAACCACTGGACCGGAAGCGCGCTTGACCACATCTTCAATCTGGGGAGATAACAACCATCAGCTCGTCAGACCACCATCCTTGAAGAGAGGACTCCAAAACCATCACTTGCCTTGACATTGCCTGAGCCAACTGGCGCTGCAAACGCGTGGTACAGTGCACCGAGCACTCCACACGTGTGAACGAGACCCTTGGAGCCACCATCCACTGGAACGAACACGAACACGGGCGAGTAACGCTTGGCGAGCACGAGCACCTCGAGGAAGCCCGTGTGGTTGCACACGATCACGTCGCGGCGCCGCACACGGTCGCTGCCTCCGCTCGCCTTGGCCCCCGGTGCGCTAAACATCGACAAATGTGCTGTGAGTAAGTTCCCGATGTATTGACGGACAGTTCTAGGCGTACCTCAGCCCGAGGCGGCGAGTGTTGGCTTGCTCTTCCGAGACGAAGACGCCGAGCAACAACAGTAGCAGCGAACACAGCAGCCACTCGGTCAAGCGCTTGAGCAGGCGGCCGAGCAGCGGCACGAATGACTAACAACACACCAGTTCGATCATTGTCCATCGAATAATCCAAGAGGGAGGCGCGCAATTGAGCAGCTTACCAAGATGGCCGTGACAAGTGTCGTTGCAGCAAGCACAACACCGACGACGGCAACGAGCGGCAGCCGAACGAGCGCGAGAGCCGTGCCTCCCAGAAACTGGACGCCTTTGAGCGCGATGTTCCCCGCGAAGCGCTGCTTGTGCGGCACGAACGGGTTGATGCCCGTGGTGAGGTCTGCCCACCGACTGTACTTCTCCATCTTGAGCCTTGGATGTGCTTGGTGTTTCCCTTTGGCGTTTTGGTTGTCACGTGGAGCTGTCACTTTAGCGAGGATCAAGGTCACTATCATATGATCCCAGAGTCAGCCTCTCTGATTCTGAGACCTGTCACACGATATGATGGCAGAAGCATTCGTATTGGCGAGACGACGAACATGAGCGCGCGACGGAGGACGAGCGCCGGCAGCGGCAGCGGCGCTGACGAGCGCGCGGCGGGACAGTTCGCGCCGGTGGAGGACGACATGGACGCGTTCCTGCGCCAGGAGGAGGAGATGCGCAAACAGTTCGATCCGGTGGCTCCCTGGAACCGCAAGAACATCCCCGACTACGGTCCCGTGAGCGACAAGGCCAACGTGCTCATCTTTGGCGTCATCGGCGTCATCGCGACCATCTTCTACGAGACCACCGAGTAAGCGAGCGCTGATGCCTAGAGCGACGATATTGTATCGGAGAACTGACTGTGTGAGGTGCGAGCAGCTACTTTGACCAGGTGAACCGCTACTTGGCGTACGCGGCGATCTGGTTCCCGCTCTGGTTCCGGCTGCTGGGCCGCGTCTCGCCGGCGCCGACCGAGGACGAGCTCGACGAGCGAGAGAAGCACGACTTCTTCAAGCAGCTGCAGAAGATCCAGCAGGAGGAGGAGGACGAGATCGACGAGTAAAAGCGTCGACGGCCAGACATGGACACTGAAAGGCGAGTTCGCCCGTCACGACCTCCAAGCGTTATATGTACGAACTCCACCACGTAGGGGGACCTTCAATACTTTGCACGTAGCGTCGGGTGCGTCAAAGTCACTCGACCACGACAATGCCCGTTGCCGGAGTCGCATCCTACTTGCGGAACCAACCGAACAGACCGCCAGAACTACTCGCCTGCTTCGCCGCCTCGGCCTCGGCCTGCTTCTCCTCCTCCGTCTTGGTGCGCTCCGTGATGTCCGGCATCTCGAGCTCGTTGAACGCAACGTCGAACAGCAGCGGCTTGCACGGCACGGCCTGGAACGACGGCGGGAGCTTCACGACCTCATACAAACCCTTGGCAGTCCCCGCAACGTAGTCGTCCTGGCGCTCGAGCAGCGACTTGGTCTTCGCCTCGCCGGACACCTTGAGCTCAGCCAGCTGCGAGCGAACCGCATCCGCCTTCGACGACTGCTCGAGGAAGCTCTGCGCTGTCGTGCGGCTCACTGCGCCAGCGAGTTCTTCGTTCAGATCCTTGCCAAACTCCTGCAGGATGACGTCCTTGGCCGCTGGCTGCGCACTCAGAATCTCATCTGCTTCCGCGAGGAAGCCCGCCGCGTACTGGTACAGCGCCATGGCTTCAGCGAACTTGTGCTGCTGGAGGTACGACCTCGCAATCGTCACTGCGCGGATTGCACGGAAAGTCGCTTGGTACGCGCTGTACTTGGCGGCACGCAGCTTCTCGTACTCGCCAAGTCCAGGGATCGCCAAAATGTCACCCACACTCTGTACGAGCATGTCGAGGATGTGCGTGAGCTCGCCAAGCTGTGTCGCCGCAGTGAACCGGAGCTTCTTGTACACATTGACCGTCCGCTCGACCTGCTTGGACAGCTTCTGGAAACGAACATACTCTTCCAGAGTCTGCAGCACTTCGATATCGGTGTGGACCAACGCACTTCCGCTCTTGGACTGCTGCTGAAGCTTGCCCATCTCGTTCTTGATCACCTGCAGCACCGAGTCGTACGAGCTCAGCAGCTCCAGGAACAGTTGCTCACGCTTCTTGTCATCGGTAGCAGCAGCAGACGATAGCTTCTCCAGTTTCGCAGCAACCTCGTCAGGTCCAAGCAGCGCCAGCCCAAGCTCCTGCGACGGAATCGCGACTTGCTTGTGCTTCCACTCGACAGAACCCAGGTTCGCCACCTTCTGCTTTCGCGCTTCCAGCAAGACCATATCGATCTTGGACTGGAGCAGCGCGTTGCTCGCACTGTCGCCGCTCGAGCTCAGGTCGAGCGAGACATCCGCGTCCTCGCTACGACCCTTGAGCTGGCCTTGAAGCGCGAGACGGTGCTCGCAGAAGCGGACAAACGGCTGCAGCTCGTCCGCGAACGTGCTGAACAGCTCGCGCTGCGACGGTGTGCCGACCTGGGAGAGGTCCGAGTAGATGCGCTTCGCCGTCGCGAACTTGTCCAGCGCCGCCTTGTGCTCCTCGCGGTGGAACGCCAAGTTGCCGGCCATGAACGCCGCGTACGCCTCCGCCTCCAGACTCGTGCGGCTAATGATTCCAAGCAACAATGTGAGCTGCAAGTCCAACAAGAGGGATATGATCGCATCGAACAGCAACATACGCGTCAGCGCGAACCGCACAGATCTCCGCCAGGCGCTGGCTCCAGTCCGCCGCCTTGCGCAGACGGCCGTTCAGGTGGAACTTGATGCGCGAGTTGGCCTCGTCGCCGTTCTCGGTCTTCTCGAGGTTGTCGTCCTGCACATTCCAATGTTCCAGCACATCGCTTGAGCTATTGCCACCCGATCCCTGAGAACCACAGCCCAGCACGAACCTCCTTCAGCTGCATCGCGTAGCTCCACGCGCGCTCGGCATTGTACAGCGGGATGTACAGGAAGCGCGCCTCGGTGGCCGTCTCGGCGTCCACCTTCTTGCCAATGTACGTCTTGCCCTTGCCGTGCGTAAACTTGACCGACTTGCGCACGCGCTGCAGACGGCGCGAGCAGTACTGGCGGTACCGCTGGAAGTCGCGATGGCGCAGTCCGTTCTGAAGCTGCGCGGCCTTGACCGTCTCGAGGACTGGCAGGAACAAGCAGCAACGTCACACACCCTGCATTAGCTCTGGATCGTCTTCCAGCTCCGCCGTCGCAGAGCCTCCATGGCTGCAGCTAAGCCACAGCACTAAGTGTGCATGTACGTACTCGGGATGCTCAGCGTCTCAGCAGGGGCGTCCGCCATCGCCACGTCGCTCGCCTTGGCCATCCCTTCGTCCGCTTCGCCACACAAGGAAACCTTTTGCTCCCCCCTTGTCCTGTGCTTTTGACCTGGATCTCTCACATTATGTCGACCACCTCGTATGTGCCTTCGTTTGGGCTTGATATCAGGCATTCTACCCAAAATACATAACATAATGTGGGCCACCGTGACATTTCGGTCGCATGGCTCCAAACAGCACTTCATTGCCATCAGGACTCAAGGCGAAGGGCCATGCAGAACTGCTACTTTCCAGTGGCTGCGGCGCCGCGTAACGGCGAGGCGAGCGCGGATGAGGCCGCCAAGAAGCTGATGGAGCTCGGGAAGCGGCTGGACCAGACGCGCGCGAGCAACGACGAGCTGCGGCGCGCGTACCTGCGTCTTGGCGTCGTGAGCGGCGCCAGTGGCTCGGCGTACGTCGAGACGGGCCGCACGCGCGTCGTGTGCGCCGTCTACGGGCCGCGGAACGACACCCGCAGCCGCCGCGAGTTCAGCAAGGAAGGGCAGCTCGTGTGCGACTTCAAGTTTGCGCCGTTCGCGGACGCCGTCGGCCGTCGAGAGCGTGGGCAGGTGGGTGGAGATGGAGCGATTGGCTGGCTGTGTGTGTGCCGTCAGCCAACCTGGATGGGATGTTGCTTTAGGACCCGGACGAGCTCGAGATGTCGACCGTCTTGACGCAGGCGCTGTCGCCGGCGGTGATGCTCTCCAAACTGCCCAAGAGCGTCGTGTCCATCTATGTGACGGTGCTCGAGCGGGACGGCGGCGAACTGGCGGCTGCCATCAACGCCGCGTCGCTCGCGCTCGTGGATGCCGCCGTCGAGATGAATGACATCGTCACGGCTTCCTCTGCGGTGGGTAGTGGATCATTGTGGGGACAACTGCGCTGCATTCGAGATGCTAATCAATGGCGACTTGTTGTGTGTGGTGTTGCAGGGCATCGTGCGATCCAACGTTGTGCTCGACCCATGCGAGCAGGAGGAGCTGTACGGCGAGGGCAAGGTCGTGCTGGCGTACATGCCGTCGCTCGGCAAGGTGACCCACATGCTGCAGGCCGGCTCGGTGCAGCACAAGCAGCTCGAGGAGGCCGTGGACTTGTGCACCGACGCGTGCACTGGCGCCGTCAAGACGCTCGTCACGGCCGCGCTTGTCCAGGCGCTGTCGTGATCGATCGAGTGCCCCACCACTGACTGTGAGGGCCATGGACAGCATTAGAATATACTCTAACTTCACCAGCCAGAGGGTTCCGAAGCGTGCTCATCTATTTGCTGTCATTAGGCGATGGAGTAGCTCCGCGACAGGTTACAAGCGGCAGCGAACGCCACACGAACGGGGTTCGGTGCCGCCGACTGCATCTGCTGACCGCTTCCCTACGCGGCCACGGCGGTCTTGCGGCCCTTGAGCAGGTTCTTCATGAAGAACTCGCCGGCCTTGTAGCTCGAGCGCACCATCGGACCACTCGCCACGTACAGGAAGCCGAGCTGCTCGGCCACCTTCTGCCACTCGGCGAACGTCTCGGGACTCACGTACTCCTTCACGGGCATGTGCTTCGTGCTCGGACGCAGGTACTGGCCGAACGTCACGACGTCCACGCCCGACGTGCGCAGGTCCTTCAGTGTCTGGTAGATGTCCTCCTTGCGCTCGCCGACGCCGAGCATCAGCGACGTCTTGGTCACGAGCGTCGGCACGCTTGCCTTGGCCTGCTCCAGCACGTACAGCGACTGCTTGTAGTTGGCGCGGTAGTCGCGGACGCGGCGCTGCAGGCGCTCCACCGTCTCGACGTTGTGCGCGAACACGTCGAGGCCCGACTTGGCGACGAGGTCGACGAGCTCCTGGCGGCCCTGGAAGTCGGGCGTGAGGCACTCGATCATGATCTCCGGCATCTGCTGGCGCAGCAGACTGATGGTCTGCGCGATGTGGTCGGCGCCGAGGTCCTCGTAGTCGTCGCGGTCGACGCTCGTGAAGACGATGTAGTCGAGCCCCCACTGCGCGATGGCGGTCGCCACCTTGCGCGGCTCCTCGGCGTCCAGCGGCTTGGGCTTCTTGCTCGTCTTGATCGCGCAGAACGAGCAGCCGCGCGTGCACGTGTCGCCCATCAGCATGATGGTGGCCGTGGCGATGCCGTCCTTGCCGCCGCCCCAGCACTCACCGATGTTCGGGCACTTGGCCTCCTCGCACACGGTCGCCAAGCCCAGCCCGCGCACCGTCTCCTTCAGCCGCTCGTAGTTGGCTCCCTGTGTCGGCTGCGCCTTCAGCCACGTCGGCTTGCGGTTCGACGCGTTCGGCTTGCGCGACGGCTTGACGTGGCCCGCCTCGATGTCGTCGAACGAAAAGTCCGAGAGCGACAGCGCCTGGTCCGCGAACGCCGGACCGGTCTTGGCCTCGCTCTCGAGGCGCGCGCGCAGCTCCGCGAGCCGCGAGCCGCGCTCCGAGTTGGTCACCTTGACCTGCGGCGCCGACAGGCTGCTGTTGCGGCGCAGTACGCCCATAGCCTGCCGCGGGAGCTGGCGGGGCGGCTTGAGCATCATGGCGACCCGCTTCCGTCGGTCCTGTCAAGAAGTGTCGCCGACACGAAGCAGCACACAACAAAAACTCAAGAAGGGGAGAAACACCTCGGAACGAAGGTTTTTCATCAAATCATCGTCCATCATTGGCTGAAATACATGTGACAACTCCGTTTGATTGGACGAAAAGGATGCGAATCGCAAAACCACGCGATTAGTGGGTCACTGTACCATCGAGTGTGCCCCATGCGACTGGTACAGCGCGAGCGACACGCCTGAGGATGCTGCGAGGTGCCGCTCGCGGCGCCTTCCAGAGCGCGCGGCAGCTCCGGCGGGCGGCGGCGCGGCGGGCCGGCGGCGGCGGGTCCTCCGGTCGAGGTCGGTCCAGCCACAAGGACGCGGGCGAGGCGCTGCTGCGGGACGAAGGCGCCTTCACAGGCCAGCAGCGCCGCGCGTTCGGCAAGGCTCAGTCGGATGCTGTACGTGCTGGCTCTGCTGTTTCTATACGGCAGTCTAGGCTGTTGACGCTAATGATTACCGTGTGATGTGGTGTGGCAGATCCCGAGAGCGGTGGCGGTCGGCGCGGTGGATCTGCTGAGCGCTGGAGGAGCGAACGCCGTGCGGATCGCAATGCTCGAAGCACTGATCGAGGAGGACGACGACGGGCGATAGCAGCGGTCGGACCGCACCAATGGAAGCCTCGTCGCCGTGAAGGTTTGCTAGTGTTAGAATACCCAGCTCAGTGGCGATCACTGTCGAGCTGTAATTGAGCCACTCCCATCATAAATCATGTTGGACCAGCTCAGCTTTCAGGGTCGATCAAATGACGGACATCCACAATTTTGCTCAAATCGTCCAGCGCGGGACTTGCATTATTACCAAAGCATCGAGCGGGAGCCTACAGCAAGCTCAAACTTACTCCTGCACCACGGGAAACTCGAACGCAACGTCCTTGTTGGTGAGCTTCTTGTAGACCGTGGCGAAGGTGTCCAGCTTGGTCTCGACGTTCACCTGGTCCTTGGGGTCCAGGTACACCTTCAGCAGCTTCGAGCCGTCGAGGCGGACGCGCGTGCGCTTGGCGACGATCTCCGTCGGGTACACGAGGTCCTGTAAAAGCAATACAAAGACACAGGCGGTCGTGAGCATGGGGCGTGGGGTGGCTAATCCCCAGAGGCCATCATCGAACGTCACACTGCGCGCGCAACACACAAAAGAATAGGCAGCCCAGCTGGCGCCGACCACGTACATCGAGGATGGCCTCCTGCACGGCCGTGAGCGTGCGCGAGCGCGGGCGGGGGCCGTTCGTCTTGTTCGAGCGAGCGTAGCCCTTGCCGAGGATGGTGCGCTGCGTGATGATCACGACGTGGCGGCCCGAGAACTTCTTCTCGAGCTCACGCACGAGGCGCGCCTGGATCTTGTTGAACGACTTGTGCAGGCGGTACGGCACGAAGATGACGATCGCCTTGCGGCCCGACGTGATGTCCACCTGCTTGGCGGCCGTGATGTACAGGTCCTTCAGCTCGTTCTTGAGCTCCGAGCTCGACAGCTCCAGGTTGAAGAGCTCCTGAGCCACCTGCTGCTCGAACTCGTCCGGGGTCTGGCCCTCCGGCTTGACGATCTTGGCGGCGGCAGACATGCTGGCTGGAATTGGTCTCTTTGAGCAAAAAGGCGAATGTATTCGACAAATACCCTGCCGCTCACAACGGGGAGCTGCTGGCCAGTCATGACGAAGGCTCAGATCCAGATCTGATCCGATCGTCCATCGGTGCTGAGCTCATGTTATTTACGAATCGACAAACGTTATTTATGGTAGCCACGTTGAAGATGGGCGAACAGACTTTGCTGATGCAGTCCACGTCGCCACGCTCGATAGCGGCGCGCTCTATCTCATCTTCAGTTGCTGAACCGATCAATGATGCACCACCGTTTAACACGACAAACGCGCGGTTCGCGTGCGTCACGACTCGCGCACACGTCAGAATTGCCGTTAAACAGTGGAGACCTGTCCTGAAGGTGAGGCAAACCTTGCCAAGATACCGACGTGTTTTGCCGTTGTGCGGCGGCGAGTGCTTCGCTTCACGTGAGGTCCTCGAAGCCTGCGTTGCGTTTCGCCCCAATTCGTCTGAGGATTACCTGGGTTGCGCCGTGCCAGTGTCATCGCGACTCGCCAGATGGGTGCCACTTCAAGGGCGGCACCTGGTTCCGACGGGCTGGCGTGCTCGTCGCTCCAAGACTGAATCGGCTGCCGCTCCTGAGGGATTTGCACCTTGCATCTCGCATGTTCGTGTGGCTCACACGCTCGGCGATCTTTGAAGCGCAATGCGTCCCGTCAAGATCCGTCCGACGAGCGAGTCCTCAACTCGAGCGATATTTCCAATTGCGCTCATTTGTCATCTCGCGCTCTGCTTCTCACGATGATCGTCGTCGGCCGCGGACTCGCCAAGGCGCTGCCGGAGCGACCGTCGGCTTTCCGGACGCTCCACTCGACTGCATCAACGTCACCGGAGGCGCTGCCGACCCACCAGCGCCGTTGGAAGCTCGGATCGGCCGCTTACTACACACCAGTCAAGACCGCACCTGTTTCGCCATCCTCGTGGCTCCAGACGGCAATCGAAGCCTTCAAGTCGAGCCGACTTGTCAGCGCAGGAGATGCTGAGGCGGAGAGCAGCGTGGACAGCAGCGTGGACAACAACGCGGACCATTACAAGCTAGTGATCATCGGCACGGGCTGGGCTGGCTACCAAATGTTCACGCAGTGCAACAAACACATCGCCGACATCGAAGCCACCGTCGGACGGCCCGTCGACATTGAGGTCATCTCCAGACGAAACGTAAGTATGCTTGTCGAACACTACCGTTTGTCATTGACTCTGTACTGACTCGGTGGTTCGGCAGCACTTCCTGTACACGCCGCTGCTGGCGAGCACGACGGTGGGGACACTCGAGTTCCGGTCCATCGTCGAGCCGCTGCGCGACGGAATGTTCCGCCACGAGGGCCACTTCCACCTTGCTAGCGTGCGCGAGATCCGGCCGGATGCGAGCGAGGTGACTGTCCAGTCGGCTGTGGCCGACCGCCGCAAGTACACTCTCAAGTACGACACGCTGGTGCTCGCGTGCGGTTCGCGGCCACTCACGTTCGGACTCCCAGGAGTCGAGGAGCACGCCTTCTTCCTCAAGGAGATCCATCATGCCGAGAAGATCCGCAACCGCATCCTCGAGAACTTCGAGGCAGCCACACAGCCCGGCGTGTCTCCCGAGGAGAAGAAGCGACTGCTGCATTTTGTCGTGGTCGGTGGTGGCCCAACTGGTATCGAGTTCTGCGCCGAGCTGTACGACCTGGTGCAGCAAGACCTCGTGCACAAGTACCCGCAGACGTCCAAGTACCTGAACGTGACGCTGCTGGACTCGCAGGACATTCTCAGCGGCTTCGACGCCAGTCTGCGTGCAGTGGCTATCCGCAAGATCCAGTCGCGCAGCAGCATGAAGGTTGTGCCCAAGAACTGCATCGAAGTCACGAAGGACGCGGTGATCCTCGAAGGAGGCGAGAGATTGCCAGCGGGTCTGGTGGTGTGGACTGCCGGGGTCGGACCGAACGACCTGACCAAGTCGCTCACCGTGTTCGAGAAGAGCAAGCGCGGCAACATCCTCACCAACCAGTACTGTCAGGTGTTGGGAGCTCCCGAGATCGAGGAGGCCGCGCCGTTCGGCATGCCGCGCCGGTCCAACATCTTTTCGATCGGTGACTGCGCCGAGATCCTCGACTACCCTTTGCCAGCGACGGCGCAGAAGGCTCAGTCTCAGGCCAACTATCTGACGTCGCTGCTGCGAGGCAAGAACCCGGCTCCAGCCAAGCCGTACTCCTTCTACAGCAAGGGCATGATGGCTTACCTCGGCTCATATCAAGGTCTGTTCGAGGCACGGCCGCGAAAGGATGGCAAGATCACGCTGAGCGGGTGGCAGGCTTGGTTCTTGTGGCGCAGCGCGTACTTGACCAAGCTCGGCAGTTGGCGGTTGCGGATGCAAGTGCCGCTCGACTGGATCAAGACGCTGGGCGTCGGCCGAGATGTGTCGAGGTTCTGAAGCTGCCAGTATGAGCATGTGAGAGCGATTAACGAATAATGTTGTGTTCACGAACTCGCACCGAAGTATGTCAGTTGATCATAGCCAGCGAAGGAAATGCCACTTGCAACACTGCTCGCACTGAAAGCCGATTGCCATTCAAACGCATACCACGAAGCACTAGACAACAATTAGCGGGCGGCCTGTTAAGCTCTGACAGTGGCAGTCTCTGCCCGTTTCGCGAGGAGATCGCTAAGCACCGTGTTCTCGATGGCCTGGGTAAACTCGAGAGACTCCTTCTCTCCACAATCAACCATCATGTTGACATAGTCGTCTCTTGAATGATCCGAAGTCTTCGTCCAATGCAACGGCCGGAAGCGCGAGCAGTACTGCACCAGCATACCCACTCCCGACGACCCGTTTGGTACTCTTCGAACGGTGATCCAGCCTGCTTCGACGTACTTGGCGCTGGACCCTCGGCGCGTCGTGAAAGACCGCCACACGAAGACGGTGCGACCGTCCTCCACGAACCCTTTTGAGACGAGCGAGGTTTGGTATTGCTCCGCCTCGTCATGTCCGATCTGGAACTTGATCGCGATGGTGTCCGAGTCCGGCACGTCCACCGTCGCAGGCGCGCTTTCTTCCTCCACCTGGCTCGTCATCGCCGAATGGAAGGCGTCCACCGGGTTGGCAACCTCGAACGGGATCATGAACGACTCGACCAACTCCACATATTCGCTCTTGGTCTCGAGATCCCGCTTGCGAGACACCTGCGAGCGATACCGAGTGCTATTGGTCAGAGGCAGCTCGCAGTCAGCAAATGCTCTGTCCGTCTGTCGGTGCAGAGCGTCCATCTCGTTCACGAAGGTCGTGAACAAGCGCTGATCCAACTCGGTGAGCTGCATCGCTGGCTTGCAGCGCGACGGCACCAACTTGATCGCTTGGTTAGCGTTGACTCCGCTCAGTCGGAGCTGCAGTGCGTTCTTGGCGTGCTCGGCAAGCGCGTGGTGCGCACGGACTTGGCTCCACAGCTGCCGATTGAGCACCTCGGCCTCGACTCGTCTCTGGTACTGACGAAACGCCACGCCTCTCCACCCTGGCGCTCGGTCCGTCGTGCGGAGCAGTTGGGCTGTCGACACGACTCGATTGGCTTCCAGATCACTCAGCGTCGTTGACAACTCGTCGCGCGCGGCGCGGAGAGCGCGCAGCTCTTTTTTCTGTTTCTCTCGGTACCGGCGCTTGGCAGCCAAAATGTTCTGCGATGTCTTTGGCTCGGCTTCGGTCGCTTGTCCTTGACTGGTCTGCAGCTGCAGCACCGGCTCGGTCCAAGTGAGCTCGTGGCTGGTGAGCTCGTGGCCGGTGACATCGAGCGCGCTCAAGAGCATCGGCGAGTCCTCCAGAAGCGCCGAGAGCTCGTCCATGTGTCCGTAGGCAGCCATCGCTCGCGTTGGTGAGTGCGTTAGCTGAAGGCGCCGCGTCTCCAACTGAGCCAGGGGTCGGAATGCGGGTAGCTTCAGCAAAAATCCAGCACTGTCGTCATGATGGCATGATGCCAGTTTTGTTGACATGTGCTACGGCGCTGTATTTCGGTGGGAACGGTGCGGCGTGCATCCTCTCCACACTCGCGCCGATGTATCCATAATATCAGCACCGCCGAGTCTGCGTCACGGCATTCGCCTCGAGAATATAGGCGTTCGTTTGCTGCTGGAGTGCGAGTACTGTCGACAGGAGTACGATTCTACATTGTCGTCGTGTTCTTTATTAGATCGATGGGGACTGTCCATCGTGTGGACGAGGTGGCGATTTCGCCGTTTTCGTCGCGACGAGCTCGTTGAGCATCACATTCTCAATGGCCTGTGTCAGCATCAGCGCGTCTTCTTCGCCAGTGTTGACCATCATGTCGAGGTATTCGTCCGACGGCCGAGCGGCGAGGTCGGAGCGGCCGGACCAATGCAGCGGCCGGAAACGGGAACACATTTGCACAAGCGTGCCAGTCGAGCCGTCGGCTGCCCGCGCGCCTCGTCGAACAACAATCCAGCCGGCTTCGACGTACTTGGCGTCGGATCCTTGCTTTTCGGTGTAGGACCGCCAAACGAAGGTAGTCCGGTCCCCGTCGACAAAGCCTCTCGAGATCATGGCGCTCTGGTAGATTGGAGACGATGGCTCGGTGCAACTGCTGTCGAACTGGGACTTGGTCACGACGGTGTTTGGCTCGGACGTGACCAATACGTCAGGCGCACACTCTTCTCCCATCAGCTGCAGCATCGCCGAGTGGAAAGCGCCAACCGCGTCGTCGATCTCGAATGGAATCATGAACGACTCGACCATCTCGATATACTGGCTCTTTCCCTCTTGATCCCATTTCCAAGACTCGTGCGAGTGATACCGAGCATCGCCCGGCGACGGCAGCTCGCAGTTGGCGAACACACTCTCGGTTTGCCGGTAGAGCGGCCCCATCTCGTTGGCGAAGGTCGTCACCAGACGCCGATCGAACTCGCTGAGCTTCATAACCGGCTTGTCCCCTGTCGGCACATACTTCATCGGCCTGTCGACGCTGAAGTCGTTCAGTCGGAGCTTCAGCGCGCTCTTGGCATGCTCCGCAAGCGCGTGGTGCGCGCGGACTTGGGTCCAGAGCTGTCGATTCACCTCTTCCGCCTCGAGCCTCCGTCGGAGCTGCCGAATCGCCACTCCTCTCCACCCTGGAACCCGACCCTTCATACTCATCAACTGCATCCTCGATGCGGCCCGCTTGGCCTCCAGATGGCCCAGGCGCGACGTCAACTCGTCGCTCGCGGCGCGCAGTTGGCGCAGCTCGTGCTTTTGCTTCTCTCGGTACCTGCGTTTGGCTGCCAAAATGTGCGGCGGTGTCTGGGTTGTTTCTGCTTGTGGCGGGTCACGATCGCCGTCGCTCAGGTCGCTGCTAGTCGCGTCTTCGTGTTGCAGTGGATGGATCAATACTTCGATGTGGTTCAATTCTGAGTCGATCGGTCGGGTAGCCTCATCGCCGACAACTCCAAGCGAGTCGAACAGCGTCGACGAGCCTTCGAGGCCGTGCAGCAGCGTCGAGAACTCGTCGTTCATTGTATTAACACGGGGACACCTTGTCGACCGGCACCGCGTCGACGACTGAACCGCGGTGATGGCTCTCTTGACGTCGGCGGGGCCGCTTGGGCTTTCAGTAAAAATCCAGCGACTGCAAGGCTGAGCCAGGTGAACAGCTGATGAGGTGATGGCTATGCGGCACTCTGCTCGGCGACACACAGCTCTCTATTGCGATAGGCACAGTACGGACATGGCATAGGTACATCGGTATCCACAATGGCGCGCCAGCTGCAACGTGTTCCAGGGATGCATCACAACACCACACCAAGCAAAGGCAGGGATCTACTGCCACGTTCTGGGTTTTATCTGTTTGGAGAGCTGCGTTGACGAGTTGCTCGATGACATACAAACATGGACGCGCGAGGTCGCAAGCGCGTGAGGACAGTCACTCCGAGCACCGAAGAGTAGAAGAAGGTGCCGATGCTGATGATGCAGGTAGGAGCACGTGGCTGTTCGAGGTGCTCCAAAAATTGGCCGCGGATCTGCTCGTTGCTTGCTAGCTTGTGGACTTCAGAATGGCGTGAATTCTGTTCATTGCGCGCAGCGTGATCGATGCGAGCGAGATCAGCGCTCATCGTGCCGGCCTGTATCCAACGACTGACACGAAACCGGTCTGTACAGCTTGGTCTGTCGCTGATAGTCCGCGCATGACCGACCGGATAGCCGAGGGTATTCATTGCGTGTTGGGCCTTGGAGTCTGCGACCTGCCGAGCACGTGAGTTGAGGAGCATGTAGATGGGATAGCGCTGTCGATACTTGGCGCGACGAGGTTATCCACCACCACGTTCTCGAGAGCTTGAACGAGAGCCTCCACCTCGTCCTGTCCAAACTGAGTGAATGCTTCAACATATGCGTCCCGCCTGCTTGTGCAACTTCGAGGCGGCCCAGTCCAGTGCATCGGCCAAATGTGCGTGCAGAACTGCAGCAGCGTTGCATTCGATCCATCGCGGTCCAGTCGCTGCGCGACGCCCCAGCCAGTCTCCATGTACTTGTCCCCAGTGTCTTGCTGCTCAGTGAAGGCTCGCCACACCTTGACGACGCGGTGCTCTTCGACAAACGCCTTCATCGCTGATGACTGACAGTAAGCCGGCGCTGGGTCAGCCTCCTCGAGTCCGAAGCGATACTTCATCGCCACTGAGGCGTTTGGGTCTGGCGTGGGCACTGTTGCCGGAGTGCAGACTTGCTCGACCAGCCACTGCATCGCTCCCGGTAAGGCTTCGACAGTCTCTGACAGGTCGAACGGCAGCACGATCGACGCAACCAGCTCCACGTACTCGCTGTTCGTCCCGCGATCGTACTTGTGCGAGTTCTGGAAGTCAAAGGCTGCCTCTGGGCCAAGAGGCATGTCAATATGGTTGAAGATATTGTCGACTTGAGCGTACAAGTTGTCCATCTCGGCCATGAACGCGGACAGCAGGTGGCGGTCGAGCTCGGTGAGCTCCACTATGGGTTTGGAGCTCGTCGACACCAGCGACATAGCGCGCGCAGCATCCGCAGCGCTCAGGCGCATCCGCAAGGCGCTCTCCATGTGCTTGGCCAGCGTGTGGTGGAGACGAACCTGGGTCCACAGCTCGCGATTGAGCGATTCCGCCTCCACTCGCCGCCGCATCTGGCGACGCGCAATGCTGTGCCATCTTGGTTTCGTGCTATATACTCGATCCGTGCGTCTTCCCTTGGCCACCAGCAAAATCACTTGCGCCGACATTTCTTCGGCAGTCTTGCGGAGGTTCTGCAGCTCCTGTTTACGCTTTTCTCGGTACCTGCGTTTGGCCGCCAATGCGCTTCCCCGCGTCAGGTCGCTTGCGTGCGGCGCTTCTCTTGCGATTACCGCCGTCTCGATGCGCTTCTCGCGGTCATCACTGGCGCTGTCGCTGCTGGATGTGGATGTCTCCTGCTCTGTCGGCAGCCGCGGATCGTTCTCTGTCCCCTCTGTCGCCACCAAAGCACACGCACCGTCGACCGGTCCGATGCCGCCGATGTCGAGCAGCAGATTCGGCTCTTCGAGACCCTGCAGCAGCGCCGAGAGCTCGTCGAGCGCCAGACCCTCGGTTGTCATCGTTGTCGATTTGCGCACTGATGTCGTGTACTGGCTTACCCTTCATAGTGATTAACTGAGCCACTTGCTGAATGTTTGCATTTGAACAGAGTGATGGCTCTGACTTGCCAGCGAGCAAGATCACCAGCGACGATGTTGCACTGAACGAGATTGGAGACAACACGCTTCATTTCTCTCGCAGCATGATCGGCTCTACGCATTGCGCGGTTCCAGCTCCACTGCTACAGGTCTACGCATTGCACAGTCAAATATTGGCCGCGTTGAGGTTGTCGATGACAGCGTTCTCGATCGCCTGCACGAACTCCTGTGCTTCCTCCTCTCCGTATCGTTCGTACGCTCCGTAGTATGCGTCCTGGACGCGTCGGAGCGTGGATGGGAAGCTGCTCGAGTGCAACGGCTGAATGCGCGTGCAGAACTGCATGAACGTGGCGTCGTCACCGCTGTGGGGAAGCCGTCGAGCGATCCCCCACCCCGACTCCATGTACTTGGCCTCCGTCCCTTCCTGCTCAGTGTAGGCGCGCCACAGCATCACGGCGCGGTCGTCTTCGACAACTGTCTTGGCGACGAATGTCTGGTGATACGCTGACCCACAGGCGGCATCCTCGAAGCGGAACTTGATCACCATCGTAACCAACGGATCCGCCACTTCCATCATCGCCGGCTCGCATTGTCGCGACACCAGCCACTGCATCGCCTTGGGGAAGGCGCGAATGGCGTCGTTCAGCCCAAAAGGGACCACCATCGCCTCAACGATGTCCGCATACTCACAGTCTGGTTTAGGTCCTGATTGCTGGAACCCGTAGGTCGAACCGGGCCGAAGCGTCAAGTCGAACTGGGCGAGAACGCTGTCCACTTGAGTATACATGTGTTCCACATCCGTCGTAAACGATGTGATGAAGCGGCGGTCGACGTCGGTGAAGTGCACTCTCGGCTTGGAACAAGGAGCCACCAGCGAGAGTGAGCGCTCGATGTCAACAGCTGACATTCGTAGCCGTAACTCGCTTTGAAAATGCTCGACCAGCGCGCGATGCTGATTAATCTGCGCTCGCAGCCGGCCGTTCAACGTCTCTGCGTCATATCGCCGTTGCATTTGGCGGCGTGCAATGTGTTCCCACCCAAACGCGGCACCGAGAATGGTCGCCTGAGCTGTGGTCGACTTCCTCTTGATCGCCAAGTCCTCCAATCGCGTCGACAGCTCATCGCTCAGGGTTCGAAGGTCACGCAGCTCCTTCTTGCGCTTCTCTCGGTACCGCCGCTTGGCTACCAAAGCGCTGTCCTGCTTGTGCGGCTCGGAGGAGTTCTGAGGTCGTCTGTCAGCGGTGGCGCCATTAACCGAGTCATTCGGCGTCGAATACGCTGTATCATTCGCCAGCAGCAGCTCGTCCACGTTGTCGACGTCCGAGAGGCCGTCGAGCAATAGCTCCGGCGCCTCGAATCCCTCCAGCAGCTCCGAGAGCTCTTCCACTGCCGTCGCCTCGTTCTCCATTTCCAAACTGCTGAATTTTGATGTTCACAGGAAACACAATGAATGTGTGTTTGTCAGAATGTTGGTGACTCAATTGCTGTTGCAGTGTCCGTGAGTGAAAGAATTCGTGTTGCTTCCATGTGCTCGTCTTGGGACAACCGAACTGGTTTCTCCTACAATATCCTGGCACCCGCTCTACCGTGCCCGCATCGCGATGCGCTTGTCCATGACGGCGTTCTCGACAGCCTGGGTGAACCTCTGTATGTCGGTCTGCGAGTAGCGATCGTACTCGCCGCAGTAGTCGTCGGCCGCTGGTGTGCAGCCCGTCCACGGCACTGACTCGGTAGTCCCGCTCAGCGGTCGAAGACGCGTACAAAACTGTATGAGTGTCACGTTCGTGCCACTTCGAGAGATCCTCCGAGCGAAACCCCAGCCGAACTCGATGTGCTTGTCTTGTGTGTCAAGCTGCTCCGTGAATCCTTGCCACACCATCACGGCGCGGTCGCCTTCCATGAACATTTTGGCGGCAAACGACTGGCAGTATTCTGCACCCCCACGACAGAAGCGGAACTTGATTGCCATCATCGACTCCGGGTCGGGGACCGGTAGAGTGGCTGGTATGCATTCTTGACTGACCAGCCACTGCGACGCCGCAGGGATGGCGCACATCGTGTCTTCCAGATCGAACGGGATCACGACAGCCTCGGAGATGTCTAGGTATTGTCGACTCGTGTCTTGATCGAATTGGCGCGACTGTCGGAACCGATACGTCTCGCTCGGCAGGAGGGGCAGCCCAAACACGTTCAGCGGACTGTTGACTTGACTGTACATGAGCTCCGCCTCGAACCAGAAGGTCGAGACGAAGTAGCGGTCGCGGTCCGTGATTTGCACTCTCGGTTTGGTGTAGTACGACGGTGGCGGCAGCCCCTCATGGTCCGCGTCATCAGCAGTTAGCTTCGTCGCCAGAGCGCGCTGCAACCGCTGAACCAGCTCCTGGTGAGAGCGAACTTGAGCCCGGAGTCGGCGATTCCATGCCTCCGATTCGAGCCGCTCCTCCATTCGTTGGCGCGCGATACGCCCCCACACCTCCGAGCCATTCAATGTGTGTGGGCAACGATTTTGCTTGCCTGCCAACGATTGCAACCTCGCCGTCAGTTCCTCGCTCTGGTCACGGAGGTCGTGCAGCTCGTTCTTGCGCTTCTCTCGGTACCGCCTCTTGGCTATCAGCGTGCTAGCTGGTGTCTTAGGCTTCTCTGAGGGCATCGCGGCATCCAGCGGAGCTCCGACCGGACGCTGCGCCGCTGCAATTGTCGTAGTACGAGCCGCCACACGCGGCTGCGGAGCGATCACGCAGTCCGCCAAGTCGTCGCCGTCTTCAAGCTCATCAAACTGCAGCATGGTCGCTTCCACACCCTCCAACAGCGCTGCGAGTTCGTCCAGCGTGGTCATCATGTTGGTCATCTTAGTGTGTAAACTTGTCAGATAATTGGGAATGCGTGCTGGCCGAACTGGAGTGCGTGTCAACAAGCTTCTATTCGAGTGATCCATAGTACAGTGTTGTCTCAGCATTTTCGTGCGCTTTTCCACCATGAAGCGCGAGGCAGCGGCGGATGACCTGGAGGTGCTGCTGCAGACTCTCGAGGAGCCGGAGACGCTGCTCGAGCCGCTCACAGCCCCAGATCCAGAGTGGCAGACGCTGAGCGCCGAGACCGGCAAGCCGGTGTCGGAATGGCCTCGTGACCTGGCCGATTGGTCTGCATTGACGCATGGCCACGACTCAAGCCGGCACAGTGCAGACAGCAGCCCTTCAAGCACGCCAGACGAAGCGGAGACAACCCCGTCAGTGACTGGCAGAGGGAATGCGAGGCAGAGCACGCTGATGGCGAAGCGGCGGTACCGCGAGAAGCGGCGGAACGAGTTGCATTCGCTCCGCGACCAGAGCGAGCGCCTGTCAGCGAGGCTAGCGGCCATCCAGACCAAGAACCGGGTCAAGGCGAGTCAGCTCCAGAGGCTTGGCAGCGTCCACGCGATGACGCCAGGGTGGAGAGGCGTTGCGCTGCGGCAGCTGCAGCGGAAGGTCAAGGCGGAGGCGCTCAATCAGCAGCTGAAGACTCAAGTCCGTGTGCACCACGCACTGGTGGAGCACATGCGCGCCATATTCCAAGCCCGACTGCGTGCGATCGACACCGAGCGCTCCGCGTCGCTTGTGACGCCTTGCTCTAAGCCCGTCGCGAAGTTCGACGAAGCCGATTATCACCGGATCGGAGCCTTTCGGAGCGAGATGGACGCAGTTTATGCCCAAGCCGACGCCGTGTTGAGCCAATTCAACCTGTCACTTCGCCCAGGTCAGACATATAAGTCGCACCACACGCGGAGATGGGACCCAGAGGCCAAGAGCGAGTGCATCGAGTTCGTCGAGTCGTACGTGATCCCGTTTGAGCGATCGGACGCGGTCCGATCCTTCCCAACGGCGCTGTACTCGATGCTGGAGCGCGAGTGCACACCTGCCTCGATGTCTTTGCCGGACGCCGAGTCCACAATGGCCATTAAGTTCCATTTTGGATGCAACGATGTCCAGCAAGAGCCAGCGTTCTCCC
Organism: Phytopythium vexans; assembly: GCA_003413675.1. NCBI lineage: Eukaryota > Oomycota > Peronosporomycetes > Pythiales > Pythiaceae > Phytopythium > Phytopythium vexans. The sequence continues at coordinate 527,339 of QLOC01000016.1, read as the reverse complement.
AGTCGTTTGTCTCCAAGATATTTGACGAAGAGCATCGAACAGTCATCGTATGGCGAGCATTCACTGAGCAGGAAGCCACCGGCGCCAAGTTCATTGAGACAGGGTGGGGCGTGGCTCGTGGCCTCTCGAGGGACGGAGGCGGCGCGCATGAGACTCTTACGCATTTCTGCACGCGCATGTGGCCCCTGCATAAATCAACCGCGGAGACCGACGGGTATCCTGAAATCTTTGCCCAGTGCGGAGAGGGGGAAGCGCTTGCGTTCATTCAGGCTGTCGAGAACGCCATGATGGACAGGCGCGTCGCCAGGAACTGCGTCAATGCAAGCGGGGAAGGTGTCGATTTTAGCTTTTAATGTTCGTGATGGCATTGCTGTGTTCGTTTTTCGTGTTGGTCATCTTGAACTTGATGCTGAATTGGGTATCGAACTGAATGTGCACAACATCGCTATTTGACTGAAGCGAAAGTGGTGATCAACTCGAGTGTCGATCCGCGAACTAGCGAAGCTTGCAGCGGAGCAATTCACTAAGCGACGTGAAACAGTTGGCTCAAAGGGAACACTGAGTCGTATTCGCTCGAAAGGTGTTCTAAGCACTATCTAAGAGTATCGAGCTGACAACACGTTCAATCCGATAGGTAACAGCTTGATCTAGAACCGAGAGACGTCGCGGCCGACGACAAGGGCTTTGAGCCAGTCGAGCGGCACTTGCATCCGCAACCGCCAACTGCCGAGCTTGGTCAAGTACGCGCTGCGCCACAAGAACCAAGCTTGCCACCCGCTCAGCGTGATCTTGTCGTCCTCGCGCGGTCGGCCCTCAAACAACCCCTGGTACGAGCCGAGGTAAGCCATCATGCCCTTGCTCTGGAACGCATATGGCTTGGCTGGAGCCGGGTTCTTGCCTCGCAGCAGCGACGTCAGATAGTTGGCCTGAGACTGAGCCTTCTGCGCCGTCGCTGGCAAAGGGTAGTCGAGGATCTCGGCGCAGTCACCGATCGAAAAGATGTTGGACCGGCGCGGCATGCCGAACGGCGCGGCCTCCTCGATCTCGGGAGCTCCCAACACCTGACAGTACTGGTTGGTGAGGATGTTGCCGCGCTTGCTCTTCTCGAACACGGTGAGCGACTTGGTCAGGTCGTTCGGTCCGACCCCGGCAGTCCACACCACCAGACCTGCGGGGACCTTCTCGCCGCTCTGGAGGATCACGCCGTCATTCGTGACCTCTTTGCAATTCTCCTTGACCATCTGCATGCTGCTGCGCGACTGGATCTTGCGGATAGCCACTGAGCGTAGGTGCGCATCAAATCCGCTCAAAATCTCCTGCGAGTCCAGCAGCGTCACGTTCAGGTACTTGGACGTCTGCGGGTACTTGTGCACGAGGTCTTGCTGCACCAGGTCGTACAGCTCGGCGCAGAACTCGATACCAGTTGGGCCACCACCGACCACGACAAAGTGCAGCAGCCGCTTCTTCTCCTCGGGAGACACGCCGGGCTGTGTGGCTGCCTCGAAGTTCTCGAGGATGCGGTTGCGGATCTTTTGCGCGTGAGCGATCTCCTTGAGGAAGAAGGCGTGCTCCTCGACTCCTGGGAGTCCGAACGTGAGTGGCCGCGAACCGCACGCGAGCACCAGCGTGTCGTACTTGATTGAGTACGCGCGCTGCGAGTAGTTCTCGACCGCCGACTGCACCTTGAGCTCCTTCTGCTCCGGCGCGATGTCCATGACCTGCGCCAGGTGGAAGTTGTTCTCCTTGCGGAACATGCTGTCGCGCAGCGGCTCAATGATCGAGCGGAACTCGAGCGTCCCCACCGTCGTGCTCGCCAGCAGCGGCGTGTACAGGAAGTGCTGCAACCACATGACGCGACAAATTAGTACTCGCTACCCAGTAGGTGCTGAATGTTTGCAGAGTACTCACGTTGCGCTTGGAGACGACGACGATGTCGACAGGTCGGCCGACGGTGGCTTCAATGTCGACGAGGTGCTTGTTGCACTGCGTGAACATCTGGTAGCCCGCCCAGCCCGTGCCGACGATCACGAGCTGGTAGTTGGCCGGGGCGTCGGTCTCCTGGTCACTCGAGCTGACGGCGCCGGCGCCATCGCTGCTGGCGGCCGCTCGCAGCGTCGAGAGGAGCGAGAAGGCTCGGCCTTGGGGTTGTCCGGACACCAGCACCGCCGGCGTCGAGCGGAGAGCGAGCGGCTTGGCGCCGAGCTGCAGACCGCGAGCCAGCATGGAGGAGCAGGAGGTCGGGTGGAGGTGGTTGGTGCGAGAATTGGCAATGGAGGCTTGTTCCAACGTGCGGCAGGCGCGTGCCGTTTGGGGGGTGGATCTGCTCCGGTTATGGAAATATTTAACCAAACTTGAAGCGTTTTGCAAGATTCGATATCATGTGTGAACTCATACATCAAGCGAACTCTGCTGTCATGAATCAGCTTTTAATATGCAATAGTCAATTAAATTTGATCAATTTGACGGATGTGATTGCGACTCAGCTTTTCGATTATGGCACTCGATGTTGGGTAAAAGTCTGGTCCGTCATCACGGTCGGCGATCTTACCACCGCCTTGTTCCTGAAGTTTGGTACGGGTGCACACGCAGGCGACAGGCGCGAGGGTGCGGCTCGCGTGAGATACTCGCGTGATGACGGAGCTGCTTGCTATTCGTCCGAGCTTGTAGGGTGTGAGCCATTCGCTGGATTTGTCCCTGGCTGGCAAGCGGGTGTTGCAGATTGTGGTTGGGATGCGCGGTCTGCATTGTCACATGTGGTTGCATTTGCCGATTTCTACTGTTGAAGCAAAGCGCTTGTCGAAATGTATATGCCAGGCAACAGGGGCTTGGTTCGTCCCTGCCGAACGGCGCTGCGAGTGTACTAAATGTACGAGTACCACGGCAGCAGCGACGGCTTGATGTGCTCGAACGGGAACTTCTCCTTGCTCTCCATGAAGTCAACGAACTGCTCGAGCAGCGCCATGGTCTGGTGAAACTTGGCGATGGGAGCGGCGAGCGACGACTCGTTAGAGAACGGCGGCGTCGTGTACGCTTGCAGCGCCGAGAACTTGGGCAGGATCGGCCGGTGAAAGCGTGCCGCCATGTACGACAGTGGCGCGAACACGTCGGACGGCACGGCGTAATCGAGCGGATCTACCTGCTCGCCCTTTGAGGTCGGCAACGGCTTGGAACCGTACAGCGCCGGCGCACTGAACGGCGCTCCAACGCTGTGCCACGCGACGGCGCCGTTCATGAAGTGGTGCTTGACGGCGTTCTGGAACACGAGGTGTGTCACGAGCCTGACGAGCGCATCGACGCCAGCGAACTCGGTCGGGAAGCCGTTCACGACCGAGACCTCGGATGCGCGCTTGGCCCACGTCTGCAGCTCCGAGTCACTCTGTACAGCAGCATCCGAGACGTAGAATACCTTGACATACGAAGTCACGAACGCCTTGACGGCTGAGTAGTATGGCGAGCCGTACCGCACGTAGCGGTGGCTCGGCAGATGGTTCAGTCCGCGGTTGTGGATGATGGTTGGCAGGTCGTCCACCAGCGTCGTCTTTGCAAACTCGTCCACGATGTACCGCATGGAACCTCCGGCACCGAACGCCATGGAGCGGTCGTACGGCGCTCCGCGCACGAAGAGGATGGCGCCACCGCGGTTCTCGAGCGCGAAGTTGCCGAAGAAGTGGTAGTCGAGCAGCGCGTAGATCGGGTGCTCGACCGCCATGGACCGGATCATCTCGACCTGGATCGGGATTGACACGAGGTGCGTCTCGACGAGGTGGCGCATCTGCTGGAAGTTGAGCTCGGTCGCGTCCAGTGCCATCTTGGCGAACACCCACTCGCCCTCTGAGTCGAGTTTGGTGTACGTGAGACCCGTGTCAAGTATGTGGATTGCCAGGGGCAGCAGCCGGTCCGACCTGCTGTTGTAGCAGAAGAATCCGAGGATGCTTGGCGCATACTTAGTGTCGCTCTCGCTCTCGTCCGAGTACGCGCGGTAGCCTGTAAAGTCCTGGACAAACACCTTGTTCTTGAGCCGCGCCTCGCCGATCGACTTTTCGTAGCACTGGTCGACAACGAGCACGCGCGGGAGGTCGTCGAGATACTGGTTGTACTCGCCCGACCGCACGAGACGCAGATTGTGACCGCGCACACCGAGCCGCATCGCACCAAAGCCTTCGTCGCTGTTGTCGAGGCACTGCGGCTTCTCGATAAGTCCCGCGGTCTCGAGCGCCTCATACCCGGCAGCGAACGACTCGGTCGAGTGGAACGGACCCATTCCCTCGAGCTTAGCCTGGATGTCGTTCACGTTCAGGTTCTCCGTCGTATTGATGACAAGCAGCTGCTCCACGAGCGTCTCGTAGTAGAATGTGCCTGGCACGAGCTCTGGGCCGTCGATGTACGGGTACGTTATGTTGGCAACCTTGAAGGTGCGCGGCACATTCGAGATGAGCGTCTCTCTCGCAGACACCGCCTGAACTCGTTCCGAGTCCGTCGCGGACGGAAGGCTGAGCCCATTAGAGCAGTGGTCGCTTGTTGAGCACGTCTCATCCAGAGCGGACTGAGCGCCGTGAATCGTGAGAAGAGCTGCGATGGCGAGGAGGCCGAACTTCATTGCAGAACACGAAAGAGTGCGAGATGCAGTCTTCTTCAGCCCGAAGAAATGAAAGTGATGAGCAGGTCGAAGTGAGTTGGCTCGGCGCTTCGTTTTGCCTGGGGCCAATGCTACAGCGTGCTAGGGCAACGGACAGTTGCGGATGGTGCCAGGACTCGAAATATAGCCATATCGGTTGATCGACCAAACTTCAACTCGATCTCATTGGCTAACACGTGTCAGTACAAGATATTTGCTGGCGACAACACGGCGACCTCGCTGAGTTCGCGCGCTCTGAAGAGCACCGCTGCATCGCAGAAATGGTCAAGGCGATTGTGTTTGAGTACAGTGCACAGTGTGTGTGCGTTCATTGCCAGCTTGCGCTTACAGAGTCGCGTTCGCGCATCGTACTGTTTGTTCTCGATCCAACTGTTGGTGCAGTCTGTCGCGATGAGGCGTCCTAAGCTCAGCGAATCCATTGCACCATCTTCCTCGCGTTATCTCTTCGGTGGAGCCCTCGCTCTCATCTCCTGGTGCGTGACACTTTCGTGCCAGTCGTTCACGCCATCAAAGGATCGTCGAGTTGACCAGTGTTGGCTCACATCAAACGTCAATGTGAGAGCCCAATCGGCAACGCGCTCGTCTATCCAACCATCATATCACTGACATGGCACAGTTCGTCTCTACTGTCAAAGGATTGCCTGTGGCTGAGCTGGTTTGGCAATAGCAAATGAGTTGTTATGGTGAACTCGTGACCTGCAAATTGATCTCTGAGCGAAACCATCAAATCAGCGAACAATTGAACGTGTTCAGTCGAAGGATATCATTGCGTATCCATTGATACCCGAGCAGCTCATCAAGCGGTGCCGCTCAAATGTACGAGAACCACGGCAGCAGCGATGGCTTGACGTACGTGACCGGGTACGTCTCAGTCGCTTCAGTCGCATCCACCAGCTCCTCCAACTCCTGCATCGCCGCATGGAACGTGGCGATCGGCTCCGTCAGAACACTCTCGCTCGTGAATGGCGACGTCGTGTACGCTTGGAGAGCCGACTCGGCCGACGGAATCGGACGGAAGAACTGAATCACCATTTGCGACAGCAGTAGGAAAACGTCCGACGGAATGAAGTAGTCGGACGGATCGACGTCAACACCCTTCTCCGTCGGCAACGGTGTGTTGTAGAGCGCCGGTGCGCTGTACGGTGCAGCCTGACTGTGCCACGACACGCGACCGTTCATGAAATGGTGCTTGACGGAGTTCTGGAAGACGAGGTGTGTCACCATTTTGATCAGGTCGTCGTAGCCAGTGAAGGCGGACGGGAAGTCGTTGACTCCCCAGACGATCGAGGCACGCGCCGCCCACGTCTGCAGCTCCGAGTCGCCTTGGATATCCTCCTCAGACGTGTAGTAAGCCTTGACGTACGACGTCACGTACTCCTTGATGATATCGTAGTACTTGTCGCCGTACTTGACGAGACGGTGGTTCGGCAGGTAGCTCAGTCCCGTGTCGTTCATCTCGGTCGGGTGGTCGTACGAGACGGTGAAGTTGCTAAACATCGAGTAGATGTAGCGCATCGAACCCGAGGCGCCAAACGCCATCGACTGATCGTACCGCGTGTCGACCGAGAAGAGGGCGGTTTTGGCGAGGTGTTCGAGGGCCATGTCGGCCAGGAAGTGATAGTTGAGCAGCGCGTAAATCGGATGAGTTTCAGCCATGCTGCGGATCATCTCGACCTGAATCGGGATCGACACCACGTGTGTCGTGACAAAGTGGAACACTTGTTGGAAGTTGAACTCCATCGCGTCTAGCGCCATCTTGGCCACCTGCCACTCTCCCGCCGAGTCTTCCTTCGTGTACGTCAGATCCGTGTCCACAATGTTGATCGCCAGCGGCAGGAACAGACCCGAGTCGTCGTTGTTGCAAAAGAAGCCGATGACATCGGGGACGTACTTGGTGTCCACGGTGTCCACGTCGGTGAACTTGCCCAGACCGTTGAAGTTCTCCACGAAGACCTTGTGGTTGGCGATAGCGTCCTCGATGGAGTCTTCGTTGCACACGTCGTCCACGAGCGAGCTCGAGAGACCGTCCAGGTACGCCGAGTACTCGCCGTCCTTGACGATCTTGACGTTGTAACCGCGGATGCCGAGTCGCATGGCACCGAAATTCTCGTCGCTGTTGTCGAACGCCTGCGGGATGGTGTTGAGACCCGCGGCCTCGATCGCGTCGTAACCGGCCTTGAAGTCTTCAGTCGAGTTTACGGACCGAGTCCCGACAGCAGCTCCACTACTGAGCTGACATTCGGGTTCTCAAACGCGGCGAGCGTCGTGACTTGTGAGAGCAGCGTCGTGTAGTAGAGGGAGGGGACCTCGAGCTTCGGACCGGGGTTCAGCGGGTAGTACGTGTCGCCGACTGCGAACTCGCGCGCGACGTTGGCGATCTTGTACGAGGTGGCGTTCACCGTCGCGGCGCGGTCCGTGTCGGTCGCACAGGGTAGACTGAGAGCAGCCAGTGCTGAAGACGTGAACGTCGTATCCACGGCCAACACTGCTGCGAGTGCAGCTTTCATTCGAAGATGGTTCATGTCGAACTGGGACCCAACCAGAGAAATCGATTGTGGTGAAGATTGACTTGACAATGCGAGTGCGTCAATTCACAGGCCTTCCCCCAAATGCCTGGTTACAAGATACACTACATGGAAATAAATCACAGGTAGGGACGGATCGCGCCTGCTACCGATTCGCGCATCCTCGACCTCACTTTTATGTGAATGTAGTGTACAGTACTCGCGCGAGAGTTGTCACGGTGTTTGAACCTGCTGGATGCATCAACAGGAAATCAGGGTGTGGCTGCCAACTTCTGACACGAGCATCTGTGCGTCGAGTTGCGATCGGACAGTGCTGACGCCAATGCAACCCACTGCTCAAGCAGGGCACAAGCAATCGCGCGCGCATGTCACGTGGAATTGCATAGAGTCCGAATATGGCGACGCGTCGATAGGCGCGAAGGTGGAGCAACACCCAACGTGAAGGTGCAAAATTTGAAGTCCAACTCTACTCGCGACAAACGGACGATGTCAGTTAGTCGTGTTGGGAATCTCTCCTGCGCGGAAATGGAGAACTCCCGCCATCGAGCAATACCAAATTGCAATGCGAGATACGTTCCATCCCACAACGATGCCAACAATTCCGTGGCTTTGCGAGACTGGTTTTCATCGACCTGTAGAAAAGTGCTCAAGTCTTGGATCAGCTCCTCCCTGTGATAGGCGCGACGAACGGCAATTGCGGTGCCGAGCAAGAGCCTATGACAGAACAGGCATCATCGCGCTAGTATCGATCGCGCATCTCGTTGAACTCGCTCGGCGCTGCAGTGATGAGCACTCGAAAGTTCAATAGTCCGATCGTGTCGAAGTGCGCCACATTATTATCGGTCCGTGGTTTTGAACGCGTGCTGCTGTTGAGAGATTCGCGCATCCTCGACCTCACTTTTTATGTGAATGTAGTGTACAGTACTCGGCGAGAGTTGTCACGGTGTTTGAACCTGCTGGATGCATCAACAGGAAATCAGGGTGTGGCTGCCAACTTCTGACACGAGCATCTGTGCGTCGAGTTGCGATCGGACAGTGCTGACGCCATGCAACCACTGCTCAAGCAGGGCACAAGCAATCGCGCGCGCATGTCACGTGGAATTGCATAGAGTCCGAATATGGCGACGCGTCGATAGGCGCGAAGGTGGAGCAACACCCACGTGAAGGTGCAAAATTTGAAGTCCAACTCTACTCGCGACAAACGGACGATGTCAGTTAGTCGTGTTGGGAATCTCTCCTGCGCGGAAATGGAGAACTCCCGCCATCGAGCAATACCAAATGCAATGCGAGATACGTTCCATCCCACAACGATGCCAACAATTCCGTGGCTTGCGAGACTGGTTTTCATCGACCTGTAGAAAAGTGCTCAAGTCTTGGATCAGCTCCTCCCTGTGATCGTGGATCACAGAGTATCCATCGCAGGAAATGGTCGAGCATGTCGCTGAGATGCTGTCCACTTCTTTCCACACTCAACTGGACCTCCAAAAGACGCTGATAGTCATTCCACGGATTTGATATTGTCCGAGTTATACCAACGGAGTGACAGTCTCGTACTCTAAATGTACGAGAACCACGGCAGCAGCGATGGCTTGACGTACGTGACCGGGTACGTCTCAGTCGCTTCAGTCGCATCCACCAGCTCCTCCAACTCCTGCATCGCCGCATGGAACGTGGCGATCGGCTCCGTCAGAACACTCTCGCTCGTGAATGGCGACGTCGTGTACGCTTGGAGAGCCGACTCGGCCGACGGAATCGGACGGAAGAACCGGACCGCCATGTACGACAGCAGTGGGAAAACGTCCGACGGAACGAAGTAGTCGGACGGATCGACGTCAACACCCTTCTCCGTCGGCAACGGTGTGTTGTAGAGCGCCGGTGCGCTGTACGGTGCAGCCTGACTGTGCCACGACACGCGACCGTTCATGAAATGGTGCTTGACGGAGTTCTGGAAGACGAGGTGTGTCACCATTTTGATCAGGTCGTCGTAGCCAGTGAAGGCGGACGGGAAGTCGTTGACTCCCCAGACGATCGAGGCACGCGCCGCCCACGTCTGCAGCTCCGAGTCGCCTTGGATATCCTCCTCAGACGTGTAGTAAGCCTTGACGTACGACGTCACGTACTCCTTGATGATATCGTAGTACTTGTCGCCGTACTTGACGAGACGGTGGTTCGGCAGGTAGCTCAGTCCCGTGTCGTTCATCTCGGTCGGGTGGTCGTACGAGACGGTGAAGTTGCTAAACATCGAGTAGATGTAGCGCATCGAACCCGAGGCGCCAAACGCCATCGACTGATCGTACGGCGTGTCGACCGAGAAAAGGATGCTTCCGCCGACATACTCAAGACCCATGTCGGCCAGGAAGTGATAGTTGAGCAGCGCGTAAATCGGATGAGTTTCAGCCATGCTGCGGATCATCTCGACCTGAATCGGGATCGACACCATGTGTGTCGTGACCAAATGAAACATTTGCTGAAAGTTGAGCTCCATCGCGTCTAGCGCCATCTTGGCCACCTGCCACTCTCCCGCCGAGTCTTCCTTCGTGTACGTCAGATCCGTGTCCACAATTGATCGCCAGCGGCAGGAACAGACCCGAGTCGTCGTTGTTGCAAAAGAAGCCGATGACATCGGGGACGTACTTGGTGTCCACGGTGTCCACGTCGGTGAACTTGCCCAGACCGTTGAAGTTCTCCACGAAGACCTTGTGGTTGGCGATAGCGTCCTCGATGGAGTCTTCGTTGCACACGTCGTCCACGAGCGAGCTCGAGAGACCGTCCAGGTACGCCGAGTACTCGCCGTCCTTGACGATCTTGACGTTGTAACCGCGGATGCCGAGTCGCATGGCACCGAAATTCTCGTCGCTGTTGTCGAACGCCTGCGGGATGGTGTTGAGACCCGCGGCCTCGATCGCGTCGTAACCGGCCTTGAAGTCTTCAGTCGAGTTGTACGGACCGAGTCCCGACAGCAACGCCTCCACTGAGCTGGCATTCGGGTTCTCAAACGCGGCGAGCGTCGTGACTTGTGAGAGCAGCGTCGTGTAGTAGAGGGAGGGGACCTCGAGCTTCGGACCGGGGTTCAGCGGGTAGTATGTGCCACCGACTGCGAACTCGCGCGCGACGTTGGCGATCTTGTACGAGGTGGCGTTCACCGTCGCGGCGCGGTCCGTGTCGATCGAGGTCGGGACGCTCAGCGCCGCGTTGGCCGACGGAGCGAGCGCCGCAGCTACGGCCAGAGCGAAGGATTGTACCAGCTTCATGGTGGTGATCGAGTCTCGATGTCAGCGCTTGGCGCGGAGAGGGAAGAAAGGAGAATGCCATCCCGAGAGCCAAAGGGAGGCATTCCCGCGGCGACTGGCCGGCCTCAGCGCTGTCATCGTCCGTTGTGTCGAGTCGACGCAGATCATTGAATCGTGAGACTGAAATGGGGCGGAGGGTTGGGTGGGGACGCGAGCGAGATGCAGAAAGAGCGCGGCGTCGCGGCTCTTGGGCGGGCGGGAGCGCGGCCGTCAAAAGCGCGTTGTTGTCGGCGGTCTGATACAGTGGTCCATCTTCGCAATGCATATTTTTGCTCTTGGGAGTGGTACGCCTGTCGAAGTTCGGTTCGCCTGTGGCACGTGATGGTCTCATGCACTTGGACCAACCAGAACGAGCCCAACAAAGGAGAAAATATGCCAGATACACCCTAATACAGGACTTCCACCTAAACAATGTGTGCCACATTGAATATACTACAATATGGACGATGACCACTAATAACCAGGTCTCCTTAAAAATGGGATTATCCATAATTACCGAAATGAAATATATTACGGGAAGAAAATATTATTGAATAAAAGACATATGGGGCATACAATAATCAATATAAATGAGGCTCATACAATAATCTTATACAAATTCAATTTGACCCAAATGAAGCTCGGCAAAAACTTGCAATTTCCTGAAAGCTCAGCATACTGTGACGCTTGAAGAATACTTCCTCTGTAACGGTTTACATGGCGGATGTCTCTCGAAGGAGGTGGCATTGCACAACCTTCTAAGTACGGTCGTACCCAGCAAGGTACGCCCAAGTGTGCACCTGGATAGGTGCGTCCTGCTCTGTATCAGTACAAGCGGAAAGCCTCCCACACTGGATTCAACGACATGCACAAATCATAGGATTGCACAGGTTGATAACCATTCTGGTTGCTAGGATCGGGTTATGCTATCAGTTACGTCACCCAGTACCGTAGGAACCACCCGTCTCTATGTGTATCTAAACGGCTGATATTCGCCAATAAAATTGTCTCTAATTTCCCAAGTTAAGCGTAAGTGTCTGTACCTAGCAGTACATAAGTAATTGATTGTATACACCAGCACGCTCCCTCCGAGCTCAGTGTTGAATGGCTCCTGTCACACGCACGCCGTGCTGCACGGAAGACAGACGCGTACGCCGATGGCTTGTAGATGGTCTCGCGCTCAAATGGAATCACAACATCCGTCTTCTCTTCCAAATCAAATTCTTCAGCTTCAGCCGCCTGGTGTTCGGTGTCTGCTGCAACAGCGAGTTCGCACACTGTGATGACGAACCATGTTTCGTCTCGACACCGAAGCACCGCAATACTGGCAAGTGACCACAGTGTGGTTTCGTGTGTGTGAACGTAGCGCGTCGAAACTTGGGAAGAATTGGAGCTTATCCAAGCACTCGACAAAACGGACGATCAGATCCACCATGAACGTTTTTGACGTGAGCATCCTTCCGATTCTTGCGGTCGAAAGTCTGCATGCAGGCAGGAGCATAGTCGCACTCGATCATCTTGCTGCAGCTCTTGGAGCACCGCGGAATCCGCGAGCAAGGCTGACAAGCTGACCGGCTGGCAAGCTAGCGGGAGAGCAACCGAGCAGGTAGGCAGACAGTGATGCAGGCAAAGAGGCGGGCAGATGGCAGGCAGGCAGATATTGCTTGTTTGTTGCTGGAAAGTTGCTGGAAAGTTGCATATGTGCAACAAGGAATATTGAAAAGTGAGAGCAACACACGAGCAGCTTAAATCAACGAGTAATATAACTCTCGTCGTTTATTTTTGGGTGTAGAAGTGTGTCTCATTGAATTTGACCGACAAGCCGTCATCGTTGATGACGCCCTTGTACCAAGAGAAAGGATCCAGTTGGCAAAGAATCGTGACGGTCATCAGTGATGATGCCATATGTACCTTGTAAAAGGGTTCAGTTCTTTACCGAAGGGAGTGAAGTCAGTATACAGTTATCGAATACGTGCGGTGGTCTTCACTGAATGCGAATCAGCTCCAAAGCGCTTGAGTCTCTCACTTTCGAAATGACCGGCAAGCGCGCACACGACGACTCAGCTCAAGAACACGGCCCGAAGCGGCACCGCGGGCACCAAGATGACGGCGTCAGGGAGAGCTATCCCGAAGTGGTCGTCATCGACGACGACGACGCGCCGGTCATCGCAGTCGGCGACTCTCAACACTTGGTTCGCGCCGTCGGCCCCTCGGACAGCGTCAAGATCAACATCATCCTGGGATGTTTGCAGCTCTTCATCCAGGAAGATATCCGCGCCGACCTTCACTGGCACCAAGCCGAGCTCTTGCGCCGTTAAGACCTCCTCGCACAGAGCGAGACATACATCAACCGAGTGCGGGACGACTACGAGTGGAGGATCCGGCAGCTCGAGCTGGACGTTAAAGGTCACGCTCGACTCTACCGCCAGCAAGCCGCCCGATGCGACTACCTGAGCAGAGCGATTCTGGACATCTTCACAAGACTCCCGCAGGTGCTGGATCTCTTCGGGCGGCATCCGACAACCAACCAGATCATGCTTGACGAGGTAATCAAGAGTGTGTGTATGAACCCCGCAGAAGTATGAGGATAAGGAGATCGGTAGATAAGGGTAAGGGTCCTGTTTTAAAATCCCCATAATACGTTGATCAATACATGCGTGTCTCATGGTGACCAAAACCGATGACGATCACATTAATCCTAGAGTTTGTATCGAACTCTGCAGTGCAAATAAAACAGAGCTGTTTGGCCAAATTAATCAGCTTGATTTTGAGTTTTGTATGGGATATGTCCATTTTTACATCAATAGTAACTTCTGTTGGCTTTGACCTCACTCGGGACAAGGCTAGGAGGTTTTGGGTGTACAGAGCACAGTAAAACAAACGTCAGTGCAAATTAATCCATTCTATATGAAAAAAATGGAGTTCTATTTGAGAGTGATCCAAATGTCACAGCGACATGTCGCATATCACGATGGATAGTATGCCCATTAATTTCTTCATGGAAATAGTTTATAAAAACATGGGATGAAGAATCACCCACGTTCCACATGTAATATGAGTGTAAATAGATCGCTGCATCACTATGACCACATCGGCGCAGAAATTTGAGTCTCCACCGCCCAAGGCTAATATTAAAGATTATATTCATATAGACAACAAAGAGAATGTTTGTTATGTTTTTGCATAAGAAACACACCGTGAGGTTATGCACAACACCAGGGTAATTTTTAAGGAGTGCATACACGAACTATAATCGGGTGACGTTTTATGCTACGATACTGGCTTACACTGTCATGTGAAATGAAAAGTTCAAGGTTTGAATGTGAATTTTACAGTTCACTTGAATAGAAGTGTAATTTAGTGAATTAATTGAGAACTGTTTTATTGTTTAGCGTTCTAATTAGGTGCCGATCCTCTAACTATTTTGTGTGTTTTCGTTTCGCCTGCTGGTCCGGACATTCCAATATAATCTATGTACGTGACGTCTCCTAATCTGAACCTGACCAGATTTATGTGGAGCATCAAACACTGACGTTCCTCATGATCTTCACTGTATCCCCGTTAAAATTTGTATTCCGAAACAAATATCGTACAATGCTGCCGTGTTAAACTGAAAAGGCAACGACAACAGCGAGCATCCGAGCATCCGACTGTCCGTACTGTCTGTACTGTGCGCGTTGGTCGGCGAATACGGTCGGTCGATCGGACGTCGTGATGTGTTGATGTGTATTTGTGTTGTGCATTGAGGATTGAGTATGCGTGTGCTGTGTGCGTGGTGTAGGGTGTGTGTTGTATATGTTGTTGTGTGGTTGTTTATGTTGTTGTGAAGGGGTTGAAATTGTTTGTGTTTTGTTGTAATTGGTCGCCCCTATAGCTCAGTGGTAGAGCACCCGCTTAGTAAGCGGAAGGTCGGTAGTTCAATCCTGCCTGGGGGCAATACCTATGCTTATACGCACAACTCGCGCCTTTGTTTCACCTATACACTGCTTTTATACGCCCTCAAACGCTTCCCTGCGCACCAACAAGCGTCATACCGAACCATCGACACCTCTCCGACGCTTCATCGCTTCGTGCTCGGTCCGATCGTCGCGCGACGTCCGATCTTGCGATATCTATCGCATCAAACAGATCTGACGATTCTCGTTCATGTTGTGTCGATTCGCGTCGATTCGCGTCGAGTGGTGTCGCTGTGTGTTGGCGAATAGGCGACGAGACCGGCGACGAGACCGGCGAGCATCCGAGCATCCGACTGTCCGTACTGTCTGTACTGTGCGCGTTGGTCGGCGAATACGGTCGGTCGATCGGACGTCGTGATGTGTTGATGTGTATTTGTGTTGTGCATTGAGGATTGAGTATGCGTGTGCTGTGCGTGGTGTAGGGTGTGTGTTGTATATGTTGTTGTGTGGTTGTTTATGTTGTTGTGAAGGGGTTGAAATTGTTTGTGTTTTGTTGTAATTTGGTCGCCCCTATAGCTCAGTGGTAGAGCACCCGCTTAGTAAGCGGAAGGTCGGTAGTTCAATCCTGCCTGGGGGCAATACCTATGCTTATACGCACAACTCGCGCCTTTGTTTCACCTATACACTGCTTTTATACGCCCTCAAACGCTTCCCTGCGCACCAACAAGCGTCATACCGAACCATCGACACCTCTCCGACGCTTCATCGCTTCGTGCTCGGTCCGATCGTCGCGCGACGTCCGATCTTGCGATATCTATCGCATCAAACAGATCTGACGATTCTCGTTCATGTTGTGTCGATTCGCGTCGATTCGCGTCGAGTGGTGTCGCTGTGTGTTGGCGAATAGGCGACGAGACCGGCGACGAGACCGGCGAGCATCCGAGCATCCGACTGTCCGTACTGTCTGTACTGTGCGCGTTGGTCGGCGAATACGGTCGGTCGATCGGACGTCGTGATGTGTTGATGTGTATTTGTGTTGTGCATTGAGGATTGAGTATGCGTGTGCTGTGTGCGTGGTGTAGGGTGTGTGTTGTATATGTTGTTGTGTGGTTGTTTATGTTGTTGTGAAGGGGTTGAAATTGTTTGTGTTTTGTTGTAATTTGGTCGCCCCTATAGCTCAGTGGTAGAGCACCCGCTTAGTAAGCGGAAGGTCGGTAGTTCAATCCTGCCTGGGGGCAATACCTATGCTTATACGCACAACTCGCGCCTTTGTTTCACCTATACACTGCTTTTATACGCCCTCAAACGCTTCCCTGCGCACCAACAAGCGTCATACCGAACCATCGACACCTCTCCGACGCTTCATCGCTTCGTGCTCGGTCCGATCGTCGCGCGACGTCCGATCTTGCGATATCTATCGCATCAAACAGATCTGACGATTCTCGTTCATGTTGTGTCGATTCGCGTCGATTCGCGTCGAGTGGTGTCGCTGTGTGTTGGCGAATAGGCGACGAGACCGGCGACGAGACCGGCGAGCATCCGAGCATCCGACTGTCCGTACTGTCTGTACTGTGCGCGTTGGTCGGCGAATACGGTCGGTCGATCGGACGTCGTGATGTGTTGATGTGTATTTGTGTTGTGCATTGAGGATTGAGTATGCGTGTGCTGTGTGCGTGGTGTAGGGTGTGTGTTGTATATGTTGTTGTGTGGTTGTTTATGTTGTTGTGAAGGGGTTGAAATTGTTTGTGTTTTGTTGTAATTTGGTCGCCCCTATAGCTCAGTGGTAGAGCACCCGCTTAGTAAGCGGAAGGTCGGTAGTTCAATCCTGCCTGGGGGCAATACCTATGCTTATACGCACAACTCGCGCCTTTGTTTCACCTATACACTGCTTTTATACGCCCTCAAACGCTTCCCTGCGCACCAACAAGCGTCATACCGAACCATCGACACCTCTCCGACGCTTCATCGCTTCGTGCTCGGTCCGATCGTCGCGCGACGTCCGATCTTGCGATATCTATCGCATCAAACAGATCTGACGATTCTCGTTCATGTTGTGTCGATTCGCGTCGATTCGCGTCGAGTGGTGTCGCTGTGTGTTGGCGAATAGGCGACGAGACCGGCGACGAGACCGGCGAGCATCCGAGCATCCGACTGTCCGTACTGTCTGTACTGTGCGCGTTGGTCGGCGAATACGGTCGGTCGATCGGACGTCGTGATGTGTTGATGTGTATTTGTGTTGTGCATTGAGGATTGAGTATGCGTGTGCTGTGTGCGTGGTGTAGGGTGTGTGTTGTATATGTTGTTGTGTGGTTGTTTATGTTGTTGTGAAGGGGTTGAAATTGTTTGTGTTTTGTTGTAATTTGGTCGCCCCTATAGCTCAGTGGTAGAGCACCCGCTTAGTAAGCGGAAGGTCGGTAGTTCAATCCTGCCTGGGGGCAATACCTATGCTTATACGCACAACTCGCGCCTTTGTTTCACCTATACACTGCTTTTATACGCCCTCAAACGCTTCCCTGCGCACCAACAAGCGTCATACCGAACCATCGACACCTCTCCGACGCTTCATCGCTTCGTGCTCGGTCCGATCGTCGCGCGACGTCCGATCTTGCGATATCTATCGCATCAAACAGATCTGACGATTCTCGTTCATGTTGTGTCGATTCGCGTCGATTCGCGTCGAGTGGTGTCGCTGTGTGTTGGCGAATAGGCGACGAGACCGGCGACGAGACCGGCGAGCATCCGAGCATCCGACTGTCCGTACTGTCTGTACTGTGCGCGTTGGTCGGCGAATACGGTCGGTCGATCGGACGTCGTGATGTGTTGATGTGTATTTGTGTTGTGCATTGAGGATTGAGTATGCGTGTGCTGTGTGCGTGGTGTAGGGTGTGTGTTGTATATGTTGTTGTGTGGTTGTTTATGTTGTTGTGAAGGGGTTGAAATTGTTTGTGTTTTGTTGTAATTTGGTCGCCCCTATAGCTCAGTGGTAGAGCACCCGCTTAGTAAGCGGAAGGTCGGTAGTTCAATCCTGCCTGGGGGCAATACCTATGCTTATACGCACAACTCGCGCCTTTGTTTCACCTATACACTGCTTTTATACGCCCTCAAACGCTTCCCTGCGCACCAACAAGCGTCATACCGAACCATCGACACCTCTCCGACGCTTCATCGCTTCGTGCTCGGTCCGATCGTCGCGCGACGTCCGATCTTGCGATATCTATCGCATCAAACAGATCTGACGATTCTCGTTCATGTTGTGTCGATTCGCGTCGATTCGCGTCGAGTGGTGTCGCTGTGTGTTGGCGAATAGGCGACGAGACCGGCGACGAGACCGGCGAGCATCCGAGCATCCGACTGTCCGTACTGTCTGTACTGTGCGCGTTGGTCGGCGAATACGGTCGGTCGATCGGACGTCGTGATGTGTTGATGTGTATTTGTGTTGTGCATTGAGGATTGAGTATGCGTGTGCTGTGTGCGTGGTGTAGGGTGTGTGTTGTATATGTTGTTGTGTGGTTGTTTATGTTGTTGTGAAGGGGTTGAAATTGTTTGTGTTTTGTTGTAATTTGGTCGCCCCTATAGCTCAGTGGTAGAGCACCCGCTTAGTAAGCGGAAGGTCGGTAGTTCAATCCTGCCTGGGGGCAATACCTATGCTTATACGCACAACTCGCGCCTTTGTTTCACCTATACACTGCTTTTATACGCCCTCAAACGCTTCCCTGCGCACCAACAAGCGTCATACCGAACCATCGACACCTCTCCGACGCTTCATCGCTTCGTGCTCGGTCCGATCGTCGCGCGACGTCCGATCTTGCGATATCTATCGCATCAAACAGATCTGACGATTCTCGTTCATGTTGTGTCGATTCGCGTCGATTCGCGTCGAGTGGTGTCGCTGTGTGTTGGCGAATAGGCGACGAGACCGGCGACGAGACCGGCGAGCATCCGAGCATCCGACTGTCCGTACTGTCTGTACTGTGCGCGTTGGTCGGCGAATACGGTCGGTCGATCGGACGTCGTGATGTGTTGATGTGTATTTGTGTTGTGCATTGAGGATTGAGTATGCGTGTGCTGTGTGCGTGGTGTAGGGTGTGTGTTGTATATGTTGTTGTGTGGTTGTTTATGTTGTTGTGAAGGGGTTGAAATTGTTTGTGTTTTGTTGTAATTTGGTCGCCCCTATAGCTCAGTGGTAGAGCACCCGCTTAGTAAGCGGAAGGTCGGTAGTTCAATCCTGCCTGGGGGCAATACCTATGCTTATACGCACAACTCGCGCCTTTGTTTCACCTATACACTGCTTTTATACGCCCTCAAACGCTTCCCTGCGCACCAACAAGCGTCATACCGAACCATCGACACCTCTCCGACGCTTCATCGCTTCGTGCTCGGTCCGATCGTCGCGCGACGTCCGATCTTGCGATATCTATCGCATCAAACAGATCTGACGATTCTCGTTCATGTTGTGTCGATTCGCGTCGATTCGCGTCGAGTGGTGTCGCTGTGTGTTGGCGAATAGGCGACGAGACCGGCGACGAGACCGGCGAGCATCCGAGCATCCGACTGTCCGTACTGTCTGTACTGTGCGCGTTGGTCGGCGAATACGGTCGGTCGATCGGACGTCGTGATGTGTTGATGTGTATTTGTGTTGTGCATTGAGGATTGAGTATGCGTGTGCTGTGTGCGTGGTGTAGGGTGTGTGTTGTATATGTTGTTGTGTGGTTGTTTATGTTGTTGTGAAGGGGTTGAAATTGTTTGTGTTTTGTTGTAATTTGGTCGCCCCTATAGCTCAGTGGTAGAGCACCCGCTTAGTAAGCGGAAGGTCGGTAGTTCAATCCTGCCTGGGGGCAATACCTATGCTTATACGCACAACTCGCGCCTTTGTTTCACCTATACACTGCTTTTATACGCCCTCAAACGCTTCCCTGCGCACCAACAAGCGTCATACCGAACCATCGACACCTCTCCGACGCTTCATCGCTTCGTGCTCGGTCCGATCGTCGCGCGACGTCCGATCTTGCGATATCTATCGCATCAAACAGATCTGACGATTCTCGTTCATGTTGTGTCGATTCGCGTCGATTCGCGTCGAGTGGTGTCGCTGTGTGTTGGCGAATAGGCGACGAGACCGGCGACGAGACCGGCGAGCATCCGAGCATCCGACTGTCCGTACTGTCTGTACTGTGCGCGTTGGTCGGCGAATACGGTCGGTCGATCGGACGTCGTGATGTGTTGATGTGTATTTGTGTTGTGCATTGAGGATTGAGTATGCGTGTGCTGTGTGCGTGGTGTAGGGTGTGTGTTGTATATGTTGTTGTGTGGTTGTTTATGTTGTTGTGAAGGGGTTGAAATTGTTTGTGTTTTGTTGTAATTTGGTCGCCCCTATAGCTCAGTGGTAGAGCACCCGCTTAGTAAGCGGAAGGTCGGTAGTTCAATCCTGCCTGGGGGCAATACCTATGCTTATACGCACAACTCGCGCCTTTGTTTCACCTATACACTGCTTTTATACGCCCTCAAACGCTTCCCTGCGCACCAACAAGCGTCATACCGAACCATCGACACCTCTCCGACGCTTCATCGCTTCGTGCTCGGTCCGATCGTCGCGCGACGTCCGATCTTGCGATATCTATCGCATCAAACAGATCTGACGATTCTCGTTCATGTTGTGTCGATTCGCGTCGATTCGCGTCGAGTGGTGTCGCTGTGTGTTGGCGAATAGGCGACGAGACCGGCGACGAGACCGGCGAGCATCCGAGCATCCGACTGTCCGTACTGTCTGTACTGTGCGCGTTGGTCGGCGAATACGGTCGGTCGATCGGACGTCGTGATGTGTTGATGTGTATTTGTGTTGTGCATTGAGGATTGAGTATGCGTGTGCTGTGTGCGTGGTGTAGGGTGTGTGTTGTATATGTTGTTGTGTGGTTGTTTATGTTGTTGTGAAGGGGTTGAAATTGTTTGTGTTTTGTTGTAATTTGGTCGCCCCTATAGCTCAGTGGTAGAGCACCCGCTTAGTAAGCGGAAGGTCGGTAGTTCAATCCTGCCTGGGGGCAATACCTATGCTTATACGCACAACTCGCGCCTTTGTTTCACCTATACACTGCTTTTATACGCCCTCAAACGCTTCCCTGCGCACCAACAAGCGTCATACCGAACCATCGACACCTCTCCGACGCTTCATCGCTTCGTGCTCGGTCCGATCGTCGCGCGACGTCCGATCTTGCGATATCTATCGCATCAAACAGATCTGACGATTCTCGTTCATGTTGTGTCGATTCGCGTCGATTCGCGTCGAGTGGTGTCGCTGTGTGTTGGCGAATAGGCGACGAGACCGGCGACGAGACCGGCGAGCATCCGAGCATCCGACTGTCCGTACTGTCTGTACTGTGCGCGTTGGTCGGCGAATACGGTCGGTCGATCGGACGTCGTGATGTGTTGATGTGTATTTGTGTTGTGCATTGAGGATTGAGTATGCGTGTGCTGTGTGCGTGGTGTAGGGTGTGTGTTGTATATGTTGTTGTGTGGTTGTTTATGTTGTTGTGAAGGGGTTGAAATTGTTTGTGTTTTGTTGTAATTTGGTCGCCCCTATAGCTCAGTGGTAGAGCACCCGCTTAGTAAGCGGAAGGTCGGTAGTTCAATCCTGCCTGGGGGCAATACCTATGCTTATACGCACAACTCGCGCCTTTGTTTCACCTATACACTGCTTTTATACGCCCTCAAACGCTTCCCTGCGCACCAACAAGCGTCATACCGAACCATCGACACCTCTCCGACGCTTCATCGCTTCGTGCTCGGTCCGATCGTCGCGCGACGTCCGATCTTGCGATATCTATCGCATCAAACAGATCTGACGATTCTCGTTCATGTTGTGTCGATTCGCGTCGATTCGCGTCGAGTGGTGTCGCTGTGTGTTGGCGAATAGGCGACGAGACCGGCGACGAGACCGGCGAGCATCCGAGCATCCGACTGTCCGTACTGTCTGTACTGTGCGCGTTGGTCGGCGAATACGGTCGGTCGATCGGACGTCGTGATGTGTTGATGTGTATTTGTGTTGTGCATTGAGGATTGAGTATGCGTGTGCTGTGTGCGTGGTGTAGGGTGTGTGTTGTATATGTTGTTGTGTGGTTGTTTATGTTGTTGTGAAGGGGTTGAAATTGTTTGTGTTTTGTTGTAATTTGGTCGCCCCTATAGCTCAGTGGTAGAGCACCCGCTTAGTAAGCGGAAGGTCGGTAGTTCAATCCTGCCTGGGGGCAATACCTATGCTTATACGCACAACTCGCGCCTTTGTTTCACCTATACACTGCTTTTATACGCCCTCAAACGCTTCCCTGCGCACCAACAAGCGTCATACCGAACCATCGACACCTCTCCGACGCTTCATCGCTTCGTGCTCGGTCCGATCGTCGCGCGACGTCCGATCTTGCGATATCTATCGCATCAAACAGATCTGACGATTCTCGTTCATGTTGTGTCGATTCGCGTCGATTCGCGTCGAGTGGTGTCGCTGTGTGTTGGCGAATAGGCGACGAGACCGGCGACGAGACCGGCGAGCATCCGAGCATCCGACTGTCCGTACTGTCTGTACTGTGCGCGTTGGTCGGCGAATACGGTCGGTCGATCGGACGTCGTGATGTGTTGATGTGTATTTGTGTTGTGCATTGAGGATTGAGTATGCGTGTGCTGTGTGCGTGGTGTAGGGTGTGTGTTGTATATGTTGTTGTGTGGTTGTTTATGTTGTTGTGAAGGGGTTGAAATTGTTTGTGTTTTGTTGTAATTTGGTCGCCCCTATAGCTCAGTGGTAGAGCACCCGCTTAGTAAGCGGAAGGTCGGTAGTTCAATCCTGCCTGGGGGCAATACCTATGCTTATACGCACAACTCGCGCCTTTGTTTCACCTATACACTGCTTTTATACGCCCTCAAACGCTTCCCTGCGCACCAACAAGCGTCATACCGAACCATCGACACCTCTCCGACGCTTCATCGCTTCGTGCTCGGTCCGATCGTCGCGCGACGTCCGATCTTGCGATATCTATCGCATCAAACAGATCTGACGATTCTCGTTCATGTTGTGTCGATTCGCGTCGATTCGCGTCGAGTGGTGTCGCTGTGTGTTGGCGAATAGGCGACGAGACCGGCGACGAGACCGGCGAGCATCCGAGCATCCGACTGTCCGTACTGTCTGTACTGTGCGCGTTGGTCGGCGAATACGGTCGGTCGATCGGACGTCGTGATGTGTTGATGTGTATTTGTGTTGTGCATTGAGGATTGAGTATGCGTGTGCTGTGTGCGTGGTGTAGGGTGTGTGTTGTATATGTTGTTGTGTGGTTGTTTATGTTGTTGTGAAGGGGTTGAAATTGTTTGTGTTTTGTTGTAATTTGGTCGCCCCTATAGCTCAGTGGTAGAGCACCCGCTTAGTAAGCGGAAGGTCGGTAGTTCAATCCTGCCTGGGGGCAATACCTATGCTTATACGCACAACTCGCGCCTTTGTTTCACCTATACACTGCTTTTATACGCCCTCAAACGCTTCCCTGCGCACCAACAAGCGTCATACCGAACCATCGACACCTCTCCGACGCTTCATCGCTTCGTGCTCGGTCCGATCGTCGCGCGACGTCCGATCTTGCGATATCTATCGCATCAAACAGATCTGACGATTCTCGTTCATGTTGTGTCGATTCGCGTCGATTCGCGTCGAGTGGTGTCGCTGTGTGTTGGCGAATAGGCGACGAGACCGGCGACGAGACCGGCGAGCATCCGAGCATCCGACTGTCCGTACTGTCTGTACTGTGCGCGTTGGTCGGCGAATACGGTCGGTCGATCGGACGTCGTGATGTGTTGATGTGTATTTGTGTTGTGCATTGAGGATTGAGTATGCGTGTGCTGTGTGCGTGGTGTAGGGTGTGTGTTGTATATGTTGTTGTGTGGTTGTTTATGTTGTTGTGAAGGGGTTGAAATTGTTTGTGTTTTGTTGTAATTTGGTCGCCCCTATAGCTCAGTGGTAGAGCACCCGCTTAGTAAGCGGAAGGTCGGTAGTTCAATCCTGCCTGGGGGCAATACCTATGCTTATACGCACAACTCGCGCCTTTGTTTCACCTATACACTGCTTTTATACGCCCTCAAACGCTTCCCTGCGCACCAACAAGCGTCATACCGAACCATCGACACCTCTCCGACGCTTCATCGCTTCGTGCTCGGTCCGATCGTCGCGCGACGTCCGATCTTGCGATATCTATCGCATCAAACAGATCTGACGATTCTCGTTCATGTTGTGTCGATTCGCGTCGATTCGCGTCGAGTGGTGTCGCTGTGTGTTGGCGAATAGGCGACGAGACCGGCGACGAGACCGGCGAGCATCCGAGCATCCGACTGTCCGTACTGTCTGTACTGTGCGCGTTGGTCGGCGAATACGGTCGGTCGATCGGACGTCGTGATGTGTTGATGTGTATTTGTGTTGTGCATTGAGGATTGAGTATGCGTGTGCTGTGTGCGTGGTGTAGGGTGTGTGTTGTATATGTTGTTGTGTGGTTGTTTATGTTGTTGTGAAGGGGTTGAAATTGTTTGTGTTTTGTTGTAATTTGGTCGCCCCTATAGCTCAGTGGTAGAGCACCCGCTTAGTAAGCGGAAGGTCGGTAGTTCAATCCTGCCTGGGGGCAATACCTATGCTTATACGCACAACTCGCGCCTTTGTTTCACCTATACACTGCTTTTATACGCCCTCAAACGCTTCCCTGCGCACCAACAAGCGTCATACCGAACCATCGACACCTCTCCGACGCTTCATCGCTTCGTGCTCGGTCCGATCGTCGCGCGACGTCCGATCTTGCGATATCTATCGCATCAAACAGATCTGACGATTCTCGTTCATGTTGTGTCGATTCGCGTCGATTCGCGTCGAGTGGTGTCGCTGTGTGTTGGCGAATAGGCGACGAGACCGGCGACGAGACCGGCGAGCATCCGAGCATCCGACTGTCCGTACTGTCTGTACTGTGCGCGTTGGTCGGCGAATACGGTCGGTCGATCGGACGTCGTGATGTGTTGATGTGTATTTGTGTTGTGCATTGAGGATTGAGTATGCGTGTGCTGTGTGCGTGGTGTAGGGTGTGTGTTGTATATGTTGTTGTGTGGTTGTTTATGTTGTTGTGAAGGGGTTGAAATTGTTTGTGTTTTGTTGTAATTTGGTCGCCCCTATAGCTCAGTGGTAGAGCACCCGCTTAGTAAGCGGAAGGTCGGTAGTTCAATCCTGCCTGGGGGCAATACCTATGCTTATACGCACAACTCGCGCCTTTGTTTCACCTATACACTGCTTTTATACGCCCTCAAACGCTTCCCTGCGCACCAACAAGCGTCATACCGAACCATCGACACCTCTCCGACGCTTCATCGCTTCGTGCTCGGTCCGATCGTCGCGCGACGTCCGATCTTGCGATATCTATCGCATCAAACAGATCTGACGATTCTCGTTCATGTTGTGTCGATTCGCGTCGATTCGCGTCGAGTGGTGTCGCTGTGTGTTGGCGAATAGGCGACGAGACCGGCGACGAGACCGGCGAGCATCCGAGCATCCGACTGTCCGTACTGTCTGTACTGTGCGCGTTGGTCGGCGAATACGGTCGGTCGATCGGACGTCGTGATGTGTTGATGTGTATTTGTGTTGTGCATTGAGGATTGAGTATGCGTGTGCTGTGTGCGTGGTGTAGGGTGTGTGTTGTATATGTTGTTGTGTGGTTGTTTATGTTGTTGTGAAGGGGTTGAAATTGTTTGTGTTTTGTTGTAATTTGGTCGCCCCTATAGCTCAGTGGTAGAGCACCCGCTTAGTAAGCGGAAGGTCGGTAGTTCAATCCTGCCTGGGGGCAATACCTATGCTTATACGCACAACTCGCGCCTTTGTTTCACCTATACACTGCTTTTATACGCCCTCAAACGCTTCCCTGCGCACCAACAAGCGTCATACCGAACCATCGACACCTCTCCGACGCTTCATCGCTTCGTGCTCGGTCCGATCGTCGCGCGACGTCCGATCTTGCGATATCTATCGCATCAAACAGATCTGACGATTCTCGTTCATGTTGTGTCGATTCGCGTCGATTCGCGTCGAGTGGTGTCGCTGTGTGTTGGCGAATAGGCGACGAGACCGGCGACGAGACCGGCGAGCATCCGAGCATCCGACTGTCCGTACTGTCTGTACTGTGCGCGTTGGTCGGCGAATACGGTCGGTCGATCGGACGTCGTGATGTGTTGATGTGTATTTGTGTTGTGCATTGAGGATTGAGTATGCGTGTGCTGTGTGCGTGGTGTAGGGTGTGTGTTGTATATGTTGTTGTGTGGTTGTTTATGTTGTTGTGAAGGGGTTGAAATTGTTTGTGTTTTGTTGTAATTTGGTCGCCCCTATAGCTCAGTGGTAGAGCACCCGCTTAGTAAGCGGAAGGTCGGTAGTTCAATCCTGCCTGGGGGCAATACCTATGCTTATACGCACAACTCGCGCCTTTGTTTCACCTATACACTGCTTTTATACGCCCTCAAACGCTTCCCTGCGCACCAACAAGCGTCATACCGAACCATCGACACCTCTCCGACGCTTCATCGCTTCGTGCTCGGTCCGATCGTCGCGCGACGTCCGATCTTGCGATATCTATCGCATCAAACAGATCTGACGATTCTCGTTCATGTTGTGTCGATTCGCGTCGATTCGCGTCGAGTGGTGTCGCTGTGTGTTGGCGAATAGGCGACGAGACCGGCGACGAGACCGGCGAGCATCCGAGCATCCGACTGTCCGTACTGTCTGTACTGTGCGCGTTGGTCGGCGAATACGGTCGGTCGATCGGACGTCGTGATGTGTTGATGTGTATTTGTGTTGTGCATTGAGGATTGAGTATGCGTGTGCTGTGTGCGTGGTGTAGGGTGTGTGTTGTATATGTTGTTGTGTGGTTGTTTATGTTGTTGTGAAGGGGTTGAAATTGTTTGTGTTTTGTTGTAATTTGGTCGCCCCTATAGCTCAGTGGTAGAGCACCCGCTTAGTAAGCGGAAGGTCGGTAGTTCAATCCTGCCTGGGGGCAATACCTATGCTTATACGCACAACTCGCGCCTTTGTTTCACCTATACACTGCTTTTATACGCCCTCAAACGCTTCCCTGCGCACCAACAAGCGTCATACCGAACCATCGACACCTCTCCGACGCTTCATCGCTTCGTGCTCGGTCCGATCGTCGCGCGACGTCCGATCTTGCGATATCTATCGCATCAAACAGATCTGACGATTCTCGTTCATGTTGTGTCGATTCGCGTCGATTCGCGTCGAGTGGTGTCGCTGTGTGTTGGCGAATAGGCGACGAGACCGGCGACGAGACCGGCGAGCATCCGAGCATCCGACTGTCCGTACTGTCTGTACTGTGCGCGTTGGTCGGCGAATACGGTCGGTCGATCGGACGTCGTGATGTGTTGATGTGTATTTGTGTTGTGCATTGAGGATTGAGTATGCGTGTGCTGTGTGCGTGGTGTAGGGTGTGTGTTGTATATGTTGTTGTGTGGTTGTTTATGTTGTTGTGAAGGGGTTGAAATTGTTTGTGTTTTGTTGTAATTTGGTCGCCCCTATAGCTCAGTGGTAGAGCACCCGCTTAGTAAGCGGAAGGTCGGTAGTTCAATCCTGCCTGGGGGCAATACCTATGCTTATACGCACAACTCGCGCCTTTGTTTCACCTATACACTGCTTTTATACGCCCTCAAACGCTTCCCTGCGCACCAACAAGCGTCATACCGAACCATCGACACCTCTCCGACGCTTCATCGCTTCGTGCTCGGTCCGATCGTCGCGCGACGTCCGATCTTGCGATATCTATCGCATCAAACAGATCTGACGATTCTCGTTCATGTTGTGTCGATTCGCGTCGATTCGCGTCGAGTGGTGTCGCTGTGTGTTGGCGAATAGGCGACGAGACCGGCGACGAGACCGGCGAGCATCCGAGCATCCGACTGTCCGTACTGTCTGTACTGTGCGCGTTGGTCGGCGAATACGGTCGGTCGATCGGACGTCGTGATGTGTTGATGTGTATTTGTGTTGTGCATTGAGGATTGAGTATGCGTGTGCTGTGTGCGTGGTGTAGGGTGTGTGTTGTATATGTTGTTGTGTGGTTGTTTATGTTGTTGTGAAGGGGTTGAAATTGTTTGTGTTTTGTTGTAATTTGGTCGCCCCTATAGCTCAGTGGTAGAGCACCCGCTTAGTAAGCGGAAGGTCGGTAGTTCAATCCTGCCTGGGGGCAATACCTATGCTTATACGCACAACTCGCGCCTTTGTTTCACCTATACACTGCTTTTATACGCCCTCAAACGCTTCCCTGCGCACCAACAAGCGTCATACCGAACCATCGACACCTCTCCGACGCTTCATCGCTTCGTGCTCGGTCCGATCGTCGCGCGACGTCCGATCTTGCGATATCTATCGCATCAAACAGATCTGACGATTCTCGTTCATGTTGTGTCGATTCGCGTCGATTCGCGTCGAGTGGTGTCGCTGTGTGTTGGCGAATAGGCGACGAGACCGGCGACGAGACCGGCGAGCATCCGAGCATCCGACTGTCCGTACTGTCTGTACTGTGCGCGTTGGTCGGCGAATACGGTCGGTCGATCGGACGTCGTGATGTGTTGATGTGTATTTGTGTTGTGCATTGAGGATTGAGTATGCGTGTGCTGTGTGCGTGGTGTAGGGTGTGTGTTGTATATGTTGTTGTGTGGTTGTTTATGTTGTTGTGAAGGGGTTGAAATTGTTTGTGTTTTGTTGTAATTTGGTCGCCCCTATAGCTCAGTGGTAGAGCACCCGCTTAGTAAGCGGAAGGTCGGTAGTTCAATCCTGCCTGGGGGCAATACCTATGCTTATACGCACAACTCGCGCCTTTGTTTCACCTATACACTGCTTTTATACGCCCTCAAACGCTTCCCTGCGCACCAACAAGCGTCATACCGAACCATCGACACCTCTCCGACGCTTCATCGCTTCGTGCTCGGTCCGATCGTCGCGCGACGTCCGATCTTGCGATATCTATCGCATCAAACAGATCTGACGATTCTCGTTCATGTTGTGTCGATTCGCGTCGATTCGCGTCGAGTGGTGTCGCTGTGTGTTGGCGAATAGGCGACGAGACCGGCGACGAGACCGGCGAGCATCCGAGCATCCGACTGTCCGTACTGTCTGTACTGTGCGCGTTGGTCGGCGAATACGGTCGGTCGATCGGACGTCGTGATGTGTTGATGTGTATTTGTGTTGTGCATTGAGGATTGAGTATGCGTGTGCTGTGTGCGTGGTGTAGGGTGTGTGTTGTATATGTTGTTGTGTGGTTGTTTATGTTGTTGTGAAGGGGTTGAAATTGTTTGTGTTTTGTTGTAATTTGGTCGCCCCTATAGCTCAGTGGTAGAGCACCCGCTTAGTAAGCGGAAGGTCGGTAGTTCAATCCTGCCTGGGGGCAATACCTATGCTTATACGCACAACTCGCGCCTTTGTTTCACCTATACACTGCTTTTATACGCCCTCAAACGCTTCCCTGCGCACCAACAAGCGTCATACCGAACCATCGACACCTCTCCGACGCTTCATCGCTTCGTGCTCGGTCCGATCGTCGCGCGACGTCCGATCTTGCGATATCTATCGCATCAAACAGATCTGACGATTCTCGTTCATGTTGTGTCGATTCGCGTCGATTCGCGTCGAGTGGTGTCGCTGTGTGTTGGCGAATAGGCGACGAGACCGGCGACGAGACCGGCGAGCATCCGAGCATCCGACTGTCCGTACTGTCTGTACTGTGCGCGTTGGTCGGCGAATACGGTCGGTCGATCGGACGTCGTGATGTGTTGATGTGTATTTGTGTTGTGCATTGAGGATTGAGTATGCGTGTGCTGTGTGCGTGGTGTAGGGTGTGTGTTGTATATGTTGTTGTGTGGTTGTTTATGTTGTTGTGAAGGGGTTGAAATTGTTTGTGTTTTGTTGTAATTTGGTCGCCCCTATAGCTCAGTGGTAGAGCACCCGCTTAGTAAGCGGAAGGTCGGTAGTTCAATCCTGCCTGGGGGCAATACCTATGCTTATACGCACAACTCGCGCCTTTGTTTCACCTATACACTGCTTTTATACGCCCTCAAACGCTTCCCTGCGCACCAACAAGCGTCATACCGAACCATCGACACCTCTCCGACGCTTCATCGCTTCGTGCTCGGTCCGATCGTCGCGCGACGTCCGATCTTGCGATATCTATCGCATCAAACAGATCTGACGATTCTCGTTCATGTTGTGTCGATTCGCGTCGATTCGCGTCGAGTGGTGTCGCTGTGTGTTGGCGAATAGGCGACGAGACCGGCGACGAGACCGGCGAGCATCCGAGCATCCGACTGTCCGTACTGTCTGTACTGTGCGCGTTGGTCGGCGAATACGGTCGGTCGATCGGACGTCGTGATGTGTTGATGTGTATTTGTGTTGTGCATTGAGGATTGAGTATGCGTGTGCTGTGTGCGTGGTGTAGGGTGTGTGTTGTATATGTTGTTGTGTGGTTGTTTATGTTGTTGTGAAGGGGTTGAAATTGTTTGTGTTTTGTTGTAATTTGGTCGCCCCTATAGCTCAGTGGTAGAGCACCCGCTTAGTAAGCGGAAGGTCGGTAGTTCAATCCTGCCTGGGGGCAATACCTATGCTTATACGCACAACTCGCGCCTTTGTTTCACCTATACACTGCTTTTATACGCCCTCAAACGCTTCCCTGCGCACCAACAAGCGTCATACCGAACCATCGACACCTCTCCGACGCTTCATCGCTTCGTGCTCGGTCCGATCGTCGCGCGACGTCCGATCTTGCGATATCTATCGCATCAAACAGATCTGACGATTCTCGTTCATGTTGTGTCGATTCGCGTCGATTCGCGTCGAGTGGTGTCGCTGTGTGTTGGCGAATAGGCGACGAGACCGGCGACGAGACCGGCGAGCATCCGAGCATCCGACTGTCCGTACTGTCTGTACTGTGCGCGTTGGTCGGCGAATACGGTCGGTCGATCGGACGTCGTGATGTGTTGATGTGTATTTGTGTTGTGCATTGAGGATTGAGTATGCGTGTGCTGTGTGCGTGGTGTAGGGTGTGTGTTGTATATGTTGTTGTGTGGTTGTTTATGTTGTTGTGAAGGGGTTGAAATTGTTTGTGTTTTGTTGTAATTTGGTCGCCCCTATAGCTCAGTGGTAGAGCACCTGTAAGGGGGCCATGCCCTTACACGCCATTGGTGCATATTAGGAACTAGGAGGGATTTTACCCTATGGGAGTCCACCACGTGAATGGGTGGATCCCGGGCGTCCGCCCAGCGGCGCCATGGTAAAATTCAATTCAGAGTTTAATTTCCCTTCGAAGGCGCAGCCGCTTCCTCACCTGCAACGTGTAAGCAAGTAATTGGGGCTCTCTGAGTGAGCCCCATTACATCTGGTAGCACTTTGTCGTCCTTCCCACGACCAAGCGCTATGAGCTCAAGCGACTTCGGAATGGAGCCCACGCCTCCCGCGCAGACCCTGGATGCGGAGCAGTTCCCGCACCTGACTCGCGTGGAATGGGCTGCGCTACATCGTCTCGCCGATTCTGCGGGAGAAGTGGTCGTGACGACCCTTCTCCGTTCGGGCGACCCTGATGCGCAGCGCCTTGCGGCGCACGAGTACCTCGAGCGCGAGCTGGCAGATGCAAGAAGCCAGCGCCAAACTCCCGCGCCTCAGGGACAGTCCTCGACGTCCCAGTCGATCAAGCTCGACATCTCCTCCTACGACGGCGAGGAGCGCAACCGCGTTCCGTTGATCCAGTGGTTCTCCGAGGTGGACATGGCCATCTCTGCCCGACGCCTTCACGACGAGCAGGCCAAGATCATGTTCCTGCTCTCGAAGCTGACCGGCAAGGCCAAGAACTGGGCCTTCGGGCGTCGCGCGTCCGACGCCAGCAGCTTTCCGACGCTGGACGCGATCAAGGATGAGCTTCGCGCCACGTTTGAACCCCCTCATGATGAATTCCGTGTGCGCGCGGAGTTCCTCGGACTGAAGCAGGGGAACACCTCCGTCCGAGACTATGTGCAGACCGCGCGCCTCCTGGTTGCTTGCATTGTGACCAGTCCGATTGACATGGCCACTCAAGTCCACACCTTCCTGATGGGCCTACGTGACGGCCCTGTGAAGAACCAATTGTTCCGTCACTACCCAGCTACCCTGGAGGAGGCGTTCTCAATCGCGCTCCGTGAGGACTACTGCGCGTCGATGGCGCGGCTCTATGGTCATGCGACCGCGCCCTCTGTCTCCGCCGCTCCAAGCGAACCGGAACCGATGGAGATCGACGCGATGAGAACGGAGCGGCGCCGTGAACAACCCGCTCCTCAGTCTGGTGCCTCTGGCGGACGCCGCGCGTCGCCAGGCATCACCTGCTACCGCTGCCGGAAGCGCGGCCACCGCGCTGCTGAATGCCGCGCGCCTGCTCCCGTCGCCGCCCATGCGATGACCTCGGGGACGGCTGTCGTCGAGCAACCAAAAAACGGGGACGACCAGTAGGCGCGGAGCAGCCTACTGCGTCGGATGCAGCGGCCCGCGGTACATCGGTGGCGACCGCGCCGCCTCGCTCCACAACATGCTACAATGCCACCACCTCCAGCAACGACCCGCGACTGATCCTCATCGATCTGCACATCGTGGGCGCCAAGCGCACTCTGACTGCGCTTGTCGACTCAGGCGCCACGGACAACTTCATGCGTACCGAGGCCTTGAGTTCGTTGCCTGCTGGGACAATTGTCCGAGAATTGCCCCAAGAATTGACGATCCGGCTTGCCGATGGGAAAGAGAGCCGGGTCCCGAGGCGGTCTGTCCGCCTCTCGTATGAGTTTGACGATTTCCGCGCGAGCGACGACTTCCTCGTGGTCGAGCTGAACAAGCGATTGGACTGTATCCTTGGAATGCCGTGGTTGAGACGGCACCGCCCTGAGATCGACTGGGTCCGTCGTTCGCTGCGCCCACGACAACGTGACATCTGCGTTGCCGTCGTTGACGAGCACCTCCGCGCCTCCGGCGGCGCGTGGTCGCACGTCCAAGTTGTTGAGACGCCCGCTCCCAGGGCACCGGAACTCGAAGTGTGCGATGGCCCTTCGTGCCCCTCCTGTGCCCAAGCGTCGACGTCGGCGCGCTCCGAAGTGCGCGCCACCGGGGTTTCGCCTCATGAAACGGGGGAGGGTCGGGACTACCCTCCAGTTGAAGACCGCCGCGCGACTGAGCAGAGGCCGCCGCGCCACCCGTGTGTCGGGAAGGCGGCCCCCATTGATGAGCTGATTACGAAGCACGTCCCGTGCTCGAACCGCTTCGCGGTTTTGGATGAAGAAGATGTTGACGATGATGATGATGATGATGACGACAGCAACAACAAGGGAGAGAGCGTACGTGATGCCTCGGAGACGATCGCTGTTGTCATTCATGGCGCGACGACTTCGATCCACAGTAAAGCGACTGTGTCGAACCCGCCTCGCGCAGCGAAGTCGCTCTTGGACCTTCCGCAGATGGGTTGGAAGGCATTCCTCAAGGAGTTGAAGACCGGCGATGTCGAGCAGGTGTGCTCCATCGTGCCAGAGCCGTTTGTCGGCTCCTCTCCTGCAGACGTGGGTCGTCCGCGCGGGGCCGAACCGAAGTCGGCCCGAGAGGAACGCTTCGAACACCAGTCCCTCGAAGCACTCCGCCGTTCGCGCAACCCGGCATACAAGCTTGTCAAGGAGTTCATCGACATCTTCCCGGAGGACGTTCCAGAGCGTCTTCCCCCAGACCGCGGAGTACGGCACGAGATCGATCTCGCACCTGGAACGAAGTATTGCGTGACCAGGCAATGGCCACTCCCGCGAGAACAAGTCGAAGTGATTGATGACTTCTTCGAGAAGCGCCGCCGAGCTGGCCACGTTCGAGAGAGCTCGTCTCCTCACTGTAGTCCGACATTCTGCGTGAAAAAGGCGACGGGAGGGTGGCGCATCGTCCACGCCTACAACAAGCTGAACGACGCGACCGTTCCCGCGCAAACGCCGATCCCTCGGAAGGACATGGTGCTCGACTCGATGACGGGGAGCACCATCTTCAGCAGCCTGGATCTGAAAGACGGCTTTTATCAGATCCTGATGAGGGAGAGCGATGTGCCTCTCACCGCAGTCAGCACGCCGAGTGGAATGCTCTGGGAATGGCTCGTGATGCCACAGGGCTTGAAGAACGCCCCAGCGACATTCAATCGGATGGTATCGCATGTGTTGCGACCCCTTCGTGACTTCGCTCCAAGCTACTTCGACGACGTCTTCGTTCACAGTCAGCGGGAAAAGGGCAAATCAGAAGTGGAAGCCCATCTCGGCCACCTCCGACGAGTCTTCGAGGTCCTCCGTGAACACAACCTTTACGCGAACCTCAAGAAGTGTGTCTTCTGCAAGCCGGAGATCCAAGTTCTCGGCTGCTACGTGGGACGAAATGGAGTCCGTGCTGACCCGGAGAAGGTGGAGTCGATCCGACAGTGGCCTATTCCGAAGAATCCGAAGGATCTCCGGCAGTGGCTTGGACTGGCGAACTATCTTCACAAGTACACGCGAAATTATGCGGAGTTGGTCCGTCCGCTGACACAGCTCCTGAAGAAAGACGCCGACTGGGTCTGGCTCCCTGAGCACCAGTCCGCGTTTGAAGATGTGAAGAAGAGTCTCGCTGAAGCTCCCGTCTTGGCTCTGCCGGACACGGACAAACCGTTCCACGTCGTCTGCGACGCCAGCAATTTCGCGATTGGCTGCGCACTTATGCAGTTCGACAACGACGGGCGCGAGCGAGTGATCAGCTACCAATCGCGCCAGCTGAAGCCGGCGGAACGGAACTACCCCGTTCACGACAAGGAGCTACTCGCCATGCGATACGCCTTGGTGAAATTTCGCGTGTATCTCTTGGGTGAAGCCAGCTTCGCCGTGTACACCGACCACGCTTCGCTGCGCACCGCCATGAAAAGCCCTCATTTGTCGCAACGGATGGCCCGATGGTTGTCGTTCTTCGCCGATTACAATTTCGTGGTTCATTACAAGCCTGGCAAGTCGAACATCTTGGCCGATGCGCTGTCTCGCCGCCCGGACTACGACGCCAGGGGCGGGACACCCACCCCAGAAGACGACGAGGACGAGTCATGCGCCGCTTGCATCACCGAGAACGTTGCAGCAATTGCTGTGTCGGCCACCGCCGACTTATGGGAAATGTTGGCGTCATCGTTGGAACGCGATACCTGGTATGGTCCACTTCTACGATACTTGATTGACCCAACACCCGCCAATTTGGAAAAGGTACCGACGTCGTTGCAGTCGGCGCGGCACCGATACGATACTCGCGGACGGATTTTGACATATAGGGTCGCGCCTGACGACCCTCCTCGCGCCGTGGTGCCGAACGATGATGACCTGCGATCACGCATCCTCCATGAGTATCACGACGCCGCCGTGGGCGGTCACTTGGGACGAGAGAAGACCTTTTTTGCGGTGTCGCGTGACTTTTTCTGGCCACATCAATATCGATGGGTGCGGAAGTGGGTCCGCACCTGCGAGACTTGTCAACGCGTGAAACCGGCACCCGCTCTTCGGGCACCTCTGAGACCATTGCCAGTCCCTCCGGACGCGTGGTCCTCCGTGAGCATGGACTTCGTATTTGGCTTGCCGCCGGACCGGCACCAGAACACAGGAGTCGTCGTCTTCGTCGATCGACTGAGCAAGATGGTTCATCTTGCGCCGGTGCGCTCGTCAGTGACCGCCGAAGAAACGGCCACGATCTTCTTGGACGTTGTCTTCCGACACCATGGACTCCCAGACACGATCGTCTCCGACCGCGACCCTCGCTTCACGTCCACATTCTGGTCCCGGCTGTTCGAAATGCTCGGCACCCGTCTCTCGATGTCGACCGCGGCACATCCTGAGACCGACGGTCAAACGGAGCGAGTGAACCGCGTCCTTGGTGACGTTTTGCGCAGCTACGCAACGTCGGTGTCGTCTTGGAGCGACTTCCTCCCAATGGCTGAGTTCGCAATCAACAATGCCGTGCACTCCTCGACGGGGCTGTCACCCTTCTTCGTCGCGTCGGCGCGACACCCGCGTGTTCCAGCCTTGTTGCGGAGCGAACCTGGTCGCTCCACTCTTGGTGGGGGAGGGGACTCGCTAGTCGCGAGTCCAGAGAGACGCGATGGCTCCGACGACCCAATTGCAGCTGTCGCCATCGCCTCGGGGCCTCCAGTGAGGTCCCATGCCGTCAGAGAGCTTGCTCCGGTGCAAACTCGCTCACAGGCGCCGCACGCGTCGACGCCAACCACGCGGATGTCGTCTGTCGCTCAATGGGCCGCACGCGAGCTGATTCGCGACCCTGCTCCCACGTTCCCCTCGGCGGAACAACCACAACAAGGTCGCTCCCAAGCGGACACCTCCGCGGCGTCGCGCGACGCTGCCGTCGGGAACTTCACGCGCAATGAGGAGCCGATGAGCGACTCCGACGCCAAGGCAGCCGACTTCGTGATGCGGCGCCAAGCGATCATCCGCTTTGTGAGGGACGCGATTGCGCGCTCCGTGGACAAGCAGAAGGAACAAGCAGACCGACACAACCGAGGGAACAGATCGACGTTCGAAGTGGGTGAGCGCGTTTTGCTCTCGACTGAAGGCATCGCACCCAGTTCCGTGACGAACCTTGGGGCTGACAAATTGCTGCCCCGATATATTGGACCGTTTACGGTGACGTTCAAGAGGGGCGACGCCTACACGCTCGACATCCCCACAGCAATGCGACTCCATCCTACATTCAACGTCTCGAGACTCAAGAAGCACTATGCGACGGACATGAACTTGGACGCCGATGACTCGGTTCCCGCCTCTAGGAGTCGCGCTACGGTCCCCGCTGCTTCTTCCTCGGCGGCGACACCGGCGGTAGACCTTGGCGCTCGCGTCGGCGCTGCTCCATCAGCGCCCGGTGGGACTGCTCAAGCGAGTCCAAGCGGCGCTGAGTCGCGTGCAGAAGGTCCGCCAGCGTCTCCAAGTTTGCCTCGGTCTCATTTGCAGTCGAGACCGCGTTCTCCGCATCTTGGTCCGCGAACTCGAGGCGGCGCGTCAGGCGCCGCACCTCTGCCCGAAGTAACTCGACTTCCCTGTCCTCGGAACTCGCTTGATCCGACACATTCTGCAAGCCCGGCTCGCGGTGCCGAAAATGCGGCGCTTCCTCGCTTCGTTCGCGATGGTCCTCCCCCGCTCTTCGACTCGGCAGGAAACGAGCGTTGGGTGCTGGATCGTATTGTCGACCACGCCGATCCGGAGAATCGGAGCGGAAGAAGCCGTCCCTCGGGTCGCGGCGTCCCCCGCGATCGTCAATACCGCGTGCGCTGGCTCGGGTATCCGCCGGATGCGGACACGTGGGAGCCGCGGGCTCGACTCCTCGAAGATGTCCGCGATGCTGTAACGGACTACGAGCGCGCGCTGGCTCGGCGCGCCTAGCCTGACTGACGGCCCGCTCGAGGCGCGCCACGAATCCGCGGAGCTGATCGTCAAGTGGGCGATCCCGGACCTCGGAATCCCACATGTGGCGCGGCGGTGCTGGACCCGTGCCGTCGCAGCACCAACATCCAGCTCGAAGGACGTGCGCGAGGCACGTCCGGTCTTCCTCCCAGCAAATGCGATGAACTTCCTCGGCCAAGAAGCGCCGCGAGTAGGTGCGGCGCTCCGTCTCTCGCGCCGCGATCACCGCGTCCATGTCGTCGACGTTCCAGCGCTTGATGAAGGCGTTCCATGAGTACGTGAGCGCTTCATCGCCCACATCCATCAGCTTGCGGAAGCCAGCACGCCAGCGAACGAAGAGGTCGCGCATCTCGGACAGGGATCTCGGGTTGATCGCGCCGCTCAAGTCCCACAGCGCGTATGGCCGCAAGTAGCTGTCGTGTGGGCGTGCGAACAGCGCGCCTGAGCGGTACCCGTGACGCGGCCAAGCTTCTGCAGTTGAGGGCGTCGAAGCGAGCGACGCCGCGCTGTCGTCCGTCGTGTTGGTCGCCACCCTCGAGGCCGAACTCCCAATCCCAGCCGTTGTCTCCGGTGCCGCCGTTGTCGGTGCCGTTGAAGTTGTCGGCGGAGTTCTCTCGGCCATCGCCATGCTCGCAGCACTCGAGGGCGCCGTTGTTGTCGGCGCCGCTGCAGACCCCGGAGCTTCGAACGCAGTCGCCGCGCTTGCCGTTGTCCCCGGCGCCGTTGTAGTCGGTGCCGCCGGTGTTGTCGGCATTCCAGACGTTGTCGTCGCCGCGGCCGCCTCGTCGGTCGCCGTCGTTGTCGTCGCGCGCGAGCTGTCGTTCCTCTCCATGGCGAGTTCGATTATGAGGAAGCGGTGTGTCCGCTCCCATCGTGTCGGCGCGGTTCGTCCACGCCCGCCGGGTTCTGGAATGTTCTGGAACGTTCCAGAATTCTGGAACCCTCTCGACCATTCTGGAACCTTCTGGAACCTACTACCGTGTGTCGCGGACTTTGTCGCGGATCTTTGTCGCATTGCTAGGTTAGGTAGATTTGCATATCTGTGTTTAGGTTTTTAGGATATTAC
This sequence comes from Phytopythium vexans, assembly GCA_003413675.1. Lineage (NCBI taxonomy): Eukaryota > Oomycota > Peronosporomycetes > Pythiales > Pythiaceae > Phytopythium > Phytopythium vexans. The sequence continues at coordinate 489,453 of QLOC01000016.1, read as the reverse complement.
ATTTGTATCCCTTCGCGCCCCGTGAGCGCACTTTTGGGGAGGGGTAGTGTAAGGGGGCCATGCCCTTACACGCCATTGGTGCATATTAGGAACTAGGAGGGATTTTACCCTATGGGAGTCCACCACGTGAATGGGTGGATCCCGGGCGTCCGCCCAGCGGCGCCATGGTAAAATTCAATTCAGAGTTTAATTTCCCTTCGAAGGCGCAGCCGCTTCCTCACCTGCAACGTGTAAGCAAGTAATTGGGGCTCTCTGAGTGAGCCCCATTACAGCACCCGCTTAGTAAGCGGAAGGTCGGTAGTTCAATCCTGCCTGGGGGCAATACCTATGCTTATACGCACAACTCGCGCCTTTGTTTCACCTATACACTGCTTTTATACGCCCTCAAACGCTTCCCTGCGCACCAACAAGCGTCATACCGAACCATCGACACCTCTCCGACGCTTCATCGCTTCGTGCTCGGTCCGATCGTCGCGCGACGTCCGATCTTGCGATATCTATCGCATCAAACAGATCTGACGACTCTTGTTCGCGTCGCGTCGGAGTCAAGCCTATGGGTTTGAAATTCAAGTAAAATGGAAAGATTTTGATGATATGGAGAATCCATTGGAGCCGACAGCCAATCTACTCACCGACATCCCCATCAGAGTTGGGACACTGAGCTAGCTGATTACGCACATCAACTACACTCACAGCACTCATCCACGAGCAAGCCTAAAGTCACGAAAACAGACAAGGGCAAGAGCAAAGTCAACAGCACAAAAGTAACACGGAGTCAGCCCATCCGCTGGCACGATCGATGACGAGCAAGGGCATCCGATAGTTGCTCTTCCCCAACAATTGAATGTGGCCTTATGCATTTGCCTGAGAACTTCTCTCGCCCCGCAACATGACATCAACAGTAAAAAATGCGCTTCCTTCACTGATCGAGAACAGCGCCGATGCTGTGCGTGGTGATCGGTACGCTCTTGTGGTGTGTGGATTGCGTCTTGAAGGCGTTAGAATTTTGATAGAATTAGAATCGTTTTCTAATTTTCTTTCAAAATACATTATATAAAAATTTATATTCATTTACAATTATAACTAAAACCACTGGATTATGATCCAGTGTTTGTTTTTTGATCAAGCAAACTTTTGGGTTTGTTGACCTGTGGAAATGGCGGAGAGCTCGCCTGCTTCCGCAGTCGACGCCGCTGTCAAAGGCGGCGATGAGAGCCACCGCAGCCGGTCTACGACCGACAGTTCGTCGTTTCCTACGCGCAAACAGAAGCGCCACCGAGCGGATTCGTCCGCGCACGCGAAGCTGGCCAAACCGAAGCGCGTGGGCAATTTCAAAAGGTAAAGCTGGTTGAGCAGCGTTTGTTTGCGATTTGTGTGGGATCACGAGCGCGTACTTATCGTGGTGTGTACAGCTACTACGCGTACCGATTAGGTCAGCAGTCGCAGGGCGAGTTGGAGTCCGATCCACGGCTGTCGGTGCTGGACAAGGCGTGGTTCGCTGGCCACCGTGGCCTGGACATTGGCTGCAACTCCGGCGAGTTCACCATCGCGATCGGTGCGCTACACTGTCTGTCGGGTTGCCCCTGCCATCACAAGCGGTTACTAACGTGGTGGTTGTTCTCTCTAGCAAAGATTATGGAGCCAGCTTTTCTGCTGGGTATTGATGTGGATGCTCAGCTCATTTCGCGTGCTCGAGCCAACCTCCGCGAAGTCATCCAGCAAAAGCAGATCCAGCAAGCCTTCGAGGGAATGGCGGGTCAGAGCAGCGAAGCTGACAGCTCAAGCGCTGTCGATATGGTGGACTCAACGGAGGCTATGGCTGATGACCATAGCCAGAAGACAGGTGTCGATGAACCTGGTGAAGGAGACAAGGATACCGCATCCGACACGTTTGTTCCATTGTCGTTTCGGCTGTGGAAGGCGCCGACGCAGGGCAAATCGAGCGTTCCGCGGTCGGTCGGCAAGATGAGTGCAGGGTGAGTGACCAGTTGTTGAGGTTGTCGCAGTGTGCTGCTGCTACTGACCTGTCATTTCTTGCTCGGTTGCAGAACGGAGTTCCCGCTCAATATTGTGTTCAAGCGCGAGAATGCGGTCTCGGACACCCATGCAGGAGGAAACTACCAGTTCATCACGTGGTAACAACTGCTTGTCGCTCACTTGGCTGAATTCTCAGCTAACCGCCGAGATCCCTGTTGTCCTGCAGCTTCAGCGTGACCAAGTGGATCCACCTGCTGCATGGCGATGAAGGGCTCAAGACGCTGTTCAAGCGCATCTTCGACCTGCTGGAGCCTGGAGGCAGGTTCATCTTCGAGCCACAGCCGTGGAAGTCGTATCACAAGCGCAAATTCACGTCGGAGATCACGGCGGCCAACTACGACAAGATCCAGCTGCGCCCGAAGGACTTCCCGAGCTTTCTGACGGAGAGCGTAGGCTTTCGAAGCTGCTCCTTCCTCCAGGTCTGCCAGACGTCGTCGAAGGGGTTCCGCCGCCCACTCTACGTTGCCGAGAAGTAGCTCAAACACTGACATCTAAAACACGATAGCAACGTGGTGTTGTCCAAACACGAGCAACCGTTGTTGACGCTGTTACAGGTGAGGTATGCGCCACCGCCACCAAGAGTCCTTGGATATGACGAAGCTCGGACTGGCATCGACGGCTCTAACATACTGCGACGGCGACAATACAGTTGGAGGCACCCTCTTGACGTTTCTAGTCTCAGAAGTTCCCCCGCCGTTGCTGAGCTGTTCGTCAATCACACCCAGCGTCAGTGAACCACCCTGCAATCGCGACCACTCAACAAGTCTCGACCTTTTCGGATGATCGCAGCCGCTTGGCCACGAGGTCCGCCACCCCCCGGTCCGCCCTGTCCGAGCGCCGGGATCGCACCCTTGTGCTTCTTCCACAGCTTGACGCGCTTGAACATTGGCGCATGCTTCAACGTGAGCTTCGGTCGTCGGCGAGGGTCGCGGTGGAACCAAAGGGCACAAAGCAGTCAAGGAAAACATCGAATGAAACACACAGACCGCCAGAGAGAATAAATGCATCCGCAGCCAGAGCCACAAGCAGGAGTCGTAGAAAAGGATATATGTCCGGGAAGACGAGGAACAGGATCTGGCTGCCGCGCAGGTAGACCTGCTCGACGCGCGTCGTGTTGCCGTGCATGTCGGTGCGCACGGCGTCCTTGAGCACGCAGTTCATGTTGTCCTCGGCCTCGTCCAGCAGCCCGCGGTACGTCTCTCCCGTCTTCATCTCGATCGACACGATCGTTCCCTCGCCGTCGTGCAGCAGGATCGTCGGGATCCCGACGCCGCGCTTGCCTGTCACCGCCATGGCTCGCCGCTCTCGCCTTCACGCCGGCACTTGAATGATGTCCGCCAAAGCTCGCAACTCGAGTTTTGACCAATCAAATCCGTCATGCACCGAAAATGTGTGGTTTTGACCAATCTCAGGGTATTATGGACAAGAATGGTGGATTCAGCGCCAAAAGCGTGGACCGCATGAATGAAACAAGCTTGCACGAACGAAGCAAGCTCGCACGAATGAAGCAAGCTCACACGAATGAAGCAAATCCATTGCATTGGCGGCTGATCGACAATACCGGTGCCAAACACAAGAACAGGAACACAAAAAGATAAGGCCAATGCCAGTCTGCTACAAATCGCACTTGTATTCCAACAGCCCTGTCATCTAACCCCACGCTAGTAACCAACGCGGAGCTCCCACCGCCGCCACAAAGCGAGCGCCGAAGCGACGGCCGCGACGAGAGAGCTGCAGCCCAGCAGCCGACAACGCGTCGAGGAGGCGGGATCGGAGCAGTTTAACGGTACGACTTCTGGAAGCGAGCGCGGGCACTGCGGCCACCAAACTTCTTCGACTCGCAGCGACGCGGGTCCGCGACGAGCAGAGTGCGGTCGTAGGCGAGGAGGATGTCCTTGATCTCCTTCTTCGAGGCCTCGTCGACGTCTGTACAGGCAGGCAACGACTATGAGCACACACAAGCAACGCAACGCAACTGAACCACGCAGCGAATTGACGTACACTTCTGGTAGTAGGCGACGATAGCCTTGGCGATGGCCTGGCGGATCGCGTAGATCTGCGCAGTGTGACCACCACCCTTCACGCGGATGCGGATGTCCACCTGTGCGATCCCAAACAAAGCCACAACGCGGGGGTTAAGCTCAGCACAGGGTGTTCAGGTAGAGGGGTGGTGATTGCAAGCCCGTTGCGACAGCATGGTATTCGCCCAACGGGGAACAGAGCATGCACACAGATTGGTTGAAATGTGCGGTAGCTTCCCACGAAGTGGTTTGTTCGATGGGGATCGTGGCGCTGGTGTGCAGGCGGCCGACGACCAGCCAGCCGCCTGCTCCTCGCGACCGGGACGACAGACCGAGTTGCTCGATACGGTCATCCTGCTCCAGTTCGTCGGCGCGAAATACCACGCCGAGGCTCGCGGGCTCGGCGGATCACCAGGGAGGAACGCGAGAGGGAGGTCACCGTACGTTGGCGAAGCGCTGCTGGCCGAGCAGAAGCACGGGCTCGTACGTCTTGACGCGCAGGATCTCCGGCTCCACGAGCTCGATCGGCGTGCCGTTGACCTTGATGAGGCCGTGGCCGCGCTTGCAGTAAGCGACGGCCGTCGCGTTCTTCTTGCGGCCGAACACCTGGACCGACTCGACCTTCCCTTCCATTTTTGCTGCCTTGACTGTGCGAAAATGAGCAATGCGCGCGCCAGTGTGCGGCTCCGACCGCCAGTCAACAGCCAACCAATCCTGGCCAGACCGTAACTTACGAGGTGTCGGAATATTTCGCATCAGACTCCTTACAAACATCGTGTGTGCTTGTTCACCGCCATTCGCCAGCAGCGAAATATTCCTGACTCTCACACTGTGGTATTCAATATGCTGGCACATATTCGATATCGCAGGCTTGTCTGCTGGACCAGCGACCAACGGTGAGCATCAAACGGCAGAGCGAGGCGACGGCAGCCAAGTGCGCAGCAACATGAGGCCTCTCACGGACGACGAGCTCACGGTGCGGCCTCGTAGCGTACTGGAGGTGTTGCGAGCGGACTGTGCATGCTAACGTGTGTTGGTTGATTTGTTGGCGCGGAGCAGACTGTGTTTGAGAAGATCAGCAAGTAGTAAGTGGCCTTGATACAGTCATGCAAAAGCTCATTGACGACGTTGGACTGACGTGGACGCTGCTCGCAGCATTGGCCGCAATGTGCAGCACCTGGTGACGCGGCCGGACGAGAAGTACTGCTTCCGGCTGCACGGCAACATCGTCTACTACTGCAGCGAGAAGCTCATGCGCCAGTCGACGAACGTGGGGACGGACGAGCTGCTGAGCCTCGGCACGGCCGTGGGCAAGCTTACCAAGACCAAGAAGTTTCACCTGCGCATCACCTTCCTGGACTACCTCGCCCAGTACGCCAAGTACAAGGTGTGGATCAAGCCGAACTCGGAGATGTCGTTCCTGTATGGCAACAACGTCGTCAAGTCGGGTCTCGGCCGCATCACGGAAGGCACACCGCAGTACGCCGGCGTGGTCGTCTACAGCATGAACGACATCCCGCTCGGGTTCGGTATCGCAGCGCAGGCGACCGAGATGTGCAAGGACCTGGACCCCACGGCCTACGTCGTGCTCCACCAGGCGGACATTGGCGAGTACTTGCGCGTCGAGGACGAAATGTTCTAAATGCCACGATTGTTCCTCTGGATGCTCCGACGTCTGTGATCGTCTTCCATTTATAATAGATTGCATTTCAGCTCCGTTCGCATCAAGCATTGAGCCCAGTGCTCATGTTGTATTCTATATTGTATGAATCCAACGGGATGCATCTGCTTATCCCTCGAGCAGCAGCGACGAGAGCGCGCTGTGGATTTGCTCGTACGACGCGAACACGATCGCCCCCGTCGGCATGACCTTCAAGATGTTAGGAAGCAGTCCCTTGTAGAAGCCGAATACGCCCTCGTGTCTGAGCAGTCGTCGTCAATCATCACGTCAGCGGAAATGTGATCAGCGACGAGATGCAAACTGAGCATACCTCAAGATCTTCATGGTGCAGTCCCACGTCCCCGTGTACTGGTTCGCCGCAGGACCGCCCTGCTGGAGCCGTGCCTTCATGACTTGGTACGGGTACGTCGCCATGGACGCGATTGACTGGGCAACGCCTCCCATGACGAGCGTCGGCAGCACGTCCATCTCGGTGCTCCAGTGTGTCTGGTAGGTGCTCTTGAGCGACTCGTACGCTACAAACTATTACAGCACTCGACATCAGTTCGTATACTCAATGTGAATGCATCTCCACCAACGCACGTACCTTGATGGCGCCGTTTGTTGTGAGGAAACACGCCGGTATCATCCCCTTGTAGAGTGCTCCGACACCTTCCTCCGCTACAATCCTTCGGAATGCATCTACAAAACCACACCGCACACACTCGCATCAAAACGCAGCCAATACCACACGCTATCCAGCAACAAGGCGTACCTGTAACACTGCGATAGGGAACGGTCTTGGCGAGTTTGAGTGCGGCGTCCTTGCCGGCAGCCTGCTGGTGCAGCCGCGTTGTGCTCTGCACCTGCATGCGGATCTTGACGAGCCAGATCGGGTTGGTGAGCGGGACACACAGGAGACCGGCCTCGATGCCGGCGAAGAAGTACTGCCACGAGCCGCGGATGAGCCCGTCCTCCGCCAGGCGCGCGTAGCGGTCCTTGGCGTTCTGGTAGAACATCATGTAGAGACCCCACGAAATGGCCGACCCATACAGCGCCGGACTCATACCATGGAAGAGCGCGCTGGCACCTTCATCCGCCACGATCCCGCGGAAAGCGTGGCCGAGAGACCGGTATGCGTGGCGGGACCGATCGTGCACCTGGTAGCGCACCTTGACCAGGTCCAGCGGGTAGAGCAGCACGGTCGAGAGAGCACCGGCGCCAAGCCCCGACGTCGTCTGCACCACGCTGCGCCACTGCTCCTGCGACAGCAAGTGAGTCATCGCTCGGCCGACGGGTGAGTGCTCCACGAGCTCCACGGAGTCTACTGAGGAGCAGCAAGCGACGCGAATCACCAGCGGAATAGCAAAATGACGCCACACCCATCAGATTTCTCGTGCACGTCGTCATCAGGTGTCACTATATAGAGGTGGAGACGTTAAATGTTCTTCTAGAGGGATTGCTCCTGTGTGTTGAAGTTTCCCTTTTGATTGACAAGCGAGGCGGAATATGAACGGGGCGGCCACTCGGAGCGCGCAGTTCGTGCGCAACAACCTGGAGCTGCTGGGGTTCGGCGGACGGAAGGACGCGTTGGTGCAGGCTGTGAAGGAGCTGTTTGAGAATGGTGCGGTGTGCGTTTGAGGGGGATCGCAGCGGTCGTTGGTTGGTTGTTTCCCGCGACACATTTGTTCAGATATTGATTCATGAGCGCGTGCAGCGTTGGACGCCGCGGGAGCCATGTCCACGGAGCAAGAGTGGGGGACCGCTGCGAAGGAGCTTCTTCGGATCAGCGTTCAAGCCAACAAGGCGAGTGTCGGAGTGCTCGATATCGTGTGCGGGGACACGGGGTCCGGCATCCACGCGCACCGCATCAAGCAGCTCTGCTGCAGCATGTTCGAGACGACCAAGCGCAAGCGAGGCGCGCGGGCCGCAGGCAAATATGGTAGGCGTGCTTGCATCGGAGATTGTTGCGCGCCATAAGAGGCGTCATGGATGCGATTGGCAGGTGTCGGTTTGAAGGCAGCAGTGTTGTACAGCCAACTCCACGACGCGGGCGGATGCTTGAAGGTGGCCACCACCGCAGGGTCAGGCGAGATTCTGTGCGTCAACCTTCGCATCAACCCAGACTCGGAGGAGCCCGCTATCGTTCAGAGCGTGACGCAGTTCGCTGTTGATGAGGCGCACCACAGCTTCTCGGGAACAGAGATGCGACTGTCGGTGCCATGCCCAGCTACGATTGCCGAGGTCGAAGAAGCCGCCGACTGCTTGGCCATGTACTTCCAGACCCTCGGCTACACGTTGCCCCCGTTTGTGTCGGTCAAGTTCTCGTTCGACGTCGGCGAGGTCAGCACACTTGTCGAGCTGTCGCACAACGAAGAACCAGTCGACCGATTTGCTGCAGAGCTCGGAGTAAGCGATGGCGACATCAAGTTCGAGAACCAGGCGAATGACCGATTCACCGTGAGCTGCATGGGGGTTCTGATGCCTTCCCAACCAGCCTCGGAGCCAACGGCGATCGAGATTTGCTTGCTGCGGTATGTGAACCACGTGCCTCTCCTCAACGCTGAAGACTTGTTCATCTGCGGCATCGCTTGTGGCACAAGCAGTCCGAGCATCTGGAAGCGTTACGGTCTACGATGTCGCTCCACACCGTCCCACCTCGTGAACCAATATGTCGCCACTCCAGTTCGATCAGGCGCGAATTCATCGGACGTCGCCAGTCGACTGATTGTGGCAGTGGACGTCTGTCATCGTGGAAGCGACGCCAGCGTCAAGTTCGCCTCGATGCGCAAGACGCGCGTTGACAAAAGCTATGGTCGACAGGTGCAGGTGTGCATGGCTGCGTTGCTGCGGCAGTTCGAAGAGAGCGGGCGACTTCTCACCCCAGCGCAGTGGCAGCTCGAACAATTGTCGTCCGAGTTCGCTCCGCTGATCGCTCGAGCGGCTGTGGGCATCCTCAGAACCGCACGAGGATCCTCACAGCCGAACGCCTGTGTCCGCCATGTTGCCGACGAACCCACCGTCGTTCGGCAATTGCAGCGCGTATTGCATCACCAAACCGCATTTTCATCTCGATGACATGCACATCGACCGCAAAATACACATTAGTTTGATCGAATCGACTTGTGGAGGTTTCCGATGTGCTCACCCAGCAACCAGCAGACATCACATCAAAGCCTCCACCACAAAATGTCGGCGATTGGAGCGCTCCGCCAGCTCGAGAAGGAGAAGAGCAAGGACGCCGGCAAGGGCGGGATCAAGGTGCGCGCGGGGTGTTTGGAGCTGGTGCAGCGTGGAGTCGGTGTCGTGCTAATCGCTCTCTGCTGTCTGTGCTTGCTGTTTATCTAGGCGCTCTTCGCCAGTCTGCCGTCCATTACAACCGAGTTCGCTACCAAGGTCGGCAGCCTGACTGCTGTCTCCTTCGCCCCGCTCCACTCACTACTGTCAAGATGACTGACCGTTGTTTGTTTTGTCGCTGCAGTCATGGGCTTTCTCGAAGCGGTGGGTGTGGATCGTGTCGACCACGATGCTCATCACGCTCGTGCCGCTCAGCATTGAGGTACGCACCTGCGCTCGACACCATGTTGTCCGTGTGACAGGAGGCGAATGCTGAGCTGTGGTTTGTCGTGCGGACAGCTCCTGCGCGAGGAGCAGACGAACGAGGTCGTGAAGGAGCTGCTCGGCAAGGGCTTCAGCTACAACCAGATCCAGGGCATGGGCTACCAGGTGTCGCAGCCGCAGAGCACGCTCGCTGCGCCGGCGGAGGGAGCCACGCACTAAAGAACCGATCGACGCAGACCGCCCAGCTGCTCCCACCACTGTATGGCCGATGCACCGCTGGCAACCTGCCGAGACGGGATCACTCCAGAGGCGGGACGGACGACGACAGAGACCCAGGAGCCAGCCTCATCGCCTGGCACCCTGTTTCATTTAAACTCGTTATTGCTTCTCACGTAGCCACTCCTGCCTCCTTCTTTCGAGCTTTGCTACGCGTACTGTGCTGTCTCTCTCTCTATCTACGCGTGGGTGCCACAACTGTCCCCTATGCAATGGCAGCCCTGCCTACTCGACCTTCTTCTTGCTGTTGGATCGGATCATCACAAGACCAATGAATGTCGCCGCGCCGGTGAACAGCAGCACGAGCAGAATGGCCGGAATGAAGATCGCGAAGTGGTACGGCAGGAAGTAGCGCTGGATCGGGTGGTCTTCATCGATGAACGGCTGCAGCCAAAACCCCACAAGATAGTCGCATGTTGCGTCTCATTAGCCAGCGGCAACTCACTCATTCGATCTTGGCAAGCGAGTTACCGTCAGGACGACCCATGCCGTGTAGTACACGTACACGATCACGCTGACGAGCAGCATGGCCGAGCCCACGGCCTTGTCCGTTGCACCCTTCGCACAAACGCGCGGATCCCGTCAGCCGTCCGCCGTCATCCACACAGCACTCGGGCGGATCTCGGCGCTCACCATGTTTTCGTGTCTGTCTCCTTCCTGCCTCTGACTGACTCGCAACATTGTATTGAGTGATGCTTAGTGTGGCAGACACTAACGAACATCCGGGTTGCACCAACCAATTATGGTCCTTCTTGGCTCGCAGAGGACAGCAATATGGATGCCTTGTCACTCCATTTGCTACTGGATTGTCCGACGACTTAAATATTCCTCACAGCAGCAGCCAAACCGAGCAATCAAGCCGCAACCAAGCAGGCGCCATCGATAGCTTGGATGCGGTCATCCGACCTGTTGGCGGACAGAGCTGCTCTTGGAGCGACGACGTCGTCGCACGTGCTTCTTGTCAGCGCGGTGCTCGTCTCGGCCACGGCGCTCTGACGGCTCGCGGCCAGGCAGATAGGCCGAATACACGACGCCGCGGCGCTGTTTGGCGTAGTGGTACGCTCGGAGCTTGGCGATCGCGATCGTAGCGAGCATGGTGAGTGTGGCGAGCACTGCAACGCCCGCGAGGATCACGACCAGGGTCTTCAGCTGCCGGCCGATCCAGAGAGCAGTCGCGACCACCATCGACGTGGTAGTTTCCACACAGCTTGATACAGCGCCGAGTCTCTCTGATCCGACAGAGATGGCGCCGCGGATCGACCAGTCGACTTGTTCCATCACCCGCTCGCTCGCCTTGCTCCAGTTCCAATGGGCGATCTCTTCCCGTTGCTGCTGGTCAACTTGGATCTTGCTCTCTTCGTCTGCTACGCTCAGCTGATCTAGCTGATCTCGGATCGCCGCGCGCACGCGGTCGCGCTGCTCGACCATCGCCGTCGCATTCGCCACAGCCGTCGCCACTTCCTGCTGCACTCCCAGTCTTGCCGTGACCATCTCGGCACGAAGCCGGTCGCGCACACCAGCCATCTGCAAACGCGTGTCCTCCACGAAGCGCTTCGTCTCCTCGCGCTCGCCCTCGAACAGCTCGAGCACCAGGCGGCGAGAATCATCCAGCCGCTGAGCGAGCGCCTCTTGCTCGTCCGTCACCTGGCCGAGCTTGGCCACGAACGCCGCGTCCAGTGCCGCCAGCTCCTGGCTACCGTCGCTGGCGGTGTTGATACCGACCGCTGTCTCGACGAGAGCGGCCAATAGCACGGCACAGGTCGTCAGTCGCCCCACCGAGAGCGCCATCGCTTGGAAGCAACCGTCGGGATGCGAACCGAACGACAGCAAACTTTTGACACCGCCCCCACTTTGTCCCCTCCTCCTTCGTCATGTTCCTATCTAAGGTCATATCTGGTGCCACTTCAACACCGCACTCAGATAGATGTCCATGTTGATGTGAAACTGGTGGTCCTGGCCGCAGAAGAGCACGCTCAGCTCCGTGTGGTTGACGATGAAGGGCACGGCGTCCGGCCCGAGCGTGTCGTAAAGCGGCACGAGCGCGTACGCCTTTCGGTTTAAAGCGTAGTTGATCAACGAGCTCTCGATCAGATTTTCGCTGAACATGCCGCGATCCGCTATCCATGCTTCAGCCACGCAGACACATTTGGCACATTGTCTGCATTGACCCGACTTCGACCAGGTGCTTGACAGAGTGTGTCGGCCACAGGGTCGTGTCCCGTGTGGTGGTCACCTCCTGCCTGGAGCAATGTGAAGAGTGTCCAGTGCTGCACAAAGGTGCTGAAGAAGGGAGCGAATGCGCCTCCTATAGACAAAACTGGACGAGGAAGTCATGGGCCTTGTCCGACATGCCAGATCCTGAGAGAAGTAACGCTGAAAGATTGTCGTGCGCGAACAACGCGAGCGCGCTACCGTCTCCTAGTGTCATGAACCAACCCAGTAATACGCTCAGTGAGCTGATCGAATCGCTGGGTCCACCGCTGTTTTATCTCGTCAAGCACATCTCCTTCGCTTTCGGGGAGCAATAGCTGCGCGTAACGGGACGTTTCCTCGTTGTCGCGCCATCGAGCGCAGAGCACTTTGATCTGACTTACAGCGACCTACAGACACCGCTCCCACTTAGATGCGACTTACAGCGACCTACAAACCCCGCTCCTACTTTGTCTCTCCTGTAACCACATGCTATACTAAAGTTCAATGATTTTGAGTAGGCATATAACAGCGTAAGATAATACTTTTCCACAGTGGCATATATGATATTAGACAGGTACATGACGAAGGACGTGATACGATTTGGGAGAGGCGACGACTAAGGCAAGCAGTGTGTCAGTACTTTATTCATTCATGTCCATACTCCAGGTTTTTTAACTCTGCAAAGTCCATGCAAAGCGAACTTCCGAGTATACAAAAACCTATATATAGAGGAATCCACGCTAGCATCACGAAAAAACGTCGATTTTTGCACTGATAGAGGTTAATAGAATACTGATACAATACTAATAATGCATCATTACGTGCCTAAATAGCTGCTAACTCATCAACATTAGTTAATGTAAATTACGAAATTGCAAGGGTTACACATTACACTGAGCAATAATTAAGGCAATGCTATTTTTTATTACCTTTTATATCGTATTCTATGTAGTGTCACAGGTTGCAAATGATAACATTGAGTAAATAAGATATAATACCAGGTTGTACTTCTTTGTATTCAAGACCTCTCAAAGATGTTCGTCTTGTAGGCGCATTTATGCAAGCGCTATACTGTATCAGATTCGTGCTCGTTGTTAATGTGGCCTTGTTCGCTGTTAATGTAAATTTTCTTCAAGATCGAACTTACTGAAATTTCAGACAGTACTCCAATTTTTTTCCTACTGCATCGCATGCTATATTAAAGTTTAGCGATTTTGAGTGGTCTCTACTTGCAGTGGTATCAGATTTTCGCCTCATTCTTGCGACCATCCTAGCATATTCACGCGGAGCTGAATCAGATCCTGAGTTGCTAAATATCGGAGACTTGAGCAGAGAGACAGATATGACATTAGATAGGGTTATGACGAAGGACGAGGTGAAAGTGGAGGAAAATTTCTCGTATCACCTACGAAATTTTAATCAGGGTAGCAATGCGATAAATCGGGGTTACAATAGTTCAGAATTATTGAAAATCTAATTTTCAGAAGTAAAACCCAACTTGCTGCGGGGTAAAACTTCCACATACATAAAAAACCTAAGGGTGATTCAACCAACAAAAACCCAGCATTAAATTTCGCAGGTAGCGTCTAGGTGCGCATCTAAACCCCAAAGTACTTGATTGTGTTATAATCCTGAAATTCCAGAGGTACCTTGTTATGACAATATATTTAGAGTCGACACCCACATTTGAACTTTATCAAAATGAGGGCCCTATTAGCTGCCGAATACGTCGGTAGCCGCGCGGCAGCAGCTACTAGGAAAATGCCTGTTTAGACGAATCAACGCGCTGGATCAGCTCAGGGTGAGCTGATTTAAACCAATCGTCGAGATAACCTTTTCAAATGAGCTCACCAATATTCGAAAATTTAAACCAATCGTCGACGTCAACCTTTTCAAATGTATAGCCCTATAATATCAATCATGGTTAGCTAACCACATTTGCGCTCCTCGCCCAACTGCAAAAGAATGCTATATATTAGTGGAATGATTTATCATGGGTTGAGTTCAATTATGTAAAAGCATGAAACTATAATAAAGCATGCATTGCTGTTGGGACAATGCGGGAGCAGTGTCTATACAAATGTTCGCTAGGTTCGCGCTTGACCTGTTCAAAATTATATAGGTTCACTATTCAATTGTACAATGTGTCGCATTAATTCGCGAAACCAATTACTGCATCCAATTTTGACAGTTCACATGGCTACACTTGCAATGGTCGGATCGGGTGGATTTGTATGGCGACCACTTTCCTCATCGCCACAAGCCTTTGTGACTAGAACAGCGCATCCAAATCGTTGCGAACGTTCTCACAGAGCTGTCGCTGATCCAGTTTCTCCGTCACCTCAGCCAACGCCTTCTCTATGCTATAGGTAAACGCTGTCGACTATTGGAGCCCCGATAGCTGACAGTGCCACGAGCTCCAGTAGCGTCAGTGCTGGCTCACTGCGCACATCGCATACCATCATCACTGTGCTCATAACACTCAGCTGTACGACAGGAGCGAGCACGGCCACTACTGCAGGGTAAAGTCTTAATTGACAGTGTCGCCAGACTCCTACAACAGGACGCTGTCCAATGCAACAGTAGCAAATCGGAACATCCAAATATGAAACCATCACCCGACTCGACCGATGGATGCCCTTCCATCAGCACAACACAGCCATAATGCACCAACTGTCTTCAATTCCATTCAAACACGCAGCGGTCACGCTCACTTGGGCGGCAGCGCGCACGAGACGCGCAGCTTCATGCCGTTGAACTCCTTGCCGTCCAGGTCTTCCACCGCGCGGTTCATGTCCTCGGCGCTGCGCAGCGTCACGAAGCCGAAGCCGCGCGCTGTAATGCGCACCGTCTCGTACCCGAGGTACTGGAACAGGAACGACAGCTCCTCGCGCGACGTGCCCTGCGGCAGATTGCCCACATACACCTCGAATGGGTGTGGCGGCGGGTGGTACCGGTTGCCGCCCTGGTTACCACCACGGTAGCCGCCCCCGCCTCGCTCCCCTTCGTAGCCTCGCGCGCGGTAGCCGCCTCCGCTCATGTTTGGTCCGCCCGATCCTCGGCGAAGGTGTTCGATGCTGGGTGGGATCTCGGCGTGTCCCCACCAAACGCTGTGCACGATCACGCCCTCGGGGTTGCCGTTCTCGTCGCGCGTCGGCACCGTGAGCACGAGATTCTCGCCCTCGCGGATCGGCACGCGGTGCTTGAACTCGTCCTGGAAGATCTCCTCGACAAAGACGAGGAAGCCCGTGGCGCCGATCGTCAGGCGCAGCGTGAACGGCTCGCCGAACGTGATGGGACAGCGCGGTAGCGGCTGCGAGCAACCCCAGCGGCCGTCGATGTTGCTGTTCTGGATAATGTGGCCGCCGCGCTGGCGCCGCGGGTTGAAGTGGTAGAGCACCGTGCCGGGGTACGGCGCGCCGCTCAGCAGGCTCGTCTGCGTGCTCACGTTGAAGCAGCAGCGCGACGAGCGTGGCGGCATCGTCGCGTGCACAATGAGCGTGTTGTTGGTCGCGAACGCCACCTCGGGGAGCACGAGCTCGAGCGGCGCGTTCGTGGCCGAGTCCCAGTCGTCGCTGCGGATGAAGCTCTCGAGCGGCAGCTACAGCGCAGGTTCATACCTACCGTTAGCATAACCACCCCATACAGAGAGAGAGAGAGAGAGATGACCACTCCACTTCACATCTCCTCACCTGGATCGAGCCGCGGCCGCCGTGGATCTTGATCTCGCCGGGCTTGTCGCTCTTGGTGCGCGGTCTCTTAACATTGTGCACACCACCAACCACACTACCCGAGCCGCCCTTGAGGATGTCCGTCAGCGGGTTCGTGCGCTTGACCGCCGTCGACCCACCACTGCCAGGAGGGCCGCCCGGCCGCGAGGACGAGGTCGTCTTCTTGGCCATCACGAGCTTGGCGCGCTCGACCGCCGATAGCGCCGGCTTGCCACTGCCACTGCTCGGCGCCGAGCCGCCCGACGGACCACTGATGCTACTGCTGCGCTGCGCCAGGAAGTTCTGCACGCGCTCTCGGTCCGACGACAGCTGCCGCTTGAGCGCCGGACCCGTGGCGCTCGCCGACACAGCACTCTTGACAGCTCCAGCCTTGCCTGGTGTTCCCGCGCTCGGACCGGGCGACACCCCCGCGCTGGCGGGAAGACTCGCGCTCGAGCTAGTTGCCACAGAGAGTCCAGGCGCGCTGCTGTCCGCCGCGCCATCCTGGAGCCGCATCAACATGACGTGTTAGATGTGATCGATCGCTCTCCATGCGGCAAACTCTGGCAAGAGGGAACCTACGGCGGCGAAGGCGTGGAAGAGCTCGAGCAGCAGGATCTCCTGCCGCGTCAGGTACTTCCCCTCGTGCGCCTCCAGCTGCAGGTGCTGCTGCAGCTCGCCCAGCGCCGCGGCCTCCTCGCCGGCGGGCGTCTCGACCACCGTCGCGCCTTCCTTCGCCATGTTCGTTTGGCTTTTGGTGTGAAAATAAGGTTTCGGCGGTTTGGAGATATTGAATTTCAAAGGTATTGATTCAAAATGTCAATCCTTGGAAACAGCATATTTGGTTGCCTCTACATGCGTTCCGTTAGTTTGTCTTGCACTTGGCCTTCTTGTGCGACTCGTGCCGCTCGTCCTCCTTCCTGCGCTTGTGCCGCCGCGTCTCATGGCCGTGCCGATCGCCCGAGTCGCGCATCACGAACTCGTCCTTGTCGTTCAGCTCGCGCGCGATCCGGGCGAGCTCCGGCCGCGTCGCGTCGAGCTTGGCGAGCCACTTGACGGCCATGCGCTTGCGACCGCTGCGCGTCTTGCGCCACACGCCGCGGAAGTTCTGCGAGCTGCAAAAGTTCTGCGTCACGGCGACCGAGTCCTCGACGTTGAGCACCGCGTGCCACCAGCCGCCAGGGATGAACACCGTCTCGCCGGGCTCCTGCATGAACTCGACGCACCGGAGCGTCTCGCGCGAGCTCGCGGCCTTGAGTCGCGGCAGTAGGTCCATGAAGTAGTTGACGGCCTCGTCGTCCTCGTCGCGCTTCACGTGCTTCTTGCCGCTCACGAGGCTCTTGGGAACGTCCGGCGGGAAGAGCACCCACCGCTTGCGGCCGACGAGCAGTGTGTTCCACGCGCTCGACCCGAGCGGGTCGATGTGCAGCGTCGTGCCGGACCGCTTGGGACCGATGAGGAACCACCGGTACGGTGGACGTCGCGACTCACCGACGAGCGCGAACAGGTCTTCTGGAAAGTAGGACGGCACGCGGTAGTCGGCCAGCAGTGGCTGCGTCTCCTTGCGGTCGTCGAACGAGCTGTCGAAGATGTAGAGCGGGCTGTCGTCCGTCTGCAGCGCCTGGTACTTGAAGAAATGCTTGAGCTTGACGCGAACGGACCGGCCGTCGTCGTCCTCGCCGCACTTCAGGTACACGCGCTTGTAGTGCTTGCTCAGTTTCTATCGACGCCACCAACAGCATGAGTCACCACCAACGAACCGCGAATACAATGTCAAAAGCAGCGCAGCTGTCGCACCTTGAGCGACCAGTGGCGCACCGCCGGCCACTTGTCGGCTTCCGGGATGCCGTCGATCACGACCGGCACGCAAGGCGTCTCGTACTCGTCGATGAATCGCTGGACGCTGAGGCTCGTGCAGTGCTCGCGCTTGATCGGCGCCGCGTCGCCGAGCGGCAGCTCGCACACGTTGGAGCCGGCAAAGCCCTCGCGAGCCCATTCGTCAGGGTTGATGTCTGCGAGGCATGCCACAGTCAGTTCCAACATCGTTGACTCCACTCACTGAACCACCACACGTCACCGGAGCGATGCTTCTTCTTGGCGCTGCGGATTACGTCGAGCACCTTGGTCGGGTACACGGGCGGCGGCACGGCCGGGAAGCGCTGCTGATGCGAGGCGACGCTCTCATCGTCCGACGACGAAGACGACGAGGAGGATGACGACGAGGAGGAAGACGAAGAAGAGGACGAGGACGACGTCGAGGTCACAGACGGAGAGCTGCGCCGCTCGTACTTCGCGCGCTGCATGGCTGTGGCCGTCTGTGACTGTCGGTGGCTCTAGGCGAGACGCCAACGCATCAAGAGCGCGTCGCAGGTCGGGTGGTCAATGCTCGCCGTGCCTGCCAGATGCAATTGATTGATGCCTGTCCGCTTGAACTCATCAAGTTGCGCTAGCGTTGCGTTAGTGCATGTCGCAGAGTGGATAGCTGACCCACGAACCTCTGTGAATTTATATCACGCCTATAAGAGCATAGTGGCGATCCCAAAAATGCATGACCGCATGCGATGCTGCTTCGAGTTGGCGAGCAAACGAGCACACAAGCAGGAGCAGCGTGACTGTTGAGTCGATGCGCATCTATTCATGGACGTGGTGCAGGGCGAAGCTGCGCGCGCTGAGGATTACCCTCGTCAGCGCGGTGGGTCAATTAGGCATGTTTGCGTCACCTCCTGATCCAGTAATCGCGCCACCTCCACCCGCCAAGCGTTCGCTGCTCCCATTGGCTGAATCCCGATCATTTTCCCGCCAATCGGCGTGTCACCCCATTTACCTGTCCGTATACAACTCCCTTCATCAATTGAATCATTGCGAATATATAGTTCGCCGTTTCCCAGCACAGCGCCGCCTATAAATAGTCGGCGCGCCTCTCGCATCTGATCTCGTCTGCCGCTGCCTGTCCATGCGACACAATCAGCAGAGTGATTGTTCGCCCGATGATGCACCGCTCGCAACGCCCCATCAGCGCTTACGTCGGGTCCCAACGTCCGCGTCAACCGCCCGAGTCCCAGCGCTGGCAGCGGCATCGCACACTCCAGCTCTTCCTCCCTCGAGCTCACGTAACTTTACCTCCCTCCCTCCACGCTCTCTCTCCACACGATGGCAGTGGTGACCAACGGCAAGCCGGCGGCCAACGCGGGCACGGCGACGATCGAGGCGGCGCTGGCGCAGATCCGGCGCGGTGGCTTCGTGGCCGTCATGGACAACGAGGACCGCGAGAACGAGGGCGACCTGATCATGGCGGCGCAGTTCGCGACCGAGGAGCGCGTGGCCTTCATGCTGCGCCACTCGACGGGCATCATCTGCGTGCCGGCGCTGCCCGAGCGGCTGCAGCAGCTCCAGATGCCGCTCATGGTCGAGGACAACACGGAGACGCACAAGTGCAAGTTCACCGTCTCGACCGACCTCAAGGCCGGCAACACGACGGGCGTGTCGGCCGCGGACCGCGCGCGCACCATCCGCGCGCTGGCGGACCCGGCGACGACCGCCGACGCCTTCAACCGGCCAGGCCACATCTTCCCGCTCATCGCCCAGCGCGGCGGCGTGCTCGTGCGCGCTGGCCACACGGAGGCGGCCGTGGACCTCTCGCGGCTCGCCGGGCTCGAGCCGGTCGGCTACATCTGCGAGATGAACGACCAGGACGGCCGCATGATGCGCCGCCCGCAGCTCGAGCAGTTCTCGCAGCAGTTCGACGTGCCGCTCATCACCATCTCGGACCTCATCCGCTACCGCGCGCGCGTCGAGACACTCGTGGAGCGCGCGGCGGCCAAGCCCACGCCGGTCGCCACACCGCTGGGCGTGTTCCAGCGTCACGAGTACCGCTCGCTCGTGCACGACGACGGCCAGGCGTACGCGGCGCTGGTGCTGGGCAGCGTGGCCAACCAGGACGAAGTGGTCGTGGCGCTGGTCGAGGACGGCGTGACGCAGGCGGTGCGCGCGCAGTGGGCGATGCAGCACATCGCGCAGCGCGGCGCCGGCGTGCTCATCCACGTGGACGCGGCGCACAAGCTGCTGCAGATCAGCGGCGAGCTCATGGCGCGCCAGAGCATCCTCGCGGTCGGGCTGCAGATCGCCAAGGACCTCGGCGCGCGGTCCGTGCGGCTGCTGGCCACGGCGGACGAGCAGCAGGGCCACTTCGACACGAGCGGCTTCGGCGTCGACGTCGCCGGCTTCGACACGCTCGAGGTGCCGACCGCGTGAGCGAGAGTTAGTTGGATAGGCAAGCGACCAGCGGTACATTCATAGAGGTCCATTTCGTGCGTTCACCAGTCCCGACGAAAGCATGCGCATGTCACATCTATTGGGCCGCTACGCGAGGCTTCAGCCTTCAGCAGAAGCAGCCAGCCGAAGCAACTAGCAGTCAGTAGCTAGCAGACGACCGTTGCTCACTTGCGCGACACCGGGCGGTAGTTCTTGTGCTTGCCGCGCGAGCGCACGAAGAGCAGGTAGCCCGCGACGGCGCCGACCGGCAGGATGTACCACGCGAAGAGCGACACGGGCGGCGCGCTGACCGACTCGAGCCCCTCGCCGTCCGACTTGAGCTTGCCCTGCGCCACCAGCTCCTTCGTGTTGGCGGCGTTCTGGATGCCCAGCTCGGCGTCCTTCGGGTGGTACCCGCCGCTCGCGACCGCGGCCTCGGGCTCCTCGTCCTGCGGCTGATCCTCCTCCGTGTCCTCTCGGCGCAGAGCCAAGGCCGCGCCGAGTGCCGCGTCCTGCTTGACGGCTGCGCGCTCGGTCGCCGGCTCGGTCGCGAGCGGCACGATCACGTCGCGGTACGCGTACGTGCGGCGCAGCCACTTGTCGATCTCGACCATCTCCCAGGCGTCCTCGGAGCCGCACGTGGGACAAATGTCCGGCTTGGGCCACTGCGGGTGGTGGAGCCGCTTGTTGACGCCGTTGTGGGTCTGCCACAGCCAGCGGCGCAGCGCGAGCGGCTTGTCCTCGGCGTCGGCCACGAGCTTGACCTTCTCGAGCGTGTTGCCCTGCAGAAAGTGCTCGGCGCACTGCGTGCAGCCGAAGAAGTGCTTCATGAAGCGCCGGATCGACGCCACGACCGACACCATCACGTCGGCGCTGCGCGCTCCCGTCTCCGGAGGGTTCATTGTCAGCATGTGGAACATGTTCCACTGGCCGCACGTGTAGAGCGCGCAGGCGCGGTACGTGGCTCCCTCGCCTGTGAACAGGTCCGACAGGCGCTGCCACTCGGGGACGGTGACGCCCGTGAAGTTGTACTTGGCCTCCTCCTGCAGGAACTCGTACTCGGTCTGCGCCTGCCAGTCCTTGACCATGGCGTCCCACGTGTCGAAGTTGAGGATCGCGAGCCCCTGCATCTGCGCGTACAGCTTGGAGATCAGCTTGCGGTTGATCGCGCCAGGGAACGTGTGCGAGACCGTCTCGAGCCACGCCTTGAGTGCGTCCAGCTCGTCGTCCTCCATCACCTCGCCGCTCATGAAGGCTCCCTGCTTGAGTCCAAAGATGAACGCCGACGCCGCGTCCTGGATGCGCGTCGTCTGGTTCATCGGCAGCGTCGACTCCTCCCAGAAGCTCGGCTTCTTCTCCTCGGTCGACTCGGGGGCCTCCGTCTTTGCGGCCTCCTCCACCTTCTTGGCCTCCTCCTCCTTGGCCTTGGCGTTGTCGCCCTGCTCGCGACCGGGAGGCCACGTCCCCGTCTGGTTGAAGGCCGCCTCGTCGAAGAGACCCTGCACGTAGTCCTCCACCTCCTTGAACGTGTGCGTGCCGACGATGCGCTTGTTCTCCACGCCCGGGTTCTCCTTGTCAAAGTTGAGCGCCATAAGCGTCGGGAAGCCCTTGATGCCCACGCGGCGGCACTTGACGTGGTCCATGCAGGACAGCGCGCCGACGTAGATCTTGCCCTGCTCCTTGAACTGGGCCGCGAGCTCGAAGAACGTCGGCGCAAAGTGCTTGCAGTGCGGGCAGCTGCATCAACAAACCACCAGATCGAGTCAAAAACCCACTACATGGCATGAAGAGGGAGATAACAAACAGCCAACCAGTCGAAAGGGGAGGAACGTACAAGGGGTGGTAGAAGTCAATGAGCCACGGCTTGTCCGTCTTGGCGAGGTGCTCGTCCCAGTTCTCGTCCGTCAGGTACGTGATGTTCGGGTGGCCGTCCGGGAAGAGCGGCTCGCCCTTGTCGTTCGGGTCGATCTTGGCCTCGGCCACGCCCACTCCGCCGCCATTCCCGCCGCCGCACAGCGCGAGCGCCGTCAGCGCCAGCGACGCCACACTGCGCAGCATCGTGCGTCCCTTGCCGAGTCCTTGGCCTTGAGCTGCCTGCGCCTTGCCGAGCTGCCGCCGAGACGCCGACTTGGGCGACCTTCGGACCACGCGGCGCGAGCGAATTCGAGATGGCGGCCTCCCGACAGATGGCGACTCAGACGGTGACGGCGAGTACCGTCAGATTCTATATCGGCAGCCATATTGGTTTGGTCCATTCCACGCTAATACACGGTCATTATGAGGCGTTCATTCACAATTTGGGATATCATGAATAGTACTCAATGCAGTTGTGAAGGATTTGGGGGAGGAGACGGCGCTGTATTCGAATCAGCTCGTGCCGTTACTCTCGCAACGGCTCGGACTCGCGCTCCTTGCGGCGTCCTTTTTGTCCAATAATTGATGCTCCATTATTAGGTATACATCTTTCTCTAATTTGGGTATTTTCCGAATATTTCATTTTTCATACGCGGGCAATACACCACATAGATCTTCATACGCGGGCACTAGTCGATCCGAGCCAATTCTGCTTTTGACAGCGATTTTATAGCTCACTACTGACTGCGAATACTGTATAATCATCGCGGTCAATAACTATTTAGTTTAATTTGTAACTCAATTGATTATCACCCGCGACTATACTTTTCGTACATAAGAGAGCATTCACAGTTCCATCGGTCAGGCATACAAATTAGAAGCTTAAATGTGGGTCGCTCCATATTTATTCATACGCGGGCAATATACCACATAGATCTTCATACGCGGGCAATAGACGGTCGCTAAATCGTTTCTTACCGCGTATAAAACATACGTAAATCGTCGCCCCCTGCCGCTCAGCCGCGAATTGGTCGGTAAAATACTAAAAAATCGAACGGGATGCGCAAAATTGCATGCTGAACCGCCGTTTTGATTGGCTGGCGGTCGATGGGAAACTGACTCGCTCGATTGCACGCAATACCGTGGCGACTCCATAAGCTGTTGAGCTCTCATCTGCAACTTCAACTCGATGATGGGATTCCCTGCCGTTTACCTGTCACTTTAACGCCAGTGCAGCCTCATTTCAATGGAAACAAAGCACCGACTTGCTTCCATATACTAGTACCAGCATTGCCTGCGCCGCCATTCGACTCAATGTTTATAACACGGCAAACGCGGACAACAAGCAGGTTCTCTCTGCACCAATTGCCATGCCTTCAAAACTTGTCACCTCTTCTATTGTGCTCTATCCGCCAGCGGCATCTACAGCTCGAGAAACCGGGTCGACTTGCGGTGCTCCTGCTCCAGCATCGGGGCCACCTCCGCGAGCTCCACGTCGCGGACGTCAAACTTGTCGGCCAGCTCCTCGTGCAACTCCTTGACAAACTGCTCCTGGCTCGTCGGCTCCTTCTCGTTGAGCACCTCCTTGAGCGTGCACAGGAATTCGGTGTGCGATCGCTGGTCGCGGTACTTGGGCTGGCGCGCCGGGTTGGTCAGGTACTCCATGTTGCGCGGGTCAAAGTCCCACAGGAACGACGTGTGGTGCAACCACCGGTCCTTCGAGATGCTCTGCGCGTTGCCGCCGAACTTGCGGTCGGCAAACACGTAGTCGTCCTCGCGCAGCGCAAACTCCTGTCGGAATGGAGTATTCCCATTAGCAGAGCACTGGCATTTCCATCGATAGCGAGATAGAGAACACTTGCCTTCTCCGCGCCACACACTCGAGCGAAGAAGGGCTTGAAGAACTCGATGGACCACGCCATGATCTCACGCGGGTAGGGCTTGACCGCTGGGAATGCATTCTGCAACGACAACAGGCCTCCAGTGTCAGCTACTGTATTCTTCAATACATTGGGTCGACAAAGCATGGCGACGCACCGAGTTGCAGATGAAGGTGGTGAAGATGGTGTTGTGGTCGACGATGACCGTGCCGCCGCCGCTGAAGCGCTTGAGCACGGGGATGCCGTCACTGCATCAACACAACAATGAATCAACATCGTCACTAAGCATGATAGACCGAAAACACGCGCGCACAGCGAATCTCACCGCTTGACGGCGTCGAGGTGCAGCAGCTTGTCGGGCTTGCCGGAGATTCCCATCACAATCGTCGCTGGCGTGCTGCGCTCGTTGTAGATGAACCAGTTGCGCGCCTTGTCGACGCGGAACAGCGCCTCCTCGATGCGCAGCTGCTCCTGGATCGGCGCGCGCATGCGCAGGAAGTGCAGCACGGGCTTGCGCATGGCCGCTTGCATCGCCGCTGCCTGTGCTGGTTCCTTGATGCGTGTCTATCAGTGGCCGAGTCTGCTTGGTTCGGCTTTATCCATTACTCGAAAAGGTATGCATTACTTAATCAAGGCATATCAGCAGATTGATCAACCTCGTTAATTATCCGCTCGCATACTTACTCAAAGTACTCAAATAAGTATCGCGATCAGCAATTCACGACAAACGGAAAGACCCCAGGGCGGAGCGATGTCGCGAGCCGGAGGAGGGCCGACGCCGCTGCTGGTGGTGGCGGAGCAGGTCGCCCGCGGCCGGGCGGCGGAGCTCCCGCGCGACTACCTCTCGGTAGTGGCCGCGTTCGACGCGACGCGCGTGGCGGTGCTGTTCGTCTCGCGATCGCAGCGCAACCGAGCGCAGCTCGGCGTCTTCCACGTGGCGCAGCCCACTTCAACTAGCACCGGCGCTGATGGTCCGGCGAATGGTCCGGCGACGGCTCCTTCGTCAGTGAGTGGAGACAGCCAACTGGTGGATTTGATATCGGCAGAGGATCTGCAGCAGGCGCACGAAGGCGAGGAGCTGAGTCCACAACCTGAGGAGTGGGTACTCGTGTGGAGTCCGGATGGCAAATTCGTCGTGGTCACTGGCGCGGTTTGGGACGACGCGGGACACAAACAAGCCGCAGTATGGGTGTACTCGTCAAGCGAACTGATGGACATCTCGGTGTCGCCTCCAGCGTCCTCCTCGGCGCACAGGCAGCCGCTGTTGGCGCGCGTACACCTGCGCGACCATGTGTCTGCCAAAGAGTGGAAGCCGACAGAATCGATTGTGACCGCGTTCTTCCACAAGAGCAGCTCGTCCAGGCTGTTCGTGTTGTCGAGCGGCGGGGTGTTGCTCAAGGCGGACGTCCAAGTAGCCAAGCTGACGCTCTGGACGATCAACAACATCGTCCCTACCGAGGACGATATGAAAGGGCTGTTCAAAATGAGCAGCGTGAAGAACATGACGGAGTGGCATGCTGGCGTCATGTCAGCTTGCTTTGAACCGACCTCGTCCAATTTTGTGGTCTGCGGCGGTGTTGGCAATCCAAGCGACGACCTTGTATCCGGCAATGCGTCCTCGCTGAGCGTGTGGAAGTTGGAGTCGAGCGACGCTCCGATTGAACTGCTAGACTACACGATGATTCTGAAACCAGCGAACAGTCGGGTTGATGGCGAGGCAGCGAGCGACGGTATTGCCGACGATGGTGCTTCGACGAATGAGGTTGCCAGCGCCGTTAAATCGTCCATCTTCAAGCCTTTGAAGTTCATGATTGGTGCTGGCAACACCAAACAGTCGAGCGCTCTCGCGGGCTCGATCCGACAGCTCTCTCTTTCGACAGATGGGAACTTCGTGGCCATGCTTAGCAATGACAACCGTCTCGCGATCCGCCAGATCGACACATGCGCAGACATCGTACCCTGGCAGACTCTCGATGAAATCAAGACAGCATCCGACCTCATCCAGCCTGACGCTCCTGTTGAACGAATTGTGTGGTTGTCATCATCGGTGATCGCATTCGTTTCTGGAGATGGGACGGCAATCTACGCAGCTGTTGACACCAGTAATGCTGGTTCGACGACGCCCGACACATTGAGAATTGTCGCCTCTTACAGTTATGCGCCAGGTATTTCCAGCTCGCCGAATCAGGCATGGCGGGTTGGTGCGCTTGGGCAGTTGGTTGCTACTGGACCTGCTCGCAGCGTTGAAGTGTGCAGTTTGATCGTGCAAGACAGCGTTTGGATCACCTCGATGGTTCGCAGTGTGGACATCGCGCCATTTGTGGACTTGTTGGTAAAAGCTGGCCAAGCCGATGAAGGTCTGCGTATCGTGGATGCGCATGGGCTGCACGATACTGTGGATGCTGATTCCATCCATCGTCAAATTTGGGCGGAGTTTTGTAAGCGAGCAACGGTGGCCACAATTCAACAGACCGATTTGACGACTCAGAGGAATCAGCCAGCTGCTACGTTTCTCGATACGACCAGCAACGGTAATCCCAGTTTCAAGTCTGCAATTCATCACTTGAAGCTGGTGAACGACAAGTGGTGGTCGCTGGACGAATGTGTAAGTTCATTCGCGATGGATTCGGTGGACGATATGAGGGAGCTTTTGACGACTGGGCTGAATGCACTGATGAGCATTCCATCCGAGACGCTGTCCGAGACAAGTTCGATGAAGTTGGAGTCCAGGCGAGAGCAAGTGCTGCGATCGCTTTACCGACTCGAAACGATGGAGCTCTTGGTATCCGAAATGGCCATCGTCGATGGTGATGATGATGATGACCAATCACCGACCATTGTCTCGACGTCTGACTATGGCGAGTTTGATGGTCGAGTGTTTGAATGGTTTGTGACGCACTCACTGGTCGACACGGCCACGCAGCTTGCGGTTGAGGGCCGTGTTGGCGCCTTGGCAGTGCTGTTCCGTCGACACGCCTGGAACTTGATCCCTCACCGCCTCCACATCCTGGCAAAGATTCCGCCATCCGTCCAACCAACATCGTACGCACATCTTCTTCCTGCTGTGGCTGTGCGAACCGATCAGGAGTGGCAGTTTTTCTCGTTGCCGAAGCTTGGCCCTGGCGTTGACCTCGGCTCGGCCGGTTTGGAGGGCGACGGAGTCGACGTCGTCGAAGTGGACTTGCCTTCAGAGAACCGGAGCAACGATTTAACAGCAGATGAAGTTGCGGCTTTTGAATCGATGGCTCGACAAGACAACAGTGAGAAAGGAGGAGAATATGCCGCGTGGTTCAAGAGTCGGATACTGGAGATTGACGGCTCGCTTGGACAACTTGGTGCGGCATACCAATTGAGCCGCCTGGCGTCGAGTTGTTTGGCCGAGTGGAGTCACGGAGAGTCGAAGGCGCAGTTCGACGAGTTCTTGATGGAAGTCGAGCGCTTGTACAATTGCGTGTATCCGCCATTGGAGCTTGCCAGATGCACCAAGCTCACGTTGGACGAATGGACCAAAATTCCTTTCTACGAGCAAGCGATGATGGTTATCGGGGAGATTGAGTCGGTCACAGCGGCGATGGAGCGTCTGCAGCTTGTCATCATGTCTCAGCGTCATGATCGTCTGTATTCTCTGGATGATTTGCTGTCTTGGATCGTACAAACGGTGCTTGTCGAGCACCCATCGTTGCTGAGCCTGGAGCTTTGCTCTCAACTCATCAACTGCAGTAACCCGTCGTTGCCGCTGCATGATCGGTGGATCCAGAGCGACTCTCATTTGTTGCGAACCGCGATCGATGTCGTGTTCGCAACTGAGATCTCGACGATTCTAGAGGAGGCGAAGCACCGGCGTTCGCTGCACAGTACCATGACAGAGCTGCTGTGGGGGATATTCCAGTCGCTTCCGGTGCGCAAGGAGGACGATCAGCCGGATATCGCACACCTGCAGGTGGAAGTTGACGAGATGGAGGATCTGATGGTCGCGATGGATATTTTGGCCAAGTACGGCATACTGACAACTCCAGGGGAGCTGAAGAAGGATATCCTGTCCTCTGAGAAGAATGGACCGCGCGAGGTTCTCGAGCAAATGTGCGAGCACTATCTTACGCCGCCACAAACTGTACCAACTTTCGATGAATATTCTTCGACGGCTAATGTGGACGAGCTGGGGGATCTCAGTGGATGGAGGTGTGGCAGGACGCCGGCAAGTTGAAGCAGCATGTCTTTGGCGAACGTTTGCTGCAGGAAGACATTCTCGACACCATCCTTCGCTATCTGCTAGCCCACGAGCCGTTCTTGAACTCTGCTCAGGATCTGATTGTGAACTGGATATTGTCAAATGTCGAGGCAACTGGACATGTCTTGGACACGCTGACCGCGCAAGTTCGAGCGAACCTTGATCTCCCGATTGAGTTTGCTGGCCATGACATCGAGACAGCAAGTAATCCGGTTGTGAGCAAATGTGTGGGAATGATCCGAACAGTGCTGATGCTTCCCGTAGTTGAGCAGTGGGACCCTTTTCGCAAAGAGTTCTTCGAAGTCTATCTCCAGCAAGAAATGGAGTTGGTGCGGGCATCTCAGCTCGTGGAGCTCTTAACGAACGGTTCGACAAAGCTGTCTCCGTCGTCGATCCGCTCCATCGCTACAGATGCCGAGCGATTAGACGTCGTCGTCCAAGTTGTGACTAGCGATCCTGCGAACTATCGTATCTCCGATGCAACGAAACTGTGGTTTGAGCGCCAGGGTCTCGCGAGTTCGAGCGACGATCACCCTCTCTATGCGATCCTGCACCTCGCGAAGCTCTTCCACGTCGAAATGTACAAGCAGGAGATCGTCATGAAGGGGGCGTATGCTGCTCTGTACTGCTCCGATTACGACGTGGCTCACGCTCTGATTATGGATATTGTTGATGAAACCTCGCGTGCCAACGGCGACGAGTCTGGTGCCATCATTGAGAACAGTGTCCCGCTGCTGCACTTAGTGTCGCTGGTGCTGGACCTCGTGTCTGCGACGTCGTTCCGTTCTTGGAGCAAGAAGATTGCCGTGTGTCGCGCCATTTTCAGCATGCAAGGAGCGGGCGACTTATTCGCTCACCAAGTGACGGATCTGTTGCTCTCGTGGCTTCAGAAGCTGGAGGCGATGGAAGATCTCGCCAATGAGTTGGGCCTATCGGAGAGCGATCTTGAGAAGCGCCAGGCAGCGGGAGACGGCGAGAATACAATGGAAGAAGCGCTGATGAAAGAGTTGGAGATCGTGATGGACCTCCTCAAGCACGAAACGAGCGACCCGACTTTTCTGCTTCGGCTGCTGCAGAAGGGCTTCCATCTTCTAAATATCACCATTTCAACTCAGGACACGTTCAACGGCGGAATTGAACATAGTCCTGCCTCATCTTCAGCCTCAATCGCTCAGTTCTTGGACTTGGCTCTTCGAATGGGGCGACTCTGCGTGGAAGAAGGCGTACGACTTGCTTTAGAGGATGACGTTGTGAGCTTGAGCAGCGAAGGATCCGTTGCCAAAGCTAGCCTCGAGCTCGGATTGTCCTGTCTGCTGCTGTGGAATGATCTGTGCTCGGATGACGCGGCGGCGAAGGGTTTATGGGAAAACGACATTTTGCGGTGGCTATTTGACCAGCTGTCGTCGCCTTCCCCATCCTCCAGTGATGTATCGTCGACGCCGCAGCGCGAGCGCGTGATTCGCTTCTTCCACCACTATTTCATGCTTGTGGCAGCGTCACTGACCCTCGAAGACAATGGATCTGGTTCCGCTGAAGCTTGGAGTGGACGAAGGACGAAGCTCGAGACGTTTTCAACCTCGTACGATACACTGCGAGGTCATTTTGGGAGTACAAATGCTCTGCGAGTTGATGGCGAAGACATGGACATTGATGACGAATCGAACGTCGCCCCTCGAATGGTATCCGAATCGCAGCGGTACAAATTATTTGTTGACCTCGCAACGAAGTGCCAGGCTCAGCTCGTGTCACAACAGAAGAACCAGGAAATGGAGGAAGTGAGCTCTTACTTTGGCGAGAACCTGGATATGGACGCGTTTAAAAGCGATGAAGTGTACCGGAGCACCAAGATTCTGTCTCTTGCGACACACAAGGATCAATTCGAAGCGGCAGTACAGCTCGCTGCTAAGTACGATGTCGACGAGTACGAGTGCGTGCTGGCTTACATCAAACACGTTCTGCTTCCTTCGGGATCGGTGTCGCTATCTACCAGCGTGGATCGGCGCAAACAGCTTGAGACCGCTTTCCAAAGCAACAGCATTGACTTTCTGGAGCTGGCGCTGCAACGACCAGTTGTGTTTGGTAGCTTTCTGCTGGGTGATGAAGGTGTGTACGATTCGCTCGATGGTACGGATCATGTTGGCGTGCTGCTAGTGCTTCGAATGGTGTTGGAATGCTCGAAGCGAGCAGCCACACAGGCTGGTGTAGCTGCTCCACAAGATCCAGCGTTGTCGCTGTTCCCGTTGTCCAAACCGTCGAGTGACCGCGCCACACTGGTGTTCATGTGCATGAAGCGACTGAAAGATCAGGTAGACGGGATCGACAGCGCACTGCAGGAAACTGTGGATCTGAAGCGGATCTGCGGCGCCTCGACGACACGCAAGCTACTCTCCCCACCACTTTCCGATGCAGACTCGCTGGCTAGTGAGCGGCACGCCGCTGTTCAGGCTGCTCTCCCTTTGCTGAGTGGCAAGTCCGTCAAGATCGTGACCAAGATTCTGCAGAAACTGTACCAAGTGACCCCGAGTCCGATCGTTATGTTGTATCTGAACTCGACGCTCAAGTCGCTTTGGCAGCAGCACGGCAACGCAAGCAGTGCAAGCGAGGAGCTCTCGTCCGATCTCGCAACGTATGCGTACGAGTCGTGTCACCCGTTCCTGTCTGTGCTGTCGAACGAGCACTTGATTCTGTTTGTGATCCTCTTTCTGGGCAAAGACTGGCGGCGACTGCCGTCTCTGCATCAGCTGCGTCTCGATCAAGAGTTTTACGGCCTCCCTGTGGACGATGTGGACCATTTTGGCGACTTGCTGACGTCTTCCAAGCGGTTCGAGGTCGTTTCCTACGCGTACTCATTGCTTCAGGGTCGATTCGATACCTTCCGAGAATCTCAATCGCCGTCTTTGTCTCCCGACGACTCGACATTGAACTTGAAGATCCAAGAGCTCGAAGCCGTGGAGTACGAACTCGTCGAAGCGTGCGCTTGGGTCGTCTGGAACGAGCTTAAGCTTCAGCGCCAAACAAACGATCTGTCGACATCCGATGTGGTCGGCGTTTTCGAGTCCTCGTTCAGGAGTTGGTGTGAGTTGGATGTGCAAACGAGAGTGCAAAATCGAGCGGCGGTCGAAGAGCTAGTCAACACGTTGTTCCAGGCACCGTTCGAGTCGGAGCGATTGCTGACGTTGCAGATCAAGCTACTCTTCTTTTGGCGAGGATATCAAGCGATGACGGGGAGAAACTCATTGCGAGTCGAGTCAGTGTCGCAGCGGACGCATTTGCTCGCCAGAGCTTAGATTCACATCTCGACCAATGGTCGGAGAAGGTTGCGACGGAGTGGGCGACGTGCTTCCCGACAGCTAAGGTGAGCGATGAAGTCTCTGCTAGCCTGTCGCGCTATTTGGAGGCCTTCACCCGCTCGACAGGCTCAAGCAGCGACTCGGCCGCGTTCAACAGCCTTGTCGCGCAGTTGAGCGAGTCGTCGTCTCCATTCCTGAAGTCGGTGGCCAACCCGCAACCCACTGATCAGGGGTCGCCAGTCAATGAGAGCTCCGCTCGTGGTGCTGTCATCGCTCAGTGGTCAGGTCTGGTGAACGAGTATGAAGCCGGACGCGAATGGACCAAGGCTGCCGTGTTGAGTCGGGTGCTCGGTCATGCAAGCGCTCAGCAGTTTGGACTCTTCGTGCGAGCCATCTGGGAATCGGTGGTTGTCAAGTTTACGACGGCCGAATGTCCTCTGAGCTTCCCAAGCGTCTTCGAAGGACCGACGAGTTCGGTGGCTGACAATTTCGGGGACGTGTTTGAGAGCCTGCTTACGTGCATCGAAGACAGCGCTCACACTGCATTCGCGCAGGCGTCGACGTTCGCATTGGGCAACATCCTGTTCCATCGGGAGGCGATGACGGCGCGCATCGTTGTGGACACGGCGTTGTCATCTTTGTGGCTCCAGGAGCGCCAGCGAGCAGTGCAGACTCGCGTGGCCTCGCAGTTCCAGATCGCAAGCCCAGCGCCGAGCGAGACAGCCGTCGACGCAGACCCGTTCTGGTCGGCACTGTTTGTTCGCGGGAGCTGGCGCGACGACGAGCTTGTGGTGCAGTGGTACGAGCAGCTCGGGTACGCCAAGTTGGGCAGCGCAGCCGCGGTCGAGCAGTTCGTCGTGGCTCACTGGGAGGTGCGTCGTGGCGCGGCGCTGCACGTGCTGCTCATGTGTCCGTTCGACGAGCTGCGCGCCAAGTTCTACGAGCAGGTTATGCTAGCCGTGGGTCACGTGGACCGCGCTTCGCCGCTCTGGCCGTCGCTGCTGGAGCTCTGTCTGCTGCGGCTCGACACGGGCGAGCTCGTGCGCGTCCCAGGACTGCACGCATCGCTCGTGGAGTTCCTGCTGCCTCCTGGGAGGAATCGCAGTCTCCGGTGGCCTGGCGTGTGGACGTCGTCGAGCGACTACGTGATCTGCGCGCTCGTGGCTGCGGGACAGTTCGCCGCCGCCGGTCGCTTGGCGTGCGCGCTGTGGCACGTCCACCCGATGCTGTGGGACTACGAGAACGCGCAGCTCGTGCTCGGTAACCTGCTGCAGGCGCTGGTCTCGAGGAACACCGCCCGCGCCTCCCACGAGCAGCAGGCGATTGCGGCCACGTGGCGCCAGTTCGAGCGCGAGCGGCGTCTGTAGCGAGGCGAGAGAGAGAGAGATACAGATAACGCGTAGAAGCCGTCGAGTTTGTGGATATGCACGTGTGAATTGAGCCGTCGACGTCCACCACTCCGCCCTCTGAGGCCTCTCTAGTCGTCCTAGACGTTGAGCTGCAGCAGCTCGACGACGTGCGGGTTGCGCCAGTCCTTGGCGGCGTCGTCCAGGTGGTCCTCAAAGTCGGCCAGCTCGCCGAACGCGCGCTGCTTGAGGCCCTTGTTCAGCACCTCGACCGCCTTGGCGTCCACGTGCAGCCGGCTCTCGACCTTGACCCACCCGCGCTTGACGTCCTTCAGCAACAGCTACATCACATACCATCCAAACTCACAGTCAGTCGATTGCCAATGCATAGTAGCTTCCCCCCATAGCCTGCCGCCTCTCACCTGAAGGCCCGACTTGGCCTCGTTCCCCAGCTGAGCATTGTCGACGGCGAGCACGCAGGCGCGCGAGCAGTTGGCCGCCACCTTGTCCGCGAGCTTCTCGGCGAAGAAGCTGAGGCTCGGCGCGTTGCTGCCGCCGGCGTCGGCGCTGGCGGCGTAGAGCCCGACGATCTGCAGGCCGCGCGGCGTCGCCCACGCGTCGGCCATGGCGCATCCGACCTCGGCCAGCGGCGCGAGCGGCGCCTCGTGGTGGAAGAGCGGCGCCGCGTCCGAGATGACGAAGCCCTGGCCCTGCTCCTCCCCGAGCAGCAGACCCACCACCGCGCTCTCCGGATACTTGGCCGCGTGCAGCTGCAGCTTGACGGCGGCCGTCGGCGCCACGCGGTAGTCGCCCATGTTGCTGACGACGAGATCGATTGAACCAGCAAGCTGACCGACGGGGGAACAGCGAAGGGAATTGAAGTTCACCACACTATTTACAATAAATTGGACGCTAAAATAGGATTACTGCCGAAGGTGATGACGACATCAGAATATCTGACACCCTAAATGACATGCCACATTAAATTGGGTCGTGGCTGTCATCGTGGCTGCTGTGCCACAATCGCTGCTCGTCAACATGGCTCGGGGTGTGCGCATCGGTGCCAAGAGCGACGTGGTGGCGACGCTGCGCTCGCTGCTGCGGGCCGCGCGCAGCCGCAGTCCCGCCAAGAGCGTGCGCCAGAGCGCGTTCGCGCAGGAGATCCTCTCGCAGGTGCCTATTTACCACCTAGGTTACTCTCATTGACTCGACTACCACTAACTCCACTATGACCCACACTATATGTACGTTGTGTATGCACCTTACAGTACCGGCAGCACCAGCACGAGGCGGACCGCGGCCGCATGCGCGCGCTCCGCGGCGAGGCGACCGACTACCTCGCGATGCTGCAGGGCGTCGAGGAGCAGAAGTTCCTCTGGGACCTGGACGCCGGCGCCGAGACCAAGCTGTCGGGCCAGGAGATCGTCAACCTCGCGGCCAAGCGCGTCGGACTCACGGTGCCCGACGAGCTGACCGACGACCAGCACCACGGCGACGAGGAGGCCCGCAAGCGCGCGGCCGCCGCGCAGTACCTGGCCGCGAAGCGCGCCAAGGAGCAGGCCGAGGCGCAGTAGAGGAAGGAGGAGGAGGATTGATGATCACAAGCTGATTTTGGTTAAAAAGAGCGGGGACTGCCCCGCGTTGGTCGAACTTAGGAGCTGGCCGACTCGTCGTCCCTTGCGCCGTGCTCGGCGAGCGTCGTGAGCACGACACGGCCGTGCCGCAGGTCCATGATGACGAGGCGGCAGAACTTGCCCTTCTCCGACAGCACGCACACCTCCGTGGGCGTGATGGCGCAGATGACGGCCACGTACTCGCTCGACGCCGGGTAGTTCATCACGTACACCTCGTCGCCCTCTTGGAAGATCCACTCGCGGTACAGCAGCTTGGCGCGGTGGTGTTTGACAAGCGGCAGGCTCTCGGCCTCTGCGTCACACACAGACATACACGACCATCAGTCAGTCAGTCTGTTCCCTCTCCACATACTCCACAACTGTCGAACATACCCGCGCCAGAGTCGACGCGGCGCTTCTTGGAGGCCTCGTATGTGGCCGTGAGCTCGCGCAGGTCGTGGTCCACCTCGGTCTGCGCGAGCCGGTTCTCGAGCGGCTGGAAGACCGACCCGGCGCGCTTCTTGATCTTCTGCGCTGTGTCGAACGCGAACGCCGCGGCCTCGGGCTTGGTCCGCGAGCTGCGCGTGTTGCGGCTCGTCTTGCGCGCTGAACAACAGTCAGTCCAACCAACGTCAGCACACTTTACCTGAACAGACCACCAAGACATCAAACAGCTGAGCCGGCCACGCACCGGACGAGGCGCCGCCGCCCTTGCGCTGGTCGTTGATGATCTCCATCTCGTTGTGGATCTCCTCGAGCATCTCCTGCCGCAACTTCTCGCACTGCAGCTCGAACTCGGCGTTCGCCTCGTCGCACTCGTACGCGAAGATGCCCTCCGTGCTCTGCTCGAACTGCTCCGCGCGGAGCTGCGCGACGGCCAGCGTGTGCTCGCGCTCGGCCGCCAGCACCGCCAGCTGCGTCGCCATGTCCGGATGCGACTCGTCCTGGATCTTGCGGCGTGCGTTCTCGATGAACTGCACCTGCAGCTCCAGTCGCCGCGTGGCGAGTGCTATCGCGCGACGACGAGCGGCCTCCACACTCTCGACCGGGCGATCGACTCGGGTGTTCGCAGTTGGCTCCGTCGACGGCGAGCCAGCATCCGCCACCGGCTCCATCGACTCGTCCTCTGATCGCACCGGCTCAGAGTCAGCCAGAGCTTCAACCACCTCCACCTTGACGGGGACCTTGGCCTCGTCCGCCTGGCCGTCCGCCTGGCCGTCCGCCTGGGCGTCCACCTCCATCGGCTCGCCGCCGGCGTCGCTGACGCTGCCGTGGACCGCCGGCGTCACGTCTGCCGGCGGATGCGGTTCCACCAGCATCGTCGACATGCAAACGCTCGGATCGCGGGCTGCAACCGACTCGACCGCGGTCTCCAGCTGTCGACGGGTGCGCAAGACGCGTATGCGGGTGTTCGCGGCTGCGTGAAGAGCGGTGGACCCACGGGGAGCGCGCACCGAAGCCGCCAAGCCGAGTGACCTGCGCGTCCGCTTTTCCGCCTGACGCCGCTGTTGTTTTTCTGCTCCTTTTCAAGGCCGCCCACGGTCCCAGGGCCGAATCGGGCGGACGGCGTCCGCTCTCGTTCGCTCTCGTCCGCTCCCCGTCCGCCCGCTGGCGGCACAGGGCGGCACGCACGCGAGGGCACGACACAGATCGCAAAAAAAAAAAAAAAAAAAACAAAACAAAAACACAAAAACAAATTCGAAGCATGTTCGAACAAATTTGCCGCAATTCGCGGGCAGAATCAACTAATTCGTCACCCACCCATAATCCAGCATGCCTTTTCAGTTGCACCGCGGATGACTCGCACCGATACCAATGCTGCTGCTGCTGCTGCTACTGCTGCTGCTGCTAGGTCGTCCGATGGCTTATTACTCATAAATAAACAAGACACAGCGCCAGACCCCAAATGGGAACCAACTCTCCTCGCTGCCGTCGCTTGCGACGCTCTAGGTCGCCACGTACGACGTGTTGAGCTTGGCACCGATCGTCACGGCGATGCGCGAGAAACGGCTCGAGCCGCGCTTCAGCACCTCCGGCTTGTGCTTCTCGTACGCCGCCACGGCAGTCAGCAGCTTCTCGGACGCGCCGAGACCCGTCAGATCTGGCACCACCGACTTGAACGCCGGGTCCGCCGTAGCACTGATATCAGTAGGCTTCAACACATCAGCGAGCCCAGCGACGGCGAGAGGAGCATCCGCCACAGCTGCAGGCACAGCCATCGCGCCGTTCGCAGCAAGTGCATTCGCCGCCGCCAACGCTGAACCAGCTACAGCCGACGCGATCCCGTTCGCGATGACATTGACGGACGTCGGCGTCGTGACGGCTCCACCCGGCAAGTCCTCAACCTTCATGGGCTTCGACTTGTTCAGCGCCATGGTGGCCACCGATGCCTGGGACATGGTAGGCTGAGAGACGCTCGTCGGCGTCCCCATGCTCAGCGGCTTGCCCTGCGTCTGCTCGTACTCTTCCGCTAGTTTGCACTGCACTAGTTGCTGCGAGATCTTGTTGATCATGTGGGCGAGTCGCTGGGCTTGCTGAGCGAGCTTGGCCTGCTGAGCCGGCGTCTTCGCGCGGCTCTGCTGCATTATTAGCTCCTGCTGTTGTTCTCGCAGCTTGGCGTGCTGGGCAGTGAGACGCTGCTTCTGAGCGTCAGGCAGCTTGAACGTGCGGTACTGAGCGGGAGTCAACGCAGCGTTACCGTTCGCGCTATTCGGCGACGCCACTGTCGCGCTCGACACCGCTGGGGTGACACCAACGACTGGGGGTGTCACAGCCGTCGCACCATTCACTCCGCTCGTCTGTGCCGCAAGATTATTGGCGTCGGCGCCGCCGGTCACTGTAGGCTGCTGCGCCGTGGCCGCTACTGCGCCGGCAGCAGCATTCGCCCGCAGTTGGTTCTGCTGCACCTTGTTCAGCTGTGCCACTGCCAGTTGCTGCTGCTGCTGGGCCAACACCTTCTGGCGTTGTTGTTGAAGAAACGCTTGCTGTTGAGCCCGCTGCTGCTGCTGCTTCCGCTGCTGCTCCAACATCTCTTGCTGCTTCTTGGCGGCCGCGGTGGCTGCTTCGAGCTGCTTCTTCTTCTGCTCCTCCATCAGCTTCCTCTGCTGTTCGGCCTTCTGCTGCTCCTGCATCTTCTTCTGCTGCTCTTGCAGCTGCGCCAAGCGTTGTTGTTCAAGCTGCTGCTTCTTGAGCTGCTCCTGTTGCTGCTGCTGTTGTGCGGCAGTGGCTGCGCTCACTCCTGCCGCCGCACGTGTCTTGTTCTTCAGCCTCTCCAGTATTGGCAGCACCTGCTTCTGGATGTGCGCCTCAACTCGGTCCAAGTCGTTCCGCGTGTTGGTCGCCTTCGTCGGGTCCTGCTGCAGCAACGCGATGATGCGCTTCAGGTTGATCAGGAACGTGTTGATCCGCTCCTGCTGTTGGCTCGCGGGTTTCTGCTTCACCATCCGTTCAAACTCGCGGAACACGATCACCAAGTCATCCCAGTACTTCCGTCGCAACTCCTTGAGTCGCTCCACGTACGGGCCGCTGTTGCCATCATCCGCAGCGGCAGCAGCAGCACCGCCTGTCGGTGTGGTTGGCATCCCATTGTTGCCATGCTTCAGCCCATTCTGCTCTAGCTCCACCGTATTCTGCTGACGCTGAAGCTCTCTCATTGCGGCTTGCTGGTTGTGCGCAGCGCTCAGCTGTTCAGGCTTGACGTTGCGCGCCGCCATTGCGGCCTGGGCTTGGCTCGTAGCGTTGGCCGCAGAAACGACACTGGGAGCCGGAGTCTGGATCGTTGTCGCGTTCGGCAGGTTCATTGCAGCCGAAGAGGTACCGACTTGGGTGTTGCCCATCATGGTGCTGGTGACTGTGGTGGCGGCGTTATTGAGCTGAGCTTGCTGCTGCTGCTGCTGGAGCTGCTGCTGCTTCTGAAGCAAATACTGCTGCTGCTTCCGCTGCAGCTGTTGCTGCTTCCCCTTGTGAAGCTGCTGCAAACGTGTCCGCGCGAGCTGATGTTGCTGTTGCAAGTTCTGGAGCTGCTGGCGGCGCAAGTCCGGAGACACACCGCCCTGCTGCTGCTGTTGCGCTAGCTGCTGCTGCTGGTTCAAGTGCTGCTGGCGAAGCTGCTGGATCTCCTGGTTTTGCGTGTGTAGCAGCTGCTGCTGCTGGGCTTGGAATTGCACCTGGATACGCTGCAGCCACTGCTGGGCTTGCTGGTGCGGCGGCGCGGCAATGTTGACAGCCGTCGTGGCTGCAGACGTGTTCACCGTGTTGCCGACGGCGTTCGAGGCAGACATCCCCACCGTCACGGATGGGTTCACGGCGGCTGCCGTCACTGGCGTGGTGCCATTCGCGGCACCCATGACATTGTTCGTCTGCTGGAAATTGTTCATCATGTTGACAGCCTGGTTGGCGTTCACATTGGCCTGGAACTGCTGTGGGTTGAGCCCCGCGGCCGCAGCCATATTAGCAGCGTTCACCACCATTGGGTTGCTCGTGGCAGCCGCAGCGTTCATCGACGTCGCGGCATTCATGGCGGCGGCGTTCATGGCAGCCGTGTTGATCGCCCCGGGGTTCGTCGCTATCATATTGGGCTGCGCTATCGGCTGCGGCTGCTGCTGCTGAGCGGTATTGTCACCGGCACCCATCTTCTTCTTCAGGCTCATGATCTTCCGCTGCATCTTGACCAGGTACGTGTTCTGCTCGGCCGATACACACACGAACGTGAACTATCCGCCACCTTACACCAACGACGAGCGTGGCTACCAACCTTGTCCGGGCTGTTGGACCACAGCATGAGCTCGAACTTGGCCGCGGAGCCCCACACTTTCTGCTTATCGACCTCCCCGGAGATACGCGCCAGCTCGTGATACCTGCGCGTTACCACCCAAAACACGTCAGTCCGAGACATTAGCAGAGAAAGGCCCACCAGTCCTCGCCGCCTTACATCTCTGTGATCATCTGCTTGCG
The DNA here is from genome assembly GCA_003413675.1 of Phytopythium vexans. NCBI lineage: Eukaryota > Oomycota > Peronosporomycetes > Pythiales > Pythiaceae > Phytopythium > Phytopythium vexans. The sequence goes on along the minus strand of QLOC01000016.1, from coordinate 450,580 downwards.
CATGTCCTCCGGGATCTCCTGCCGCCATTGGCCGTCCATGGTGCTCGCGCGATCGCTCGATCGACAGCCTTCGACGCCGAGGAGAACCGCCGGCCGCGTCACGCGCGGGCTTTTAAATACGACACGTAGGACGCGCGACCTGGCTGACCCCTGACGGCCGCCCGCTGGCCTTCGCTTCTTTTTCCCCGACTGACCGACGACCTCAGCGACGCAGGGCAAAAGTGAAAGTGAGAGGGTGGCGAGTGGGGCACTCCGCTCCGGTGGCACGTAGCATTTTGATTGGGGGAAAACAGGGACTAAATCGGTGGTGATTGGCTCGTTTATGATACAACCCGACGGTTGATTGGCTCGAAAAGCGACATACGAAAACCAAATGCGAAAGGGGGAACGAGTATTTTACCCAGCGCGGCTGAAACGACCGAGTTCGAGTGGCTTTTGGCGCCAATTTGAAGTGCTCGAAACACCCGCATCTTTCATACCGCCAAGATCTGGATTATTCTATTTTGCCCACAGAATTGTCGTGGTCATTGATCAATAAACCCGCTGTAGCCAAGGTGCACAGGGGATTTACCTATGCGAAGTTGCCTTCCTCGCCGCTGACTACCAAGCGCTCATGGCCTCGTCGCCGCCAGAGCCCGGCCATATATGGCAGACCGCCGTGTCGGAGGAGGAGCGCGGCGCGCTGGTGATGCAGCTGTAGGTGTTCCCCTTCACTGACTACTCCGTACTCGCTCCGCTGAACCAAAGCTTTTGCCACCAGCTGCCACGAACTCGCGCGAATCGCTGGCGAGACCGACCTCGTCCGAGTGTGGGTGGCTGCGGCCGACTTTGAGCTCAAGCTCTGGATGTCCTGTCCAGATAAGGTCAGTAGTATCGACCGGACACTCCGCTGTCTGCTCCTGGCGCTTATCGCCACCATGATGATCGCGAACAGGACTCGTATGTGGCCAGCATCAGACGCAAATTGACGCGGTTGGCCGTTGTGCCGGCGCGTTCAACCGCGACCGACGCGTCCACTGCTGAGACTGGCAGCGCCTTCTCGTCTGTCACAGAAGATTACTCCTCGAGCTTCAGCTCGCAGTCGCCGTTGTCGACTGCTTCCACATCATCTGCGGCGACGATTACGCCATGGACACGCCAAGTTCATAGCCGCGTTGAAGGGCTGCTCGAGCTGCTGGACCAGCAGAACCACGACGTTGTCGCGCTGTACCAAACGCACTTCAACGAGCTTGAGCGGCTCGTGCGAAGTCACGAGGACGCCAGGCTTACTGCGGTTGACGAGCACGAGAACCAGCTCCAGCAGTTGCAATGTGAGCAGGAGCAAGCACGAGCACGGCTCCAGCAACTCCACCAGGTTCAGCTAGACGACTTGCTCAGCCAGAAGCAAAGCAACGATGATCACGTCTCGACTACGGACGTTTTCGTTGAGTCTGGGTCGAGCATGAATCAGCAAACCATTCCGGTGATGAGGCCGGAGGATGCTGCGTTTTCGGTCATCAAGGTCACTGAAGTGCTGCCACCGACGTTGGCGATTGAGCTTGAGACCGACAGCACGGACCTGAGTGCTTTGGACCCAATCTCCACGACCGACGTCGACGTGGCATCAGTCGTGGCCGACCGCTTGCACAAGATGAAGAGTGTCTATTATGAAGACTTGAAGTTCGCGTGCGATCAGCTGGAGGATCTGACTACAACCGTTGGCAGGCTCTCGACGGCCAAGCGATCGCGGGCTAGCAGCTTGCTGGCCAGTATCAAGGGACTGCTCGCGTTCTTGCGACGCGGTTCGCTGCGCGTGAAGCAAACGACGATGGACGACTTGGACCACGTGGAGCGAACAATTCAGCAGCGCATTCTACCGCTCGTCGAACAGTTGAAGCGGAGAGTTCTCGACAAAAGGAGCAGCCCGACCTCGAGCAACAGCACAAGCTCTTCAGTTGACTTCAACGTCGACAACCTCGACCTCTCGCTCGACGTCGATTATGACGACCAAGCGTCGAGCCACCATTCGACGATGGCAGAAGCAGAGCGACTGCTGTATACATCGCGAATCGATCAGCTCAAGCTGGAACACCAGCAGAATCTGATCGCGCTGTACAGAGAGCTCAGTCGAATGATCAAGAAGCGGCCGCCTCTCGAGACCAAGGCGCGTATTGGCACACTCATGCTCGACATCAAAAAGGTCCTAGTGGTGCTGACACAGTTCAAGCCGACCCAGGCGGTGTCCCACCAACGCTTGGATCAGGTCGAAGAGTTCATCGCTCGGCGCATCAAGCCCATGGCCGAGCGGCTCCACGCCAAGCACGCCATCTACCAGCGAGTGAGCAGCCACTCGTCCGGCGTTTACGCAGGCTCCAACGCCGCGCGTACGGCGCAGCGGCAGTGGCAGCGTTTCCTCAAGCGGATGCGCGACCAGCAGCTTCCCTGTACGCCATGAGGCCTCCGCATGCGCGACAGTCCCAGAGGCTGGTTGTTGAGAATTACATTGTGGTACTGTTTTAAAAATGATCCTTCACGCAACTTTTTGACGCTACTGGAGCTTGGCAACGTTGAGTACTTTCGCCGTGTTGGTCCATGGCTGGCAAAAGACGTCGGCCTGGAAGAGCTCCGCGGTCTCGCACGAGGTGGCCGAACATCGTCCAGGCACGACGCTGTCGGCCGCGCATCCCTTGAACTGGTAGCGAAAGTTGAGACCGTTGACCACCTGCTGCTGGATGGCACTGATTTGTCGGAAGCACAGGCGCATTGTCGGGTCGCGCGCTTCTTGGAGCGCCTGCTCCAGCACGCGCTCGGTGTGCTGGTTGGCCGTCGCGGGGAGCCACAAATCGAAGAGCATAGGCGCGGGCTGCGCGAGCACGAACAGGTGCGACACCAGCAGCAGCAGTGCCAGCACCAGCTCCGATGAGCGGGCAGCACCCAGCAGCGCCATGACGAACCAATGGCGAAGATGTATGATCAAGGTGAGAGACGAGCGATTCTGGAATGACCAGAGGTGGAAACGGCTTGATCGACGGTTGAAATAGACAAGCGAGAGCATGCGACGCGCGCATCGCTGCTTCTCTATGTGGGTGAACAAGCAGTCAATTGTTATGGTCCGAAATAAATTGAGTCTTTCCAACATTCTCGAACCAAGGAAATAAGTGCACTGTATAATTAAAATGAAGTCAGTATGGAAGGTATGCAGCTGATTTTGCGAGACGCAGATATTTGAAGTTGTGTGTCTATTCTCAGATCAGCATAACCCGCTGTAATGAATATTGTCGCAATTAGCATATCGAGCCAAGCCTTGTTTCTCTACGTTTTCGCTGCTTATTGAGACTAAAAGAAACTGCACAAACGGATATTCACAAGCGGAGTTGAACTCGACAACAAAAACTGTACTTTGCGGCAACTTCCGCCAAAGTACACTACGGCTCGATGCAGCCGTTATATTCTACAGTGTCCCCATGTCATCACGAGCAGTTGGTGGCGAGGTCGAGCAGCGTTCGCACATTCTTGTAGCTGAGCCCGACCTCCGTGACCGTGTCCAGGTCAGGCTGGCCGGTCGCGAACCACAGGAAGTCCGGGTGTTCCTGGTTCGATGTGCCGACCCACTCGCCGCCGAGGATGTTGTCGTCGGCGTCGAGCTCCAGCAGATAAGTGTAGGAGCCTGAGGATGTGTAAGACTCGGCGCGACCCGAGGCCACCAGCCCTCCGTCCTCGAGCGTCTCGACCATCCACGTGATCGTCGTCTCGGTGTACATGAGCTTCGCCGCTTCCTCGTTGAACGGGTACGTCTGCTTGCTGTAGTACTTCTGTGCAGCTTCCGATGGCGTCATCTCCGTCTGCTTTGTGACCTCGTAGCTGTAGATGGGCTGGTTCCAGACCTGCGAGCTTGATGTCACATCCAACACGAAGGTCGAGTTGAGCCGGCCGATAATGTTGGTCAACGCCAGGTGCATGAACCCTGGGCCGAGGTCGCGCTGCGCGGCATCCGTGTATCGCCCGTACTGGTCGGTGTCGGAGCTGTCTCCATTGTATCTTGCGCCTGTGAAGACGGTGCCAACGCCGGCGTCGTCGTACACCTGAGACAGCAGGGCTTTGATGTCCTGCGGCTGGAACGTCACGCCGTTGTACTCGATCGCACAGCTCGGCTCGGGTTCGAGGATCGAAGCGGGGCACCACGCGTGGCAGATGCCGTACCACGTTGGAATGCAGTAGCCCTGCCACTCGCCGTCCCTCTTGGCGCACACGCTGCCGGACGAGCAGCCCCAGTTAGAGTAGCACGACGTGCCCGACGACTGCGAGAGGACACCTGTCGACTCAGACACGGACTTGGTGAACTCGTCGACGTCCAGGTCGAACGCTGTGGCATACTTTGCCGCGGGACTCAGAGTGCCGGTCGATTCCCACCGGTAGTTGATGCCGTCGAGGTAGATGGGCCAGTAGCTGCTCGGCCAGGGCATCACGTGGTAGGCGCCTTTTTGAGGCAGGTTGTCGAGGTTCGTCTCGAGCTTCTCGCCGAAGTGGGCCTCGATCTTCTGCACATCAGTGCTGGACGACGCGTCAAGCTTGCGGGAGACCGTGCCGACCGTATCGTTCGACGCCTGCGAGCCGGTAATGTGGCGGGAAGAGAAGCTGATCGTGTCCGACTTCGCCGAGGCTTCAGTGGAGCTGGACCCAACGTCGGGCACATCGGGGATCTCGTATGAGCGCTCTTCATACGCAGCCGCAGAGGTCGAGACGGCCGTTGACACTGCGCCGTACACTGGACTGTCGTGCGTGAGCTTCGTGGAGCCCGAACTTGTCGTGTACGGGTTGTACTCCATGGGCGTCGCGGCCGCCCAGGGCACCAGCGAGCACGCGGCCAACGCGATGATCTTCATCGGTGCTGCTAGTCGTCTCGGTCGTGAAATCAACAATGACTTGGCGAAGAAGGACTTGCCAACACACTCTCCGCTGTCCGTTGTGGCGGTTCCTTGTCCTGGCAGTCGGCAAGACGAAACTCGCGGCAAACTGCAACCTGGTATCCATACAAGCTCTCGCTCTTTCGAGCTGGTCGTAGGCTTGATAACGCGCGTGGGCTGCGATGTAAAAGGCGATCAACACCTAAATCGACTTGGCGACCGCCGCGACCGCAACCACCAGCACCCGCTTGGCATGCAAAGGCCAGTACACCGCCGATCCGCTGGTTGCGGAGCGAGCCGACTAAGCATGGATTATCACACGCGACTAAAGGACAGTGCTACCCTTCAGACAGCGAAAAGGTCGCCCAGACGGCATCCACACAGCTGGAACGCTGGCTCGACAAGACCAGTGTCCGCTCGGTGTGCACGCAGACCATGCGAGCCGGACCATGTCGTCGCGGATCGCACCTGCGGGACCTTTACTTGCCTGCAATGCAATGCACCAGCACAACGGATGTATCGTTGGGTCGCTGTTACCGCCGCGGGCGTATAGTCACCGAGGCAGCGAGAGCGAGACACCATCTGCAATCGCGTCGAACTTCGTCGAGCGTAGACGTATGACAGTCTGGCCGTTCCTGTCGCAGTGCACAACATCCAGACCCGGACGAATTCCCTACGGTGTTGCTGTACTGCAGATCACAGTCTGCATGGTTGAGCAATGCCGCTCGCAGGGTTCGCTGCTGTGGCGCTGCAACACTGGAGGCTGCCGTCATGGTAAATGCAGCCTAGCGAATACCGAGCTCGCACAGCGTGCTCCGCGACTCGGATGCAGGAAACGCGAACAGCATTCGCTGCGTATTGATATCTGTGTGCATTGGTATCCTCATGACCTGCACGCTGGCACCAACTCTTTGGACCGTATACCGACCGCCACCTCATTCATTTGTCTCATAATAAAAGGCCCCGATAACTATATTCTAGCCAAATTCAACCATTTATTCCGGCTCGCCATCTTGTGAACTGAACACCATTCTTGAAGATAGTCAGATCGGAGCAACTGTAAAAGCTCCTTCGCGGCACCAGATGCCGCGCCGGCATCGCCCCGCTCCTTTGCGAAAATCCCCCCGCGCACGCTAAAACACCGCGTATCTCCGCACCCGTTCGTGCCTTGCCATCCGGCAGCTCGGCAGGTGGGATTTCCACCCCCGCTCACCAATTTTTGACCCCAAAGTTCAAGCATTTGCGCTCGGCACCGGCCTGCAAAAGCGCGGCCAGCTCCGGTAAAAGCTCCACCGTCGTTCAGGTCGCTCGCTCTTCTCGCCGCACTTTCGATTTTACATCAGCCTCGCCAGAGCTGCACTCCCTTCGGACGTACCCCTCACTACGAGTTCCTCCAGCTTGATCAGCATGTCCCGACCGACGTTCCTCGCTGCTCTCGCCTTCGCGCTCGCGGCCAGCTCCGCCGTCGCACAGGACTCGACGTCAGGCTCCGCGGACGTCCCGGTTGTCGGCGGATCGTCCGTCACGGGCACGTGGACGACCGCCACCATCACGCAGACGGAGGTGAACCTGCTCGTGCAAGCCACCAGCAACGAGACGTACTACAGCGACTCGGTCTCGGAGCCCGTGTGCCTCATCGCGCTCCAGGCGCTGCAGACGCAGGTGGTCGCCGGCACCAACTACAAGTTCCAGGTCGCCGGGTGCGCCACCGACTTTGACGGCTCGCTCGGCGCGTGCGTCGACCGCGACTGCGAGCAGGCCACGTACGACATCGTCGTGTTCTCGCAGAGCTGGACCGACACGATCGAAGTGACGTCCGTCTCGCTCCACGAATAAACAGCGCACCGGCCGCAGTGGCGCGTCGTGGGCCGTTGCTCGCGTGTAAATTGGTGTCTCCGTGTCTGTCGCGTGCCGTCGACGCAGCGGATCGCACGCTGCTGTCGCTCCAAGTATTAGATGGTTGTAGTGCGTGCCCTAATATACCGGTGGCCCCACGGGAGCTTCCGCCTGATCATCTTCTCGCGAGTGTGTCGAGCCGACCCCACACTAATTCGATTGACAACCCACAATTCGTAACCCACATTGTAACCCCGTCGATGTGTCAAGTAATCCCGCGTTTTCATTGGCTGGGAATGTTCCAGAAGCAACTACTGTGTGCGACGCAATGATTGCTTCCATAGTGTCTCCAGCATGTTAGCTCCAGACAAACAGCCTGTTCCCCACGGTACGCGTTAAATCTTTGATCAACCATCACTCCTGCAATTCCGCATCCGCCCCACCAACACAAAAGGAAACTCGCACCGCTACCGCCTGCCGTCGTTCGTCGCAAAGGGGAAAAGCACGATGGTCAACGCCGCCGCCGACGCCAAGAAGAAGTCAGTAGTTTCACACCACGGGGGTTCGCTGCGCTCCACCAGCAGGCAGAGTGCTAACGCGTGTTCTCTTTCATTGTTTTTATTGTTCGCTCCTAAAATCGCAGCGAGGGCAACGAGTTCTTCAAGCGCCAGGACTACGCCAACGCTGTGCAGAAGTACGGCGAGGCCATCGAGATCGACGGCACCAACCACGTCTACTACTCCAACCGGAGGTGCGGTCGCGAGGATTATCGTGCTGTTTCCATACTTTCATTAACTGTGAGTTGATCGTGTGAAACAGCGCGGCGTACGCCGGGTGGGGCAAGTTCGAGGAGGCCGCGGCCGACGCCGCCAAGTGCATCCAGATCAAGCCCGACTTTGTCAAAGGTAGCCATTCCTCGAGGCTCACCATTTCCTTTTTTTCCCCGATTTGTTTGACTGACAAATGGCCAATGCGAGCAGCCTACCATCGTCATGGCGTCGCGCTCAAGAGCCTGAAGAAGTACCCGGAGGCGCTCGCGACGCTGCGTGCTGGCCAGCGCGTGGACTTCAACAACGCTGACCTGAACAAGCTCATCTCGGAGATCGAGCCGCTGCAGGAGCGCGCGGAGCAGGCCAAGCGCTCGGGCATGAACGCGGCCGAGCTGCTGAAGGAGAAGGGCAACGACGCGTTCAAGGCGGCGTCCTTCGAGCGCGCTATCGAGCTGTACGGCGAGGCGATCGAGGCGTGCGACAAGAACAACAGCGCGCTCGCCATCTCGTGCTACAACAACCGCGCGGCGTGCAACCAGCAGCTGAGCAACTTCTCGGGCGTGATTGCCGACTGCACCCACGTCCTCGAGTTCGACGCGGAGAACCAGAAGGCTCTGCTGCGTCGCGCGCTGGCGTACGAGGGTCTCGAGCGCTACCGCCTCGCTTTGCAGGACATTCGCTCGCTGCTCGCTATCAACCCCAACATCGAGGTGCGGTCGATAGTTATGCGGTGCAGACCAGAACTCTACTGATGACTAACTTGCTGTGAATGTCGCAATGCAATGCGCACTGGCAGATCGCGAACAAGGCGCAGCACCGTCTCGGCGAATACGTCCGCCGCTTGAAGGAGGGCAACTAAATCGGTTAGCTGTGATTGTTTTGATCATGCCACGGCTCGAAACTACGACCCGCACATGTCTCGATCTCCTGTTGGGTTTATCCATCGTAGAGGCGGGAACGACGAGACTGCAATACACACGGTTCACCTCCGCTGTTCATTCCACCGCTCTATTTGACTCATGTGGTCTCTCGACTGTGACCGTGTTCTAACCGACGCAGAACGCTGCTGTAGCCTCAAAATCCAAAGGCCAAAGGCTATTTAGGACAGTACGGCTCGGAAGATTATCGACACTGTGCGAACGTTCACTGTATCTCACCGAGCAGGATTCTTTCTGCGTGTTATGTATGGAAGCTTTGATGGACTTGCAGCTGCAGCTTTGGCGTTTGCCTTCCGATCCTGCGGCGCTAACTCATTCATCATCTGAAGATAGATCGGCTGTGCACCGTTCGCCTTGATCGGAGGGCTTTGGCGCCGACGAGGGTACGCGGGGGAGTCCTCGATGATCCCGGCTTGCTGCAGCGAGTTGATGGCTTCTTGGTATCGCTGGCTGTTCTGAAGGTAATTGGTGTCTTGTTTCCATCCGCTCACATTAATTGGAGGCGGTACGAAGCACGTAGTGCTCCGACTAATTTCGTGTTCGCCTTGATCGTAGTCTGGTGCGAGAAGCGTCTCCAGTGCGCGGCGATAGCGTGAATCTTGACGCTCGAATGGATCTGGTTCGGCATGCCTGAGGCGTACGGGGATCGGAAGATTCTTGCATTCTCTCTGCTGACAACCATCGCATTGAGTGAGTTACTGTATGGCAGCAAAGCATAAAAACATTGATGCAGCTAACCTGAGTTGTCGAGGAGGTGTAGACTGGCTGGTGAAAGGTATGATGCGGCTGAGAGTTCTGTATCGTGCATGTGGCTGGTTGTCGAACTGACGATACTGCCTTCAGCTGATGCAAGTGCTCGTTGGACGAGCAATCCATCCACTGTCGAGGACCGGGAGGCTCCCACTTCTCTGTTTGTGTGCCTTTGGTTGGAGATTTCTTCCGTCGGAGGGTAGTCTTCAACAAGTGCAAGTGATTTCGCCACTCGCTGCTTCGATGATCGCCATCGTTGCTGGGTAACGCAGCCTCAGTTTGGATCCCTGATTCAATAGACAAGACAGCTGGTCGCGGTGTCGTCTGCGTGAACCCTGCTGTTTGCAATGGCGACAACGGTCTTGGTGTCGTCTGCGTGGCTCCTGTCGATGACTCACATGGCAATGGTCGCGGAGTTGTCTGTGTGGATCCCGTCATCTGACTACTCGACGATTGTTGAGGTGTCAATTGCGTGACCACCGCTACTTGATCGCTCGTCGCGGGTCGAGGTGTCGTCTGCGTGCAGCCTGTCATCTGGTCGCGTGGCGAATGCTGAGGTGTCGTTTGTGAGAACTTGATCGCTTGTTCGCGCACTACTGCTGCCGCTATCGCCTCGGTGCTTGTTTCAGCAGTCGTCACGATTCGCCTCGGCGTCAATGTGTTTCCCACCAAAAGTGTTTGAATCGCCATCTCGACATAACTGGACTCTGCTCGCGGTGTCATCTGCGTCGCTGATGTCGTTTGCTGGATGGCGGCTACAATTGACACAGCATCTGTGTTTGTTTCGATAGTAGTCGCGATTCTTGGACTTGCATGATTGCTTCCTGGTAGTGTCTGCATTTCTGAATTCACTGCCACGATGACTGGTCTTGGAGTTGTCTGCGTACCCTCGACCGTTTGCTCGTTTGGAGCGTCGGTATTGGTCATTGCGTCGCTTGTGGTTTGCTGTGGCTTCTTGGACGGCGATGCAAGATTTTGCGCAGGCCGAAACCCTGGTGATCGCAGCCGAGCCTTCCAGATCGCACACAAGAGATTCGCTTCCTCGTTGGTGTCGAGCGGAGCAACAGCCAGGAGCGGCTCGATTTCTCGATAACATGGCACAAGCTGCGACTGCCACAGATCGTCCCAGGATGTAGACCACAGCTTGTTCCAGATGTCGTCCTGCAGACGCGGATCGTTGATGACCTTGTTGACGAGTGCTGAGGTCTGAAGGAATAAGCGTGCCATACGCTGAATTCGATTGATGGCAAAGCGCAGTTTGAACTGGACGTTACCGATCAACTGTCTCGTGTCTGGGTTGCTGCGCATCGGGTGCTCAGCGAAGAGCTCTGCCGATGTCGAGTTGTAATACCACAAGACCCGATCGAATTCGAACGCCTGCCATTGGGCATTCGCCATGATCTCTTCATGGAGGTCGTGCAACTTCATGCCAATGTGTCTCAATAAGTAAAACTCGCGCTCGTAATCCATCTGCTGGATGAGGAACTGCTTCTTGTGTTTGACGGCCGAGCTCAGAGCCGCGTCTTGCTGCTGCATGCGTTGGAACTGAGCCAGCTGCACGGCTTGAACATCTGGTCGTCGCGCGAATGGGACAATCTTGGCGGTGGCTTTCTCGAGATTGTGCCGCGCGAATGTGAGCTCGAAGGGCTTGGCGAGGCAGACCTTGTCGAATACACGACGCAGTTGACGGTACACATCGAGACCCGTTTGGCACGTGGACAGGAATGGAATCCCGTTGATCTCGAAGAATGAGTTTCCCGGCTGAACGAGGATCACATGGTGGAGCAGAGCCTTGTGCTCCTGCGAGATGCCCGCATCCTCTGGCGATAATTTCGCCTGCACAAGCACCTGGAATGGGCCAACAATGAGCGAGAGAGGTGATGGTTGCGCTGCATTCCCGTTCGTTGCGCTTGGACCACCGAACTCCATCGGAAGAGTAACTGGAGTATTTGTCGGCGCGGACCCGGCAGCAAAGCCGTGAAGCTCCATCCTCAAGCCGAAGAAGGACGTGGACGCTCCTGACGGCGGCCATGGTTGAACCAGCCGCACATGATAAATGGCTTTCGGGTTCGGAGCCGGCGCTGTCATGACCGCAGACAGCTGATTGTCATGTCCAAACTGATGCTGTACCAGACAAAACAGCAAAAATAGCGTTCGAAGCGGAAACGGATTGGCATTTTGTGTTTGGGTTGCAAGTAATACAAGGTCGCTCCGATCATTGGGTCGGTCGATCATTGGCTGCAACCGGACCGTGCCTGCGTCGAGCTAATCGTCGATGATCGTTTGCAAGAACTCGAGCACGAGGGACGGACGTACTATTGGCGCCGACGGTGGGGGCGGTGGCGGAACGGAGGCCTTGTCCTTGTCAGGCGATGCGGGGTCCCATGGACTTTTGCGGCGTACGTTGCCTTCTTCGTCGACGAAGGCCTTGGCGCGGGGCGACGGACACTTTGACGTGTGCTCCTTGGTGGTCTCGGCGTCCGGGTCTTCCTCGCTCGCGTCGTACCATTGCTGCGTGCGCTCCTGCAGTTTATGGTTGTTGCTGACGAGCAGCGCGTGCTTGACCTGCTTGATCTCGTACACGAGCTGACTGCGACGACGCTTCGACTCGACGCTCCCGGCCATCAACGCGGCCATGGGGTCCGTCGTGTTTTCCAGTTCCTTCAAAGGATCTGTGTCTTCGAGAAGAATGAACGATGTGTCGACGGCGTTGGAATTAGCGAGCGAACTCAAACTCGGCTGGCGCAGATATTCGACCTTGCCGACAGACGCTCCTTCCAACAGCATGCCTCGTGTGACCGTGCTGGAGCGCCGGAGCACACCGTCTTGGTCGACGAAGGCGGCCGGCGACTCGAGCGTATCACATGCCGGTGTCGATGGCTCGGACGTCTGCTTGGCCTCCATTTCAGATCGCTTTCCACGGTGCTATGGGTGACGTTGGTGAGATGTAGCAGATGCAAAAGTGACCTCCACCGAGAGCTCCGCCACGCCCATGGTACTTGCGTGTTGCTGGCGCTCGGTGCTGAGTTTATGCAGCCGCATCGAGGTGAGCCAAGCCCTCGCATTCTGATCGACGACATATCGCCTATATTTAGCCTTGGCTACCGCATACCTCGATGGCGAGCCGACTTCCGACTGGAGTATTGCCTGACAACCCGACCTTACCGTCTCATCCTCATTTAGCAGTCGACTCTTGGACTGTTCTCACCACCACCACAGACACAAAGTAACAGACACCAATTGGTGCAGTCGAGTCTCATTATCGCATCCGACAAAGCTAATTTGTATCTAGATATGCAATCCTGCCTGGTACCGCTTCTTCAAGCTACACTCGCTATCCGACCGTGACGGTGACGGTCACGTGGTCCGGCGCAACGGAGGTGACGACCTCATCCAGCGATGGGGACACGGTCGTGGTGCTGGACTGAGGCGACACGCTCTCAGTCACCGGCACCGGTCTCCGGCGCAGGTTTCCCTCCGTGTCAATGAACGCGTTCGACTTGGACGGCGTTAGCGCCGTGTTTTGCTCTGTTACGTCGACGACCTCGCGGTCTTGTGCCGATAGGTTGCGCTCGTCATACCAGAGCACGAGTCGTTCTGCGACGTGAGCGTTGGCGTCAGTGAGCTGCTGCTTCTTTTGGAGCTTGATATGTTCTTTGAGCTGGCCGTTGGCCTGGCGCATCATATTGGTTGTCGCCTGGAGCTCAGCGATTTCTCGACGCTGCTCTTCCGCTTCTTTCTCACGCTCATCGCGACTCGTGTGACTCAATTCGTCGTTGGAGACGATGGCGGCGTTGGAGATGGACACGCCGGACTGGATCATGCGGCGCGTGACGCTCTCGGAGCGGCGAGGCACGCCGTCCACATCGATGTACTCGGCCATGGCGTCCAGACTGTCCACATCGGACTTGCGATGGCCGGAGGTTTTCGAGCTGAATTTGACAGGCGACTTGGACGCGACGTACTCGACCGTCATGTTGCCTTCTTTCTTCAGCTGCCACAGTTGAGATGTGCTGCAACGAGTCTGCTCCCTTTGATCGCCACACAACCAACCGTGAAGTGTGCACTGCATTTCACCATTCGACGGTACGCAGAGCTGGTCATGTGGCACAGAAGCGAGGCTAGTGTGGTAAGATTTGAAGCTATTTCCGAAGAAGGACTCGAGATATGTCAGTCGAGGTTCAGTGATGGTGGCTGAGAATCTAGCAACAGTTGGTGATATTCCTCAATCACGAAGGACGGATACAAATCGAGATGCATCCTATCACCAGGGTGAGGTCCTGAGAATACGGCAACGATGGCAGTGTCGCGGCATTTGACCTCTCCATAGCTCGGTTTGAAGTATTATAGCGCAGATTGGGTCGAGGAAGCCGCCGCATGCCTTGCCAAGAGGCTAGGTGGCCTTACTGAGGCTAGTTCCTCGGAGGTCTGCTTCCGCTCTGTCGGTGGATCTTGTGGGCGTGCTGTACAGGTGGATGTTAACATGGTGGTAACAGTGCTTGACAGCCTCAGCATTAGATCGCAAATGCGGCAGTGCAAGTGAGAAACCAGAAGCCTGTAGGCAACAGAAACTCAACATGTATTGCTGAATAAATCGAGGCTACGCCCACGACATTCCTCGTTCGCGTCCTTGGTAGCTGTGGTCGCAGCCCGACACAATCTTCTGCGCTGAGCAGCTCGGCGCTGGATTAGTCACTGCTCGAGTCCGGTTCATGAGAGTCCTTGGACGATCGACGGAGCTTCTTGAGCTGCTTTCGCACGAACCGGATCAGCAACAGGAACATGCTGAGGGACAGTCGGTCGAATGGTATGCGGTGGTGTCGGAGCCAATTCACAAATGAAGGATTCACTGCTGCTCAGCAGACTGCTGCCTTCAACCCCCGATCTTCATTGTGAACCCATTCCATCGACGTAATCCTCCCACTTCAAATAATGGCTTCGGTTTACGCCCAGATCATCTTAATCTTGTGCGGTTGTCCCACTCTCCCTATCCCAGCCAACCGCGCATCGCCAAATTTGCAGTTTCGAAGGCGCCACTCCTTCGACACCAAACGTCCCAGTGAGAAATTAGCCAGAATATCCAAGACCAAGCAATGGAAGTGTTCAGATTTCTTGCTGGCATCACTGAACCATAAGCGAAGAGAAATAGTCGGAAAGTGCCGCTTGGATCTTCTTGGCACCCGCAGGAGTTGCGTCCAGCCACGACTCGTCCAGCTGCGATGCAGAGAGCACAGAGCCGCTCTGAACCATCCCAGGATTCGACGGCTCGCTATTCGGCGATTCGACATGGATGCGCTGGAGCACGGACGATACGAACTCAGCCGTGACAGCGCCAGAGTGATCAGATTTGTAGAGCATTCCAGCTTGCATGTCGTCTTTGTCGGCGAGAGCAATCCTTTTCCCTTCACCATCGCCATCGGAAGTGGGATTGGCTGCTCCAGGTACCAACGTGGACCAGATAGAGCGAAGTCGAACTATGATCTGTGACGGATCAGCTCGAGCTTGTTCGCGAGCAGCGTGTTTGACTTGCAGCGTTTTGACGGCTTCATCGTCCACACGCTTGAGGTGATCCATCGTCTCCACCATGGCTTTCCAGCACTCATTCATTGAGCAAGTCTGTGGAACAAACGAGCACACAGCCTTGGCAACTTGAGCGAGCTGAGAATGCCTATCGTCGTCCTCGAAGTCACTCCAGAACAGCAACGGGTCATTTGTCATGACGGCATTCCACACGCCGGCGTCGCTAAAATCGCCTTCTCGCTTGACGTAGCTGTTGAACGATCGAAGGAAGCTCGTCTCGTTGAATCCCGGGATGAATGAGCTAGCATACTGCAATGCCAAGCTGCGAACCTTGCGGAGACCAGTGGTCGAGAGTCCAACGCCATGTACGCGTGGATCCAGAACCAAACAAACGAGCGCGTGGTCGTCCACGGAGTGCTGTACCGAATGGAGGAAGCATCGCGTGAATGAGGCTTTCCGTCCGGACGCGCCATCGATCAGGGGCGAGCGAGCAACGCAGCCCAGCATCCAGATCCACGCTGATAGGAACTGGCCGGACGTCACAAGCGGCAGTTCGCTCGCTACGGCGAGGTAGTTGAGCGGCATCAGCAGCTGATCGACCAGCGCGAGGGTCGGCCACGTGGATGAATCCGCCTTGATCGATTCGGGATTGATCGCGTTGCCTGGCAAACACTGACGGTTTAACTCTTCCCACACGGCGCTGTGATCGACTGCACGCTGGAGTGGAAGCGCCAGAACGCGGTTCACGTTGGCACACCCAGCGACGATCGACAGCCAGTTCGTCTTAGTCGGCACGTACAGCGCTGGTTGAGACGCTGATGGTGCAGTCGAAGGCCCTTGCTTGTCGACCCATTCGCGCACTAGTGTTTCCCGCAGCACCGGCAAGTCTCGCACAGCACGCAACATCCTGTCGACTGTTTCGATCGAGTCTTGGACTGTTCGCTCGGAGTGGGCCACCAAATCCCGCAGCAGCTGCAACGACAGTCGAGCGAGGCAACGGCCAACCAATGACGACCGCAGCGGGTGTGTAGTCGCGTAAGAAGCGTCCGAAACTGCTTTAGTCCATGACGGATCATCTGGTCGTGCAGCGAAGCACACGTGGGAACTGGTGGCAGGGGGGACTTGCAACTCTAACTTGAGCTGATCAATACGCTTGAAACACACCTGAGGGTCATAAATCGGTCGCGAGTCCAGCAGGAACGAATCTCGTGCGTCGGTAACCACCACAAACGAGGTCCACACTCCGTTCTCAACCACCCGCTGATCCAACACGAACGTTAGGTGCTTGGCTCTAGCGACCGCCTTGCGCATAGCCGCGTATGTCGATCTCGCCAATCGCTCGACCACCTCACTCGAACCGGTCAACACCTGCGACGCCGCGGGCATCAGCGAGTCCACCGATTCGCGGAAGAGCTTCCCGTCCAACAGCTTGAGCGGCACATCGGCGGCCAGCAGCGCGAATGCCAGGCGGTCCTGGAACCTTTCGACTCCAGGGACAGGAGATGTCAGAACAGCGGCGTCCGGTTTCCGGCGCTTGGGCTGCGGAGTCTTATTGACGGCAGCAGTTGCAACAGCACTCGGCGCTTCGCCGTCGACCGAGACATCCTTGGCGCCTTGCTCGATCACAAGGTGGTAGGCGTCGCGAACAGCGGGCGGCGCGGCGCTGCACAGGTGCGCGAGGTGGTGCTTCATGCGGTTCTTGTCCTGGTTGAGTCCCGAGCCGCAGTAGACGCACTGCATGCGTTTGTAGTTGCGCGTCGGGTCCTGCGGCACCTCCGCATAGTGCTGGTAGATCGGTCCGCGCTTGCGTCCGGAGCCCACGCTGCCCCGCTTCCGCGTTGCCAGAGGCGGCTGCTGAAGTGACGAAGGGCGGGGAGCGGCGGCAGGAGCCACGAATTGGCGCTGAGGCGCTGGTGTGCCAATCTGAGCATTCGAGTCTCCCATGGCTCAGCTGGTAAGAATCACGAGAGGGGAAGAAAATGATTGGGGAGAGGAGTTATCGCCACTTGTTTATGGATCAAAATTTGGAATTATCGTAATATAGCCGTTATGTTAAGAAAAATCTCAACTTCAACTTCAACGCATCAGTGGCTGAGCCGGATTAACCGCATCGTTCTAGCTGTTGTCCTCTTCGCTGCATTATGGAGTTGGACTCGCACTCACTCCCATGAACGCACTACACGCTGATGTCCAGTCGTGAAGAGGGCTTGAATCTGTTGGTACAGTATGGGCAACCATGAACTTGTCGAGGCGGCAATGCAGCGCATATCCTCCCAGTGCCAGCTCCGTGAACTTGACGAGAGAGATGGCATCAGTGATGCCAAGAGTTGCCCGTGTTCGCTGCTTTGAATGCTCGACGAGGGTAGTGAAGTCGCTAGTTGTCGATTCGGCGACGATGGTACCATCGCTGCCAGGGAACAACTGAGCTGCCACTAGTTCGAGGCGGTCCCACAGAAGCCGATAAATCTTCTTGAGAATACCGCTTTCCCAATCCTGGTTCGTTTTGCAGTTGTCAATCCAGTTCTTCATCTCGGATATTGCCTCTCTCAAATGAGACAGCGATACTTGCATCTTATCATGATTCGTTTCGTCGCGTTGTCCCTCGTGTCCACCAGCAAGCTTCTCGAACTCGTCCACCACTGTCATGATTAGCATACGATCGGCCGGTGTGGTCTTGCACATGCGCTCGATCATTGTCCACACCTCGCCCGAGCAGTTGCTGGGCCGTTGAGGCAGGATGTGCTCCTTCGTAACATGGTGTTTGACTGTTTTGTTATCAAAATCACCCCACGGCAGGTTGTGTAGGTCGCCACTCGTCACTCGCAGCGCTTCGATGATGCACATCCCTAACGAATAAATGTCAGACGCGAACGTCGGCCTCTGCCCGAGGATACACTCTGGAGCCACCCAGTGCCACGCCCCACTGAGCAACATCTCTGTTGAGTTATCGCCGAACACACCACTGAGTCCAAAATCAGTCACCTTCGCCCTTCCGTCACTCCCAATCAGGATGTTGTTGCATTTCAGATCGCCGTGGACAATCCCACGCGCGTGCAAATACTGCACTCCGAACGCAGCCTCGAGGAGTTTTGGCCACAACTCGTCTGAATGCTCGCGCAAATATTTGTCCAACGTCCCATTTGGCGCCAGTTCACACACGAAGAATGGTCGCCCAACGTGGCACGCGCCAAATAGTCGCACCACATGTGGGTGGCTCAGCCCGAACCAAATGTCCACCTCGTGCTCGAACATCCGCCGCATCTCGCGTTTCTTGTCGGCATTCGCTGCGTGTTCAGGGGCTATATCGAGTTTCTTGACCACAACATCCGAGTCGAGCCACTTTGCCTTGATGACACTACCGAATCCACCCTCTCCGAGTATCGTCATTTCGTTCATTTCTAGCTCGAACCACGGAATGAACCACTCCGGCATAGTCGCATGGTGCACATCTTCGAGGGACTTGGACAAAATCTCATCGTGCGTCTTCTGCAGTACTGTGAGCTGCTCTTCCGTGTATTTCCCATCTGCGTTATCCATCTCTGTCCTCAAAATGGCAACAAACGCCGAACGATCCTCCTCCGAGTCGACCGAACTCAGCATCACACATGCTTCTGACGCCTCAGACACGAACATCTCGACTTGTTCTCTGCATAAACGTTTCCACTCCGTCTCTCGTGTCTCGGGATCACATTTCTCAGGGCAAACAAGCTGAAGAAATTGGGTAATTTGTCGATGCAATCCCTGGACGCTGTGGTCTCTGGCTCGCGTTGCCGACAGTCGACAAACTCGATTCTGCTTCGCCATGATTTCAAGGGTATGTAAGCATTTCTTCAAGAGGTCAAGGAATCGCTGTAGTGTTGACTGTAGATGGCTCTCCACTGTCAGAGTAGCGTAAATCAATGCTAGCTTGTCGCACATTTGCTGATAGTAGTCATTCTCGCTCTCCTTGATCAATCGTTGCAGCTTGGTCCATGAAAAACTCGTCTCACCGTCATTGATATTTTCGAAAATGTCTAACGTTATCCTTGGGGATGGCTCGGGCTGAGTTGAATGCTGTGTGAGCATTGCAGCTTCTATCTCGGCAATTTGTTCGAGCTTGTTTACTACTGCTGGTATCTCCAGTCGCGCGCGCGGATCATTGCAATACATTGCCTGCACCAACTCCTCCTGGTATTCTGTAAATTCCAACTTTTGACTGAATTTTAAGTGATCAGTGGGACAGTTTTCCCTCCAGAATTCCACATGGTCATCACTAAGCCAAGCAAATGGGACCTTTCTCGATACAGCTTCAATCATGCACATACCCAACGAGTACACATCCGATGCGAGCGAGATCTGTTCGCCCTTCAACCTCTCGGGAGCCGCCCAACGCACCCAATCACCAGATGCGTGCAGTCTCCCCTCTGATGCTGACGAACTCAATCTGAACCCCGACAACTTCGTCAACCCGTCATTCCCAATTAAAATGTTGCTCCCACGAAGATTGCCATGAACAATCTTGCGCTCGTGAAGGTACTCCAATCCCAGCGCCGCCTCGTATAAATACTGCCACGGAGTACGATATTCGGCAGGCAACGACTCGAGATACTCAGGAAGCGATCCTTTGCTCGCGTACTCACAAACAAAAAGGTGATGGGTGGCGTTGCAGACCCCGTATAGCTTGAGGACGTTGGGGTGCCGCAACTGGTGCCACAATCGCACTTCGTCAACAAATGCAGCGCTGGTAGCGTCGTCAACAAACAGCTTGACGACCACGTCGGCGTCCAACCACTTGCCGCGATAGTTTCCACCAACATTTCCATGATTGATGAATGGTTCAACCTCGATCTCGAACGGTGCAATGAGCCAGCTGGACGGTATATTGGAGCGTCGCGCCATGTGTTCATCAGCATGCTCGGTCGTCATCCTCGGATCCTTGTATCTAACGAGCGGAAGCAGAAGCTGAACAACTTCGTGGCGACCGTGTTTAGTTGCTACTGAAAGAGCAGTATCACCGTCACTGGTTGTTAAAGCCGTGTTAGCCTTGCAATCCACGAGAAATCGGACCACGTCCAAATGGCCGCCACTGGCAGCCAGCATAATCGATGTCCAACCGTTACTGTCGCGAGTATCCACATCCGCTCCACCATCCACGAGATATCGCACCACGTTCAAGTTCCCTCCACTTGCAGCCTGACTGAGCGGCGCCACATCACCTTTGCCGTGAGCATTCACGAGAAATTGTACCGTGTCCAAGTGACCACCGCTGTAAGCGCTTATGATCGGCGTCCAACTGTCATTGCCGCTAGCATCCACAGCCGCTCCACTTTCCACGAGTAAGCGAACCATATCCAAGCGTCCGCTACGTGCAGCCTCCATAAGCGGCGTCCAACCGCAGTTGTCTTTAGTATCCACGGTCGCTCCGCTATCCACGAGAAATTGGACCACATTTAAGTGGCCGCAATAGGCAGCATGCCCAAGCGGCGCCCAACTGTCGCTGCCCTTAGCATCCACGGATGCTCCGTGTTCTACGAGATACCGCACCACATCCAAGTGGCCGTCACGGGAAGCGTTCATGAGCGCCGTCTCCCCTCTGATGCCATGCGCATCTATGGCCGCTCCATGCTCCATGAGAAATCGCACCACATCGATGTGACCGCCGCCGACAGCCTGCCAGAATGGCGCTTCTT
The DNA here is from genome assembly GCA_003413675.1 of Phytopythium vexans. Taxonomy (NCBI): domain Eukaryota; phylum Oomycota; class Peronosporomycetes; order Pythiales; family Pythiaceae; genus Phytopythium; species Phytopythium vexans. Next base: position 430,214 of record QLOC01000016.1, on the reverse strand, counting down.
CAATGTTGTCATGTGCGTCCACGAGAAAGCGAACTACGTCCAAGTGTCCGAGACTTGCAGCCAACATCAATGGCGTCTGCCCGTTACTGCTGTGATGATCCACGGTTGCTCCACTTTCCACGAGGAATCGCACCACGTCCAAGCGGCCGTCACGAACAGCCCAAAAGAGCGGTGTCCTCCGAGCATCACTAGTGCTAGCATCTACCGAAGCTCCACTCTCCACAAGAAAGCGAGTCACATTCAAATGGCCGCCACGGACAGCATATATGAGCGGCGTCCACACATCACTGGCGCTGGCATCCACTGCTGCTCCACGTTCCAAGAGATATCGCACCACATCCAAATGGCCTCCACTCGCAGCACAAATGAGTGCGGTCCAACCTTCATTGTCATGAATATCCACGATCGCTTTGCACTCCACGAGAAACTGCACCGCGTCCAAGTGGCCTCCACCAGCAGCACAATGGAGCGGTGTCTGACCGCGATCACCTGTCACGTCAACACTCGCACCCGCGCTCACTAGCTGCTCCACCTGCACGACATCTCCCTGTCCCGCAGCTTCCAGCAACTCCATCTTCTCAACGTGAATTGATCGTCCGCCTTGATCCGCTACTGATCACAAACTCGTTGCCCAACATCTCCACCGCCAAATCCAGACGGCAAGATCTTGCCGTTTCCTCATTTCTTCCACTCACCACTGGGTGTACCTTCCGGGCGATGGATTGGCCAGAGCACTCGTTGCTCTGACAACCATCCTGAACTGAAATGGATACCCTCGATCTGCCACAATACTGTACAGTCTGCAGTGCACACATCTCAGCTCGACAGCATCGCATTGAAGATTTAAAGTTATACATCGATGCAATCGCGGATTGCTACCGTGGCCAGCAGCTTGCCTCACGGCTCGACGATTAGCGAGAACATGAGATCGAGACACGGTAAGCACAGTGTTTTGCTGTTTATGCAAATATCATCACGCCAATGTAATGCAACATCAACTGCAACACGATCAAGGCTTGGCGGCGGCGTGGAGGAACCCGCGCACCGCCGATTCGATGCGCGCGACACCAGTGGACGACAGATCGAGCCAAGAGACGTCCATCTTGGTGGCGTTCGAGGGCTGGTTCGCCTCCACGACAGCCGCGTCCTGCTCAAGCGAATCGTCGAGAGACTGTAGCAGCGCCGCGATCGACTCGTGCTCGTCGACCTGTCGCACCTCAGCGTTGACACTGTCCACCGCGACAGCTTCGAGTCCACGGGTCTCGACACTCGCCAGCAGACCGGAGAACTTGGCCAGCACCGCTTGGGTTCGCTGCTTCGCGTCGCCATTCGCCAGCGTGTAGCGGATCTTGGCGACCGTCTCGCTCGGCGGCGGCTCGACAGCTCCACGCCGACGAGGCGAGGCGACGCGCGGCGGCGAAACGTGGCTGGCCCAGTGCGACTGAAGCGAGGACGCCTGCGGCACGAACGAGCACACGGCTTTGCCGACGAGCGCGAGCTGCGCGTGGGCTGCATCGCTCTCAAAGTCGCTCCAGAACTGCAGCGGGTCGCTCGTGTTGGCCGCGTTCCACACACCATCGTCGCCAAAGTCGCCCTGCTGCTTCATGTAGTCGTTGTACGCGCGCAGGAAGCTAGTCTCGTCCAGATCCGGCAACAGCGCCTGCGCAACGCGGACGGTGACTCCTCTCGCACGCCGGAGTCCCGAGCCAGAGAGACCCGCTCCCTGTACGCGCGGGTCGAGCACCCAACTCGCAATGTGGTGGTCTTCAGCGTACACAGCGAGGCGGCTGAAGAAGCGGTCGGCAAGCTGTGTCTTCTTCGTCTCATCGGACAGCAGCGGCGATTCCATGGCGAGCGAAAGCGCCAACGTCCACAACGAAAGGTACTGTCCTGCCGTCGTGATCGGCAGCTCACTCGCGGCGGCGCACACGTTGAACGGCTCGAGCAGAGCTTTGACGCCAGAAAGAGACTTCCAGAACGAGTCGTCGGCCACCACGTCCTTCAACCGGGACAGCTCAGTGCTTTCGGCAACAGCCGCGCGCGCAGACTCTTCAGTGAACGCAAACCGGACGCGCTTCTCCAAACGCACGAGCTGGTGCACCGCGGTCGCTACTGTCGACCAGTCAGCCACGGACAGACGCTCGCCATCGTAGCGCCACCCCCCATCGCTCTCGATCTTGACGGGTGCGACTGCCATGGCACGCTCCAAGTCGGGTGATGAAGTCAGCGCCGTCGCGAGCGCCAGCGCGTCAGCGACGCACTCTCCATCGTCAGTAGCCTGCATCACCACGTCCTTGAGCAGCAACAGCGACTGCTGCGCCAAGCAGCTGCCGACCAACACGAACGGGTTGGCGCTCGCCGCGCGCTCGCCGTCGTCCAACACAGGAGCAGGCGCCTGTTGCAGGTCACGCAGCAACGCTCGCACTTGTGCAAACACACCGTCCGTCGCGTCGCTACACAGGAACAGCTTGGTGCCCTCGGCGAACGGCTGCGATTTTACGACAGCTTCGAGCTCACTCACCGTCTCAGCCGTGCGGTTACTAGTGCTGTCGATTGTAGTACGCGTGTGCAGCAGGAAGGAACGGCGCCACTCGTCGACGGCCACGAACGCGGTCGTGTCCGCCTGCGAATGGTCCACCAGCAGGGTCGCGCACGTCACTTGCTCCAGCGCGGCCGCCGTCTCTTGATCGTACTTGGCGCCAAGCCGCGGGGCCACGATGCACGTCGCGCGCGCGGAGCTCAGCGGGAACTCGGAGCCAGCGGCTGCGAACCCATCAGGTCGCAGCGTCGCGAGCGCCGCCTGGAACTGCACGTTGTCCAGGAAGGACCAGTCGGTGCCCGTGGCCACGATAGCGCCAGTGATCTGGTCCTCGAACGTCTGCAGCACCTGCAGCTGGTCGCGCGCGGGCTTGGCGAGCTTCACCTCCTTCTTGACGCCATTCTCTCCAGGAACACTCGCCTTCTTGGCTCGCTTGGTCGCGCGTGGAGCAGCAGCCCCCGCAACCTCGCTGGCCTCAATCTGCTGCGCATACTCGGCCTTGATCGAGGCGGGTGCCGCACCGCACTGGGTCGCGATGTGCTGCTTGAGTCGCGCGCTCAGCTGCGGCACGTCGGCGCCGCAGAAGGAGCAGATCATGCGCTTGCCGGCTCTATCGTCGGTCGCCTCGGCGTCCGAAAAGTGGCTGTACACCGGCCCGCGCTTGCGACCGGACTGCATGCGCTGCGGCTGCGTCGTGGCCACGGGCGGGAGGCCCACCACCGGCGGCGTGGAGCCATCCACGACTGGGAACGGCGGCGGCGGCAGTCGCTGTGCGCGGAAGATCTCGGGCCATTCCGGGTGCTTGATGCGCAGGTGGGTCATCAGGTTCGTGTAGCCTGTACTGGCGTTCTGCGTATACGTGTTCCAGCACAGGCGGCACCGGTGGCGGTTCGGCCGGCCGTTGGGCGAGAACGCCGGCACCTGCGGCGATGGCGACTCGCCCGCGTCGTCGCTCGGGGCCGACCGCTTGCGGCGGCGTCCACCGCCCGGCGCGTCAGCCGTCACCGCCGCGTCCTCGAGTGCCGCCTCGAAGAAGAAGTGGCAGATCTCGGCGTTCGTCGGCGCCAGGGCCATCGCGGCGGCCGCCGTTGGCGCGGGGGTCGAGCCTGCAGACGTCGCCATGAAGCGCGGGAAACACAATTGATTTTGCGTTTCGTATGGAGCGCGTGCGTTTTATCAATGATTGTTGGGTGGAGCGCGGGGGGAGAGAAACTCGGCTGGAGCGGAAGCAATAATTGTATGCGAGTCAATTCTGAATTGAAGGCGATTCAAATCGGCACTCTTTCGGAAACAGTGACAGTACCCGACGCTTCAACGTGAGCTTCTTGCTCGCCAAGAGCCGCAACGGCCCGAGTCTGGAGGCGCTGGCCAGCCTCGTGGCCACGCACGCGCGCTGAGCGGCTCGATATTGGCTCGATTGCCGCCCAGACCCCTTGCTCTCCTGCTCTGCAGTGTATTGGCACTACCCACCCAGCTCTGTCTCTTCCAACAGGGTTCCATCCCATTCAACTTCAACTTCAACTGGATATGGGTCAACAGCATTCCAAAGACTCGTCGCCGTGCTGCTGCTGCTGCTGCTGTGGGTCACTGCCACTCTGGCTGAAGAGCTCTCGAACTCCAGCGGTGACTCCTGCGGGCTCCATGCAAGAGAAGAAGCCGTCGCCCACCAAGCAGCCGCTCGTGGTCGAGGACGAGAGCTGGAAGCAGTGGAGCTCATTCCACATGATCCACCACCCGCCGGGCGGAGCTACGGCCGCCGCTGCCTACCGCCCGCCAGTCTACGTGAGCGCGCCAACCAAAGCCGAGGCCGTCTGGGACCTGTGATCTCCATTTCATAGTCACACTGTATCCTAACGCCATGCTAACGCTGCTTACTCCGACATCATTTACCGCTCGTTCTCGTCGTCCCTGTCCAGACTCTCGCGGAACAGCGCCGAGCGGCTCGATGCACGGCGTCCAGCCACCGACCCGTACGAGTCCATGGCCGAGCGCAGCGAGCGGCTCGAGCTTGAATTTTCGTCGCCGCTCGGCGAGTCGACACAGTACGATGCCTCCGCATTTGCTTCTGCTTGCGCGTCTAGTTCCTCCTCTTCGTCCTCTTCGTCCTCGTCGTCATCTTCCTCTCGTTTCTCTTGGTCGTTCTCGTCCAGGTCCCACGGCGTCTTCCGCACGTTCGGAGACGACTCGTCGCTCTCGTCGTTCTCGTCGCCAATCGAGAGCGAGCAAAAGGGGTCCGGGCTGCTCGCAGGTCGCACACCGTCCTGCATCTCGAGCAGCCACGCGTCTGTCACGATCGTGCCCTTGCTGTCGACGCCGATCTCGCCCTCGTCCAGCAGTTTGTGCTGCAGCGAGCCGTCGCCGATCGCGGACGAGCTGCGGCTGCCGTTCGAGCAGCAGCACGAGCTGCAGGCGGCTCCCATGTGCGACGCCGCCTCGGCGACTGGACAATAGAACAGTCGGTTCAAAGAGCCGCGAAGTTCGTATTGACGCCACCCACCCCAAATAAATACCCTCGCATGAGTCTGATCTACCCGGGCTGCTTAGCCAAAGTGCTTGAGCTTCTTGGAGGGCGAGTCGAGCACCTCGACGAGCTTGGGCTTGCGGTTCTTGGGCGGCAGCTTGTGCTTCCAGAGCGTGCAGTTGGCCAGGTACTTGGGACACTTGTCGTGGCGGTTGGTGCCGCGGCACTTCTCGTTGCCCGTCTTGCTGAACCCTTCGCACCAAGTCCACTGGTAGTGCTCGCACGACCGGACCTTGGAGCCCTCGAACGCAGTGGGAACCACGCGGACGATCACTGGCGCCACGTCCTCCATGAGCTGTCGCTCCAGCGCCGTGGGGACGAATGATTGGCCCTGCTGCGCGCACAGAGCTGAATGCGCGCGTCGCTTGGCCTCGGTGCACCGGTTGCAGATCTGGAACGAGCTCATGAACCGCTCGAGGTCCACAAAGCCCGAGTTATTCGGATCCATGAGCTTGAACAGGTGCAGTGCGTCCTGCGACACCGCGCCATTGCCGTTGGCACTTGGCGTGGCGTTCGAGGTCGCATTTGCGGACTCGTCCTTGCTCTGGTGGTGCTGCAGCAGCTGGTGGAACGTTGGCAGCGTGAGCAGCTTGGAGCTCGGGTCGCAGAACTGGTGGAAGATCTGCACGAGCTTGAAGTCGGCAATGTCGGGCGTGATGGCGAGCTTACCGCCCTTGGTCGTGCTCGCATTGGCGGCGTTGATGGCGCTGTTGACACTGGCGACGACTGAGAGCTTCGGCTTGAGCGGCAGCTCGCCGTTGCTGCTCATCGCGCGCTGCAACGGCGCGATCGGCACGCCGTACGTCGTGTTGAGCTTGCGAATCGTGTTGAGCGCGGCCGCCGAGTTGACCATGGCGAGCGCCGCCGCCGACATTTGGTTCTGGATGAGCGACGCCTTGAGCGCGGGCGAGAGTGTGTCCGTCGTGAGGAACGGGTTCTGCGCTTGCTGCGGTCCGACAGGGAGACTGGGTGGGGTGAAGTAGTTGGGCATAGGTGCAGTCGGGGTCGGCGCGATCGGGAGCGCTGGCGAACCGTTAAAGACATTCGTTGGAGGCACCGAGATCCGCAGAGGACTTGGACTTGGCAGCACGGAGGCGAACGGCGACGGCACCACGCCAGTGCGGTGCACCGCTGGAGAGTACAGTGAGTTGAACAAGCTGACGACGTCAGGGATGTCATCCGCCGAGACGGTCGGGGACGGCAGAGCGGGCGGGATGCCGTCCTCAGGCAGACTCGAGCAGTTGAGGCCGGTGAGGATGGATGGTGACGGCACAAGGGCCGCGACTTCTTCATCTGACAAGGTCGACATAGAGAACTCGGACACGTCCGACAGGAAGAGCGGGTCGCTGTCGGCTTCGTCGTCTCCTTCGTCGCCATTGCTCTCCGCTTCCTCGTCGTTAGACGCCTCGTCCAGCTCGTCCATGGTGATTATTTGGGCTTCGCTGATGCGGCGCTTGGTGCGCGGCGAGTAGGTGGGTGTCGCCAGCAGCTTCCTTCTGGTCGCCAGCAGCGCTGGGTCAGCGACCAGCTTCGGCTTCGGCCGAACTTGAACGGTGCGATCCGGGGAGTGGAGGCCTGAGATGGTCGCCCACTGCTCGGGAATGGCTTCACACTTGATATCTGTTGGACACCAGCTCTGAGCAGAAGCACTGGGGTCGACTTTGAGAGGCTGGTGCTCCGCGTCGTCGACCAGCGGCTGCAGCTCATCAGCGTTCAGCAGGTCGTGCGTATCGTCGCCGATCGGATGCTGAGCGATCGCCCAAAGCTCTGCGAATCACAGCAAGTTAGAAACATGAACTGAAATACACGATGGTCAAAGAGGCAATGTACCGTCGTCCACGTCGTCGTTGGCGATGCTAAAGAAGTCGTCGAACCCGAGCAGGTCGTTGTCCAGGTCTGGCACCGACGCGAACTCGCGCGCAGCTAGCATACCGAATGTGGGAGATGTCCTGCCGCGCAATCCGGCTTGTGGGTCGAGTTGGCTTCTGAATTCAGATCACAGCGACGCGGCAAGAGCTTACTATCGAACGAGTGTGAGCTGTAAATAGAGCCCGCCCCATCGCTTGAACCTGGGGCAGATGCTTCACGGAAGCGCAGCGCAAGCAACGTAGCTATTGTTGGCTCACCGGCTGTGTGGCCAGCAGCGGCGCCGAGCTCATGCATGAGGCTTCATGAGCGTGCGCACTTGTATTTTTGGCTAAACATGCCAACTCAAATGGCGGCTATTTTCACTTCAACTCAGCCCGGTTTCGGACCGCTTCAACGATCACAGGCAGAGATCCTAGATCGCAAAGTACCGCAACCAACACTCAGCTCGAGCCGTTCACGGTCGCTCCTGGCGCTGAATCATCGATCATGCCAGCAGCTAGCACGTTGAAGTGATGCGGCTGAATATTTGACAACGTCTCCGCAAGCCACTGGCAGCGAACCTGTAGGCTTCAGTGGGTCGGCGTCGCGGTGTCGTCGGCGGCTGATCCGCCGACTCATTCGCGCCAACCGCTGGCTCCCTCGATTCTCGCGTGGCGGCGGCGTCCCACCTGCGCCGTGTGCGCCGTGACGAAATGTCCCCAAGCTGAGGATTGAGTGAGTGGTTGTGCGGACTGTGGTACTGGCCCCATGAACCTCGACGTGGCCGTGGGATCCGCTTGGTGCTGGACATGTCGCCGAAAAAAGGGAACCTCCGATAGTCTATGAAGATCCGGGCTTCACCAACTTGAAGCCGCCAGTGAGAGGCAAATGTGCGCAAAGTCGTTGTTGACCTCTAATAGTGCATATAAAGTGACAGGCATGTGTTTTTCAAAATGATTTCTGGATTTGCAATTCAGTAGCAAATCAAGGAACTTCAAACTTGATACCAAAAGGGTGTTCGAGCGAAGATGTGTCCCACTGAAACAGTCTCTCTATCAAACATATATATTGAACCTACTCATTTGAAGACGATTTCGACCGACTGTGGCAAGAGCGCAAATGAGGAATATCCAACCGGGATCGTTCCATCTGATATCGCAGTGGCGCGAAGCCACCTACTTATCCACTCAGCAACCACTCAAAAAGAGTATTGCCACGGTTGTGTCGGATATTCTCACCGAAAAAAGAGCGAATCACCACCCTATAACCACAGAATTCGGCGGCGACTTGGGGCGAGCTGACGTCCTTGGGCAGCCAGCCAGCCCCTCCTTAGGCGTTGCCCTGCCTGTCACGAGCCAGAATCGTGTCCCTTGGCTGGTCCGACTCGCAGGCAAAGCGTCCACTTCAGACACCCCCAAGTGAGTGTTGGTACGGCTCAGCCCTCCCCTCATGGCTACCTACGGGGCGTGTCGCTCACCGTGGTGAGCCGACCGCGATTGACGAGGATGGTCGTCATTGTGCTTTTCGCCTCATCGACCATGAGCCACAACAACGTGCCAGAGGAGCTGCGATGCACATACCGGAGCAAGCCGTGTCCGAACGAGCGCGCTCGCAAGCGCAACGGTACGCCGCACAAGCTCTGCCAGGAGCACCGCATCAAGGCCAACCAGAACCAGCGCAACATGGCACGGCGGCAGCGCGCGCGCCGCGAGAAGGAACACAAGCCGGACGCGAGCGACGAACTACTCAATCGACTGCTCTTTGAGGAGGACCGCGACCTGGACGACGACGCCGACGTCGATGAATGGGGGCTGCTCGCCATCGAACCGCTCGACGGCCCTGTTGAGCTCAAGCCCGAGGACCTCGAGGCGCTGCAGGTGCTCTGGGACAAGCAGTTCGGCAGCTAAAGACCTCCAATTTTGAAGCCACCAACAGCCACCGACATTGGCAAGTTCCACCGCCCTCGCGGAGCGGTATGAGTCTCCTGCATTTCGGACCCAAGAAACGCATTGTTCATCGCTGTCGCGGCCACCACGGCCCGCCGACAGCACCTGCATGGTATATTATCGTGGCCCATAGGCAGTTTGTAGTTCCCCACAGTACATGTTGTAACAACCAGACAAGTAAACAGCAGCTCGAGCAGCAAACATGAACGTCAAGGAGCGCAGCTGAGTCCTATCCGGTCGTAATGGCACGCAGCCACGCAGCCATCATCAATCAAGTCCTCCAAACCGGCTGGAGGCCCGATTGAACTTGGCGATTTGCGGGCTGATGGCTCCGGTGCAGGCTCGAGTTGACGCGAGCGCCACCCGTTTACACGATCTTGTCGAGCCGTTGACGTGCCTCGAGTCAGCTGGCACACAGGACACAATCCGGCATAGGGCGAAGCAACTGCGTGGCCAGCGGTTGCCTCTGCAGCTGACGATGCCATGACAGTCTGCTCTTCTCCGGCCACAGTTTGACTTGCGAAATGGATTTGAGGCCTCCTTCCAGCTGCCGCGTCGCGAGCCAACTGGGTCGATCTGTCACGTGGCCATCGGACCATGTCCCTGCCATGTCGCGGGATCACCGTTTGGCATTTTCAGCTCGATCATAACCTCGATTTGCACGTCGAGTCGCCAGAAGATTGGAATGATAATACCATATATAGTCACTGATTGCAGTCATTGCCGACATTGCGTGCGTATGGCCGCCTGTCACGTCACGTGGCCGGATTGCTCACTGACCACCTCTCACGTCGCGCGGCCATCTTCACATCGCCACATCCTTCTCCATGACGCCGCCACCTGTATGTCACGCTAACTGACTGGCAACGCCTGGGAGCGCAATGCCACACTGCCGGCGCCGTAGGGTTCCGCCGCCGTCCCAGCGCGAACTGGCGACCAGTGACAGTTCGCCAACTCCCTGGCATGGGCGGCGGTCACGACGCCGTCGACCCCCATCAGACTGCACCAAAGTAGCTGTCCGCCCGCCTGCTCGACCAGCCCAAGTGTCAAACGGTCCGACGCGTCAGGGCGGGAGGGCTGCCGACTAGTTCCATAGCGGTTCCGAGATTCCAAGGGCCAGTCGCCGACGATGCAGCACCCGGTGAGTGCCACTCGACCGTCCGCCTGTCGACCTTCTCTATGGTCGGTAGGTCAGAACCCTGACGGCCGTGCGTTCCAGTTTCTCGAGCAGAAAGAAGACGCCGGCGAGGACGATCACCGCTCGGCCGCTGCTCCCTCTTCAGCGGGCGATGGGGCGCTGCCCCATTCTCGTATTCACCGCTCGAGGCCGAGCATGGCCGAGAGCCACAACCACGGCCACCCGACGGCGACCGTGCCGGACGAGCTGCGGTGCACGTACCGGTCCAAGCCGTGTCCGAACGAGCGCGCGCGGAAGCGCAACGGCACCTTCCACAAGCTCTGCCAGGAGCACCGGCTACGCGCCAACGAGAACCAGCGCAATATGCAGCGGCGGCTGCGCGAGCGGCGCCGCCAGGAGCTCGACCAGGCCGAGCGGAGGTCGCTGGACGACTCGGCGCCGCTGGACGAGGACGCCGACGTGGACGACTGGGGGCTCTACGACATTGAGCCGCTCGCCGAGCCGGCCAACCTGCAGCAGGAGGACCTCGAGGCGCTGCAGCTGCTCTGGGAGCGGAAGGACCGGCGGCCGTGAGCCTGGTGGCCGGCCGACCGGCCGACCGGACCGGCGGCAGTGGTTAGATCGAAAGCGGTAGACTTGTGTAGAAGGCTGTACGATAAAGCGAACGACAAGTGGGAAATTTTTAGAGCGCCATTCTAGCGACAAGTGACACATAGCACAACGGATACTTACAGGACGACAAGTGCTACTAATACTTAGAAGGACAACGGCCACGTACGCCGCGGAGGCTGCTCCATGGCCGGCAATCCGATGATGCGCGCGGCGTGAGCTGACAGAGCGCGGGCCAGTTGACCAGAGAGCAGGGGCAGCCATCGCCGCGCTCCTCCTCTCGCCGCAACCGAGCGTGGCGACACGGCGCTCGCTGGCCGCGCTTTCGCCACGCGGTTCAGTCGCGCTCCGGACGCTCGCGTGGGGGATGAGACAATGGCGCGACGGCCGCGATCTTTGCCGATCGACGCCAACCCCACGAGGAGCGCCGCCCCGGCCACGTGTCCGTTCAAATCCGGAGAGCGGGAAGATCCGGCCCGCGCGAGCGCCCGAGGCCTGTCCGAGGTCGCCCGACAGCTTTTTTCGCGGAGGTCGCGGGCGTGGCGAATATCGTTGCCCGCGCATTCGGCGCAGGCCAAAAAGTTTGCCGCGAGCGCCGGAGGCCGCCGTCCAGCGGCCGCGGTCGTCAGCAGCCACCTCTGTGGCGAACAGGGCGGCATTGGGGGCCAGATCTCCCTTCAATTGGCGGGTGACGTTGTTACGAGCATTCGTTGAAGCATGTGCGGCTTGTGAAGCCGGGCCGGCTAACAGTATCGGCCCTGCGGCGATCACCTCGATGCTAAGCCGCCCGCCGCTGTCGGCCACGACGACTATGGCGGAAGTGAGTCACGCCGCAGCGCCTCTGCGTGTCTTTACAGGGCTCGGAGCTTCAAGCGCGGGTGGAGGAGGGCTGGCTGGCCGCGGCCGGGAAAAGATATTGCCCGGCCTGTCTGAAGGCGGCGCCGGCCCGAACGGAACTCAAGGCGAGACGTTCGTGGCGTGTTTGCACGGATCGTTGATGGGGTCAGTACAGCTTTACGCGTGCGAGTTGGCGTCGCACCGCTGGTCGGATCTGGCCGCGACAAATGAGGTCTCCGAATTTATTCCCCAAGGTTGGTGCAATGCAACTCTCAATCGCGCACTTCGGGAGTGTATGTGTGGTGTAATTAACTCTGATGCGGTCGCCATCGAACCTGCATGACTGCACCACTCGGTAATTACGGATAATTCGACGGTCGCGACAACTTAGGCGGGCCGCCTGTCAACGGCTCGGGCATGTTCCGATGTGTGCTCGCATCCACGTGGATGTTGCCGCGCACACGCCATCACGGATGCGCCTGGCGGCGCCACACTCACGTCTCAAGGCGGCGGCGGGCAGGATGGCAGGCCGCCCAGGGCTCGGACAGCGACCCAGCCGGCGCGCGGACTTGACAGCGGCGGCGACCGTTTTTGCACCCACGTGGCAGAAGAGAGCGCGAAGAGAGAGCGAGAGGAGGCAGGCCCATGAGGAGAGAATCCCGCAGCTGAACGGAGTGTCCAGCACCTCCGCGCCAGCCAGGCCGAGTGGCGCCCGTCCACCACAGGATGTGGCCGTTGCGTGCGTGACGACTTTGCCAATCGGCCATTCCTCAATTCGCCTCGCTTCACCTCGAGTCGGTTCGCCCCGCCCGACATGTCGTTCAGCCCCATGACCGTGGACGGCGCCTTCCTGCTGCCGGACCACCTGCGCTGCACGTACCGCAGCAAGGCGTGCCCGAACGAGCGCGCGCGCAAGCGCAACGGCACCGTGCACAAGCTCTGCCAGGCGCACCGTGTCAAGGCCAACATCAACCAGCGCAACATGCAGAAGCGCATCCGCGCGCGCAAGCAGCTCGAGCTCGAGAGCAGCAGCAGTAGCAGCGGCAGCGGCAGCGGCAGCGGCAGCGGCTCGGACAGCTCGCGCTCGTCCATGGACGGCAGCGGCAGCGGCTCCGACGACGACCTCACCGACTGGATCCTCGGCGACCTCGAGCCGCTGTGCGAGCCGGTGGAGCTGACGCCCGAGGACCTCGAGGCGCTGCAGCTGCTCTGGGATCAGACCATGCCGACGCCCGCGCCGGCGCTGCCGACGGCGTCCAAGTCGCTGCCGCAGCAGCCGTCGCGCACGCACTGCGCCGTCTTCTGAAGGCGGACCGCTGTACTTACCGCCCCGAGACGGGGACAAACCTTATCTAAATACCAACCCATACACGCATCGATCGCCATCTATACTCTGTGTGCATTCCGAGTGTGCTTTCGCGTGCTGGGCCTTCATTGTTGGCTCTAGTGGTCGTGCCGCGATGCTCGCAGTAGCTCTTGGCAGCAAGCACCTCATCGACTCCTCTACCAGATTCATCGCTGCAGGTGGTGTCGCAACCAGCTTCCATGGAGGAGCGACATCACAGAGACTCGATGCCTTGGGTTCCGCGCACCACAGTGTGATACCTACATCGCAGTGTTGGGTGCTTTAGAAGCTGTGATGCGATCAACAGCGCGATCGAATCGTCATCGACGTGATAGCCAATAGAGCGACCACTACCACTTCCAGCATTAGTTGCGGACGAGTACACAAAGAGTATAGCCTCACAGCCATCGTGGTTGCCGATATGCCGCCAATAGCAGCGGGACGAGCAGAGCGATTTCCACCTCGCAGCGTCTACGCCATGCAATTTAGATTGAGACACGTGCCACGCAGAAGCCGTATGTCCAGTAGTCGTTGAATGCGCGAGCCGCCTCTGGCTGGTGCTAGCCTTCCGTCGACAGTCGACAGGCGCTCATACAGGCTACGACTTCATTGCTCGCCTAGCTGATATCGGCCAAGCGCTGAAACCCTTGAACGTAGACAGACCGCGGTTGATCGCTGCCGGCATCCTGTGTCCCGTGACTTGTACGGTACATGACTTTCGTCGCCGAGTATTGCTGCCGCGACGCTCTTCAAGCGCGAGGTGACCTCAATCGCTTCAACGAGTTCATAGCCAGTGTTGAAGTGTGCAGACGAGACGCCAACTTTAGTCTAGACACTGTCATACTAAATATACGAGTATAAAACATATATCAATATGAACGACAACCAGATAAATGCGCAGTAAAGATGCTCGAAAACAAAATACCTGAGATAGAGCAAGCATGCATCCATCGTCTTGTTTGTGGTAGTCTCCGTGTCCCACCCCCAGCTACTTTCTTGAACACACCGCCAGAACTGACTGCCAGTTTAGCTGCGTGGTTTCTAGACCCTCGCCGGTTCACGTGACCGCCTCCACACGCGGCAGTTCAGTTTTGAGCGTTCGAATCGGACGGAATGGATGAGGGTGCGATGCACTGGACGTCTGAAGCAAAATTTGGCGAGCGGAGCTTCGAGAATCGCACTGAACTACGGAAGTGTCCGCTCCTGTTCCTGGCTAGCTGGCCCGAAAGCGACCGCCAGCGAGTTGCTACTGTGCACTAAGTACCGATCGCCCCATCGCCGCCGATCTCTCCGCTATATGCACTATGAACAACGAGCAACCAGTTGATCACAGCGTTATTTGTTCTACGAAACATCGTGGTACAGTTCCGAGATTGCTTGGTTGGAACTCGACAGCCGCACTAAGCGTAGCCAAATTTGGAGATCTGGGCAGAAAAAGGTCGCGTGATCTGATGAGACATTCGAATGGATGCCGAGCTCTCTCGCTGGCGATCTCCGCACTGCCGCAGCAACTCGTCAGACACAACATCCATAAGTTAACGACTGCTTGTCACCATAGCGGCACTCGAGTGTCAGTGGTCGGAAGCTTGGACTGACTACTTCAACTCAACAACCAACCAGAACCCCTGACACTGATTGGGCGTGTTGTCGTGGATTCGATGATCTCGATGCGGCTGAGCCAGTCGGTACGTATCCATGGTTCTTTTCCAGCAAGCTATGGATAGTGCGGCGCCTTGACATCAGCCAGGCTGCCCTCGCCACCACCGTCGCAGCAAGACCACGCCGAATTATATCGTGTGGTTGTTCATTAGCAAACAGTCCGACGGTGGCTCTTGGCCACGAAACAGCAAGCCTGCGTTCTCGACGGGCTGGATCCTTCCCGCGCTGGCGCTTGCTCAACTTGAAGCCATTATCTTCTCGGTCAGCGACCGACGACGATGGTTACTGGTCCGGCCCTTTCAGCGTTCAGACCCACTCAGCATCACGATGTTGTCACCACTCGAGTGCCGCGCTCGCTCACTTCGGGACTCAGCTGCTACTGCACAAGTCGGAACGATTCAAGAGCGCAATGGCGACCAACCCGCAGCACCAGGCGTCGACTGGCATCGCGCTCTCGAGCCCTGCCGCTCCTGAGCTTCGCTGCAAGTACGCCAACAAGGTTTGCTGCAAGGAGCGAGCTGTCAAAGCAGACGGCACCCCGCACAGTTTGTGTGAGGAGCACCGTTCCAAGGCCAAGATCAATCAGCAGCGGTACCGCGACAATATCAAGCGTCAACGCAAGATTCAAGCTCAGATTGACAGCAACAACGGTGTCGTTCAGCTCGATGCCGAAGATCAAGATCAGCTCCTTGAACCTTTCTCCGCACCTGCTGTCGTAGACTTCGACGAGAACGAGCTCAAGATCCTGATCGAATGCGTCTTCGATCGATCGGACATGACCAGCGGCGGCTCGACTGGTACTGGCGTGTAGGAGGCGTGGCCAAGTGCCACCAAATCAGCGGCAGCAATGGTATCCAGCTGAGCCGCTCTACAGAGTATTCCCGGCTGGTCTCAAAGGCGGAGTAGCTGTGTGGACAACTGAACTACTGCGTAGTGTGTTTGATGGGAGCGTACAGAGCGGGGATTGGAGCGTGGAATTAGTAGCAAATCTGAAAGTAATTGAAATCAAGTACTGTCTATCGTTTATCTTGCGCACTCAATTGCTTGAGATGTAGACGATGCATCCAGATTGCAATTCGTTTCACAGCATTTGGCACACAATCGAGCTGGTGGCGACTGTAACTCAGTAGCGGCAGCAACTGCGAACGTGTGGGTCTTGTTGCCTATAACCACACCCCGATTTGCTCCACCACTACAGGCAGCTTCGAACTGAACTGCTGCATCGCAGAGACTGCCGCACTGGGTGGAGTGGGACTACTGTATATCGAAGTAGTTGGCACGCTTCAGTCTGGCGGTAATCATTTGATTCAGCTGTCCAAGTCGCGGTCTTCGATGCTCTCGTACTCATCCCGAGCGAGTACTGGCAGGGTGCTGACGCCGTCACTACAGATCTGCAGAACCAGCCGTTCGCCTTCTATTTTCATCATTGAACGAAAGGCTTGACATCTTGATGCACGCCGCGCATTAAGCCGCGGTCGTCATCTCTGGTTCGTGTTACTCACTCATTCACAGGCGCTACACACTCCTGCAACATGTTTTGGGATGAACAACAAGCCAGTTCTTGTCATGTCAGACTGGACATGCAGCCTCAGCCGTCGAGTCCAGGGTGACGGCAGCCTCTTGAGCGATTGTCGCATGGCTAGCCCGAACTCTTCCGCCACTTGTCGTTCGTGCGCGGGAGAAGACGGCAATGGCATCCTCGCGAGCGCGAACATTCACGCGAAGGTGAATCCCATGGTCGATGAGCAATCCTGGTCGTGACATCGTCGATTACGATTGAGATGCGAGGGTCCACTAGAGCGTCTCAACACCCATTCAGATCATGTTGAAGTGGAGACGGGACAGCAGAGATTTTGAAAATACTGTAATCTACGATACCTTGCTATAAGCGATGCGTGAAGTGATGATTTACTTCATGAAATAGCATGTTGCTGATTCTTCAGACTGTATTACCTTGATAAAAGGCATGGAGTATCTATTGTTTTTTATGGAGGTTGTACATAGCCGTGCATTCAACCCTTCAAGATCGCTCTCCTCCACCGGCATCGTCGTCGCCTGACTGTCCGTTTGCTTGTGCTGCGGACGGCTTCTCGCCGCGCATGTGGTCGTCTCCACACGCGTCCAACGAATGAATGCGCGTTCGAACTTCACGGACGCAGTGACAAATGGAGTGGGTGTCTGAAGCAAGATTCGGCGACTTCGGTGGAAAGATCTGTGGTGTCGAGTACTCTACAGCAGCCACCGCACCCACAGAGTGGACGTACATTCGCTCTGCTAACACGTTGCTAGAGAAGAATGTTTAACAATCGTCAAATCGTCGTTGATCTGCTCGCTGCATTAACTAAGGAAACAATCGATCACCGCGTGATATGAATCGTGGGACGCCCGAGCACACGTGTCCGAGTTGCGCCGGCGCCGCGTCAAGGTCGAGTTACGGCTGACGTTGGCGGCGAAACGCCCGTGTGATGTGATGCGCCACCATTCAGCGTGCGACCCCCTCTTGAACTTACTGGCGACCTTGCGCGCTTTCGTGGCTGCCAGTCGCCAGCTAGCAGGCTGGATTTTCTCCTGACAGCAGCACCGGCTAGTTGCAGTGGGTGCAGCCACTGAGAGGAGGCGCTGAGGCGACTACGCCAGTCGATCGTAGTGTCGACACGCTGCGGTACGGCGCCTCTTGGGCGTGAATGCGCTTGTCAGCCAATTCTCGGCCATACAATGAAGCGCGGTTGTCCGCTAGCAAACATCGGTGCGCGTTCTTCTGTGCCTAGAAAGATCTGCTCGCGTCAAGTAAAAACCATATGGTACTCGCGCTAGATCGCCTTGAAGCTATCGTCTTCGCGATCAACGATCGAAGATGGCATCTTGTCGCTTCAGAGCGTCCTGGGACGCTCGGTAAAGTCGTGGCCGTGGATGGATGCGAGTTGGTGTCAGCTTGCGCCTTCCAGTCGCTCATTCCTCAATCCAGCCGCAAGTGGTCAAGCTCATACGGTTCAAGTGTCCGATGGCGCTCAATCCGCAACAGCAAGCGCCTCCAGCAAGTGTGACTTTGATCGAAGTTCCCGACGAGCTTCGCTGCAACTACGCCAACACGATCTGCCACAACCCGCGAGCGCTCAGGCCTGATGGCACGCTACACAGTCTGTGTGAGGAGCACCGAGCCCGGGCCAATCGCAACCAGCAACGGCTGCGCGATAGACAGAGACAGAATCGCCTGCTAGCCGAATGGCAAGAGGTCTATGATCTGCTGTCGACTGACGACGAAGGCGCCAATTCCGCGGATGGCGTCGACGAGGGGCACGAAGGAGACTGACAAGCTCAAGGAATGTCGAGACCAAACGAGCAGCGGAGGGTGTGCATGTGTACGATAGGTGCGTTGGCGCAGTAGGAAACGCAATCTCGCTCTTCACTTGGTCTCTTGGTGCTGTTGCATCAAATGCGTTCGCAGATTCATATTGTGGATGCTTAAATCAAGTTTGATTCATTTCTCATCGATCTTCAAGTTGAAGTGAGCTGGCGGGACTCGACCCTTGTCCGCGCTGATGAAGGCGGATCAAGCCGGCGCAGATCAAGGATGCGCATATAACAGTGACGTGGCTCCAGGTCACTGGAGTGGCACGAAGCTCCGCGCGTGTATCGCATGCACAACATCGTGACTATGCAGGCAGGAGAAGACGCTTGGTCGCTGCTACGGCTACATTTACTGGCGTGCAAATACACTGAATGGCACAACCATCGGAGCTCTCGCGAGCGTATCCGTTCGCGCTGTCCTCGCCACGAATGCTCGACCGTATGAGCCGCCCGCCTCGACCCTACAAGTGGTATCGTGAGCGGCACCGTGGCAGTGGCGAACAGCTCGTCCGATCGCCAAGCGCTGTCGCATCTGCCCAATGGACGCAAGTGCCTTGAGCAGCTCGGCCAGACAGGGCAAACACCTCAGAGTGAAATGCTGCACAGAACTGTGCATGTGTACATGTCGATCGGGTCGGGCTGGTGTAACTCCAGAGGCATGTGGCAGGTGGGATGCATCATCCCGCCGTGATAGCAGCGCACGCGCCGTCTCCACACGTGGCAGTCCCACACTCACACTGGGTGTGCAATTCGATAATACTGAACACAAGGTGAAAGCAATTGAATTGTTGGCGCAGTGGTCCTGGCAGGCGTTCGAGCGGGATGGAACGACAACTGTCTCGAGTGGCAGTCGTCGATTCGATGTCGACGGAGAGACCACGGCTGTTTAGCCCGCCTGGCGTACCCTGCGGTCGTCGCTTTGTGGTCCATCCGACGTTGACAAGATCCGTTCAATTTGACGCTGTTTGCGAATGCGGTCGGACGATCGGTTGCGCAGCGAGTTGACCTGTGATAGAGAGCGACCGTGGTCCTGGCCACGTGCACCTCAAATGTCCAGGTGCAGTGCACCGTACAGTAAGCGCATATCTCAAGGACGACGTGATTGCTGCATAGCCGCAGACGGATGGCTGGTCAGTCAGATGCGTGTGGCGGTATGATGGCTGCTTTCACTGGATGTGCGCTCGACTCGGTGCGCTCGACGCCTTGACAGGCTCGAGGCGCTGCAATCGCTGCTCCATTGGTTACTGCGATGGCAATAGCTGCTGTGCGTAACTCGCGACAGAGATGCGCTTGGAGGCGGCGGTGCTTGCTGGCGGCCACCGGTCTTAGTGCAACTCTCGTCTGGTCGAGTGCATCTCCCGCCACGTCACCGGCGGCGAATGGAAAGGTCGGCGACGGGAGAAGCAGGAGCTTCGGTTGACCCATAGTCATGCACAAATCGACATTTCCGGTCGCATGGCACGGGGTTCATCGTCTGTTTGCACATCGTGGCAGTGGAGGCGAGCTGACTGTGCTGACTGCGAGATGCGTCGCGGATGGAGCGAGCCAGCGAACGACTAATGATTGCGTGTGATCGCCGGCGACCAACGGTAGCGGCTGAGCCTGCCGCGGTCGTGGCGAGCAGACGATGTCGGCCACTGTGTGGCGAGTCTCGGAGGGAGGGCAGTTGCCTGGATAACTGAACTGCCGAGCGACGTGGCCGTGGCAACACAACAGGATGCGTCGCTCACGAACTTACAGTTCAGTAGCCGACTGGCCAGCCTTGAGCGGGACCACTTTGGTGGCGCTTGTCACTGACTATAGGTGAACAGGAAACAGCCACAGGGCCAGCTGGTTGCTCGGACGAGTCCCGACCGCGTCACCATTGCTCGAAAAGCTCTGTGAAGCACAGAGCCCCCGTCTCCAAGTTCGTCACCACTCGAATTGCTACCGATGGCGAGTACTTCACCTCGTCAGGCGGTGACTAACGACGCGATCTCGATCGTGACACCGAGTGAGCTACGGTGCAAGTACACCAACAAGTTCTGCAACAACCAGCGAGCGCGTAAGGCTGACAACAAGCTGCACAGTCTGTGCGAGGAACACCGGGCCAAAGCCAACCGCAACCAGCAGCGGCTGCGCGAGAACCAGCGTCTCCAGCGCGAGCTGCAGTCTCAGCGCCTCAGCGAGGAGGACACAGCTCCGGCGGGCGATGAGGATCGAGAGCGAGTACTTCTTGAGCCGCTATCCGCGGCTGCGGACGGCAACTTCACCGTGAGCGAGTGGCAGATGATAGTACAAGCGCTGTCCGACAGTTCGGACGCGGCCAGTGGCCATTCGAGCGACACTGAAATGTAGAAATGGTCGCCGAGACAGAGTATAAGCCACTGGTTGGAGTAATGGACTCAAGACGCTTGGCGTTCGTTATCTGTTTTGCCACGCAAGCATTGATTTCGACCTACGGTCAGCTCTACCACACTATCAGCATGCATATAGACACCCCCGACACCCCCAATATACCCGAAGCCGTTGAAACCGTTCGTGAAGCCGGCGGTCGATACTCCAGTGTTCGAGGCGGTCATGAGGACGCTTGAAGCGACGCCAGATGGTTGCTGCGCCACGTCAAACATGAGATAACAGCAAACTCCATTATTTTAATATAACTCATAATTAGTCATGATCATCCGCTGAAAGCGCTAATTCTCATTGTGTACTTGTATATGATTCAATAGTTGGTTGTATCATCAACACTCCTACTTGAAGGCACCGATGGCCCGAGGAGATGCGCGACCGTATCATGGTGACGTGTCAAGGGTCGAACATCCGGACTTCAGCGGAGCAAATGCCGCGGCGCCACTTGATTCCAGCGCCAATCCATCAATCCGTTCATCCTCTTCAGCCTCCTTCTATTAGATACCAAGCGCAAGCAGCGACGGCGAGATGGTCGCCGGTCACCTACACTCAGGTCTGCCATCCGAGTTCGGCCAACGAGGTGAGTGGTGTTCGACGCAAGCACTCATTCCTATCCCGTTATAACGTCAGGAACGGCCACTAGCATATTCTTCTGTCGGAGCCTGCATTGCCACTCGATCGGTTCCTGTACTTTTCCTTCGAATGGGTTCTACTTTGAGAGTACGTACATAGGGTACCAAAATGGATTGAAAATGTATCAGTTCTAGAATCCTTTGTGTATCGGACGTAGCGTTGGTCGTGCTGCAGACGCGCGATTTGTTAGAGTCGCAACTATCCATTATCTCATTATCACGACGACGAGGCGGGGTTGTGATATGCGGATGCAGTCATGGTCGCAGCGCAGATAATTTTCGGCGTCCTACAACCTTCACTTGCTTCGACGAAGCGTTATCTTCTCTTGGGTTCACAAAAGCCTGTGGCGTCTGTAAGGGCGTGTCGCTTCGTGCCGAGGACGGCTTCAAACCGCAGCTATTACGCCAGCGAAGCCCGCGTGGCCGCCCTCGACGGGCTCCGGTCTCTGCTCTCTACCCCGACGACCAATGCCGACCCCCATCAGCTCTTCATTCCTCAATTCACTGTCAACTGTTCGAGCGAATCTCGAGCTTCATCAGCACACAGTGATGGCGACCAATGTGCTGCCCGATGAGTTCCGATGCTCGTACCCGTTCAAGTTCTGCAACGAGCGGCGCGCACTCAAGAAGTGCGGCGAGCCGCACAAGCTCTGCCAGTTCCACCGCGAGCGCGCAAACATGCACCAGCAGGAGCTCGCGCGCCGACGGCGCCAAATGCGCGAGCAGCTAGGCCCACAGCCCGCATCGAGTGCCACGACAGGGAGACTCGCTGCCGGCATGCAGCTGTCCTTCTCCGACATCTCCGATCTGCTAGACGAAGCCGCGTTCCTCAAGATCGACTGCAGCGAGGAGGATCTACGAGCGGTCGAGATCCTCCTATCCGATTCGGATAACGAGTAGTCGAGCGATATCCCCAGAGCGAGAAGATTGTATCATGCCTCCTAAATGCACGTTGCTTTATCAGCTAGAGTCGGGGTGTTGAGACTGATTGCATTCCCTGAATGGTGGTAACATGCTCATAGAAGTTTAACCCACTCGCTGACTTCGTGTGCAGCTGGCTGCCGCGTTTCCATAGCACATTCGTCCATGCAGACACAGAGCGGATATGCACACCGCAGCCTCGTTGGAGGACCGCCGGACTGCTGGCTGTCTTCAAGCGTCATCGCTCGATGTGTCCTCGCGTTCAGGCCAGCCAAAAAATGACCGGAGATGCCAGGTGGGCTCTGGTTTCGCTCACCCTTGCAGTTATGGATGGTGCACATGGCGGGTACACTTCCAGCAGCATTTGGCTACAGAGTGTAGCCATGGGGAACCGCTGAGCGAAGTTGTTGGCTTCGACAGCTCGATCAAAACGCGATCGGTTCGGATTGCAACTGCTATCAACTGGATCTATGGCGACTGAAGTATCAGGGACACAAGCGTTTGATGTGTTTGCCGACTGTCTCCGATACCCCACCCGGCGATGCGTCTCCACCGCATACTGTATCGGGTCGAGTGCCACCGCGACTTGTGGCGTTCGCGTCCAGCAGTTCGCAGGCCCGCCAGCACTGGTTGGCAGTCGACGAATGGCGTGTCGACGTCCGCCTGCCGACCATAATTACTCATTACTCACGATCTCAGGCATCATGCAGCAGACACGTGGTGTGACGCGCCGTGTACTGTTGGCGACAGTGGGCAACTCGATTCGAGCCCTCAAAAATTCTGCCGCGGCTCTGGAACCCCTCGCACATCTCACCGAGGTGTTCGCGCTGATGGCGGTGCGAGTCCCACTATGTAAGCTTTGGAATTGTGCCGCGCGGTTTGGTCTCGAGCGCTTTCGTCTCCACGTCGCAGCCGCGACAGAAACTGTACTCGGTGTGCCCAAGGTCAACACAGCCGCTGCCGACGAGCACATCCCTAGGGGTCGCCAACAGGTTGCTCGGCTCGAAATCCATGCCGAACGACCACTGTACATCCACAAACGACTCTCCTGAATTGACTGCTGCCCAGCTTCCACCCTCTGGAGCGCCAACCGATAGGTTTCATTTCCCAATTCGCCAACGAAACACTCGGCCGCTACCTCCTCCCCAACCATGAGTCACCCACGCGGCACCACACCAGAGACGACGCTGCCGGAGCACCTGCGCTGCGGGTACCGCTCCAAGATCTGCCACGAAATTCGCGCGACCAAGCTAGACGGCTCGCTGCACAAACTGTGCGAGGTGCACCGGCGCAAGGCGAACGAGAACCAGCAGAAGCTGCACCGGCGACACCGCATGGAGCGCGAGCTGTTCAGGCAGCTCGGCGGCCGGCCGCTCGTGGCGCCGGTCAGGACCAAGCGGCGGACCGCGCATCACATGGTGGCGCAGGCGGCGATCCCGATCCCGTCGCCAACAGATGTGGGTGCGGCGGCGGGCGGACTGCTGCACAGCGACATCGAGCTGCTCGAGCTGCTGCTGTTCGACATGCAGTCGCTGCCGCTGGTCGGCACGCTGTCCGTGCAGGACGAGTACGCGTCTGTGATCGTGTGAGTGTATCGCGCAGCGCGCGTAATGAGTAATTAATATTTGTACACCGCAAACACGACCCCCGCCTTTAGTTCGCTAGCGGTGTCAAAGGAGCTGCGTAGTCAAGCCATGCGACCAGCACTCGACCTTCGATGCTGCACGATGGGCGAAGAGGTGGCTTCGGTTTGCGACAGTCCTCGTGCTTCGCTGTTCGCTCCTGCGACCGATCTGTCGATTCGAGCGGCGCAGGAAGTGCTGAGCTGAGAACCCAGAAGCCTTCAGCAAAATTGGCTTCAGACTGCGAATGTACTGACAGTAGCGAGATTTTTGCCAGTGGGACACTTCAACTTGATACATCGCAGTCGCAAAGTGCAACCAAAACGCGCATTATCTCATTACATGATCAGACTGACTGCTCACGTACTAACGATTAATATTCTGTAGTTCAACGCGACGGCAAATTGTACTGGGATTAGACAAGTCGCGCGGTACTCGTCGCGCTCCTCCTGCAGGGTAGACGCCGCGCAAGCAACGACTGGATTTCCACGCTCCTGCGTCTAGCAAATAGTACTCGCGGAGTATGCTCGCCGTCGCCTGCGGTCGGCACGCTCGAGCTCTCATTTCCCAATTGCCCAGTGCCGAGCAAAGCCTTCTTGTGCCTCCAGGATGTCGACATCGCCACGACCCAACACAGTGCCGCTCGAGTTGCAGTGCACGTACCGCAGCAAGGTGTGCACGAGTCGGCGCGCGACCAAGATGGACGGCCAACTGCACAAAATGTGCGAGTTCCACCGGCGCAAGGCCAACCTCAATCAGCAGCGGCTACACCGGCGGCAGCAGCAGCGCCACCAGTACACCACATATCCTCGCTCGCCGCCGTCTTCGCCCTGCTCCATCCAAGAACCCGTTGTGGCCACCAGCTCGGAACCGGACATAGATCAGCTGAGCGGTCGTGGTTTGACGTTCGAAGACCTGATGATTCTCGAACAGCTCCTGTTTGCAGACGACACAGCATCAGGAGAGCTGGATACAGACGCCATCGAAGCTAGTAGGAGTCAGTGCGAGCGGCAGCAAGAGCTGGTTGTCGCCCTGTAGAGTTGTTAAGGTCCAAATTCCATCTGCATGACCATTCATTTGTATAGATCAACTTTTGGCATTTCGAAGACCCTGCGAGTCTCAGGCATGAACAGGAAACCAGTGGGAGTGGTGCTCATCTCCCATGGGGGACACCAAGTGCTGTCGAACAGAATCCGGGCAACGGTCGAGGTCAGGTAAGTGTTTAGTCTCCTCCCTTGCGTACGGAGCAGACCAGACTGCCTAACCTGTGAGGTGCCACACTCGGGCGAGAGCGAGTACTATATAGTTGTCGAAACTGTCATTGGTTGTCGCTATTTGACAGTTGCCATCACCACTCCGTTGTGATCGGACCGATCCACAAAGTTGAAGCAGGCGTATCATACCATGATAAGAGAATTTCATATATTTGCGCGAGCAGCCGCTGACGCCATCTCTGGCGCGAATTGATGTCTCGTTAGCGCGGCCGCAGCTGTGGCCGAGTACTGTCGGTTCGCCATTCAATGGCGCGGCCGAGTGTGGCGTGGTTGGCTCGAGTCCTGTTGGCATTTGCTGCGCAGCGCCATCTTCGCGTTGCTGACGACCACAGATGATACGCACACAAGTACTATGGACCGGTGCTCGTTGTGCCGTCTGCTCGCCATGGTGGCGGTTGACGAGGTCGCACTGTAGTGGCATCACTAGGTGTCTGGCCTTGATGGACAGGCTGGTTTGAAGCCCTTCGTCGACGCCCGCTTGCGAGTCACGGCCACGTCTGCTTTCCCGGCGAGGATGCGCCGCGACACAACGAATTTACACCAGCACTCACCACCATAGACAACCATAGTGAATCACTAACGATTGCGGGGTCTCGGTCTCAACCAGTCAATGGCGGGGCCACTACACATCTCTGGGCGGGGTTTCTTCTGCTCTTTCGTCCCTCCTCTGTGCCAGCTGAGCACAGTGGACGGTCGTGACTCACGGACCATGGGTACAGATCGCTTGCTACAGTGCGCACCGGCGCAGCTTTCTTCCACCACAGTGCACTCCGGCATCGGTCTGAGTCGCTGGATTCTGTTCTGCGCGGTTTCCGGGCGGTGCTCGCACAGATTTCTCGGTCTCATTTCACAACCTGCGCGCGGCCCCGCAGACCCACCGCAGCTACAACCATGTCGAGCAACTTTGTCCGTGACTACTACGTTCTGCCAGACCAGCTCCAGCTCCAGCTTAAGCATCGTGACATATCACGTGAGCTCCAGTGCGGGTACCGCAGCAAGATCTGTCAGTCCATGCGCGCCACCAAGCTCGACGGGACGCTGCACAAGCTGTGCGAGTTCCATCGGCGCAAGGCCAACTCGAGTCAGCGACGACTGCAGAGGCGGCGGCAGTTGCACAAGCAACAACAAGCAGCAATGCTGTCCGCACCAGTCAATGAGTCAGATTGTCCGATTGTCAAGACCGAGTTCCCGTCCCCCAGTGGGTATCCCGTGACCTACAGCAGCATTGACGACCGGCCTGGCTCGACATCGTTCGACTTGTCGTTCACCGAACTGGCGGTGCTTGAAGAAGCGCTCCGTTACGGCTCGTCTGGCGTCCTACTGACAGAGACACCGCTGCTGTCGGAGTTCGAGCTCCCGTCGACGGCAAGCACCGATCTCTTCAACTCGTTCTCCTTTGCGCTGTAGATGAATACATTAGCATCACCCTACAGCTCGTACACGTTGTTTTGTTTCCTATCGTCTGTAGTCGAGTCTCATGCAATCATGCAGACACTCGTGCAAATGGCTGCAGACGGTCAGATCTCTCTAGTGAACGACTTGTCGGCCGACTCGCTGCAGGAAGGGATTGCTCCCCTGAGACCGAGCATGACCCAAGCGGAACGCGAGGCGTAGGATCGCGAGGCGTTTCAGCCAGCAGCTTCAGTCTGCCTTCGCGCATTCACAGCACGAGCTTCACTCGCGCCTGGTGGTTGCCCACGTCACTACTCAGTGCAAGCTGGTGTAGTATGATCGAGACATGGCCGGAACGGAATGAAGTTCCTTCGGGAGATGATGAGACTTGAAATCCGGTCCGTCACGGCCGGGACCAGCTGTGTATCCAAGAGACTAAGCGATTGCTCGTCCTGTTTCGGACCAATCAGCTAAGTCGCAGGGGCGATCGCTACTACGTGGCAGTTGCACTGCAGCCATTCAAGCGCAGGGCGAGACTCGTCAGATGCAAGTCTTTAATGATGATCATGGCCCAACGAAATGGTACACGTTGGTTGGCATTGCTTTGTGTCGATGTCCTTCGCACAGCAAAGCGCCATCGAGCAGGTGTTTCAACTGTCGGTCCGTCCTCTACAGCAAATCCCGACGACCACCAGCAGTTCGGACACTGCCTGACCCTCAACACCGAGTGCACACACGAACTGCAGTCCTTGAAGCATCCATGCCTGACCTGGAACTGGTTGCAGCGACGGACGAGAGCTGGACGAGAGCTGCGCGAATCGAGCCAACCATTGGCAATTAGAAATATGTGTGGCCAACGAATCTGATCTACCTGTTGCGGTCCGTGTACAGACCGCAGACTCATCAACCGTCTGTCATCGTTGCTGGCGTGTGCTAATTTTCATCTGATATGCTTGCTACTTTCTCCTTTGGCTACATCAGACCATGATCGCAATATCCGGTTCGCAATCTAAAGAACCCTTAGTGTACGGTATCGCATGTACTGTAGGTGATCCTGTCATTCAGCGGAGCACAGCATGCCGATGGTTTGCCGATGGTTTGCCGATGCCGCGTGGGCTCGATGAAGGCGTTGCTCGTGATACGACGGCGGACGACTCGCGAGCGTCAGTTTGCGGGCGGAACTCGCTGCAGTATATTAAGTGGTCCATCAGCAGTAATGTCCAAAGCGACGCCACTGCTTAGCGCATGTGCCTCGTTGAACGGTCCAACTGCCCTCCCTCCCTCCCTTGTGCTGTTCGACACACGCCATTATTGTGGACATATAATGCCAACGACGCTGCCCTGATTTATGTGTCACTTCGTGCCATCGTCAGAATGCGACGTCAGCGCTGTAAACCCTGGACGGGGATGGGTTCGTCGCACAATCCAGTCCTCGCCAGTCGGTCGATTGCCTTGACCCTGAGAGGCGGTTGCCAATCAGTTCGACCACTCGCCTCGACGTGGTCGGCGTGGTGCCCAACCGTTCGCGTTCCCTTGAGCGAGGCGTCGGCCACGGCAGGTAAAGCCCGTTCGCTGGCATCGCCTGTTCAGTTTCGACTTCCAAAAGAGTGGTTCTCTTCCGGCGGATTAACTTCCTCGCCTGGCTTTGCGGCACTGCCTGACCTCGGCCTGGTTGCGTCGCCGCTGGGTTAGCCTGGCGCTAATCACACCAACCTTTAGAAATTTGGGATATGCACGCGCTCATCACCAAGGGGGGGTGTCTCGGCGAGGTGGCGCCGACCAATTCAATCACCAGGGGGGGGTGTCTCGGCGACGAGGCGCCGACCAATTTTAAGAAGACAATCAATCGCCGGTGCAACGGTGACTCCTGTCGCCGACGAGTCCATCGTGAGCTGTTCGCGCGAGCGCCACTGACACAATTGAATTTTCTCACTCCGAGTCGCACGAACCGCGCTTCGGAACCCGCCCAGCAGCGGACACTTTCGCTCAAGTACTATCCCGTGCCAGTCGAACTCTCAGGATGCACAGCTACGTGCCGCGCGAGCTCCAGTGCGGGTACCGCAGCAAGATCTGTCAGTCCATGCGCGCCACCAAGCTCGACGGGACGCTGCACAAGCTGTGCGAGTTCCATCGGCGCAAGGCCAACTCGAGTCAGCGACGACTGCAGAGGCGGCGGCAGTTGCACAAGCAACAACAAGCAGCAATGCTGTCCGCACCAGTCAATGAGTCAGATTGTCCGATTGTCAAGACCGAGTTCCCGTCCCCCAGTGGGTATCCCGTGACCTACAGCAGCATTGACGACCGGCCTGGCTCGACATCGTTCGACTTGTCGTTCACCGAACTGGCGGTGCTTGAAGAAGCGCTCCGTTACGGCTCGTCTGGCGTCCTACTGACAGAGACACCGCTGCTGTCGGAGTTCGAGCTCCCGTCGACGGCAAGCACCGATCTCTTCAACTCGTTCTCCTTTGCGCTGTAGATGAATACATTAGCATCACCCTACAGCTCGTACACGTTGTTTTGTTTCCTATCGTCTGTAGTCGAGTCTCATGCAATCATGCAGACACTCGTGCAAATGGCTGCAGACGGTCAGATCTCTCTAGTGAACGACTTGTCGGCCGACTCGCTGCAGGAAGGGATTGCTCCCCTGAGACCGAGCATGACCCAAGCGGAACGCGAGGCGTAGGATCGCGAGGCGTTTCAGCCAGCAGCTTCAGTCTGCCTTCGCGCATTCACAGCACGAGCTTCACTCGCGCCTGGTGGTTGCCCACGTCACTACTCAGTGCAAGCTGGTGTAGTATGATCGAGACATGGCCGGAACGGAATGAAGTTCCTTCGGGAGATGATGAGACTTGAAATCCGGTCCGTCACGGCCGGGACCAGCTGTGTATCCAAGAGACTAAGCGATTGCTCGTCCTGTTTCGGACCAATCAGCTAAGTCGCAGGGGCGATCGCTACTACGTGGCAGTTGCACTGCAGCCATTCAAGCGCAGGGCGAGACTCGTCAGATGCAAGTCTTTAATGATGATCATGGCCCAACGAAATGGTACACGTTGGTTGGCATTGCTTTGTGTCGATGTCCTTCGCACAGCAAAGCGCCATCGAGCAGGTGTTTCAACTGTCGGTCCGTCCTCTACAGCAAATCCCGACGACCACCAGCAGTTCGGACACTGCCTGACCCTCAACACCGAGTGCACACACGAACTGCAGTCCTTGAAGCATCCATGCCTGACCTGGAACTGGTTGCAGCGACGGACGAGAGCTGGACGAGAGCTGCGCGAATCGAGCCAACCATTGGCAATTAGAAATATGTGTGGCCAACGAATCTGATCTACCTGTTGCGGTCCGTGTACAGACCGCAGACTCATCAACCGTCTGTCATCGTTGCTGGCGTGTGCTAATTTTCATCTGATATGCTTGCTACTTTCTCCTTTGGCTACATCAGACCATGATCGCAATATCCGGTTCGCAATCTAAAGAACCCTTAGTGTACGGTATCGCATGTACTGTAGGTGATCCTGTCATTCAGCGGAGCACAGCATGCCGATGGTTTGCCGATGGTTTGCCGATGCCGCGTGGGCTCGATGAAGGCGTTGCTCGTGATACGACGGCGGACGACTCGCGAGCGTCAGTTTGCGGGCGGAACTCGCTGCAGTATATTAAGTGGTCCATCAGCAGTAATGTCCAAAGCGACGCCACTGCTTAGCGCATGTGCCTCGTTGAACGGTCCAACTGCCCTCCCTCCCTCCCTTGTGCTGTTCGACACACGCCATTATTGTGGACATATAATGCCAACGACGCTGCCCTGATTTATGTGTCACTTCGTGCCATCGTCAGAATGCGACGTCAGCGCTGTAAACCCTGGACGGGGATGGGTTCGTCGCACAATCCAGTCCTCGCCAGTCGGTCGATTGCCTTGACCCTGAGAGGCGGTTGCCAATCAGTTCGACCACTCGCCTCGACGTGGTCGGCGTGGTGCCCAACCGTTCGCGTTCCCTTGAGCGAGGCGTCGGCCACGGCAGGTAAAGCCCGTTCGCTGGCATCGCCTGTTCAGTTTCGACTTCCAAAAGAGTGGTTCTCTTCCGGCGGATTAACTTCCTCGCCTGGCTTTGCGGCACTGCCTGACCTCGGCCTGGTTGCGTCGCCGCTGGGTTAGCCTGGCGCTAATCACACCAACCTTTAGAAATTTGGGATATGCACGCGCTCATCACCAAGGGGGGGTGTCTCGGCGAGGTGGCGCCGACCAATTCAATCACCAGGGGGGGGTGTCTCGGCGACGAGGCGCCGACCAATTTTAAGAAGACAATCAATCGCCGGTGCAACGGTGACTCCTGTCGCCGACGAGTCCATCGTGAGCTGTTCGCGCGAGCGCCACTGACACAATTGAATTTTCTCACTCCGAGTCGCACGAACCGCGCTTCGGAACCCGCCCAGCAGCGGACACTTTCGCTCAAGTACTATCCCGTGCCAGTCGAACTCTCAGGATGCACAGCTACGTGCCGCGCGAGCTCCAGTGCGGGTACCGCAGCAAGATCTGTCAGTCCATGCGCGCCACCAAGCTCGACGGGACGCTGCACAAGCTGTGCGAGTTCCATCGGCGCAAGGCCAACTCGAGTCAGCGACGACTGCAGAGGCGGCGGCAGATGCGCAGACTGCAGGAAGACGAAACCATTGCGATCTGCAGTGCCACGCCGACGACGCTTGAGCGCGACGAGAAGAGCGTCGAGTCGATGAGCCCCACGACAAACGAAGACTTCGGCCTTGTCAATGACTGGCCGTCGTTCCAGGCAATGATGAAGGTCGAACTCACAGAGACATCAAGTGCGGCAACGCTGGAGATTGAGACGCCGATATACAACGCCGTAGAGCTGCTCGACCTGGACGTCGTCGTGTCCGAGGTGCTCGCCGACTTTGCCTTCCCCGAACTCGCCGACGAGCGGCGGCAGCTTTGCTACGAATTTTAGAGTTCGTGGTGACGTAAGGCGTAGTGTTGCAGTTCAATCGATGGGTATTTGCTTGCCGCAACGGACGATCGTCGTTGTTTGGCAGTCTGTGGCCGCCTCGGTCGCCTCGTGACCGCCACAGGTCGGACTTTCGGTCGCCACGCAGTGGAAAGGAAATGACCGGTCCCGTCCGATGGCGCCGCGTGCCGCACGCCAGTCGTGGCCGTTGGCCGCTCGCGCGCCTGTCGGCTGCGTTGCGGTATTGTCCACGGCGGACCTGCAGGGATGCAGGCAGCCTCAAGTCTGAGGTGCCGGCGGCAGGTTGGCCACTGGCTCCGCTCGATCCGGATCGCTTCCACTTGAACTTCCCCATGCTCTTGGGCGGACCAAGGCTGTCTGAGATTTTTTAACTCGCGCGCCTCCACTTGCGTTAGGCAACCACGCGGCTTTCCGTGGACGCCATGTCTTCGCCGGCTACACGCGACGACTACCAAGCGCAATTTTTGTGGCCGTCTCGCGTGCGTGTTCGCGGCTGTTCCAACACTAAACGACAAGCCGCCCACCCCATTCGTCTCGCTTCGGTGGTGGCGAGAGTTACGTGCCGGCCGGATGCTGTTTGCGCCGCCTCTTACTGGTCTCACCTCCGCGCCGCTGGCCACTTGGCCTGATCACACCACAAAATCCGCGTCCGCGCGAGGTGGCCGGCCACCTGGAAAAAATTGGCAGTCCGCGCGCTGGTCTTCCATTTCCGCGAGCTAACAGCGGTGGGCGAGCGCTGAGGCCAGAGATCAGGTCAGTTCTTCGTCCGACGAGGTCGGAGGAGCTACGTCGCAACCCGGCGACCATGTGCTGCCCACCAAGCTGTGCGCCTCGCTCTATGGATGAGTTGCAGGCTCAGTTGAGGTCGACGAGGTGCCGCCGCGCTATGCTCACTGCCAGACGAGGCTTTGCGCTGCTTCGAGTGCCGCCACATCGAGCGGGGGACGCCAGCTTGGGAGGCGCCAGCTTGGACAGACTACGATGGCAACTCGCGTTGCTCAAACCGCTCGATCTTGACGCTCGCCGCCGGCTCTGCTGTGCCACTCCCAACGCCCACTATTCGCCAGTTGAGTGGTTGATCACGTTACACTTGGCGGCATGCATGGCCTCAAGTGGGCTTGGAGATGGGTGTTTGGCTTGCTCTGGGTAGTGGAAACTTTCCCGGGCCGCCGCGGAATCCTTCTGGCTCCATGGCTCATTACGCACGGCGCGTGTGGCGCGTCGAGCGAGATGGTTTCGGACGGCGCTTGCCATCTCGCGACAGAAGAACGGCCCGCGAAAGCGCGACGACACGACGCTGAGGACGTCGAGCGGCGAGCTGAACGGCGTGGGGTGACGATGCGCTTCGAAATGCAGGGGAACTCCCGGCGCGAACCCAGGGGGGAAGAGGAAGGTCGGAGCAACTCCGCCTGGGGGATCGCCACGCGGCTGGACAGTCCCTCATTGTTCAATTTGCCCTTCACGACTTCGAGCTCGTTCCCTAAAACCCAACACCATGTCTTCCGCCGACGCGACCGCGAGCACCTCGGGTGCTGC
Source organism: Phytopythium vexans (assembly GCA_003413675.1). NCBI lineage: Eukaryota > Oomycota > Peronosporomycetes > Pythiales > Pythiaceae > Phytopythium > Phytopythium vexans. The sequence continues at coordinate 397,677 of QLOC01000016.1, read as the reverse complement.
CAACGCCCACGGCGCCGCAACGCTGCCGGCCGAGGTGCGCTGCTCCTACCCGAGCAAGCTGTGCAACAACCACCGCGCCGTCAAGGACAACGGCGACCTGCACAAGCTCTGCGACTTCCACCGCAAGAAGGCCAACGTCAACCAGCAGCGCATGCAGCAGAAGCGGCGACTCATCCGCCAGCAGATGATCGAGCGCAAGAAGCGCTTCCTGGACGCCGGCGCCGTCTTGCCGGGTAACGTCGCTGCCTACTTCGACAACGGCATGCAAGGCGCCATGGGCGTCGCAGCTGTCAACGGCGGCCAGCCGATCTGCAACCTCACGCAAGAGGAGGTCATGATGCTCGAGGTCATGCTCTTCGACGACGAGGATGAGAACTACACGCCAACGAACCCAGACGCGCAGTTCGCGAACTTCCCGGCCGGCGATCCGCAGGCCGCCGCGGGCTTCGGCAGCTTCCCGACCACTGACATGACGCTGTGAGTCACCTCCTCCTCCACGACTCCTCCTTGACGCGCTACCACCCGCCGTGACGACGGTATCCGGATCAGGGGTAGGCGCGTACGCATAGACTTCCGAGCCAGACCAGGCTGCTGCTCAGCTGCCATTTGCTGCCTCTTGCATTCAATTTTGCCACACAAACAATATACCAATAGACCTTTGAACCAGCCCGCAGCAGCGTTTATTGTGGCTCGACAGCAGATGAGTCAGCGCGTCAAAACGGGCCAACCGTCGCTGCCATGGAGCGCCGCGCCGGCCGCCTCGTCCCAGAAGGAGCCGGCGCTCCGACTGGACGCCGCTCTCACCGGAGCCCAGATAGATCCCGAGCCGTTGGCGTGTTGGGCGTCAGGCGGACAGCTTCAACGGCCATCAGATGTCAACGATGATGACGATGACGCCGAGCTATTCATATCGGCGGTTTCACGAACCCTATAGCATTGCGAGATGCGTGATGACATCAATGAAGTGTGTATGGCGAACCGGACAGTGCGATCTTGGTCAACGGAACGAACGTAGTCAACGGAACGCTCGTAGTCAACGGAGCGATCTTGATCAACGGAACATTGTGCAGATCCCATTGCATAAGCTGTACCGAGAAATCAAGCGAGTCGTCAGGCTGTTTGTAAAAAAAAAACAAAGCGACGGGGAGAGCGAGAGCTAATGATAAATTTCGTCATATACCCCCCAATCCGAAACGGCAGGACGAACCTCAGACAGATCCTGTCGGTTTGGTCGCACGACGCATCCATGCCGGTGCTGCGTGTCGTTCACACTGCGAGCACGCGGTGCTGTTTACTCGGCGACGACACTGCACGCCAGGTGCACAATCTGTTCGCATTCGACCGCCGCCACTCGATCTCGTTCCTGGGATGGGAATAGCGTAATGGAGGGTGGATACTTTTGGCGGATTGATTCGGACACGCTGCGCGCGCGCGAGCGAGCATTCACGCCCCGACAACCAGCGGAACACGGGCGGAGAGCCGGTCGCGACGTCGTGGCTTAAAGTTCTATTGGATTTCGCCGCGGGTCGGCTCGTTGGCCAAAATGGATTCAAACTCCGGACCTCTCGGCGGCACATCCTCGCCGAGAGCGTGTCCCATGTGACAGCTCATCAATTTCACTTGAGCTGAGTATGAGTCCTCTCGCAGTGGGACGTTAGAGGCGGAGCGGGCGTCTCGACTTGATCGCCACGGAGCCAGACTCGCCCTCGCAGCGGAACGAGTGGCGCTGGCGATCTGAGAAGCGGGTCGACTAATCGAAGCGTGCCCATGGCGACCGTGGCGACCGTGGCGACGGTCGCGGGCTGGGACTGCGACCACCAACCGATGACCAGACCTCGGAGAGTACCGGTACCCTTTAGGATGCGCTGCACGGAGCATTCAGAGCGTCCGCAATGGCCGCCTAAGGCGCTGGCTTCGCCTCCATGCTGTCGCTGCCAGGAAAGCCTCGGCGGTGCTAAAAAATACGCCCGCGAACATTTCGCCGCCGCCGCCGCCGTTATCAGCATTTTCCCCAGCCGGCCATTTCGACTAAAATCGTGGCAGGCAGTGAGTGATGGTGAGTACTTTCGGGGCAGACACTTGCCTGGTTCCTTTCTGACCCGATGCAAAATTCACAATGGCGGTTTTTGTCGCTCGCTCGCTATATTTTTTTCTCTTCTCTTTTAGATTGTGTGTATGTCAAGCGAAATTGACGATAGCTAGAAGAATCCACCACCGCCTGACAAGATCGCAAGATTGCGATCCAAAAGGGAAGGCATAATCGGGTTAACCCGCAGCGGTGCGCCGCGTGATCAGGTGGCGGCCACGTGGTGGCGCCGAAGTGTTTACGATACGTTTTCATCGCTTTGACTGCAGGCGAGCGGCGGGGGGCGTCACGCGGCGGGGACGATCACGCGCGCGCCTGCTTGGCGCACCAGGTGTCGCAGTCGCCCAGGCTCACCAGTGTGAAGTGTGCCAATATTTAGGTCGAAAATACAGTGTTCGAGCGAAAATTACGCTTTGCGGCCTGCAAAATTTGCGTTGCCTGCGTAAGCCGGGATGACTGGAGCCGTGTCGCACTTTGCAATCGGCGGCATTGGCTTTCCCACAGCGACTCTTCGCATATTGATGATGTTCGACAGGTTTTCAGTGTTCCGCGGCGATTATTGGCCAATCCGCGTCCGGATTCGTCCCTTTGAAACCATCTGACGGAATAGTTTGCATCCGACATCCAGACCCCCCAGCTGGATATTTTACGCACATCCAGAGTGACGGTCTGGCCTACCGTCCACGCTGGATGCGACCGATGGCTGCGCAAGTTAGCACCTCCTCCTCCGGGGAGACAAGGGTGCCAGCGGCGCGAATGGCTGTGCGACGCATGGCGGGCGGACCTCGGCCCTCGTCACATCTGAATTCGCCTCGAGGGAGGCGAGTCTCAACCTGATACACGACAAACCCTCCGCCCCCCCTGGCAACGACAGCAGCAGCAACAGCAGCATGTCCTCGCTCGAGCTTCAACTTGACACGGTGCCCGAGACGCTGCGGTGCCAGTACTCGAGCAAGCGGTGCGAGAACCCGCGCACCAACAAGAAGAGCGGCGGGCTGCACAAGTTCTGCGCCATGCACCGCGAGAAGGCCAACCGCAACCAGATGCGGCTCGACCACCGGCGGCGCGTGCTCAAGAAGCAGCAGCAGCAGATGCTGCGTGAGCAGCAGCTCCAGCAGCAGCAGCAGCAGCAGATGCAGCGCCAGCGCGCGTTCAGCGCACCTGCAGCCATGGCGGCCGGCTCGCACTTCTCGCACATTCGACCGATGCGGAGCTTCGCATTCGACGACACGACAGACGTGTCGGCGATGACGTTCGCAGCGCCGGCGCTGCCGACCGCCAACCTGTTCAGCGCGATCGAGCTGCAGATGCTCGAGGCGCTGCTGTTCAGCGACGAGGAGCAGTCGGACACGAACAAGAGTCCGCAGAGCGACACCTGCGGCGCCGCGCGCCTGGCGCAGCAGCCGCCGATGCTGCTGCGCTCGCCCTCGTTCGTCAACGTTTGACGTGGCCCGCGCGTGGCCGAGAGCGCGAGCGGGAGCGAGAGCGAGGCCTCGACGAGCGCGCGTTGGCGGAGCCCTCGAGAGATAGAAGATAGAAGTAGCACCAATTAGACCCCAAGGTAAACTGTTTATTTAGGAGGATGTTAGCAGTAGCGTAGTTGTCCGCGCAAATGGCACGATATGATATAAACAAGCGACGTCTGCATGAGCCTACGGCTCCAGTTAATGTACGCGCATGTAGCGCGGTGTTTAGCCTCCCTTGGTGGCCTCACGTGTGGGGATCCGCGAGCCTTCCAGAACTCTCTCGATGCCGCCATGCAATAGGGGGTGTTCTGTCCAGCCTCACGACGAGCATGCGACGTGTGGCGAATATGCGACATAATTTAGCGTTGGACACCTAAATTATGTCCACAATTACGGATTTGAGGTTGCCACCTAACACTTTCGTGGGTGGGAAGTTGAAGTTGCAACGGAATGCTTGCGACATCACGCACTCTCCGTGTTGATGCGAGCCTCGTTTGTGCCGTGATCACACGGATTGGTTCAGGGTGTGATTATGCTGGCCGAGGCTGATTCTCATCACGGCGCCGCAGGCTGAGTGAAGTTCGCTGATCCATCGATCTGCTTCTAGAACGACAAGTGTCGAGATTATTCTCGTTGCTGCTGTTGCTGAGCATTGGATGACACCACTGAGTGGATCCTTGGTTGCAGACCGCTCGTTCTCGATCAGCGCCAGAATCCACTGCATGGCGACAGGCAAAAACAGTTCAGCGCTGGATTGTGACTCAGCTCGGCTGCTCTGTCGCTCCAGAGCGCCTGTTGTGCTGATTTCCGAGCGTCAACAAAGGGCGACGGCATATGCATTGATCTGTTTCACCATCCAATGCGATCGCATCCATTCTGCCTTGAAGGGCGACTATCACGCCGCCGAATCGCTCAGGCGAGGAAGGCCGCGTACGGCGTAAGCTCCCACTCGGGGAAGAACTTGGCCTTGGCGTCGGCGACCTCCTGCTCCGAACCCGACACGGCGCGACCGTCCGCCAGCAGGGTCGCAAAGAGCGCGAAGAAGTCCGTCAGGTAGTTCTTCTTGACCTCCTCGTAGTCGACGTAGGTGATCGTCAGCTTCTTCCCGAGCTGCTGCTCAGTGAGCGCGATAACATCGAGCTGCGAGAGGCGGTTGCCCTCGATGGGGATCTCGGCCCACTCGAGCGACGCCTTCGACGCCGTCGAGATGACATGCGCGACCACGCGACCGACCTCCGAGCGAGCAGTGAGCGTGAACGTGGCCTTGCCGTCCCCGACAACCTTGATGGTGCCTGCGTCCGCGTCGAGACCCAAGAGCCTGTCCAAAACTCAGTCAGCCACTCGTCATGCAGATCCGTTTCAGTTCGACAGAGCAACGCTTACATCGGCACGAACTCGTAGAAGAAGGACGTGAAGAAGAGCGTGTAGGGGAGGTTGGCCTCCTTGAGCGCATCACGCACGACCTGCTTGCCAAGAAGCGGTCCCTCCGCCAGTTTCATCCCGTACTGCAACCCGAAACAACGTTAGAACGAGTGTGTCCAAGCCTCTGATTCCCGATTCGTGGTTAAGCGCATTACCTCGGCAGGCACAAACAGCTGCACTCCAGCCTCCTTGGCTGCGTGGACAACTTCGACCTGAGATCCAAGTCCCAGTCCACCAACCGCACTCACCCTGGTTCAGCAACGGGAGATATCAATGGTGCTGTTGACATCCATACATCATAGAACACATGACACTCACACGACTTCGACGCCAGCGAGCGCCTTCGTGATCGACGCACGGTCCGCGTAGTCAATCGTGGCGAGCACGGCGCCGCGGTTCTTGAACTCCTGCAGCTCCGCCTACATTGCAATTGCGACCGTTCATATGCTGTGCCTCGAAGATGGACAAGTCAAGTGCAGTGGTGTGCGTACCTTGGAGGCGTCGCGAGTGAGGATGGTGACCTTGAGGTTCTTCTTGAGCAGCTCGTCGGCGATGATGCCTCCGACGTTGCCGACGCCGAGGAGCGCGAAGTTGGTGAAGGTGGCCATGACTGTGCGTAGTCTGGTGGAAGGGTGGTTGTGTGGAGTGCTTGGTAGCTGGGAGATTGGATTGTGAGGAGTGCTGAAGCTCTCGAAAGCTGTGGCAACTGGTTCGTGTTGCACGGTGAGCTGGACCCGCTGATTGAGTATAATTTGATTGTGAATATGCACGAGACCCGATGACGCACATCGAGCACTCTCATTGGCTCAATCTAACATACGACTTCAACGTGATCAAGCATCCCGTAAATACGAGTGTGAATACGTAGGAGCTGGTTGCAGCTCTGCCAATCGGACATGAGGGTGGTGAGAACATCACTCACCTCGTTGATTGCGGTGCAGTGTGTAATCCTGATAACATCCTCAGTTCTCGCGTTGGCGGTTGTCGTGCGATGTTGACGCCATTGTGCTGTTCGTGAACCAAACGATGGAAAATGAAGAGACCTGACAACATGGGATGCCTCTAGCGGGGCTTCGGGTTGATGTTTCACACGTCAATTGATTGGAAGGCTCTCCAAACAGTACAGGATGCAATATCCCTTCAGTGCATCGCAGCGAAAGCTACACTCGGCTCGCTCCAAATTCATCAGTGAATGTCGTTGAAGAGGGGATAGTGCACTTAGCTCTCTCATGTTCATCCACTCGTTGCAGTTATGAAGCACACAGAATGCATGTGAGCCATAATCTTCATCTCATCCTGTGTTGTATATCCAATGTGGGTAGGGAATATCTGTACGTCAGCAGGCTATAGCGAAACGATGTACTGTGCATACCTCAGCCGGCACAAAGAGCAGGTCGCAGGCCAACTTGGCTGTGTAATCAAGTTCGAGTTCACCTCCGAGGCTCAGTTCACCAACTATGCTCGAACTGCGTAACCAGCAACACCACCAGAGCTGGAAGGTCAGAAGGAAGAGACCTGATGCGCTGACGTGGCAATTCAGCCGCAGATATACTTAGCTAGTCGATTAGTTGGTTAGTTACGGCTAGAACTGACCTACGTGATGTCGCTTTGCAGTAGCACGGCGATCGGATCATCGCACAGAACCATTGGATACGGACCTGTAGCTCTCACAAAAGACCCTATTGACAACAATCGCGGCCTCGACAGCCGTTTCAAATGTCGTTCGATTCTAGTGAGGCGCGGTGCTTCATGCACTCGTCCAGTACTCAGCCGCTCCAGCAGCAGCGCATGCTTCACTTTGCGAAAATATTGGTGTGAATCATCGCTGTTGATTTGGTCATTAGACACGTGATAAAACATACACGACAAGCATTTGTACATCATCGCCTCAAAATTGAATGTCAAGATTAGCAAAGTATTGTCGTCAATATGCAATACACCGTCGCTGTGCATGCGCTCTTAGGCGAGGAAAGTCTCGTACGACGTCAGAGCCGACTCGGAGAAGAACTTGGTCTTGGCTTCGGCGACCTCCTCCTCGGTGCCGGAGACGCCGCGGCCGTCAGCCAGCACCGTCGTGAAGAAACCCTTGAAGTCGGTCAGGTACCCCTTCTTGTTCTCCTCGTAGTCGACGTAGTTGATCGTCAGCTTCTTCCCGAGCTTCTTCTCGTTGATGGCGACAACGTCGAGTTGCGAGAGGCGGTCACCCTCGATGGGGATCTCGGCCCACTCGAGCGACGTCTTCGGTGCCGTCGAGACGATGTGCGCAATCACGCGAGCGACCTCCGAGCGAGCACCCAGCGTGAACGTGGCCTTGCCATCGCCGACGACCCGGATCGTTCCCGCCTCGGCGTTCAGTTCGAACAAGCTGGCACATTGAAACGCGATCGTCGTTAGTCAAATGAACAACAAGACGGCGTGGCGTTGGTTGTATCGATGCGGACGTACAATGGCACGAACTCGTAGAAGAGCGTCGTGAAGAAGAGCGTGTAGGGAAGGTTGGCCTCCTTCAGCGCGTCGCGCACGACCTTCTTGCCAATGAGCGGTCCGTCCACCACCTTCAGTCCGTACTACAATAAACAGCACAACGATTCTAAGCTCGCTTGTCAACACTCACACCGATGCATCCAACGTACCTCTGCCGGCACAAACAGCTGCACTCCAGCCTCCTTGGCTGCCTGAATCACTTCAATCTGCGCGGCGAGACCCGCTCCGCCGACGGCGCTCACACTGTCATCATCGTAGCAATAGTTAGCGTCACACGTGTTTCCCAGCAGATACATCATAGAACACATGACACTCACACGACTTCGACGCCAGCGAGCGCCTTCGTGATCGACGCACGGTCCGCGTAGTCAATCGTGGCGAGCACGGCGCCGCGGTTCTTGAACTCCTGCAGCTCCGCCTACATTGCAATTGCGACCGTTCATATGCTGTGCCTCGAAGATGGACAAGTCAAGTGCAGTGGTGTGCGTACCTTGGAGGCGTCGCGAGTGAGGATGGTGACCTTGAGGTTCTTCTTGAGCAGCTCGTCGGCGATGATGCCTCCGACGTTGCCGACGCCGAGGAGCGCGAAGTTGGTGAAGGTGGCCATGACTGTGCGTAGTCTGGTGGAAGGTTGGTTGTGTGGAGTGCTTGGTAGCTGGGAGATTGGATTGTGCCGAGTCGATGAGGCGAGTGACTGACTACCCCTGTGCTTCCGACAGTGGCAGTTGAGAGACTTGGAACTGTGTCAGACAATTGAGACGTGCGCATTGGCTGTTTAGCGAATCAGGTCAGAGTGTATGCGACTTCAACTTCATTCGTGTGGATATGGGAGTAACCCTGTCAACATGTCCCGTAAATAACGTTTTCGATGACGTCCTTCGTGTGTCGTCCGAATCGACTGTCGAATGGTCAACCAATCGAAAGGAGTGTTGATGGCCTCGTCACTAGTCTGGGACATGGTGCCATTGAGGAGTACGGCACCGCAGCTCTTTAACTCTCCCATCTCCACCTTTGAATAGACGGTGCGAGCAATAGCTAGTACACCTTGATCGTGTTCTCATGTGGGTCATGAGCTTAGATGTAACACTTTGGCGGCATCGCCGTCGAGGGTGGTGACGCTGAGATTCTTCTTGAGCTTGGCTGCGTTCGCGATTGCGTATGCGCGGACAAGTGCAAACACTAGGACGCACTCCACACACACACGAATTGGTCAGAATATCAGACACGAGATTGATGAAAAGTTGAATCGCGTGAACATGGCGGCATCAACATCAGGATTTTCAAGCGCGACCGCAGTCACTCTTACCGTGTATTCGCGATATGTTGATTCCCGCGTGAGATGTTGCCTCGAGACAATCCGATATTAGGTAGTCAAAGCGACCGAGCATCGAAGATAGTTGCAGCCTCAACCTGATGCGCTGACGTGGCAATTCAGCCGCAGATATACTTAGCTAGTCGATTAGTTGGTTAGTTACGGCTAGAACTGACCTACGTGATGTCGCTTTGCAGTAGCACGGCGATCGGATCATCGCACAGAACCATTGGATACGGACCTGTAGCTCTCACAAAAGACCCTATTGACAACAATCGCGGCCTCGACAGCCGTTTCAAATGTCGTTCGATTCTAGTGAGGCGCGGTGCTTCATGCACTCGTCCAGTACTCAGCCGCTCCAGCAGCAGCGCATGCTTCACTTTGCGAAAATATTGGTGTGAATCATCGCTGTTGATTTGGTCATTAGACACGTGATAAAACATACACGACAAGCATTTGTACATCATCGCCTCAAAATTGAATGTCAAGATTAGCAAAGTATTGTCGTCAATATGCAATACACCGTCGCTGTGCATGCGCTCTTAGGCGAGGAAAGTCTCGTACGACGTCAGAGCCGACTCGGAGAAGAACTTGGTCTTGGCTTCGGCGACCTCCTCCTCGGTGCCGGAGACGCCGCGGCCGTCAGCCAGCACCGTCGTGAAGAAACCCTTGAAGTCGGTCAGGTACCCCTTCTTGTTCTCCTCGTAGTCGACGTAGTTGATCGTCAGCTTCTTCCCGAGCTTCTTCTCGTTGATGGCGACAACGTCGAGTTGCGAGAGGCGGTCACCCTCGATGGGGATCTCGGCCCACTCGAGCGACGTCTTCGGTGCCGTCGAGACGATGTGCGCAATCACGCGAGCGACCTCCGAGCGAGCACCCAGCGTGAACGTGGCCTTGCCATCGCCGACGACCCGGATCGTTCCCGCCTCGGCGTTCAGTTCGAACAAGCTGGCACATTGAAACGCGATCGTCGTTAGTCAAATGAACAACAAGACGGCGTGGCGTTGGTTGTATCGATGCGGACGTACAATGGCACGAACTCGTAGAAGAGCGTCGTGAAGAAGAGCGTGTAGGGAAGGTTGGCCTCCTTCAGCGCGTCGCGCACGACCTTCTTGCCAATGAGCGGTCCGTCCACCACCTTCAGTCCGTACTACAATAAACAGCACAACGATTCTAAGCTCGCTTGTCAACACTCACACCGATGCATCCAACGTACCTCTGCCGGCACAAACAGCTGCACTCCAGCCTCCTTGGCTGCCTGAATCACTTCAATCTGCGCGGCGAGACCCGCTCCGCCGACGGCGCTCACACTGTCATCATCGTAGCAATAGTTAGCGTCACACGTGTTTCCCAGCAGATACATCATAGAACACATGACACTCACACGACTTCGACGCCAGCGAGCGCCTTCGTGATCGACGCACGGTCCGCGTAGTCAATCGTGGCGAGCACGGCGCCGCGGTTCTTGAACTCCTGCAGCTCCGCCTACATTGCAATTGCGACCGTTCATATGCTGTGCCTCGAAGATGGACAAGTCAAGTGCAGTGGTGTGCGTACCTTGGAGGCGTCGCGAGTGAGGATGGTGACCTTGAGGTTCTTCTTGAGCAGCTCGTCGGCGATGATGCCTCCGACGTTGCCGACGCCGAGGAGCGCGAAGTTGGTGAAGGTGGCCATGACTGTGCGTAGTCTGGTGGAAGGTTGGTTGTGTGGAGTGCTTGGTAGCTGGGAGATTGGATTGTGCCGAGTCGATGAGGCGAGTGACTGACTACCCCTGTGCTTCCGACAGTGGCAGTTGAGAGACTTGGAACTGTGTCAGACAATTGAGACGTGCGCATTGGCTGTTTAGCGAATCAGGTCAGAGTGTATGCGACTTCAACTTCATTCGTGTGGATATGGGAGTAACCCTGTCAACATGTCCCGTAAATAACGTTTTCGATGACGTCCTTCGTGTGTCGTCCGAATCGACTGTCGAATGGTCAACCAATCGAAAGGAGTGTTGATGGCCTCGTCACTAGTCTGGGACATGGTGCCATTGAGGAGTACGGCACCGCAGCTCTTTAACTCTCCCATCTCCACCTTTGAATAGACGGTGCGAGCAATAGCTAGTACACCTTGATCGTGTTCTCATGTGGGTCATGAGCTTAGATGTAACACTTTGGCGGCATCGCCGTCGAGGGTGGTGACGCTGAGATTCTTCTTGAGCTTGGCTGCGTTCGCGATTGCGTATGCGCGGACAAGTGCAAACACTAGGACGCACTCCACACACACACGAATTGGTCAGAATATCAGACACGAGATTGATGAAAAGTTGAATCGCGTGAACATGGCGGCATCAACATCAGGATTTTCAAGCGCGACCGCAGTCACTCTTACCGTGTATTCGCGATATGTTGATTCCCGCGTGAGATGTTGCCTCGAGACAATCCGATATTAGGTAGTCAAAGCGACCGAGCATCGAAGATAGTTGCAGCCTCAACCTGATGCGCTGACGTGGCAATTCAGCCGCAGATATACTTAGCTAGTCGATTAGTTGGTTAGTTACGGCTAGAACTGACCTACGTGATGTCGCTTTGCAGTAGCACGGCGATCGGATCATCGCACAGAACCATTGGATACGGACCTGTAGCTCTCACAAAAGACCCTATTGACAACAATCGCGGCCTCGACAGCCGTTTCAAATGTCGTTCGATTCTAGTGAGGCGCGGTGCTTCATGCACTCGTCCAGTACTCAGCCGCTCCAGCAGCAGCGCATGCTTCACTTTGCGAAAATATTGGTGTGAATCATCGCTGTTGATTTGGTCATTAGACACGTGATAAAACATACACGACAAGCATTTGTACATCATCGCCTCAAAATTGAATGTCAAGATTAGCAAAGTATTGTCGTCAATATGCAATACACCGTCGCTGTGCATGCGCTCTTAGGCGAGGAAAGTCTCGTACGACGTCAGAGCCGACTCGGAGAAGAACTTGGTCTTGGCTTCGGCGACCTCCTCCTCGGTGCCGGAGACGCCGCGGCCGTCAGCCAGCACCGTCGTGAAGAAACCCTTGAAGTCGGTCAGGTACCCCTTCTTGTTCTCCTCGTAGTCGACGTAGTTGATCGTCAGCTTCTTCCCGAGCTTCTTCTCGTTGATGGCGACAACGTCGAGTTGCGAGAGGCGGTCACCCTCGATGGGGATCTCGGCCCACTCGAGCGACGTCTTCGGTGCCGTCGAGACGATGTGCGCAATCACGCGAGCGACCTCCGAGCGAGCACCCAGCGTGAACGTGGCCTTGCCATCGCCGACGACCCGGATCGTTCCCGCCTCGGCGTTCAGTTCGAACAAGCTGGCACATTGAAACGCGATCGTCGTTAGTCAAATGAACAACAAGACGGCGTGGCGTTGGTTGTATCGATGCGGACGTACAATGGCACGAACTCGTAGAAGAGCGTCGTGAAGAAGAGCGTGTAGGGAAGGTTGGCCTCCTTCAGCGCGTCGCGCACGACCTTCTTGCCAATGAGCGGTCCGTCCACCACCTTCAGTCCGTACTACAATAAACAGCACAACGATTCTAAGCTCGCTTGTCAACACTCACACCGATGCATCCAACGTACCTCTGCCGGCACAAACAGCTGCACTCCAGCCTCCTTGGCTGCCTGAATCACTTCAATCTGCGCGGCGAGACCCGCTCCGCCGACGGCGCTCACACTGTCATCATCGTAGCAATAGTTAGCGTCACACGTGTTTCCCAGCAGATACATCATAGAACACATGACACTCACACGACTTCGACGCCAGCGAGCGCCTTCGTGATCGACGCACGGTCCGCGTAGTCAATCGTGGCGAGCACGGCGCCGCGGTTCTTGAACTCCTGCAGCTCCGCCTACATTGCAATTGCGACCGTTCATATGCTGTGCCTCGAAGATGGACAAGTCAAGTGCAGTGGTGTGCGTACCTTGGAGGCGTCGCGAGTGAGGATGGTGACCTTGAGGTTCTTCTTGAGCAGCTCGTCGGCGATGATGCCTCCGACGTTGCCGACGCCGAGGAGCGCGAAGTTGGTGAAGGTGGCCATGACTGTGCGTAGTCTGGTGGAAGGTTGGTTGTGTGGAGTGCTTGGTAGCTGGGAGATTGGATTGTGCCGAGTCGATGAGGCGAGTGACTGACTACCCCTGTGCTTCCGACAGTGGCAGTTGAGAGACTTGGAACTGTGTCAGACAATTGAGACGTGCGCATTGGCTGTTTAGCGAATCAGGTCAGAGTGTATGCGACTTCAACTTCATTCGTGTGGATATGGGAGTAACCCTGTCAACATGTCCCGTAAATAACGTTTTCGATGACGTCCTTCGTGTGTCGTCCGAATCGACTGTCGAATGGTCAACCAATCGAAAGGAGTGTTGATGGCCTCGTCACTAGTCCGGGACATGCTGTGGCCTGGTGGCGCTGCTCGTGCGTCACGGGCTCGAACTGCACGACTCACTGCAGCGTCTGACACGCAGACGCGCAGTCCATGACGACGTGGAACTGGTTCTGGCCGCAGGAGAGCATGCTCAGCTCCGTGTGGTTGACGATGAAGGGCACGGCGTCCGGCCCGAGCGTGTCGTAAAGCGGCACGAGCGCGTACGCCATTCAGTTGCAAGCGTAGTTGATCAGCGAGCTCTCGATCAGATTTTCGCTGAACATGCCGACCTTGGCCAGCCGCGAGAGTTCCGCGAAGCGCGCGACGCCGCTCGCGATCGCATCGCTGCGCCGCTTCACCTCGTCGTATGCCAGTCACACGATCATGCCGACCTTGACCGTGTCTGCGTCCACCTGTCATATGCCGTGGCACTGCCGCGATCTGCTCTCCATGCTTCAGCCGCGCAGACACATTTAGCACAGCGTCTACATTGACTCGTCCTCGACCAGGTGCTCGGCAAAGTGTGTCGGCCACTGGGTCGCGTCCCGCGTGTTGGTCACCTCCTGCCTGGAGCAATGTGAAGAGTATCCAGTGCTGCACAAAGGTGCTGAAGAAGGGAGCGAATGCGCCTCCTATAGACAAAACTGGACGAGCAAGTCATGGGCTTTGTCCGACATGCCAGATCCTGAGAGAAGTAACGCTGAAAGATTTTCGTGCGCGAACAACGCGAGCGCGCTACCGTCTCCTAGTGCCATCAACCAACCGAGCAATACGCTCAGTGAGCTGATCGAATCGCTGGGTCCACCGCTGTTTTATCTCATCAAGCACATCTTCTTCGCTTTCGGGGAGCAAGAGCTGCTCGAAGCGGGACGATTCATCGTTGCCGCGCGCCTTCGTGAGCAGTGCAACTCGTTGCGAGTTGCACTGAGTCCGCCAGCCCAATTTGTCCCTCCTACATAGCATGCTATATTATAGTTTAGTGATTTTGAGTGGTTTCTAATCGCAGTGGTATCAGATTTCCGCCTCATTCTTGCGACCACCCCAGCATATTCACGCGGAGCTGAATCAGATCCTGAGTTAATAAATATCGGAGACGTGAGCAGAGTGGCAGATATGACATTAGATAGGGATATGACGAAGGACGAGGTGAAAGTGGAGGAAAATTTCTCGTATCGCCTACGAAATTTTAAGATAAATCGGGGTTACGGATCTACACAATGTATTAGTCATATATTTCATAGTAGTAAATTAATATGTATTACTGTAGTATGACTATGCAACAGTGTCAGAGACCTGACTAATATTTTCATTAATACTCACATAATCATACTCTAGCGAAGATCCGGTTACGGTACGGTGCACCTTCGGCGTATCGTAACCGCATCTCAAAAGCGCCGACAAGTCCTGTGCCTCAAAGAGCCACGTCATTGCCCATGGCGCCGCCCTCCCTGCGCCGCCGCCCCGCACTGTCGGCCACGGCCGCAGCCGTCGCCCTAGCGCTCGCCAGCTCCTCGTCGGCGGCTGCGCCGTCCTCGGCGATCAACTTCCACGGGGTGACGCCGGAGCTGCAGGCCAAGTTGAACGCCGCTTCGAGCGTAAGTTAATGCTGGATCTGAGCGATTTCGGGGTGTTTGTAAAGCTAATTAGGCGCTGGGATGTGGATCTCGTTTTCTGCTCGGTACTGGATCGGACAGTTCTCGTGCGATGGTGGCGCGCTGGTGCTGGACCTGGCGCGACTGAACGACAACTACTGCGACTGCGAGGACGGTAGCGACGAGCCGGGCACATCCGCGTGCTCGCACACGGCCGCCGCTTTCCGCTGCACCAACGCTGGCTTTCTACCGGAAGATTTGCCTACGTCTCGCGTCAACGACGGCCTCTGCGGTGCGTTCTCAACTTCCAGCGTGTGATTCCTTTGTGTGGTTCGTGTTTCCCCTCATATGGCTACATTGCGTGTGATCCACCCACAGACTGCTGCGATGGATCCGACGAGTATGCGAGCGGCGTCGTGTGTCCTCGCACGTGTGCGAAGCTGATGGCCGAGTTCGAGGCCGATCGAGCGGACCGACTGCGCGGCGTGGACGAGGGCGAGCGAGACCGTGTGACACTGGCAGCCGAAGCAGAACGCAAGTGGAGTGAGGCGCAGCAGAGTGTCACGGATCTCGAGGCCAAGACGGCGTCGCTGCAGGTCATGGTCGAGCAGCTCGAGGCGCGCAAGTCGGAAGAGGAGCGCGTTGAGCTCGAACAGCGTCGCGCACAAGTGGAGAAGGCACAGGACGAGCTGCTCGAGCAGCTCGGACTGACGGAGCTCTCAACGCGGCAGCTTGCGACGCTGGTGCTCGAGCTGGGTCGCCATGGTGTGGAGAGCAAGGACGATTTCGTCAAGATGATTCGCGTTCAGCGTGAAGCCGCGGTGGCAGAGAGTGATGACGAAAAGGAGGTGACGTCGAGTGCTGTGGATGAAGAGATGAAGGAGTTCCGCAAGCGCGACGATGAGCGCAAACGTGAGACGAGGCGGATCGAGAGGCAGATCGAGGAGCGTCGCAAGAAGAAGGAGCAGAAGGAGAAGGAGGCGCAGGAGGCGGCCGAAGCTGCCAGGGTCGCTGCAGAGGAGGCGGGGACTCCGATCGAGGACAGCACTACTACTGACGAGGCTGCTGCTGGAGTAGAAGAAGAAGAGGAGGAGGAGGAACTTGTGCTTCCCGAGGTTGAGACACACCCAGTGGATGTGTTGTTCGCGAAGCTCTCGGCCAGCGAGGAGTTTGCGCGCGAGGAGACGGCGAGCGCTCGGCAGCAGTACGACGAGACCAAAAAGGAGCTAACGACCGAGGAGAGCAACCTGAAGACGGCTCGCGGGGTGGTGGAGAAGGCGTACGGACCGGATCGGATCCTACTGGCGGTCAAGGACGAGTGCATCGAGTCGACGTCGGGCAAATACGTGTACAAGGCGTGCTTCTTCGGCAAGGCGACGCAGGACTCGACGAGTCTCGGCACCATGAAGGAGCTCAAGGGAGAGGTCGAGAGCGAGAAGGACACCGCTGAGCCGAACGACCGGTACAAGCTGCGATTCGAGCACGGCACCAAGTGCTGGAACGGGCCGCATCGGTCCCTCGCGGTGGACGTCGTCTGCGGGCCGCTTCCGATGGAGCTGTACGACGTGCAGGAGCCGTCGACTTGCGTGTACTCTGCCAAGCTGCGTTCGCCCATCGCGTGCGACGCTGAGCACCGCGAGGCGCTGACCAAGCTGGACGCTCGCACGGTGTCGGCTGTGACGCCGCACCACATCGAGGTCGAGGTGCCGGCGACTTTGTGAGCGAGGTAGGAAGCGCACCAAGTCGTTGGAGGGTTTGCACGTGAAGAATGTGTTTTGAGGTTCAGATACAGAGCGGCTCTGGCCGTCTAGAAGCGATTGTTCGGCTGCTGTCCCCATCCTGGCTGCTGGAATTGTTGGAACTGCTGGAACTGCTGCTGCTGCTGCTGCTGCTGCTGTTGCTGTTGTGGATGCGGCACTGGAACGCCGTGGAAGCCTCCCGGATACCCGTGTGGCGGCTGCATATGGCCTGGCTGTCCATATCCGTATCCCTGCTGCGGCTGCGCACCACCTGGTCCCGCAAGACCTGCGAACGGATCGGCTGGTGCTGCAGGTGGAGGCGTCATGAAGGACGGCGGGTGCTGCTGCTGATGCGGCGGCGGCATCGGTGCACTCCCAAACCCAAACGCTTGTTGTTGATGCTGCGGCTGTTGCTGCTGCTGCTTGACGGGACTAACGGGGAACCCGAACTCGTCGATGCGTTTGCCAGCCGGGATGGCCATCCCTGCGGCGACGGGGGCAACAGCTCCGCCGCTGCCACTCGCAGTCGGCGACGGGAAGCTGGCAAAATCGGCAAACGCCGCGGCTGCGGAAGGATTCGACCACTCCGAACCAGCACTCGGTGCAGCGCTGGCCTTTGCAGGAGTGGGTGCGTAGTCCATGCCGAGCAAGTCAACGGCAGGGGCTGGAGCCTTACTCGCGACCGCCTCCTTCCTCGCCTCGGTCGTCTTGACAGCGCTTGGTTTGCTGTGCCTCTCCGCTCTGGCCTCTCCTTCTTTGCCTAACGGCGGCAGCGCGTGACCTTGCAGCACTTCGTCGATGCAGAAGACGATGTGGTCGAGCGTCGCGCGGCGATCGACGTCGGCCGTCAGCATCCGCGCGATGATGGCATGCACGTCGGCCGAGTACGGCGAGGTTGCAGGGATCGTGTACTTGTCGGTGCGGAGACCCTCAGGTGGGAAGGGAGGCTTGAAGAACGCCATGGTGAAGAGTATGCAGCCCATCGCCCAGATGTCCACGGCCTCAGTCAGCTCGCCCGAGCCGAACATGGCCGTCCCCTCGATGTCCGCGAGCTCGGGCGACCGGTACATGGCCGTCGTGCGCTGGAGCACGAGCTCCTCCTGGTGATGGCGCTCCGCCTTGGTGCGCAGCGACTGCGGACCCTCGACGCACGAGCCAAAATCGCACAGCTTGTAGACGCCGGTCTTGGAGAGCAGGAAGTTCTCGAGCTTGAGGTCTCGATGCGCGACGGGCGGATTGGCATGGTGCAGCTCCAGTACCGGCCTGCGGTCCGGGAAGCACCAAATGGATCACACATGACACACAAGTCAGACATGATATCTCCACCACAATCATCCAACCAAACGATGCAACACAACAGCAGCAGCAGACCACGTACACGCAGAGCGAGCGGAAGGTGCGCAGCAGGTCGGCCTGCGTGAACCGCTTCTCCCCCATGCGCGTCATGTTGTCGTGCAGGTGGCCCTTGGGACAGTACTCCATCAGGATGAACACCTCGCGCGTGCTCGACCCTGGGCGGCGGTCCGCGCGCGACGCTAAGAACTCGACGACCTGCGGGTGGCGGAAGCGCGCGTGCATGCGCGTCTCGGACTCAAGTAGCGCGAAGCTCGCGTCGCTGTCGGCCAGCAGCCGCTTGAGCACCATGAGCGTGCCGCCCGTGCTCGTGGACTTGACGAGGAAGATGAAGGACGAGCCGCCCTCGCCAAGGTACTTGACCACCTCGATCTCGTACCGCCCGATCACGGCCACCTTGCCGATATGCTGCTGCACGTTGCCCATGGTTGCCTCGCCGTTCGCTTCTTGGGGACGTGACGCGAAATGCTCGAGAGCGGAGGAGTGCTTGAGAGCGGAATGCCCAACAAGCGAAGGCTGTTTCAAAACGTGTGGGACATTCACGGCCCTTGTTGTCAGGCGTCGTTTCGCGGGTGCTCGCGATGGCTATCTGCCGACAGTGCTGTGCCAGCTAAGTATAGTTGAGCTTGCACGTCGGGGGCGGCAGTCAACACAAATTTGTACACAATTATTCGCGGGCGACAGTCATAGCTCTGTCACCAAGCTAATGACCGCGTTTACTATTGACTGCGATTATACAGTACTTAGCTCTGGAAATAGACTCTCAGTTAGCTTTTTACACTAATAGACTACAGCACGAGACTATACATTCGTAATTAAAAGAGTATACCCTGTACTTGTTCGATTCGTACGAATCCCAAGTGATTCATTTTCCATTTGCGGGGGTGTGCAGTCGGGGGCGGCAGTCACCCGTATCTTGGTTCTGGGCACGATCTAAACTTTAGTGAAATTTTACGAACATGTTGCATTATGAGGATATGTTGTGTTGTGAGCATATGTCGCATAGAGATATGTTGCATGAGTGAATGTGTCGAGAATGTCCGGTCAGAGGCCGACCAGTGCTTGGAAGCGCACGAAGTGCAGCGAGCGAGGAGAAAGCAGCCCACGATGAAGCACCGCGTGGCGTTCCGCAAGCTGAACCGCACGTCGGAGCACCGCTGGGCGATGCTTCGGTACGTAATCTGTGTATCCTGTTGGCTGTGGTGGCGGCGGTGGCAGTCGCTAATGACTGTGCGAGCAGCACGATGGTGACGCAGCTGATCGAGCACGAGCGCATCCACACGACGCTTCCCAAGGCCAAGGAGTTGCGTCGCGTGGCCGACCAGGTGGTGACCCTGGCGAAGCAGGGTGATCTCCCCGCCAAGAAGCGCGCCGAGGGCATCGTGCGCACTCCCGCGGCTGTCGACAAGCTGTTTGACGTCTTCGGCCCGCGCTACGCGTACGTAGTAGTAGTCGGCGATGGCCGAGCTCCAAATACTCGGCACAACTAACTGGTTTGCTTTAGGCTCCGCGAGGGCGGCTACACGCGCATCCTGAAGGCGGACTTCCGCCGCGGCGACGGCGCCGAGATGGCCGTCATCGAGTACATTGACCGGTGCGTCTTCCTCCATTGCTCCTTCGCTCGACTCCTTTGTTGATCCTAACGAGTGATGCCGTCAATGTGAGCAGTCCCGGTGAGATGCGCAAGTCACGACCGCCGCAGGGCGTCGAGGCCGCGCGCGCCGCCATTGAAGCGCAGGCGGAGGCTGCACAGGTGGAGGCCACGCCGTCCCAGTAGGTTCTCTTGCACTTGAGCGAGAACCGATTACAGAGCCAGGATCCGTCTCGAATACATGCTCGTGACGGAGAGATAGAGATCGGGTGTTGTGTATATGTGCATGTTTGACAGTACGGTATGCTACGTCTTGGCGGCCTCGGCCTCCGAGTCGGGCTCGTCGCCGGCCTCGAGATGCTGCAGCCGCTCGTCCAGCACGAGCAGCAGGCTCTGCACCTTGGCCATGTCCTGCCGCAGCTTGAGCACCTCGTCACGGTCGGCCGCGAGCTTGGCGACCGTCGACGCGCACGCGTCGGTGGCTCTCTGTGCGTCAGCCGCGCTCGGCGTCTCGCGACTGCGCTCGAGCTGCGGGTACCCGAGTTGGTAGCTCGCGATGGCGGCCGTGGCGAAGCTGAAGAGACCGCGAATGGCGTCCAGCTTCACGGGAGTCGTCACGTACTGGCGGCCCAGCACGGCCTGGCACTGCCGGCACAGCAGCTCGTGGAAGGCGCTGCCGGCGTCGGCGCCGTCCTTCGCCGTCAGCGTCTCCGGCGCCGCCGCCACGTTCGTGGCCGCGCTGAGCGTCACGAGCAGCAGGTCGGCGTTGGAGCCCACGAACGCGTACGAGTCGCCGAAGATGGAGCGACACGTGCCGCACTGGAAGACCACGGGGGCCGCCATCGTCTCCCCATCATCATCATCGCCGTCTTCTTGGTCGGCTGGCCACGCTCCACCACCAGCAGCAGCAGCGGCAGCAGCAGCCTGTCTGTTGGAGCTCATGGTCGATTCCTCATCGTACTCGGACTCGTCGCTGTCGACGTCCGCCTCGAGCGCGTATTGTCGCCGCGAACCGTTCGAGGCCATCGGTGGCACAGGCCGGCGAGTGACCGCAGCGCTTGGACGGCCCACGGTGCGCGGCTTCTTGCGCACAGGCAGCACATTGACGACGCTGGCGTCCTCCCGCTTTCGCGCCATGGTCGCTTGCGATTTTCAATTTCAAAGCGGACAGGAATGGCAAATGCCGCTTTCTTCGAAAAAATACAATTATGATCCGCGTTTGATTGGCGAAAATGATGTCTAACTCATCATAATGTTATTTTCACCCCAGTCAAAATAATCGTTTTTTTCTGTTTGGATGGACGAACACACCACTACGACATGCACACATCGAGCAGCGCCGCTCGAGCCTGCGGACGCGTCTTCGCCTCGGCCTGACTGGGTGATGGCAGTGGCAGTGCTGCGTGCAACGGGACGACCTTCTTCCTGGAGCCACTCGTCGACTTGGCGGTGCTTGCTTATCGGTCCTCGTTCTCTCTCTTGGCTCGATTAGATCGTGTGCGCTTCAACTTGCATTTGTTTCTCAAACATCGTGGCGACTTGGTGTCGTTCGGTCAGCCGAAGGTCTCGAGGCTTCGGCTTGTGGCATACAGGCGATCGCGAGCACCGTTAGAGACTCCGCTGGTTGCCCGCGTTCAGGCCGTAGCCGTTGCTGCCGCGGAACGAGTTGTACTGCGGGTGGAGATCCTCGAACCACGGGTGGGTCATCGCCTCGCGAGCCGACATGCGCCGCGCGGGTTCATACACGAGCAGCCGCTGCCAATTTCACCGCATAACAGTCAATCGGTGATACATTAGAGCAAAGCAAGAGAGCTACATACCGAGAGCAGGTCGATGCCCACCGGGTCGAGCTGAGGCACGACCTTGGCGAGCGGCTGCGGACGCCACTGAGGGAACGACGTCTTGTAGTCGGGCAACTTGGACACGCCCGGCCACAGTAAGTCGTCAGGTGTGCCCAGCACGCGGAAGATGCGGAAGAGCTCGTCGATCTCCGAGTCGCCAGGGAACAGCGGCTGTTTGTTGACCATCTCGGCAAAGATGCAGCCGATGGACCACGAGTCCACCGGCGTCGAGTAGTGCTTGGCGCCGAGCAGCACCTCCGGCGCGCGGTACCAGAGCGTCACGACCTCGTGCGTGTATCTGCGGATGGGGACACCATACTCGCGCGCAAGCCCAAAGTCCGCAAGCTTCAGGTTGCCGTACTGGTCGATCAGCAGGTTCTGCGGCTTGAGGTCGCGGTGCAGCACGCGGTTGGCGTGGCAAAAATCGACGCCCGCAAGCAGCTGGTACAGGTAGCTCTTGACCTGGAAGAGCTCGAGCCGCTGCGGGGTCTTCTCCAGGCAGCGCTTCAGGTCCTGGTCCACGAACTCGAACACGAGGTACAGCTTGTGCTTCTGGTACACGGCGTCGAACAGGTACACGATGTTCGGGTGCGACGACAGCTCCTTCAGCAGCGAGATCTCGCGCATCGCTGTGGACGGGATGCCTTCATCGTCCGGCTCGAGACGGATCTTCTTGAGCGCCACGATGCGGCCGTTCGTCAGGTCCCGCGCCTTGTACACGATGCCGTACGTGCCCTCGCCGATCTTCTCCACCTTCTGGTAGTTCTCCATGGCTGCCGCGCTTTCCTCGCTATTGGCAAAAAAAAGTCAAAGCGACAGGTACTGCGAGCGACAGCCAAAATGCTCCGGGCCGGCTCTCCGCACAGGGAACCGCCGGCTGTGAGCGCTGGACGGCTTGGGTCCTCGGTCGCCTCGCCGGCTTGCCGCCGTTTCCCTTCCGCGCTGTCTGAGTCCAAGACGAGGACTGCTGCGGGCAGGACTGGAGCGTGTCAAACTTGGAGAAAAAGGGTACACGGCGGACGGGGTTACACGTACCCTGAGTCATCTCATTTACGTTCGTTATGGGAGTGGACTCGTTATTTACGACACGGCTACATCCGCAGCAGTATGTCTCCTTCGGCAACCATGAGCAAGCGTGATGCATCAGGCAGTCAGGCAGAGCACCAAGTGCGCTGAGAGAGGCGGCGGGAGCTTTCCCGGTGCTTTTGGCTGCTGGCGGCATGGCGCGCTTCAACTTGATGCGGGTGTTGATGGCTTTCGTGTCGAATCCATTCGTAGTGGCCTGGCGTGGTGGCTGCCGCTTGGACGACCAATCCATGGCCGAAGCGAGCAGAGCTCGAACCTTCCAAAAAGCCACGCACGGACGTCCGCGCAGATCTTTGCGGCCGCCATCACGAGTGGCGACCGGCGCTGAACGCGCATATAAATAGGGCGTCGACGCGTGCCGACGGTCGCTGGGCCGAGCGACGAGGGAGGATTGGTCAGCGCTTTCGCTAGACTTTGGCGTTTGGGACGCGTGGAGTGACTAAGGCTCACGAGAAAACTCGAGCCAGGAGAGAGAAACGCCCGCTCGGAGGCGCGACGCTGGCTATCTTGAGCGGCGGCAGTGGCGTCGACCAGACTCAGGCACGGGCGTTGCAGTCCACTGGCGTCGTTTCGTTGTCTCGGAGCTGTCAGTTGTTCGCATTCCGCTGGCTCACTGCATCTCGGGATCGGCAACTTTGTCGTGAAGTGGAGCATCACGAAGTGGTAAGATATGGAGGCGCCGTTGGCTGCCACCTCCTTCCACGGCGGAGCTTTCAAGCCGCGCGACAATCATCGGACGTCGTTTCGCGAGGATATTTTCAAGGACGGTGGTTCTCGGCACGAGCCAGTACTGCCATTGACACCAGTAGCCGGACTCGCTCTGCTTCGCCGACTCTCGCTCGATATTCGCGAGTTTGAGCCGGATGACAGCAACCGGTGCAAACCGCCGAGCGCCTCGATCCTCGCTGCGTTGTACTGTCAGCGCGCCGCCACATTGCTGGAATACGCCGACTACGACGCCGCGATCACGCTCCCCGCTCATGTGATGTCTGCCACAGCCCGGATTGAAACAAACCAGCAGCAGCAACAGCAGCAGCAGCAGCCTGCAGATATCGTGAACGGGAACGACAGTCACCTGCTGGTCCACGCAGTCAGCCAGGCACTCAAGGACTCTACCAAGGCGTCCTCGCTCGAGCCTGCAGCGCCGGAGGGGTACATTCTCGCCGCCCAGTGTGCGCGAAGCACCGGCGATTTGAGCGAAGCCAGCAAAATGATCCGACTGGCAGTGGACAAGGCACCTCCAGACACCGAGATCGCGCAACTCGCGAAAGAGATCGCTCTGGAAACCAGTCAAGTCACGCATGACAAGCCGTCCGCGTTTCCCGCTCTCACGACCTCAACGGAAACTATCAGATTTGCCGAAATGAGCAATGATGCCAACGAGCATACTACCGACGAGAGGCAGCACCACGGACGAAGCGCTGATCACAGCGACAACAATGATTCAGACGAAGCTGGGACATCACACGAGAGCTGGCACCGCATCGTGTCCGAGTTCGAGGCCCTCAAAGCTGTGTCCGAGTCGCAGCATCTCGTCAAAATGGAGCAGATGATGCACCACAACGTCCACCACCGATGCGCCGACCAGGAGCAAGTTTGTCGACTGGACGAGGCGCTCAAAGCCGTCATGTCGTTCCTCGTTTTACTTGTCAAGTGCCGGCATAGTCTGAACGTGAATGTTACCGACGCGGATGAGTTCGAAGCAATTGTCAAGACCAAGCTGGAACGCGGAGATTGGCATCACTCACTAATACAAGACCGGACTGCGAGGAAATGGATGGTGGAGAAGCTGGTCACAGCGACACGAGTGAGCTCACACTTGATATCAGCAGCTGACTCGAGTGAAGACATTCCACGCGTTGGAGTCGGCTTCCTTCGTGATGCTCTGGTGTTGCTAGCTCGCGTGCTCCTGTCGACTGGCTGCTGGCGGCTGTGCACATCGATGTCACATGCTATGGCGTATGCCGAGATGAGCTACGACTTGGTGAAGGAGCTCAGTGCTAGCAATTCTGGATCGCCTCCATCGTCGTCATCGCTCTCATCGGTTCCGGGGTTTGCGCAGCTGGAGATGGCTTGTTCCGACGCCTACGGTGTTGCACTCCGAGAGATGCTCGGCGATCACAACGAAGCGCTGTCGCTCCACCAAGAAAGTCTCGAAACTGCTGTTTTGCTCAAGAGCCACGCGTACGAGCTCCGGTGCCATCACCATATCGGACAGACATTGTTGCACATGAAGGAGCCTGTCCTCGCGCAGGCCGAGTTCATGCAGTTGCTGGTGCTGAGCCAAGCGGAGGGGGACGCAGCGATGGAGGCGTTGGCGCAGTACGAGCTTGGTCAATGCTGTGTGCAGCGCGGCGAGTTTGACGAAGCCCAAGTCCACTTCCGGTACGCGCAGACCATCTGCAACCAGACGGCGAACTGCAGCGGCACGTGGCGACCGCAGTCAATCCAGCAGGCTATCGCATTCTACGCCGTGCTTCGACCGGCGCGGCGGCGAGATGCGATGCGATACATGGCTCCAGCTGCAGGAGCACGTGATCGTCCGCGTCGAGCTGGTGTGCTGTACAATGAGAGCACATTGACCTTCAAAGGCGAGGTCGAGCCGCAGGACGACCAGACTGATCTGAAGAAGCAGCCGACGGACTCTGCGATCGCCAAGTTGTTCGGAGCATCGATGGGTCTGTCGGGGGTTGGAGACAGCATGACGGCTTCGAGCACTGATTCAGCCGGCGGAGCAGCGCGGAAGTCCCGTCGCCGAGCCGGGAGACGCGAATCAGTGCTGGCTGCCCCACACTCGCGAGCCCAGCTCTCGCGACTCGCGTCGCCGGTGTCATCTTCGTCGCAGTTCTCCTGTTCCCCGTCGGTATCTCCGTTGTCGTCTTGCTCGACGCCGTCAAATGAGCCGAGCAGCGTGTACGGTCAGCACAGCAACAGCAGCGGTACGAGCAGCTGCGGCAGCCTCGGCACCGTGCTGTCGTACACGGGGAAGCTCGCGATGCCCGCAGACGTGACCGGCGAGCAAGGAGGCCACGACACTCCTGTGCAGGCTGACACTGGGACTTACCAAGCCTCGCTTTGAGACACCCATCGCGGGTCAAGCAATCGTCCAGCGGCAGGCAAACTGCATGGAGGATCTGAAGTCGAATGGGAAACCTCAAATCTTCCTCTATTAGAACGGTCAACTTCAACCTCCCTCTACGCGAGTGGCAAAAAGTCACTATCGCGAGGAGGATGTCACTTTGTCGAAATGTTGCGCAACGTGCGGCTGACATTAAGCAAAACCGGTAGTTTTCACGGTATTTGGTCGAGTTTTTTTGAAAAATTACGGCCGGTTGGCGAAAAACGAGGGGGACGCTCCTCGGCCACAGGCGCCACACGCCTCGAGCAGATTTCCCCCCGGTTCACAACGCGAGCGACTCCCTCCGCTGCTCTTCGGTCCGCGACGATGGTGATGCTGCTGCTCGTCAAGAACTCGGCGCCCGCGCTCAAGTAAGTGTTCGCGTCCGCGCCGCGCTCGCCTCTCCCGTTGCGGCGGCCGCAGCCTCCGAGGCGCAGTGCCGGCGCCGGTGTCGCATGAACAAGGACGCGGTTGTTAAACGGACGATTCTGTGCTCGTGGTGTGTGCAGGTCGGCTGCCGGCCAGCAGGCTCGTGGCATGGCCACCGAGAAGCAGAGTACGTGGGGTTTTGCTTGTACAGTGATATAGTGTGATGGGAGCGGGCGGCTTACGAGATGCGCCTGCGTTTGCTCAGTTCTCATGCGTATCGGCGCGACGTCCAACATCGCCAAGATCACCAAGTCGATGAAGATGGTGTCGGCCGCGAAGATGCGCGGCGCCGAGAACCGCCTGAACAGCGGCCGCCCGTTCGCGTCGTGGCTGGACAACGTGAACGGCGAGTTCCGCGTGCTCGAGACGGACGGCGTGATCCCGGCGGAGAAGCTTGCCGAGGGCGAGCACGCCGTCGTGGTCGTGTCGTCGGACCGCGGTCTCTGCGGCGGTATCAACTCGGGTATCGCCAAGGCCGTGCGCAAGCAGCTTGGCCCGGTCACGAACGCTCAGCTCTTCGTGATTGGTGACAAGGGTCGCGCGCAGCTGCGTCGCGACTACGCCGACAAGATCCGTGGCAACGTGACGGAGACGTTCGCGACGCCGCCGAACTTCGCTGTGGCGTCGGCCGTGGCCGAGGGCGTTCTCGCGGACGCGCAGTCGGACAAGGAGAAGGTGCACGTGTTCTTCAACAAGTTCGTGTCGGCGATCGCGTACCTGCCTGCCGTGCGCTCGCTGGGCGTGAACGTGGACTCGGACGTGTTCGACACGTACGAGCTCGAGCCGGACAACAAGGAGGAGCTGCTGGCGGACCTGAAGGAGTTCGAGCTGGCGTCGGCCATCTTCCACGGCATGATCGAGAACTCGACGAGCGAGGAGTCGTCGCGCATGGCTGCCATGGAGAACGCGACGAACAACGCGCAGGAGCTCATCTCGACGCTGACGCTCCAGTACAACAAGGCCCGCCAGGCGCGCATCACGACCGAGCTGATTGAAATTATTTCGGGCGCCGCTTCCCTCGAAGGCTAGAGCGAAGGCTAGAGCGAGCGAGCGAGGAGCCGTCAGTGGGCCGTCCCGTGCCGTCTCGACCTCCGCCGCCATCGCGCCAGTAGGCCGGGAAGGACCGACCCGACGGTCTCGAGCGCTGGCTGGCCACTCGACGGGGAAAACGAATGTGAACACCGAAATGGACCGACGACGTTGAGTGCCTTGCGTCTCCTGTGTTGGCTTTGGATCCTTTCGGCGCAGTGAATGGGACTGACATTGCAGATGCTGGCGGCAACACAGCTATCCTCTCTGTTCGATTGTATTCTCCTTGCTCTGTGGTTTTACATGCAGTAGCAAATGGCGGCGCCGCATGCTGCTCCCGATGGCACGAGCGCCGTCGCCGGGGGTGGAAGACCCGATGGCGGCCGCTCCGCTTGCTAGTCTCGACAACTGCTGCCGCTCGGTCTCTAGCGGTTGGCGAAGAAGGCCGTGACCTGGTCCATCACGACCCACTGGATGCCGTACGACGGGCACAGACGCGCGAGTCGCGGCACGAGACCCTTGTACAGTGCGCGCACGCCCTCCTCCTGCGCAATCAGGCGCAGCGCATGCATGGTGCTCTTGTACTTGACGACCTGGCCAACCGCCGACTCCTGCGCCATGAGCCGCGTCTTGATGACGTCCATGGGACAGTTGAGGCACGGACCAGGGATCGCGCCGATCATACCGGTCAGTCCACTCTTCCAGGCCGGCAGCGTGTCGCCCTCGTCGATCTTCCACAGGTGCTTCTTGATGAAGTTGTTCGACCAGAAGCTGCACGCCTGGTTCAACCCCTGGCGTGCAATGGTCGGCGTCACACCCTTCCAGAGCGCCAGCGGACCTTCCGTGCGCGTCACGAGCAGCGCCGTCTGCATCGAGCCGTGGTACTTTGGCACCTCGCCTTTGACGACGTTCTGGCCCTGCAGCCGCGTCTTGATCACCTCGAATGGCGTCACAATCAGCACGGCCTCGGTCGCGCCTGCGAGCGCACCGGCGATGAACTCGTTCGAGCCGCTCACTTGGCCGTTCTGGTCCGCCAACATCTTGCGGTACACGGCGTTGAAGTAGAATCGCGTGCCGTTCTTGAAGACGACATGGATGGTCCAGGGAGTGAAGCCCTTGAACAATCCCTTCGGACCTTCTGCCGCGAACAGCTTCTTGCCGCAGTCGATCATGCCATTGTACTGGCCGATCTTGTCGAGCTGCAGCCGCGTCTTGGTCACATCGAGCGGCGTGAGGATGACCGCCTCGACCACACCCGAGAGCGCGCCGCCAAAGAAGCGCACGATCGGCGACACCTTCTTCGGCGCCTTGCCTTCCTTGTCCGTCGTCACGATAGGAGCGCGGAGGCCGCCTTCGCCGATCTCGACGCTCGCCTTCCACCACTCCTTGGAGAACTGCCGCACATCCGGATCCCACAGGAAGCGCTCCATCCCCACGTGCGACTGCATCTTGGCGCGCAGCAGCAGGTACAGGTACTTGAAGTCGTTCTCGTGCACGCGGTGCGTGTCGCTCGGGTGCAGCTCCTGGATCATCGTGTGCGCCTCCTGCAGCGTCACGTTGATGCCGAGCGTCTGCATGGCGCTCTGCAGGTCATGGTCCACGAGGTAGCCCTTCTTGCCCTTGTCAAAGTCGTGGAAGGTCTTGGCGATGAACGCCTCGTGCAGCCGGTAGAAGTCGTCGAACGTGACGCGTCCGCGGTTCTCCGGGTCGAGCTTGAGCATGAGTGCGCCGACCTCATCCGCCGAGAGACGGAAGCCCGCGGCGCGCAGCCCCTTTTGGATGTCACCGGCATCCACGGACCCCTTGCGGTCCACATCGATGCGGTCGAACGACTCCTTGAGCAGCTGGTCGACCGTCAACCGCGAACTGCGGCGCACCAGCGCGCCTGGCGCGGACGGAGGCGTGGACTCTGGCATTGTCTCGCTGGATACCCGCTCGCTGCAGAAGATATCAAGGTCTGAGAACCAAGCAGACGGCCGAAGCAGACCGGGGACGAGGCGCGGCGACAGAGAACTCGCCCGGGGGGAGGCGAGGAAACGGGTGAGAAGCGCGACGATCCAAGAGTGAAGCGGCCCGCCGCTTCTTGGTCGATGTGTAGGTGATCTGTTGCAACGGCCCGCCGTCACAACGGGAGGTTCGACGTAGCTGTGGCTGCGATTGGCTGAAACTTGCGGCTCGAAAAGGCTGCTTGGTCTGCAGGTCTTTGCATTTTGGTCGGGTCAAAAACTTCAAGCACTTTGTCGATTGGCTGGAATGCGCGCTTCAACCGGAGATGATTGGCTGAAAGAGCGAATGGTGGCACGGCGCTCGGCCCACCAGAAGCGTCGTGCCCGTCACGCTGGCCACGTCGCGGTGAGCATTCAAGTTGCAGTCGGCACCAAAAAGGCTGACGCGTCTCGAGGAGAGGGAGATCACATTTAGCAGCGGGCACAGTACGATGGGGAAAGACAAGTGTTTTGTATGGTTGGAGGTTTGTCCCGATACTGTACGCACTCGGAAAGTTTTTAACACATCCGATCGGAAAGCTGTTCGGCTGGGGACGCTTTCGGCTCCATGAATGTCCCACACGTTTTGCACGCAGGATTGATTTCTACACACCGCTCCCACTTTGTCCCACCTATATAGTATGCTATATAATAGTTCAATGATTTTGAATAGTATATAACCAATGCGGGATCAGATCTCCTGTTGCGGGCATGCGTGACATTAGATAGGTACATGACGAAGGACAAGGACACAGTGGGAGTGGTGACATATTCACAGAAGAGTAATGGATACTATCAGTACATCAATTATTTCATGTCCATACTCCAGGTTTTGTCATCTCGTTAGATTCCTGAAAGTGCGAACCACAGAGTATACAAAAACCTATATAAAATGGAATCGACGCTAGCATCCCGAAAAAACGTCGATTTTTGCACTGACAGAGGTTAATAGAGTACTGATACAAATCGAAAAATGCACCATTACGAGTTCAAGCTGCTCTCGAAGGATTCAATTTTAGTTAGAAAATTAACCATATTTGATGAGTACACAGTACATTGAGCAAAAAAAAGCTCAGTGCTAATGTGTAATTACCTTTTATATCGTATGATATTTAATGTTGCAGGTTTAAATATTGTATAATGAACGGAAGTTCAGAATATTACAACACAGTATCTTTGTAATTAAACCCTCTCAAAACTGCTCATTGAGAGGGCGCTCTTGTGCAAGCGCTAAACTGTATAAAATTCGTGTTCGCTGTTAATTCAAATTTCACTTTAAGACCGAACTTACTGAAATTTCAGACTTCGCTTCAACATTCTCACCATTCTCGCATGCTATATTGTAGTTCAATGATTTTGAGTGGTTGATTCACAACTATCTGAGAAGTAACAGCTATGACATTAGAAAGGAACTTGACGAAAGAGGAGGGGACAAAGTGAGAGATGTGTCTGTATTTGCTGCTGATCGCTCGACCGAAATCACGAAACTCCATAACGGACGCGCAACAATCCAACTCTACCCGCTACATATCGGATATCCCAATTTTCGCGGTTTGCCTGTTTGAATCCCGGAAAAAGGCGCGCTGGAAAAAAAAGGGAAACGAAAAAGGGAAACCCGCCGGCACCAAGAGCAGCAGCCGCCGGTCGAGCAACCTCGATCGCCGCTGCATCTACCCGGTCGGAGGCCATGCTGAGCCGCGTGGACGACGGCCGCGTCTTCCTCAACTCGGACGACGTGGTGGTCAGCTCGTCCGCGGCGCGGAAGCGACCGGCGCGAGCGCGAACACCCGGCGCGAGGCAAGCGAATGCGACCAGTCGCCTACGCGAAGGCAGTGAGAGCGGGAGCAGCTGGGAGAGCGAGCTGAGCAGCGAGGAGGAGGAGGACGATGACGACGAAGAGGACGAGCACAAGGAGCGCGACGCGCGACTGCACCCGCATCACCCGTACAACATGCGGCGATCGTCGCAGGCGACGCATCGACAAGGCGAACTGGCGGTGCGGCCAGGTGCACGCGGACACCGCTCTCAGAGTCACCACCAGCCGATGGAGTTTGTGATCCTGCCGTCGGGAGAGATCCGTCCGCGCGACGAGTGTCCGCCAGGACTGGCGCTGCCGCCTCCGCAGGCGGTGGGAAGGCGATTGGAGATCGGCGAGATCAGTAGTGGAGCGACGGAGAGGCGGACGGCGCGCCACGGCGAGAGTGATGAAGAGAGCGACGACGAGAGGAGCGAGAAGGGTCAGCGACTGAAGCGTCAGCGGCCGACGACACGGTCTCCGCGAAACGAGGGAAGAACAAATGCTCGAAGGAGTTCCAAGAGCGAGCCTCGAGAGGGAGAACACGGTCAAGACACGCCACTTACACGCTCTGAGCTACCACCTAAGCGACATTCGCGATCGGATCGTGAGGATTCTGTAAAGGCACCCGCGAGGTCGCAAGTGACTAGGACGACTATACCGCGCCGTCGACAACCGCTCCCACGTACAGAGTCGAAGTCAGAGAGCGACAGCGACAACCAAGCTGATGACGACGGGGATTCTGGGTTTGTATCAGCTTCGTCTTTTTCGTCGGAGCGAGAGGGCGTTCCACGACCGAGCCATGGACGTGCACGACTGAATGGGGACGGAGATGAGGAGAACACGCGTGAGCGTAATCGCCGCGGCGACCGCAGAGATGTATCCGACGCTCGGCGCAGCCACGCTCGTCGCCTATTAGACCTGTCCCACGAGCCACGTCCAACTGAACGACAGTCGGCGGTGACACGTGAGCGTGGCGCTACCCCAACAGGCAAGACGCGGTCCGACAACGTTTCCAGACAGCGCACAGGAAACGAGGTGAAGACAACATCAAGTGCCTTGTCGAGTGGACAAATGGACCCGGCGCCGGTTTACTATATCAACGATGACGATAAGCACGGTGATGACAACGACAGCGCACCTCCTCCTCCCTTCCAGTCGCAGAGAAGACCGAAACCATCAGCGCCAGCAGACGAGAACATCGACGTCGAACGCGTTGATATTCGCCAGACAAACAATTCCAAAGCCATTCAACAACTAGAACGCGAGCTGCAGAAGGAGAAGAAGCGCGTCCTGGAGAAGATGACGTTGCTGCTGGAGGAACAAGGCAAGAACCAGCAACTCCATCGACAGATCGAGGCGTTGGAGTCTAACCTGCCGAAGCAAAATGGCGAAGCCTCCACTCGTGCTTTCGATGAGCGAGTACGAGCGCTGGAAGAGCAGCATGCTGCTGCGTCCAAGGCGCTTCAGGAGCAGCTCGAGTTGAAAAATGCGGCTGTGCTTCGTCTGCAGCAAGACAAAGATCAGCTCAAGCGTGCGGTGTCCAAGCTCCGCCGCTCAGGCGAGGGTGGCGAGCCGAGCCGGGGGTCGAGTCGCGACCGCGTCTCCAGGCACACTGAAGCGGATGACGCTGATGCCAAGCGTCAGCTTGAGAAACTGGCAGCGAACATCCGGCGGTTCCTCAAGCAAGTTGATCGATGGAAGGCGAACAGCAAGGACGCTGTCGAGTGTTGCGACCGCAAATCGGATCTGACGGACCTGATGGAAAGGATGTGGCTCGATTTTCCGCAATTCCCTGGTTGGGAAGGACAAAGCGAGGACCATGACAACAACGCTCCAGAGGGAACCGATGAGAACATTGTTCGGTTTCTGAAGAAGCGTTTGCGCTCTCGGGAAGACGAGTCGAGGCAGCTTCAAGCAAAGTATGTCGAGCTGAAGGAGCTGTGTGCCCGCCAGTGCGTTCGCGAGGCTGATCTGCAGAACTTCATCAACGAGCACCGTCTCCGTGGCAACCTCATCATCCGAAAGGGAAGTGGCGAGGACGACACCGCCAAGAGGAAGAAGAAGCCAACCAAACAGCAGGTCAGCGCTCCATCTCCCGTGTCCGAAAACCAGGGAAGCAATGGTCGGTACTACGCCGATACTGACAGCGATGATGGTGACAACAACAACGCTTACGGTTCGTACGATCACGGAAGCGGCGATGACGATGTGCAAGACGACGACGAGGAAGACGATGACGAATACCCCATCCGAGAACCTCGAGTGTTCGTGCAGATCGGGAACAACGGAGTGTATGAGCAGGCTTCAGGTGGTACGTCGGCAGTGAGAGAGAAGCTCGCAGACCAGAACCGGCGGCAGGGACGCAAGAAGAGCTCTTCCAGTGAGGTGGAGCGCATTCGACTGGTACCGTCGCCTAGTCTGTCGCAGAGGTACGAACGTGTTGAGGCTCCATCCCCCAATATCCAGAAGAGGCAACAGCATACCCAAGCGCAAATGCGTCCGAGCTCGATGCATTCCCGAGCGACGACGGCGAGGATCAACACCACAGCAGCCCCGATTCGTGGCACCAAGTCGAATGCTATGTCGAAACCACCGCTCGCAAGCGCGGGAAGGAAGAAGACCCCCGGTAATCGCCCATGGATGTAAACCGCTTGTGCATGCGCAAATCGGTATTTATTCGCTACTGTTGTGCAGCATCAGGTCGGATAGCGGAGCGGTCGAGACTGACAGGTGGTAAAGCTCGAGAGTAAATGGCGTTGCAAAATCTTCCGTCGAGATGTGCGGCCCACAACTGCCGACTCGTGTCCAGCTCTTGATGAACGCAGATTTCTCGACCAAAGTGTCAGCACCGATACCACCTGGAAATGCGAGCAGCGCAGACGCTTCTGGACCCATTGTTGTCCAAGCTTTCGACTCGATCGATTCGCGTGCAAGCACTCGGGGAAGCTCCGAAACACTCTTCCCACCCAGATCCACGACGTGAAAAGCAGCGATCGGAGGGACGCCCGCGAGCAAGAAGCGTGGAGGCATGTACGTCTTGGAGAAGACGAGAGGCAGCGCGACATCTGCGGGCGGGAGCGGGAGCGCCGCGAGCGTTGATGTGTTAAAGTCGCATGCGGGAGCGAACACTGACCACGCCGACGGACCTGACGAAAGCGCCAGCAGCAGTGGCACAATACCCCCTTGATGAAGAACGCCGAAGAAGAGACCCAGTGCAGCGTTGAAGACGATCCAGAGCAGAATCGCGGCTCGTGACTGCACCAGAGACTGCGTGGCGGTGAAGATATGAAGCGGAACGATCGCAGGAAGCAAGAAGCGAGGTTCTTGGTGCGGTGCGAGCGACAGCATGACGATGGGAAACAGCGCGCTGACGACCCCAAACACGTCGTGCTGGCGCCATTCTCGTCGGCGAAAGACTTGCACCAGGAAGAGGATAGCCACGGGTCCGAACAGCATCGGCATGTTGACGACGATGTGGGTAATACGAGGGTGTACGCCGTGGAGCTCGAGGTTGTCGTACTGGAGGTTGTAGACCAAGTTGTTGAGCGGCGCGATCACGAGTTTGCGAACCTGCTCGGGCCAGGTTTGATGCAACGTCTCGGGACGGAAGTAGACCGTGTCAATCGCGATCATCACAGTCGCGGTGACAAGGAAGGCTAGCAGTCCTTGGACTCCGATGGCAAAAGCGGCGACCACGCGTCGAAGAAGACTGGGGGTCGACTTGTCACGCTTGGCATGAGCTTCGAGCCGCACAGTATCTTGATTGAAAACGAGCTGGACTCCGATCGGGAGGAAGAAGACGGCAAACGTGAAGCGCGTGAAGAAGCCGACGGCCAGTAGAGCTCCCAACACCAGCGTCTGGAGGTGGAGCAGCCCGAAGCCGACGCGGCGATGCTATCATGGGGTAGCCAAGTGAGTGTCATGCGAATATCATGCTGCGCACTAGATTGTGGCCCGTGCTGGACGGCTCGCACGTACCGGACCAACGATGTGGAGCGCGGCGAGGCAGAGCGCGAGCACAAGCGTTTCGAACGAGTTGGAGAACGGCCGCGCGAGCAGTACCCATGCCGGCCATGCGCTCGCGAACACGACGAGCTTCTCGATTTGCTGCGCTCGAACATTGGACGCGTTGGAGCGGCGAAGCAGCTTTCCCGTCACGGCAAAGAGGATGCCATCTGCATTTCACCACAGCTCAGCCGCTCGTCCTCGACATTGCCCAGAAAATATCCTCGAAAGACGCACCGATGGTGAATGAGAGCGCGCAGAGCAAAAGCCGCGGCGTGAGCAGCAGCGCCAACCCCGAGAGCGGCACATGCAGCCACTGTAGCAGCTGGAACGGCGCGCCAGCCACGAGTGCGCTGGACACAACCAGATCAAGCACGCAAGACATTAGGGTATCAGCATGTCGAGTCGACGAGGCGCTGGAAGACACGGCTGGCGGCATTACGGGAAGAGCACCGAGCGATTTGGCGCGTCCGGCAGGAACTCCCATGGCACAAAGAGCTGTTGCGCGAGCTGCGGCTGCGCGGCGGCCAGTGCGTGGCGTGCCATGACCTCCTGGCTCTGGAAGAACTCGTCGGGGTGTACCATCCCCATGAAGAACACGCTCGCGACCACGCGCAGCGCCGCCAGCGCCGCGTACGTTCGCCAGAGCCATCTCTGCCTGCCGCTGCTGCTGACTCCTTCGTCCATCGTCATGGCGATCTTGCTCGTCGCGTGTAACCTCTTGGAATCGCTCTCGATCAGGTTACGCATCATTTATTGGAGTCTGTACTGTATTTCATGTCAGATCACAAAATGCATCAAATAAACTTTATAAATAAATATTCAAACTTGCAGCAGCTGGTTTTGATATCTGATGCAGGTGCTAATGACCTTCATTAATGATTGTGTGGATAAAAATCATGCGATATCATATTATGCGGTGCGATTTGCGCGCCAAAACTGTGCTCGTTTGAAAAAACTCTCCACTACCGCCTGAACACAGCAAACTGAAAACGCGGGACGCGCCGCTCGCCGCTCGCCGCGTCGCTGGTTCCTTCCTCCTCCCGCCGCAGACCCACACACGCCCCAGTCGATTCCCCCCATGGCGACGACCGCGCCGGGCGCCGAGCCGCCCGCGTACTTCCGCGAGCTGGCGCGCCAGATGCAGAGCGAGTTCGCGCGCGCTGTGGCGGCGCTCGAGAAGCAGGTGGCGACGCTCTCGCAGCACAACGAGCTTCTCCAGCGGTCCCAGCGGCAGCTGCAGGCGTACGTCCGTCCTCCATATCGCCTCCCTGTGTATGGATATCCCTCACGTCTCACCTGACCGCTTGCTGTCCCTCATTCCTCAGTGACAAGGAGACAATGGAAGCTGATCTGTATGCTGAACAGCAGCGACACCAAGCCACACAGGAGGCCGCGACGTCGGTGGCCCACGAACGCGACGCGCTGAAGCTGCTGCTGAGCCAGGAGAGCGAGTTCGCGGCCCGCGCGGCGGCGGAGAAGCAGCACGAAGTGGAGCGGCTGACTCAGCAGCTCGTGGTCGCCGCGGCCGACGCCAAGGCTCAGCGAGACACGAACCGCTCGCTTCGCCGTGAGCTGCGCACGCTCCAGAGCCGCGTGGACGCGGCCGTACACACGTCGCAGGCGTTCGACGAGCGGCTGCGCGCGGTCGCCGACGACAAGCGCACGGCGGTGGCGATGCTCGAGGCTCAGGCGTCGGCGCTGCATCGCAAGCTGGACGCCAAGCGCGAGCAGGTCGCGCTGCTGTCCGACCGACTCGGACGCCGTCGCCACGCGCTTGTGGACCGAGATGTCAACATGGAGGTGGTCAAGGAGGTGAACAACGAGAACCGGCCGCCGCCGTCGCACCACGAGCAAGTTACGAGCCGCAGGGTCCGCAAGCGCGAGCTGACGATGCCCGAGCTGGTCGGCGAGCCGAGCGCGAGGTGCTTCAAGAGCAAGCGGCTCGGCGAGCACCAGTCGTCGCCGAGCAGCGGGTCGTCATCGCCTGAGGACACCGTGCTGCGAACACGCGGGACGACGAGGTCGCCGCTGTTTAAGCGCACGCCGTCGATCGCCACGACCTCCCCGACGACGACGAGCAGCCACAGCAGCAGCGTACACAGCCTCCATGAGCGGAGACGACTGCCATTGACGCGGACGACTGCGGTGACAGCGACAACGAGCAGCCACAACAGTAGCTTTCACGACCTCCATGAGCGGAGACGATTGCCAGCGACGCGAACGACTGCGATGCCAACAACGACAAGCACTTCATCCCGACTCGAGCGGGAGCTGTCGGGGCTGCGGAGGAAGCTCGACGCGTGCATCCAGCGACCATGAGAACCTCACGACCCAGCGGGATCCATCGTCGGCGCCGAAGGTACCTCTCTGCCTTGGACTCATTACTCCAGGCGGAGTCGAGCTGATCGCTCGAGAGGGGGCTCATTTCCCCCCTTTTGAGCGACGCCCGCTGCTGTGTCGAACGGGAACGACGAGAAGAGGGATGGTGGGCGGCAGCTGGACCCATTTCTCCACTGCCGCTAGCTTCCTCTTGTCCGAGTTCCCGTGAGGCTCACATGTTGTGGCGAGAGGATGTGTTTGCTTGCGGCTGAGCTGTGGTCGGCCATGTGCTCTATAGGGACTCATTACTCCCTCGAGCGGCATGGACGCCTCAGTGAAGCTCGTGAGCTCTCTCCTCCTGCTCAATCAGCTACTTTCGCACTCGTCGATCGATCCCTCCCGGCGGCAACTCGCATGTAAGTTGAGTATCATACCAGTAGTCTACACCTCCCACGAACCCCCAGCAACCTGCGCGGCCGCGATATTTATTGTATGCCTCGGTCGCGCTTGCCAAGAAAATGTACTTCGACGTGCTCCATTCGAAGCTGTTGTTACCCCCACGCCAGCCGCATAAACTCAATCGGTGCATTACAATCGTCAACCGCAGCAGAACAGAGCAGACTCACTATCTGGAAACTCCGGACTACCCTCTCTGGCTGCGATGCTCTCCATGCCTACAATACAATACGCTTGGGCGGCGACCTCACGCCAAGGCGAACGCCGAGCGTCGGCGGAACGATGGCCGGCGTGCCGGTGTCTTGGCGCCATTCGATTCATCCGCTTCGTCGGGCTTCGACGTGCTCGGCAGCGGCGCCAGCGTGTCTTCGGTCTTGCTGTCGCTGTCGTCGTCCTCTGGCTCGGCATGACGAGGCAGGGGCGACGCGATCTTGAGCTTCGACGTCGGCAAACCGAGCTTCAATGTCGCAGGTGGTGCCGACTGTCGTCGCCGATTCCGGGACGGATGATGGATCGGACGATCGACAGGCAGCCACGACTCGAATGAAGGACGGTTGTTGTCACTCGACGCGTTCGCTGTCTTGAAAGCGTCTCGTGACCAATGTTCGTCGTCGCTCAGATCGCGGGTCCTGCCATCCTGAACCGGTTGCGATTTCCTTCGTGCCGCTGGAGAATGCTCAGCGAGTCTCCGTGGTGACCGAAGCGTGTCGGTGGAGAACGGTGAGGCTGAACTCCTAGCAGCCTGAGGCTTGGACGTCGGAGACAGCGGTATCGACATTGACGATGACACCGACGACGACACGGACGCTGGAGCCGACGACTCGTACGAGTAGTGCGTCGTCGAGCCGATCACCAACAATGAGCTACCCTCTCGAGAACTTGATAGCTCGTCGGGACCGTAGAAGCTGAAAGATGTCGGGTCGTCCTCTTCTTCTTCGTACCCGGCGAAGAACTCTTCAATGTACTCTCCTGGCTCGCTTGGCACGCTCTCATCATGTGATGATGCCACCTGCAGCAACACCAAGCCGCATTAAATAACCACAGACATGACAACAAAATACAAAGCGACATACCGAGAGCGAGCGAGTGATGCGACGAAAGCACGCCCGTTCCGTTGAGAGGCTGGAACTGACGCTGATCGAGTCGCTTTCCTCAACTTGGCAGACACCATCTTCTTCAACATTCTTGTCACCATCATCAGGAAACGAGTCATACGCGTCTTGGTAGCGTGCTTTAGCGCGCGAGGCTCGTGACGCCAACAGCGCTGCTGTCAAACGAGGACTTGGCTGACGTTCACCCGCAGAGATCGTCCGCATGAGCTCTGGCAGTCGGGCAGGGATCAGGCCGAGATCGTCCTCTCTCTCAGCTTCGTCATTGTTGGAAGTCGCAGGATCAGATTGCGCACGGAGTCGGCTCCGGATCGGCGACACTTGCGGAATCACTCGCTCGCCTTCCTCTTCGTTGTTGTCGCCATCCCGCGACATGTTCATCTGCGTCTGCATCCACTCTTCCTGCTGCTGCTTCAGCATCTGCTCTTCCTTGTACTTGTGCTTGAGGATCGTCAGCAGCGACTCCTTCTGCCGCAGAATGTCCTTGTGAGGGACCGGCGACGACGGCGGCGCGAATTCGAGCTGCGGCCGCATCCGCGTGACATGCACGCCGCGGTCCGCCTTGGTCTGGTTGCTTGGTTTCGGACTGAGGATCTCGTCGCCTGTCACTCTGATGGCTGGCGCCGTGTGTCGTCTTCCCGTATCGCCTGCCTGGCGAGGATCGCCAGCGCTCCGTCCTTCCAACGCAGCGGCCGCCATCTTCTTGGACACTTGGATGCGCAGGTCATCGCGATGCGATTTCGGCGCACTGGTGACTTCCGGCGGGATGTAACCTGCAGCTCTGTTCGCGGTCTCTTGCGGCTCCTCTTCGATCGTCTTGTGGTCCTCTCGCAGTCGTCGGAGGAACGGTGAGGACGTCGCTGTGGGCATCGGTCCGTACTCTGACGGCGGAGGAGGCGGCGGCGGCGGAGGCGGCGCAGCTGCTGACGTCGGCGTCGTTGTCTGCTGGTTGCCGCTCGACACGAACGTGCGGCCGCGCTG
Source organism: Phytopythium vexans (assembly GCA_003413675.1). Lineage (NCBI taxonomy): Eukaryota > Oomycota > Peronosporomycetes > Pythiales > Pythiaceae > Phytopythium > Phytopythium vexans. The sequence goes on along the minus strand of QLOC01000016.1, from coordinate 358,096 downwards.
GTACGTGAGCGGCTGCGCTGGCGCCGTGGGCGGCGACGGCGTCTGCACTGCGGCTCCCTGGAAGAGCGGCATGCGCACCGTCGCGGTCGCGATCGAGTTGCGCTTCTTGCGCCAGTTGACGCCGGGGATCGGCGAGTTGATGTACGCGGGCGTGACGGTCGCGGCGTCCTTCCCCGCTCTCGGTGGACTCCCGAGCGTGTCGATGCGCGGGATCTGCTGCTTGGCGAGCTGCGACGGCGACAAGCGCGGCCTCCTCTCCGCCGCCATCTCCGCCGCCATCTCCGCTTCTTCAGACTGGTTCTCCTTGCTCTCCGCGCTCGACATGACCAGCTCGATCTCGGTCGAGCCCAGCACGAGCCGGTCGCCGCTGTGCACCACCACGGCGCTGCCGTGCACCTTAGTCACATGGCCCGCCGCGCCGTACACGACCGAACCGCGCGTGCTGTGGTCCACGTACACCCACACGCCATGTCGCGACGTGCACTCGAGCGTGCCGTGCTCCGCGTCCACCTGTCCAGCCCCGCGGTATAATCAAATCAGCCAAGCAGCAACACAGGAGCCAGAGCCATGCACCGAGCGAGCGTACATTACCTGCGGGTCGCCGTGGCAGAAGAAGACGACGGGCGACGCCGAGCCGAGCGTGAGGCCCGAGGCGCGTGGCGCGAGCGGCACCGTCTCGTGCAGCGACCCGCGGCGGCGCACGCGCATCGCGAGGCGGCCGCCAGGCGCGTCGTCACCCGCGCTGCCGGCCATGTCGATCGGGCTGCGGCTGCAGGAGGAGGGGGACGCGACGTAGCCAAGCGGAGGTTGGCGGCGACGCCCGCTTCGCATGCGGCGAGGTGTGTGTGGCGTTGTTTCCCGGCGGGTTGCACTTGGAATTTGTATGCTCTACGCCCCAGGCGGTTGAAGTTGAGCGTTGAGGTGTGCTGAGGTTTGTTTCTTTCCGCGGAAACTTTTCAGGATCCTGTGGTTGAAGCGGGTCGTTTTCGGGTGGGGAGCGGTACAGTGTGCCGCGGTACCGTGGATGACTGTCATGGTACACGTTGCCAGAAAGCGCTACATTGTAGCGTCCCACATGGTACGCCTGTGACGCTGTGCCGCCGATCGGGCACAGCGTGCCGGTCAGCCTGTCAAACCACAAGAACCGTCGAGAGTCGATTCAGCCGCGAATCGCGCTAAACATACAAATTTCAAGTTTACCCGAATGTGATTCGGACGCGAATCGCGAGCGGCAAAGACTCGCGACTCTCAAGGTTGTGGTGATGGCGCGACCCGATATTTGACTGGAGCTTGTCGCCGAAGCCGCGCTTCGCCGCCACGCGCCTCGCCGCCTTGCGCCACCCGCGAGCCTCTCGCTTCTTCTCCGCGTGTCGGTGCGTGCGCCGCCTCTGCCTTTGCCTTGTCTTGCCGCTCGCTCGCTCGCTGGATCTTCCGCCTCTGCTTGGCGAGTTCGTGCCATTCTGAGTTTCGCCACTCGTGTCACAGATGAAGTCCGTCCAAGCCTCGACGCTCGCGCGGCACCTGCGCGTGCAGGTGCTGCCGCTCGCCGTCCGCAGTCTCTCGGTCGCGGCGCTGTCCATCGGCAGCGAGGTGCAGGCCGCGCGCCACCCAGCGCCAGCCTGGAACCACCGCTTCGCCGCTGCCAACGCTCCGGTTGATCGCCTCGGCCAGCGCCGCGGACTCAAGTCGTCGCCGTTCCGGCGGCTCGCGTTCGGCGGACGCAGCCACGGCAACGACGAGGACGAGGACGGCGAGGTGGAGACAGCCCACGAGGCCGAGACTGAGAACTCGGCAGCCAAGGAGTATCTTGGCGTCGTGTACAACGCGACCAAGATCAAGAAGTACGCGGCCGAGCTCGAGCTGGACGGCCATTTGATCTCCGGTGGGGACTACTGGACGGCTCTGGATGCCGCCAAGGCGTACGACGAGCTCGTGTCGCTGTACTGCGACCTGGAGACGCCGCGCAACTTCCCCGCCGGCGTTGAAGACGAAGAGCACGGCAGTCAAGCTGTTGCGGCGAGCGAGAGCGACTGGGAGGTCCCGGAGGTCGGCAAACGCCACGCCGACCTGATCCCGCCGATCCCGCAGTACGTTCCGCTTGGGCTGCAGACTGCAGCTCAGCCGAGCCGCTGCTAGACGCAACGCATTAACGTGGACCCTGCTGCTGCGCAGAACGTACCTGACGCTCGAGGAAGTGACCGCCGCGCTGGAGAAGGAGAAGGCCATCGACGTGTACACGGTGGACCTCGCGGGCAAGTCGTCTCTGGCGGACTACATGATCTTCACGACCGGCCGCTCGCAGGCGCATATGCGGCGCATGGCCGACATGCTCATCCTGTCACTGCGCGCGCGCAACGTGCAGGACGACTTTGAGTACTCGGTCGAGGGCCGCGACTGCGACGACTGGATGATCGCCGACTGCAACAACATCGTGGTGCACTTCATGCGCGCGGAGACGCGCCGCATCCTCAACCTGGAGGACCACTGGGAGAACATGGTGGACGACAAGCACCGCGTCTACGGCGACATGACCGAGGACGAGTACATGGACAAGTTCGGCACGAGCGAGCTCATGGACGAGCTCGACGACAGCGACCGACCGGTCCTCACGGACGAGGACCGCGCCGACGGCATCGAGTGGAAGTGAGCGTTCGAGTTCGTTGACACTTCATTTTGTTTCTCCACATAGACCACCACCTTTCGCTATTAAATACACGCTCGCAGGTCCACCGCCTAGCAGCGGCTCATGCCACGTTGGCTGCGCGCCTGGGTCGACATGGCCCGCGTCAGCCGCAGTCCCGAGGCCGAGAGCTCTTCGTCGCCCAGCTCGAGGTTGCGCAGCTCAAAGTGGATCTGCACGGCGCTCGGACGCTCCGTCGGGTCGAACGCGAGACACTTGTCGACCAGCGCGCGGACGCTGCGAGGGCAGTCGGCGTGCACGGTCGGCCGGAGGTTCCCGTTGCTCACGAGCACGGCGATCCGCGTGTTCGTGTGCTGGTTCTTGCCGCCCACGTGCTCGTCGTCGGGGACGCCGTCCGAGTACGGCCGGCGACACGTGTCCAGCTCGGTGAGAATGACGCCGAACGAGTACACGTCCGCCTTCTCCGAGTACCGCTCGCCGCGCAGCACCTCCGGCGCGATCCACGAGATGGTGCCGATCTCGCCCGTCATGGTCTGGTCCTCAGTCATCTCGCGGCTCACGCCAAAGTCCGTCAGCTTGGCTTCCCACGACTCGCTCATCAGCACGTTCTTGGGCTTCAGGTCGCGGTGGATGATCGGACTCTCGAACGAGTGCAGGTACACCAGCGCCTCGGCCACGTCCAGCGCGATCAGCGACTTGCACTTGAGCTGGTTGCCGTCGCACGCCGAGTGGAACCAGCTGTAGGCGTCGCGGCATCGCGAGTCGCGCGCCTCACGCTGCAACTGTGCGAGCAACAGCGAGCTCAGGTCGCCGTTCGGCATGTACTCCATCACCATGCTCACGTCGAGCAGCGAGCTCCACATGACGCCGAGGAACTGCACGATCTTCGGGTGGTCCAGCGTCGCGCACAGCCGGATCTCGTCCATGAAGTTCATCAGCGTGCGCTTCACCTTGGCCTTCTCGGGCAAAAGCTGCTTGACCACCACCGTCTCGTGGCGGAACGTGGCCTGGTACACGGCGCCGTAGCCGCCCTGTGCGACCAGAGGTCCCAGCTCGACTTCTTCCTGCATCAGACGGAACCGCTGCATCTCTTCGTCCGTGCGGATGTCGTTCGCCAAGTACTCGGTCGTCGAGTTGGCGAGGATCGTGCCGCCCGCCGACTCGGTGCGAGCCGTCCGCGTCAGCGTGTTGCTCGCGGAGGCACCTCCCGCGAAGAACGCCGTGGCCTTGGACGACGGCTGGTTGTTCACGCCGAGCGCGTGGTTCATCAGGTCCAGATTGGCGCCGTCAGCCTTGTCAGCGTTTGCGCGCTGCTGCTTGCGTCGGTACAGCACGAACCCGAGGCCACTGAGTAAGACGCCGAGCAGCACCGAGACGCTGATGATAGCGAGCAGCATCCATTTGTTCAGACCACCGCCACCATCCGAACCCGCAGGGTTGCCGGCGTTCGCACTGCCGTTCGAGCCCTGCGTGCTCTTGCTCGACGACGACGCGTACTTGGAGCTGAACACCGCGTCGCTCAGCACGCAGACCGAGATGGTCGTCGACGGCAGCGTCACATGCTGCGCGCGCGTGTCGCTGCACGTCGAGAACTTGGTCACGACAGTGAGCTCCGACACGGCTTCGAGCAGCTCGAGGCTCGAGTTGGCGATCTCGAACATGGAGAGCGAGCTGCCCGCGAGGTCGAACGACTGCAGAGACTTGGACGACGGGAACCAGACGCCGGCGATCTCCGTCACGCCGCAGTTCTCGCACGAGAACGTCTGCAGACCGCTCGGCATGTCCCAGCTCGAGAGCGACTGGATCGTGTTGCCGCCCAGGTCGAGCGACACGAGCGAGTCCCGGAACGAAAGCATGTCGAGCATGGTGAAGCCGTTTGTCTGCAGCGACAGCGTCGTCACCGACGACGGCACATTGCTCTCCTTGAGCTCCTGTAGGTTGTTCCCGTCCAGAATGCTGTCACACATCACACCAGAGATCGTTAGCGTATGCTGCAGTTAGAGCGAGCAGAATGGGCGGCGCATACAGCTCCGTGACCGAGTCGGGGATGCTAATGTCCTCCATGCTGACGATCCCGTTGGACGTGAGGTCCCTACAGCACGACATTCAATATCGAACGTAAGACATCGGATCAAAACTCTCTTGGCTGGGAAGACAGGAGACGTACAGCACAGAGATGTCGCCCGAGTCTTCGCCGTCCGAGATGGAGATCTTGGCCACGTCGTTGTTGGTCAGCACCCTGCCCATGCATTCCGTCAGTGTTCTGGACTACATCCACACTTTCCCAACACATCGTCATCCAACTCACAGCTTGGCGACGGCAGGAAGACCCGTGACAACCTCGATACCCTGCGACGATGCGTCGACCAGCGTCGTGCCGTCCTCGCTCGCCGAGGGCGTGAGCACCACCACCGTGCAGTTCGGGTGTACCACCACCGCGTAGCTCGAGTCCTCGGCACTCTGCTTGAGCGTCACCACCGTCGGCGCCGCCGCCTCGCAGTCCGTCTCGTCCTGCGTGGTCTGCGCCGGGTTGGCGGCGCCGTTCGCCACAGCCGCCAGCATCGCGGCCACCGTCGCGGCCACTGCCAGTCGGCGCTTCATCGCCCTGCGCATGGCGTTCGCGTCGCCCGTCGGTAAGTTAGGAGGAAGCCGCCACCGGCCGTGCCAAGTGCGGAGCCGATCGTCTGCCCGGCGCTTGATGCAGGTCGGCGATGGGAACTGGGCTCCGCGATAGGCCGCCGTGCACAGAGACGGTGAGCGGCGCGGCGCCACCTGCTGCCTGCGAAATGCCTCGGAGCTTCAAAGAAAGGAGTGCGAGGTGCCTTTACATGCCAATCTGGCGAAACGCCGTAAATAAACCGACTGCTCAGTGTGTTCACATAACAGGTGGCTCGGTTCTGGGTGTCGAAAGATATCCAGAGGGTTACGGATGTCATGTAGGGGGATGTTTGTAACCTGATTACCTAGCGACGCTGGCTGCTGGCTGTTGTGTCGCTTGGCTAGCAGGCATACAGCAGTGTTGACGCGACTTGCCCGCAGCCTCCAGGCTGATGCACGGAATCGCGAACTGATTGAGGATGCGAGAACTCCGTCGGCGATGGGCGGTCGTCAATAGAGCTGGCTTGATGGCACCGCAGCACACCCAAAACCATCGCGTAACCATGTTTACGTTCCCATCCGTGTACCCTCTTCATAACCGTAACCGTAACGACTCCTCCCCTCCTCAGAGGGTTACGATTACGCCGTGTGCAAAACGCTCCCACATCTCACTCCGATCGTCTACCGGATCGAAGCCACTTGGCAACCGCCTGCCGCTTCCTCCTGCTTGCTACCATGGCGGCGCCGCTGGGGCTCGAGACGCCCGAGCAGCGTGGCATCTTCGTGACGTACATGGCGCTGTGGGTGGGCTACGGCCTGCTCAACGAACTTGCTAAGCGCCGCGGCGTCGTCTTCAACTCGACGTCCGCGGTCGTGCTGCAGTCGCTGCTCAAGCTCGCGCTCGCGTCCTACATGTTCCTGACGACCGAGGCTCGCACCGTCTCGACCAGTCTTCCCGACCGCATCCGCTACCTGCTGTCGGAGATCCGCGCGCACCGCAACCTGCTCGTGCTCTACTTCATCCCCGCGGGACTCTACGTCGTCTACGACGTGCTCGCGTACGTGAACCTGCGCCGCATGGACGCGCCGACGTACTTCTTGCTGCTGCAGTTCCGCCTCGTGGTCACTGGCCTGCTGCACCAGTTCATGTTCCAGCGGAAGCTCAACCGCCACCAGTGGCTGTCGCTCGCGGTGACCACCGTCGGCTGCACCATCAAGACGCTGGGGGGAATGTCCAACGACAAGAACAGCCACGAGGCCGGTCCGAGCGCGTCGTACGCGGCCTACGCGCTGCTGATGGTGCAGATGCTCAGCTCGACGTTCGCAGGCGTGTACAACGAGCTGCTGCTGAAGAAGCAGGCGTCGATCGCCGTCAACCTGCAGAACATCTTCATGTACCTCGACTCGATCGCTTGCACGGTCGCCATGCTCGCGCTCGGACTCACGGGCCAGTCACTGAGCGAGGTGATCCGTCCGGACAACCTCTCTGTGCTCTTCTCGCTCTACGTGCTCCCCATGGTGCTCATCATGTCGGTGGTTGGCGTCGTCACGAGCCTCTTCCTCAAGCGGCTCGACTCGATCCGCAAGGCCATCGCCAGCGCGCTCGAGCTGGTTGTTCTCCCCATCCTGAGCGCCGTGCTCTTCGGCGTCCCCATCACGCTCGCGACGGTGGTCGCCGTCGGCTTCGTCGGGTTCGGTGTCTACATCTACTCTGTTCCCGTCGCGAGCTCCCCCACCGCCGCCAAGAAACCAGAGAAGGAGTCGCCCGACAGTGCCGAGCCCAAGAAGGCAAACGACCTCGAGAGCGGCGGAGCCAAGTCGGCCAGCGATTAACCACGGACACTGGTACTGTCGATTAGAACGATCGCCGCATGACGGCATCTCGCTTTCTTAAATGTAATGCGAGCGCTCCCCATTATACTTTCACTGACTACACTCAGGAGAACCCGCCGCCCATCGTGGCGTTGCGGATGCGCCGCAGCTGGTAGTGGAACTCGATGGCGTTCGGACGCGAGTCCGGATTGAATGACACGCACCGCAGGATGAGGTCTCGGATCGCCGCCGGACAGTCCGGCTCGATCGTCGGCTTGAGCGCGTCCGTGCTCACCAGCAGCGCGATCTTGGCGTCCGTGAGCTTGTCGGCATCGCTGCGATTGCTGTTGAACGGGTGGCCGCACGTGTCGATCTCGCTCAGCAGAATGCCGAACGAGTAGATGTCGGCCTTCTCCGAGTACCGCTCGCCCTGCAGCACCTCGGGAGCAATCCACGGCGTCGTCCCCATGCCGCCAGTCATCGTCGCCTCCTCGGACATCTCTCGCGAGATGCCAAAGTCGCTCACCTTGGCCTCCCACTCGGCGCTCAGCAGCACGTTGCGCGCCTTCAGATCTCGGTGGATGATCGGCGGGTTGAACGAGTGCAGGTACACGAGCGCCTCGGCCACGTCCAGCGCAATGTCGATCTTGCTGCGCGGCCGCGAGATGTCGCTAAGCCACGAGAACGTCTGTCGTCCGCCATCCGACCGCCGGCGGCTCGCCTTCAGTAAGTCAGCCAGGTCGCCGTTCGGCATGAACTCGAGGATGAGCGACAGGTCCAGCAGGTTCGTCCAGGCCACGCCGACAAACTGCACGATCTTCGGGTGATCCATGCGCGCATACAGCCGGATCTCGTCCATGAAACGTGTCAGCACATCCTTACCCGCGGACGCCTTCGGGTTGATCGATTTAACCACCACGAGCTGCTGGCCGCGCAGCATGGCGAGGTGCACAACGCCGAACGCGCCAGCGCCAAGCTCGTCCTGCAACTCGATCTCCTCGAGCGGCAGTCGATACGGGATGAGTTCTTCGTCGTTGCGCACATCGTTGCTCATAAAGCCCGAGAGTGTCGACTTGCCTCCAGTCGACCCTGTTGCGTGCGTTCCGATCGAGCCAATGTAGCCGCCCTTTGAGTCCTCGCTGCCCAACATCACGACGGTCGTCCCCATGCCGCTTGCCGGCATGTTCTTGGAGACGCGACGCCGCCGACGGTAGACGAGGAACCCGATCACGGCGAGCACCACAACGACAGCTGCGATGATCCCGGCGATCACGCCCGTGTTGGAGCCGGAAGAGCCTGAGCTGGCGCCGGTATCCCCAGATGATGCAGTTGGCCCCGACCCGGTAGCGCCGCCCGTAGATCCCCCTGACGACGTACCAGAGGACCCACTCGAAGACGCTGCCGTGCTATCGCTGCTCCCGCTGTCCGCCGACGATGGGTAGGTCGCAAGGAAAGTAACATCTGCCAAACATCCATCATGAATCAGTCGTGGTTGCAAAGCTATGGTCACGTGGGAGTAGGCTCGCATACCGTCAAGCACGCAGGCGTTGATATTGTCGGTGATGGGGGTCAGAGCACCGGTCGTGCAGGACGAGACCGAGGTCGAGAGGGTGAGCGTGGCACTCTGGAGCACCGTCACATCCGACTCGCGCACCACGAACGACGTCAAGGTCGTGTCGCCGAGTGTGCTGCAAGATCACGAGATCGTTAGTCACTTTGTATCAGCCTTCATTCATCATAAACACGATCGTACAGAGTCTTCAGGGACGTGGGGATGACGACGCCGGCGACAGATGTGACCCGGCAGTCGCTGCACTCGCTGTTCACAACCAACAGGAGCTGCAGTGAGCACGGACGGACAGCAAAATGAGCCCAAACAAGTCAAGTCAAACGCACAGGTAGACGAGGCTGTCGGGAAGCACGGCTCCCTCGAGCGTGTCCAGCTCCTGGTTGCCGTTGATGTACAGCGACTGGAGCGACGACGGGAAGCGGAACTTGGCGAGCGACGAGATCGAGTTCTTGCGGAGGTATCTGCGCAGCACCACACCGTCATCCACGCGCTCCACCACCACATCAGTATTGCGCCGTGCCGCTCCACGTACAGTTTGAGCAGCGAGTCGGGGAAGTTGGACGCCTTGGTGGAGGTAATCGCGTTCAGATCGAGCGTGCTGCAGACAGCCAGAACGATGGTCCGAGTTTAGTGAACTACCAATGACACAAAGCACCAAGCCGACAACGCACAGCTGCTGGAGGCTCGAGGGAAAGTCGAAGCCGTCCAAGGTCGTGAGCTGGTTGCTGGTTAGGTCGATCTGCTTGACGGATGTGCCGACGCTCTTGAACTCGCTGATCTGGTTGTTCCACAGCCGCCTGCATCCCCAAACGTCCAGATACGGTGAGCGGTCTCATCCCCCACTGTCCCTCCACCCAACCACCAACGTACAGACTGGCCACCTCCGGGTAGCTCGCGACCGTCTTGATGGACAGGTAGCTCGCGTTGATCATGTACTCGCCGGGGTTCTCCGACTCGACCGCCGTGATCTCCTCCTCGTCGCAGTCCGAGTTCTTGACGACGACCGCCGTGCTGTCGTCGCCGTCAGCCGCGGCCGCGAGCGTCACCACGTCCGGCGGCGCGATGCCGGACAGCGGGCACGTCGACATGGCCAGCGAGCGAGCGAGGGAGGAAGCGCTTCGGGCTGGGCTGGTGTCGCCAGCGAGCAGAGTTCACCTATGGAGAGCGAGAGGAAGCAGACGCCACGAGATTTTCGCTGTACTGACGTTGTTGCTCCGCTGGCGATTCAGGACATGGCGCCGGCGGACTGAACTGTTTGCCTGCCAAAAAAGTTGAAAGCGCCGCAGTCAGTTGGGAGGCACCAGTTGAACCGGATCACATCAATTCTTTCATTCTGGATTAACTGATTTTGAAATACTGGAGGAGGCAATATACACATCTATTATATGGGAACATGGACCGTTGGAGGCTGGGTAAACTGCCGCCGGAGGTCCGTATTATGTGATGACAGTCAATTCGGCTGGAGAGACGTCCTTCATGATGGGTCCGCTATATCAGTAGTCGTGAGATGAGCCTGTCCATCTGCCGCTCTCTATTTTTCGAACTGCTGCCGCAGCGGAGTTTGACGTTTACACAATGCTCGTCGCCGTCAGCCTACTGTCTTAATGCTCGTTCACTCAGCGTCCATGCGGCACCTAGCGCTTCGGCAGCACCACCACACAGTGAGGGGTTCAGCTCCGCACCTGTGTCTACTCCACAGCTGGGTGCTGGAGGTGATGGTGCCTCGCCCGAACAGCAAGGTGAACCGTGGCACTCGGCGAAAATTGGCGTCCGTAGTGGCCAGAGCGGCGCCTGCGAAGCGGCCGTGGCTGCGCGAGGCGGTTGGAGCCGCAGCCACCACCACCGGCGACGGTGTGCGGGTCTCTTGTCCGACGTGGGTACGAAAAAGTCAGCAAACCATGCGCGTGCTGCAGATCGGACCAATCCACTTGGCTGCATTGACGTTCATTCACGCCCTTGTGTCTCATCTCGCCGCTCGACAATGCAGATACCCTCGCGAATAACGAAGGGGTCACACTAGACCTCAAAACCAGCAATCTCGTCACAAATCACAGAGCTCGGGGTACCCGACTTATAGTTCCTCCTGTGACGTGTGAAAAAGGGAACACACTGTTCCCTTTCCTTGTAATTATTTTATATTAATTACGAAACTGCAACAAATCCGGTCTATTTCCATAGTTACGACAAAGTACTGTATGTACTCTCACTTCTGACATCGAGGAAATTGCATAACCTTTTGTATGCACATAATTTTTTCATTATTTATTTTAGGAGGTTATGCTGCCTCAACCAGTGGATTTGATTTCGCGCCAAATTTTGAACGGACGGACACGCGCCACAGGCGATATGGGGCGCTGGATGACGATTGACCAGAAGCGCAAGCTCATCCAGAAGAAGGAGGCAGCGCCAAACATGACTCAGAACGAGCTGGTCACATGGGTAGCGCGCGAGTTCAAGCTCTCCCGCCCTCCTGCTCGCACCACGATCGCGAACATCATGCGGATGTCTGCGACCATCAAGAACCAATCCTACGGCGACGGAAAACACCGCAAGCCGCTCAAGGTTACGTCGCCTGCGCTCGAGAAACGCCTGGGAGAGTGGGTGGGCTATGTTGAAGCAAAGAAGGTAAACCTAAACAGGAGGATTCTAACCCTTAAAGCGCAGAAAATTCAAAGCGACGTGGGAGGCGATGCACTTGGCCTAGTCCTCTCTGTTGGCTGGCTAACCTCGTTCATGCATCGACATGGACTGCGCTTCCGTGTCAAGCACGGAGAGGTCGGCTCAGTTGACCCTGACGTTGTCCGCGAGGGTCGACGCGAGATCCTCGATTTGATCGACCTATTCGAGCCTACTAACCTCTTCAATATGGATGAGGGCAGCTTGTACATCTCGCAAGCGCCGGCAGGGGATATTTGCACGAAAAATAAGGGCGGGCTCAAGGCAGACAAAACAAGGGTCACGCTGGGATTTTGCGCAAATGCAGACGGCTCTGAGCTTCTACCTCTACTCTTTATCGGTCACGCTGCCCGACCTCGATGTTTCAACGGCAAGACTGGCAGTGCATTGGGCTACGACTACAAGTACAACAAGCGGGCGTGGATGACGTCGGTGTTTTTCCAGCAGTGGCTGCGCGAATTGGACAAAAAGATGCGCGCAGAGGAGCGCCACATTCTCCTCCTCCTCGACAATGCGTCCGCCCATACGACTGGCGATATGGTGCTGACGAACGTCACAGTGAAGATGCTTCCATCCAACACCACCTCGTGTCTGCAGCCCATGGATGCGGGCGTGATTGCGTCGTTCAAGTCGCGGTATCGCACCCGCCAAATTGAGCAAGCGCTTGACCGAATTGAGAGCGGCGAGGACGTGCAAGGCGCGAAAGCGTACAAGATCGACCAATTGACAGCGATGCGCTGGAGCACCGACATTTGGAGCGACACTAAAGTCCATCTCCGATAACTGTTCACCTCGTTTTATTCAAAATCGAGTAAATTTTTCAGTTTACGATTGGGCAAAATAAGCAACGTTTCAGAACCGCGACGAATCATTGGTGAAAAATAGAGACAATAAGCTGCAATTTAAGGTATTTTGAGCTGTATCTCTCGCCTGAGAGCCAAAGATACAAAAGGGAGAAAAACAACACAAGAATGAGCATGTCCGGGGCCAAGAAGAAGAAGCGCCCTGTTAACCTGATCACGCGCGACACCGCTGTGGCAATCGAGCAGTGCCGCAAGTACTTTGAGATGGAGAAGGCTGGCAAGCAGCGCCGCCTCGTACAGCAGCCTGTGGAGCGTACAGCAGATTGTTTTGACATTACCGCGCGGACTGTTATTGGTATTCGAAAGCGTTTGGAGCAGAACGAGCCATTTAATGATGAAGGCGAGCGCGTACGCGAGATGACAGTGCCTAATACTTTTGTGGGGATTGTTCGAGAGACTATTGCGACCATGTATGTGACGAAGAAGCGTGTGACGCTCGACACATTACTAAGGAAGCTGACCGAGCCGGTCAGAACTCGGAGTACAGCTTGGGTTTGGAGTAGATCCACGCTCCACCGATTTTTGGTGGAGAAGATGAGGTACACGTACGGCGATCGCCGATCGCACTATCAAGATCTCAAAGAGGATATCTCCATTGCAGCTCAGCGAGTTGCATACATTAAAAATGTGCGTGCGTATCGCGCAGAAGGACGATGTATTTTGTATCAGGACGAAACATGGGCAAACAAGAATATGACTCCTGCGAGAGTCTGGTTGGACGAGGACGGCAAAGGCGGGCTCAAGACTCCCTCAGGCAAGGGAGAACGATCGCTAATTTGCCATATCGGTGGAGAGAGTGGCTTTGTGGAGGGAGCCAAGCTTATCTTTCGGAGGAAAAAGTCGATGAAAGATTCTGACTATCACTGTAATGGGGTTACACAGCCTGTAACTGGGTTACAGAGCAGTACAGTCGGACTGTACTGCGTTAGGTGTGCCACGCTAACATTTGCCGGGTACATTTTGGGATTAGTGTGACCAACACTAATCCATACGTAAATTCGGTCGGAGCGTCCGTGACCAGTCACGGACGCCTCCCAAAATACATGCATTAGGGATTAGAGGTTTGGTACCTAGGCAGAACGCTAAACAATAAGACAGTTCTCATTTTGGACACTAGCACAGACTTCCATTCATTTGTATTGAACTGTACAGTGAACTGTACAGTTTGTATACAAATTTGTATACGCTTCCTTACACGCGCTAGTGTAAGCCAGTAACCGAGCGTAAGCCTCGCCCGGTTACACCTGATAGCACTTTGTAGTCCGTCCAACGACCGACTACATCTCGTGCTCAACATGAATGAGCACGCGGGAGAGAACCTACCACTGGACGCCGGCGCGTCCAGCGGTACCCACGTGATCACGCGAGAGGTGTGTCCACACCTCTCCGATTCGGAATGGGTTGCGTTCCAACGATTGGCGGCAATCGTTGGAGAGACTTCGGTCGCAGCCATGCTGCGCTCGCAGACGCAGGACCAACACCTGGCTGCGATTCGCGGGTTCATGCTCAATGAACTCGAGCAGCAGCAGCAGAAGCGCACTGCTTCTGCTGGTGATGGAGCGCGAGGCACGTCCATCAAGCTGACGGTACCTCCCTACCACGGGAGAAAGGACGAACCACTCCTGCGGTGGTTCGTGGAGTTGGAGGACTCCATCACGCTTCGTCGGATCACGGATCCGACGACCCAGGTCATGTTCGCCATGTCCTGTTTGGGCGGCAGCGCACGGCGCTGGGCCTACGGACGTAGGCTCGCCGAACCTACGTGCTTCAGCACGTACGAGGACTTTAAGCGCGAGCTGCGCGGGTCGTTCGAACCCGCGCAGAACGAGTTCCGCTCGAGGGCTCAGTTCCTCGAGCTGAAGCAGGGTAAGCTGGATATCCATGCTTACGCGGAGCGAGCTCATTATCTCGCTTCGAACATCGTGAGCGATCCGCTCACGGAGTCCACGAAGGTCGTGACCTTCATGAAAGGTCTCGTAGATGGGCCTGTGAAGTCCCATCTCTTTCGCGTCTACCCCAAGACGCTGCAGGAAGCAATTGATGTTGCTTTCTCGGAGGACTTCAGCCTGCGCCAGGCTGAAGAGTACTCGGCGGTTCAGCATCGGCGTTCTCGGCCGAGGGCCGATGAGCCAGAGCCGATGGATCTCTCCACTGCTGCTGTCGCCCCTCGACAGCAGCCATACAAGATGCCAAAGCACGAGCAGCAGTGCTTTGTGTGTGGCCGCACTGGCCACTACGCTCGTGAGTGCACGCGTGGAGGCTCGCGTGCACCTCAGCGCGGCGGTCGTGCTGGCGGATATCGCCAGCACCGGCCAGCAAAAAACGTGGTGAACCAGTAGGGGCGGGGCGTCCTACTGGTGTGGTGGCGTCACATGTCGATGTCGGACACGTGACGGCCACGGCCCCCAGTGAGAGAGGCTCTCACTGCAGCGACGAGAACGATTCAGAGAGGCTGATCGTTCTCGAGGTGAACACGGAGGGTCGGACTCTCCAAGCATTGGTGGACTCTGGCGCGTCGAACAATTTCGTTCGACGTCAGAGCCTACGAGGATTACGTTTCGAGGAGAAGGGAATCCCTCGAAGCGAGTTGGTGGTTCGACTGGCGACTGGCGCCAGTCTGAACGTTCGGAAGCGCGTGGTTTCCCTGCGCTTCCGCTACAAGAAGCGAGTCTTCAAGGAAGACCTTGTCGTCCTGGACTTGGACGACAAGTACGACATGATTCTGGGGATGCCGTGGTTGCAACGGCATGTCCCCGTGATCGACTGGAACACGCAGTCGATCACAAGGTTCGATACGGATAACGATCGTACAGCCGCGACGGCTGTACGTGCAACAGAGAGCGTGAGCCCTGTTAGCGCTGCAGCTGTATCGAACGATACAGTTGACTGTATGGAAGGGACGACAGTGAGCGATGGCCCTGTCAATCCCTCCCGACAAGTCAAGAAGCGTGCCGCTCGCAAAGGTTGCGAGCGCAGCAAGAGTCTCTCGGTTCTGGGAACCGAGAGCAGGCGCTGTGCGCCGAGCGCTCCTCAATCGGATGAGGACGCTGAGAGCATTTCCCCTCTGCCGCGGACGAGCGGGCAGAGCGAGGTCAGCGAGACGTCTCTTTCCCGGGGAAAGGAGACGCGCAGCCCGTGCATTCCCACGGGCGGCAGTGAGCAAAGCACGCTCGCTGCGGAGCCCCTCCAGACTGGGTCTGAAGAGGAGGCCGAGGCCGAACACGATGACAGGGTCCGTGTTCGTGTCGACTCTGGGCAGTCGACGCGCGTAAACAAGCGCGATGTCAAGGTGATCAGCGCCTTGACGCAGACCTGCACTGGCGTTGAGTGCAGAGTCGTTGAGGTTGAGGAGCCTCCGAGGACAGCCTCGGAGCTGACAAACCTCCCAGCTTTAAGCTGGAAGAAGTTCTCTCGAGAGCTGCGCGAAGGCGCTCTCGAGCAGGTGTGCATCATCTCTGAGGAAGAGACGATGGTTGATGTCGACAAGAGGGTCGAGGAGTTGAGGCAACTCCTCGTTGATCCCGCTCCGGAGGGCGAGGACACCCTCGGCGCTAAGACCAAGCGCGAGCGATTTGAGGAACAGAGCTGGGACTCCCTCAAATCGAGCCCGTTCTACGACGTGCTGCGAGAATACGCAGACGTATTCCCGGACGAGGTTCCGGAGGAACTCCCCCGTGATAAGGGAGTGCGGCACGAGATCGACCTCGTGCCGGGCACGAAGTACTGTGTCACGCGGCAATGGCCATTGCCGCGTGATCAAGTGAAAGCCATCGACGAGTTCTTTGAAACTCGTCGAAAGGCAGGACAAGTGAGGGAGTCGGTCTCCCCTCACAGCGCACCAACGTTCTGTGTCAAGAAGGCACAGGGCGGATGGCGCATCGTTCACGCTTACAACAAGCTGAACGATGCGACGGTACCGGCGCAGACGCCGATACCGAGGAAGGACGTCATCATCGACTCGATGAGCGGGAGCACGATCTTCAGTGCTCTCGATCTGCGCGACGGATTCTATCAAATCCTCATGCGTGAGCAGGACATCCCGCTCACGGCAGTGAGCACCCCGAGCGGCATGCTCTGGGAGTGGCTGGTGATGCCACAGGGACTTAAGAACGCCCCTGCCACCTTCAACAGATGCGTCACGCATCTGCTGCGCTCGGTGCGTGACTTCGCACCGAGTTACTTCGATGATGTGTTCGTTCACAGCAAGGCTGTGGACGGGAAGTCCGATGTGGAGATGCATCGAGAGCATCTCCGTCGTCTTCTTGTGCTGATGCGCCAGCACAAGTTGTACGCAAACCTGAAGAAGTGCATCTTCGGTGCGCACGAGATACCCGTGCTCGGGTGTCTCGTCGGACGCAATGGCGTTCGCCCTGACCCAGAGAAGGTCAGGGTGGTCAACGAGTGGCCAGTTCCCACGAACGTCAAGGAACTGAGGCAGTTCCTTGGTCTCGCCACGTACTTGTGCAAGTACGTGAGCAACTACGCAGAGCGGATCCGTCCACTCTCGTCTCTCCTGAAGAAAGACGTGCCGTGGACGTGGTCGCCTGAGTGTCAGGCGGCCTTTGTGACAGTCAAGCAGGGCTTGACTGAAGCACCGGTCCTTGCTATCGCGGACCAAGACAGACCATTCCATGTTGTCTGTGATGCATCCGATTTCGCAATCGGATGTGCGCTGATGCAGCGCGATCACGAGGAACGTGATCGCGTGGTGTACTACCAGTCACGTCAGCTGAAACCAGCTGAGCGGAATTACCCCGTACATGACAAGGAGCTCCTTGCCATGAAGTACGCTCTCGCGAAGTTCCGCGTCTATCTGCTGGGAGATAGACCGTTCGTGGTCTACACGGACCATGCGTCTTTACGAACAGCCGTAAAGACGCCACACCTCTCTCAAAGGATGGCCAGGTGGCTGTCCTTCTTCGCAGAGTACAACTTCCGGGTTGAGTACAAACCCGGAAGGCTGAACGTCATTGCTGACGCGCTGTCGCGTCGTCCTGACTACGCAGTCAGGACGGAGGTCACTGCGAACGCGATCAGCGCTCGCAGCGCAGACAAGCCATCGTCGACCTTGCTCGACAACGTCCGAGCAGCGTATGCGTTTGACGACGACGTCAAACGCTTGGTTGAATATGCAGAGACGCCGTCACCAGCGTCTCTCAAGGCTCTGCCTCCGCATTTGCGTGCACGGGCTCATCGATATGCCGTGCACGAGGGATTACTGCTGTATCGTGCAGTCGACGATGGCGTCGACCGCATTGTGGTGCCAGACGATGAGGATCTGAAGTTGCGGATCCTCTTCGAGTACCATGACTCCCCAACAGCGGGTCATCTCGGTCGCGAGAAGACGTATCTTCTTCTCGCGCGCGACTTCTACTGGCCACACCAGTACAAGTGGGTTCGCAAGTACGTGCGTGCTTGCGAGATTTGCCAGCGCGTCAAACCGGCGCCTGTATCCCAGGCGCCGCTCAAGTCACTGCCGATTGCATCGGAGTGCTGGGAGTCCATTTCAATGGACTTCGTCTTCGGACTCCCGCCTGACGCGCGACGACGCACAGGCGTCGTCGTATTTGTTGACCGATTCAGCAAGATGGTGCATCTTGCTGCGGTTCCCAAGACGGTCACAGGCGCACAGACAGCGCGCCTGTTCGTTGATACTGTCTTTCGAGCTCACGGCATGCCGCGTGAGATCGTATCGGACCGTGATCCACGGTTCCGCGGCCGATTCTGGCAAGAAGTTTTCAAACTTCTTGGAACTCAGTTGTCAATGTCGACAACTGACCATCCCGAGACCGATGGTCAGACCGAGCGCGTCAACCGCGTGCTCGGTGACGTGCTGAAAAGCTACGCTCACTCATTCGAGAGTTGGAGCGAGTGCTTGTCGATGGCCGAGTTCGCCATCAACAACTCGGTGCATGTCTCGCACGGACATACACCGTTCTTCGTGAATGCCATGCGGCATCCACGCTTGCCGACCGTCCTGGGGACGATCGCTCCTACCTTAAGTGGGGGAGGACCCGCAGATTTGACACCCAATCTGCAGGAACGGAGTGGCATATCGGACAGACAGCGTGAAACGCTGTCTGCAACAACGGCAGGGACGGCTGCGCACAAGCCGTCCAAGGACTTCCTAGAGCGCCGACAAACCGTGATCCGGTTTGTCCAGGATGCGCTTGCAGCTTCTGTGGATCGACAGAAGCTGAATGCCGACAAGCATGGCAGGCAAAACACAAATGAATTCGAAACGGGTTCATTAGTGCTGTTGAGCACTTACAACCTGCCTAGACATGCAGTGTCCGACTTCGGAGCGAGCAAACTCGCTCCGCGCTACATTGGACCGTTCACGGTGCTCGCGCGCCGTGGTACAGCATACACACTGGACATCCCGTCCAGTATGCAACTGCATCCGACGTTCTACGTCGGACGCCTCAAGCCGTACCGCCAGTGGCGCGAGCCCGAGAGCTCCGAGGGAGCTCCCGCTAATCCGAGTCGTCCGAGCGAGGACTCGCGAGGCGACGAGTCAGCTCGTCCACCTTCTCGACGAGGCGACCGACCCTCATCGAGAGGTTCGAGTGTTCCTGCGAGAGGCGAGCGTTCTCCGCCTTTCGCTCAGCCACTTCAGCTTGAAGGCGAGCAAGCTGAAGCGCCACCTCGTACGAGGTTGACAACGCCGTCGACTGAGGAGTCGACGCGGGGTATTCACCCACCACCGCCACCGCCGCTGCGCGACGCGGCAGGCCAGACTCGCTGGATCGTCCAGCGAATCGTTGCGCATCGTGAGCCTCGGGGCTCCCGAGGTCATCGTCGCTTTCGTATTCGTTGGAGAGGATTCCCTCCCCAACACGACACGTGGGAGCCACGGAACGTCCTGATGGAAGACGTTCCGGAAATGGTGAGGGCGTACGAGGCCCTGCACTGTTAGCAGCATACGAGCTGACGTATGCTGCAGGCGTCGCCATCGCCGACGGCGCCTGAGGGAACAGCGCATTGCGCTGAGTGATGATGCTCGTGGGTACGCTGAAGCTTCCGTACCCACGCAACTCGCGCTCCGTCAGCCGACGGGCGCCGAGCACACAGCTCGGACACTCCCTGTTGTGCGGCACCGCACAGGGAATGTCCGCCGCCATGCACGCATCGTGCAGGCGTTCCACACGACCATACGCACTGAAGCGCATGTGACGCTCGCGCGCGTTGGCCAGCCGCCTGCGATAGCCGGCTGGGTCCTTGTTGAAATTCTCAACAAAGGCGCTCCAACTTTGCGCAAGTGCCTGAGGGACAGGCACTTTGCTTCGGTCGGACACATGCTTGCCCGACCGCCATCGGAGCTCATGGAAGAGCCCGATGTAGTAGTCGCGCCGCTCGGTCGGGGAGGCGAAGGCCATGGAGGCTGCCTCCTCGTCGTCTGTGATGCGCTCACAGACGTACAACAGCTCCGCATGCGGCGGAGCTGACGTGCCGTACCAGCGCTTGATCAGCGCTTCGTCCGGCATCCATGGCGGACGCTCAGGAGCAGCAGACCCTGCTCCTGCACTGCGCGACGACATGCCGTCGTCGTGCTCGCCGAACTCAATCGCAGAAGAGCGACGCTCGCTCTTCTGGCGCTTGGCAGCCGCGTCATTCGCGCGCGAAGGCGAATCGCGCGCGCGCCGCGAGCCCGAGCTGGGCCTCGCAGGCGAAGACTCTTCAACACGATCGCCGCGTGGCGATCGTGGCGGTGTCGACTGCATACAGTCGACAAGGAACTCCATGTCGATTGCTGGGGCCTTGATCGACGCGAGCACAGACGCTGTGCTCGCGGGCTGATCCATCCGTGCCGCGTGAGCGCGCTGAGAGCGCTCACGATACTCGCCGACCGAAAGCCTTTCGGTCGGTGCAGCCGCAGCTGCAGTCGTCGTCGCCTTGGCCGCCGCCGCCGCCGCGACCTCGTCGGAGCGCGCGCTCATGGTCGATGAGCACGTCGGGAACAGTCGAGAAGCTTCTCGACTGAAGGGCGTTTTCATGTCACTGCTCATGTCACTGTTCATGTCACTGTTCATGACACTGCTCATGACACTGCTCATGACACTGCTCATGACACTGCTCACCAGTCACGTGTATACTGTATAGTATACACTCAGATGCACCATTTAGTATACATATCATATGTATACTATACGATATACACACCGTTTGTATACTATACGGTCTGGTATACTCGTACCTTAACGGGGGGGTGGTGTAATGGGGTTACACAGCCTGTAACTGGGTTACAGAGCAGTACAGTCGGACTGTACTGCGTTAGGTGTGCCACGCTAACATTTGCCGGGTACATTTTGGGATTAGTGTGACCAACACTAATCCATACGTAAATTCGGTCGGAGCGTCCGTGACCAGTCACGGACGCCTCCCAAAATACATGCATTAGGGATTAGAGGTTTGGTACCTAGGCAGAACGCTAAACAATAAGACAGTTCTCATTTTGGACACTAGCACAGACTTCCATTCATTTGTATTGAACTGTACAGTGAACTGTACCGTTTGTATACAAATTTGTATACGCTTCCTTACACGCGCTAGTGTAAGCCAGTAACCGAGCGTAAGCCTCGCCCGGTTACAATCACTCTGAAATGAACTCGACTGTCTTTTTGGATTGGCTGGAGAAGAAGGTGCTGCCGGCGGTTCCTCCACGCTCTGTGCTCGTGTTGGATCGAGCAACATACCACATAATGCTGACTGATGAGACCAAACCCGCCAAGAGTTCCTATCGTAAACTGGAGTTCGCCAATTGGCTTGTTCAACATGATGTACAATGGGAGGGGAAGGCGACCGTTGACGAATTCATGGCACTGACGCGTGTCGAGTTAGCTGCCATATGCAAGGCTAACAAGCCCAAGCCCATATTTCTGGCTGCTACACTAGCGAAAAAGTTTGATTGTGAGGTGCTGTTTTTGCCCGTGGCTCACCCCGAGTTGAATCCGATTGAGATGGTTTGGGCATACGTCAAGGGCTATATATCTCGTCACAACGTCGACTTCTCTCTGAATGAGGTGGAGAGGCTAGCAAGCAAGGTAATCAATGAGATGGACAGCGAAAAATGGACGAAATATGTGAGGCACTGCATCTCAGTTGAAGATATCTACATTGCCGCCGCAGACGAAACTCCGGTAGATCTGGATGGCTCTGACGAGGAGCCATAGCCATTCGACTGCAGAGACGTTGGCCAAGTTTTTAGGTGGAGCAGAACAAGGAAGTGATGTAGATTTCGTATCCATTTGAATTTGGCGGGAAATTCAAATTTTCGTTTTTTTATATGGAATTTTGTATGTGAACAGTTAACTGACACAGACTTTAGTTCAACGACACTCGCGCACTGCTGGCAGCGAACTGGGCTTGCTCTTCCAGTTCGGAACGATGGGGCTGATCAAGAGAGAATCAGCGGCGAAGACGACGCTGATGTCGTCGAATTGGTGTCGTTCATAGAGCTGTGGTCGTTGAAATAGACATACATTCGTTCAGATTCCATCTTGGTGAGGCTGCCGTTATCAAAGCAATCAATACACACCCAAATGTCGAACCGAAGAGCTCTGCGTGCCAGCGTTTGTCCTGTTTTTATATGTAAGTCCCTTTGCACTGTCTACTGATTATACCCTGTGAAAACGAATTCTCTTTGATATGGTCAGAAGTGAGAGTACACACAGTAAATGGAACAGTGTTCCCTTTTTCACACGTCACAGCCGAAAAGGGTTACACAAGTGGACCGAGGGTACCCGATTTTCCTCTGGACACCGTCGCTTTTGATTGGCTAACTGATATCTTTTGATTGGCCAAAATCGAATATAAATGGAAGCTCGTATTTTTGTGCGTTGTGCACGGCCACATTTGCTTCGGGCGGATCCAGCTCACCAGGACACCGGGGCGATTTGACATGGTACTAGAGCGTGCTCGCCGCTGCTATGCTGATGCAATTCGATCAAGAAAAATGCGGATAGCCAAGATTTGTGTATTTATGATATGTAACGGGCTAAACGCCACGTTACTAGCTTGCACTGCGACTGGGGGACGCATAGGGTCTCAGTGGCCTGAGACCGATGGAGCTCTTGGGGTAAAATCAACTCTGTATTGGATTTAGCTCAGGGTGAAGCCATGAGCCTTGTAATGGTCACTCAAATGAAATCCTAGCGTGTGATTGGACGGAAATGGGTCTGCGCACCCGTATTCGTCCAATCAACGAATGACAACGCAGCATTCGCTGGCTGTGGCCAGCGAGCGTCTGAAATACTTAAATATGTCATGGTGGCTGAACATGTATCTACTTGTGTAATGGGATCACCCCGTTACATTATAACCAAGACGCCTGAACAATTACATCGTCGACGGAGCTGAAGTCTGCGCCGGCACTGCAACATGTCAACAATTTCGCCCACTTCGACAATGATTCCGACTGCGTCCACCCGTGTTCCGCCGGGAATGTCGTGGTGGGTGTTGAGATCGGTAAAGTTGCAGTCTTGCAGGTTGACGTTTCGGGTAGGTGCGCCATGACGCGTCTCGTTCCACCGCTGTAGAGTAGCTGTTTCGGGAATCGGGGGTTCAACTACAATTATTGATCCGGACATCGTGGTCAGCGATCGCCCACCGAATACCACGACTTTGCAGTTTGTGATAGCCACTACACGTTTCGTCAAGCCGTCAAACTGCCTCTCAGCATTTGCCCCCACAGCGTACACTCGATGTCAAAATTGGATTCGTCGGCTAGGGTGATTGTGTGCTTGACCATCTCGTGGCCGTGCTTGATTTTGACCGTCTTCAGATCGCCGTAGCGTACGAGCACCGCAACCACATCTGCGATCGCGTCAGGGTAAGTGTGGCCGAGTCTTGAGATCGACTTCAAGTGAAGCACTGCCCTCAGGATTGCATCGTCATCATCATCACAGGTGATGGTGTGGATCACACCGCGGCCATCCAACGAGATCTCATACTTGTGTGAGCACGTGCATATTCCGCGCTTTGTTGTTCGAAGCGGAAATTTTCCATGGTAATCACTTGTCCTGGTTGAAATTCGTGATGGTATCTGTCGGTAATCGCGCTGTATTTAGTCGCACGAATCTCGTAGCCATTTCGATCCACAGCCAACGCAGAAAATACGCGACTGTTACCACTGAAGACGCGAATATCCGAACGGTCAACGACGCGGACCTTGGCCTTCCACGCATAGTCGCTAACTGTGTCAAGTCTTTGTCCGCGACCGAGCGAGAGAGCCTTAGACCGGGTAGAGTCATGGCGCCTTGCGATACCAACTGAGCGCAGCTTCACCAATGTGAAGCGATTTCCGAAGTGAACAACGGCGTTGGTTGAGCTGGCTTCGAAGCCGAGGAATCACCGTTGGTAAATATCTTGCTTTCTGTATGACCAATCTTGTCACCGTAACCGTCTCGGCCCATACGTCTTGTCTCGATTCGAATTGAAAGCGCAAGTCGATTGTTGAAGTCGCGACGGGATGAACAACGTACAGCGAACCGAATATCTCATCCAGCCGCTGGCGTTCAGGCACGCGCTGTCACGCACCAGATTCTGGCGAGTCGCCGCTGTGAGCTCCGTTCTTGATCTCTTGGTGGGATGAAAGTCCCGCCCATTTTTCAGCTGAGTGTTGCAACTGCCGGTGAATTGATGGCAGTCGTGATGGTAATTGTAGTCGGAAGATAATAGGTACTTTGATGCCTTGGATCTCCTATGGATGGTTGGTGCTGCTATGTGATGCCTTGATTGTAACGGGCTAAACGCCACGTTACTAGCTTGCACTGCGACTGGGGGACGCATAGGGTCTCAGTGGCCTGAGACCGATGGAGCTCTTGGGGTAAAATCAACTCTGTATTGGATTTAGCTCAGGGTGAAGCCATGAGCCTTGTAATGGTCACTCAAATGAAATCCTAGCGTGTGATTGGACGGAAATGGGTCTGCGCACCCGTATTCGTCCAATCAACGAATGACAACGCAGCATTCGCTGGCTGTGGCCAGCGAGCGTCTGAAATACTTAAATATGTCATGGTGGCTGAACATGTATCTACTTGTGTAATGGGATCACCCCGTTACATTATAACCAAGACGCCTGAACAATTACATCGTCGACGGAGCTGAAGTCTGCGCCGGCACTGCAACATGTCAACAATTTCGCCCACTTCGACAATGATTCCGACTGCGTCCACCCGTGTTCCGCCGGGAATGTCGTGGTGGGTGTTGAGATCGGTAAAGTTGCAGTCTTGCAGGTTGACGTTTCGGGTAGGTGCGCCATGACGCGTCTCGTTCCACCGCTGTAGAGTAGCTGTTTCGGGAATCGGGGGTTCAACTACAATTATTGATCCGGACATCGTGGTCAGCGATCGCCCACCGAATACCACGACTTTGCAGTTTGTGATAGCCACTACACGTTTCGTCAAGCCGTCAAACTGCCTCTCAGCATTTGCCCCCACAGCGTACACTCGATGTCAAAATTGGATTCGTCGGCTAGGGTGATTGTGTGCTTGACCATCTCGTGGCCGTGCTTGATTTTGACCGTCTTCAGATCGCCGTAGCGTACGAGCACCGCAACCACATCTGCGATCGCGTCAGGGTAAGTGTGGCCGAGTCTTGAGATCGACTTCAAGTGAAGCACTGCCCTCAGGATTGCATCGTCATCATCATCACAGGTGATGGTGTGGATCACACCGCGGCCATCCAACGAGATCTCATACTTGTGTGAGCACGTGCATATTCCGCGCTTTGTTGTTCGAAGCGGAAATTTTCCATGGTAATCACTTGTCCTGGTTGAAATTCGTGATGGTATCTGTCGGTAATCGCGCTGTATTTAGTCGCACGAATCTCGTAGCCATTTCGATCCACAGCCAACGCAGAAAATACGCGACTGTTACCACTGAAGACGCGAATATCCGAACGGTCAACGACGCGGACCTTGGCCTTCCACGCATAGTCGCTAACTGTGTCAAGTCTTTGTCCGCGACCGAGCGAGAGAGCCTTAGACCGGGTAGAGTCATGGCGCCTTGCGATACCAACTGAGCGCAGCTTCACCAATGTGAAGCGATTTCCGAAGTGAACAACGGCGTTGGTTGAGCTGGCTTCGAAGCCGAGGAATCACCGTTGGTAAATATCTTGCTTTCTGTATGACCAATCTTGTCACCGTAACCGTCTCGGCCCATACGTCTTGTCTCGATTCGAATTGAAAGCGCAAGTCGATTGTTGAAGTCGCGACGGGATGAACAACGTACAGCGAACCGAATATCTCATCCAGCCGCTGGCGTTCAGGCACGCGCTGTCACGCACCAGATTCTGGCGAGTCGCCGCTGTGAGCTCCGTTCTTGATCTCTTGGTGGGATGAAAGTCCCGCCCATTTTTCAGCTGAGTGTTGCAACTGCCGGTGAATTGATGGCAGTCGTGATGGTAATTGTAGTCGGAAGATAATAGGTACTTTGATGCCTTGGATCTCCTATGGATGGTTGGTGCTGCTATGTGATGCCTTGATTGTAACGGGCTAAACGCCACGTTACTAGCTTGCACTGCGACTGGGGGACGCATAGGGTCTCAGTGGCCTGAGACCGATGGAGCTCTTGGGGTAAAATCAACTCTGTATTGGATTTAGCTCAGGGTGAAGCCATGAGCCTTGTAATGGTCACTCAAATGAAATCCTAGCGTGTGATTGGACGGAAATGGGTCTGCGCACCCGTATTCGTCCAATCAACGAATGACAACGCAGCATTCGCTGGCTGTGGCCAGCGAGCGTCTGAAATACTTAAATATGTCATGGTGGCTGAACATGTATCTACTTGTGTAATGGGATCACCCCGTTACATTATAACCAAGACGCCTGAACAATTACATCGTCGACGGAGCTGAAGTCTGCGCCGGCACTGCAACATGTCAACAATTTCGCCCACTTCGACAATGATTCCGACTGCGTCCACCCGTGTTCCGCCGGGAATGTCGTGGTGGGTGTTGAGATCGGTAAAGTTGCAGTCTTGCAGGTTGACGTTTCGGGTAGGTGCGCCATGACGCGTCTCGTTCCACCGCTGTAGAGTAGCTGTTTCGGGAATCGGGGGTTCAACTACAATTATTGATCCGGACATCGTGGTCAGCGATCGCCCACCGAATACCACGACTTTGCAGTTTGTGATAGCCACTACACGTTTCGTCAAGCCGTCAAACTGCCTCTCAGCATTTGCCCCCACAGCGTACACTCGATGTCAAAATTGGATTCGTCGGCTAGGGTGATTGTGTGCTTGACCATCTCGTGGCCGTGCTTGATTTTGACCGTCTTCAGATCGCCGTAGCGTACGAGCACCGCAACCACATCTGCGATCGCGTCAGGGTAAGTGTGGCCGAGTCTTGAGATCGACTTCAAGTGAAGCACTGCCCTCAGGATTGCATCGTCATCATCATCACAGGTGATGGTGTGGATCACACCGCGGCCATCCAACGAGATCTCATACTTGTGTGAGCACGTGCATATTCCGCGCTTTGTTGTTCGAAGCGGAAATTTTCCATGGTAATCACTTGTCCTGGTTGAAATTCGTGATGGTATCTGTCGGTAATCGCGCTGTATTTAGTCGCACGAATCTCGTAGCCATTTCGATCCACAGCCAACGCAGAAAATACGCGACTGTTACCACTGAAGACGCGAATATCCGAACGGTCAACGACGCGGACCTTGGCCTTCCACGCATAGTCGCTAACTGTGTCAAGTCTTTGTCCGCGACCGAGCGAGAGAGCCTTAGACCGGGTAGAGTCATGGCGCCTTGCGATACCAACTGAGCGCAGCTTCACCAATGTGAAGCGATTTCCGAAGTGAACAACGGCGTTGGTTGAGCTGGCTTCGAAGCCGAGGAATCACCGTTGGTAAATATCTTGCTTTCTGTATGACCAATCTTGTCACCGTAACCGTCTCGGCCCATACGTCTTGTCTCGATTCGAATTGAAAGCGCAAGTCGATTGTTGAAGTCGCGACGGGATGAACAACGTACAGCGAACCGAATATCTCATCCAGCCGCTGGCGTTCAGGCACGCGCTGTCACGCACCAGATTCTGGCGAGTCGCCGCTGTGAGCTCCGTTCTTGATCTCTTGGTGGGATGAAAGTCCCGCCCATTTTTCAGCTGAGTGTTGCAACTGCCGGTGAATTGATGGCAGTCGTGATGGTAATTGTAGTCGGAAGATAATAGGTACTTTGATGCCTTGGATCTCCTATGGATGGTTGGTGCTGCTATGTGATGCCTTGATTGTAACGGGCTAAACGCCACGTTACTAGCTTGCACTGCGACTGGGGGACGCATAGGGTCTCAGTGGCCTGAGACCGATGGAGCTCTTGGGGTAAAATCAACTCTGTATTGGATTTAGCTCAGGGTGAAGCCATGAGCCTTGTAATGGTCACTCAAATGAAATCCTAGCGTGTGATTGGACGGAAATGGGTCTGCGCACCCGTATTCGTCCAATCAACGAATGACAACGCAGCATTCGCTGGCTGTGGCCAGCGAGCGTCTGAAATACTTAAATATGTCATGGTGGCTGAACATGTATCTACTTGTGTAATGGGATCACCCCGTTACATTATAACCAAGACGCCTGAACAATTACATCGTCGACGGAGCTGAAGTCTGCGCCGGCACTGCAACATGTCAACAATTTCGCCCACTTCGACAATGATTCCGACTGCGTCCACCCGTGTTCCGCCGGGAATGTCGTGGTGGGTGTTGAGATCGGTAAAGTTGCAGTCTTGCAGGTTGACGTTTCGGGTAGGTGCGCCATGACGCGTCTCGTTCCACCGCTGTAGAGTAGCTGTTTCGGGAATCGGGGGTTCAACTACAATTATTGATCCGGACATCGTGGTCAGCGATCGCCCACCGAATACCACGACTTTGCAGTTTGTGATAGCCACTACACGTTTCGTCAAGCCGTCAAACTGCCTCTCAGCATTTGCCCCCACAGCGTACACTCGATGTCAAAATTGGATTCGTCGGCTAGGGTGATTGTGTGCTTGACCATCTCGTGGCCGTGCTTGATTTTGACCGTCTTCAGATCGCCGTAGCGTACGAGCACCGCAACCACATCTGCGATCGCGTCAGGGTAAGTGTGGCCGAGTCTTGAGATCGACTTCAAGTGAAGCACTGCCCTCAGGATTGCATCGTCATCATCATCACAGGTGATGGTGTGGATCACACCGCGGCCATCCAACGAGATCTCATACTTGTGTGAGCACGTGCATATTCCGCGCTTTGTTGTTCGAAGCGGAAATTTTCCATGGTAATCACTTGTCCTGGTTGAAATTCGTGATGGTATCTGTCGGTAATCGCGCTGTATTTAGTCGCACGAATCTCGTAGCCATTTCGATCCACAGCCAACGCAGAAAATACGCGACTGTTACCACTGAAGACGCGAATATCCGAACGGTCAACGACGCGGACCTTGGCCTTCCACGCATAGTCGCTAACTGTGTCAAGTCTTTGTCCGCGACCGAGCGAGAGAGCCTTAGACCGGGTAGAGTCATGGCGCCTTGCGATACCAACTGAGCGCAGCTTCACCAATGTGAAGCGATTTCCGAAGTGAACAACGGCGTTGGTTGAGCTGGCTTCGAAGCCGAGGAATCACCGTTGGTAAATATCTTGCTTTCTGTATGACCAATCTTGTCACCGTAACCGTCTCGGCCCATACGTCTTGTCTCGATTCGAATTGAAAGCGCAAGTCGATTGTTGAAGTCGCGACGGGATGAACAACGTACAGCGAACCGAATATCTCATCCAGCCGCTGGCGTTCAGGCACGCGCTGTCACGCACCAGATTCTGGCGAGTCGCCGCTGTGAGCTCCGTTCTTGATCTCTTGGTGGGATGAAAGTCCCGCCCATTTTTCAGCTGAGTGTTGCAACTGCCGGTGAATTGATGGCAGTCGTGATGGTAATTGTAGTCGGAAGATAATAGGTACTTTGATGCCTTGGATCTCCTATGGATGGTTGGTGCTGCTATGTGATGCCTTGATTGTAACGGGCTAAACGCCACGTTACTAGCTTGCACTGCGACTGGGGGACGCATAGGGTCTCAGTGGCCTGAGACCGATGGAGCTCTTGGGGTAAAATCAACTCTGTATTGGATTTAGCTCAGGGTGAAGCCATGAGCCTTGTAATGGTCACTCAAATGAAATCCTAGCGTGTGATTGGACGGAAATGGGTCTGCGCACCCGTATTCGTCCAATCAACGAATGACAACGCAGCATTCGCTGGCTGTGGCCAGCGAGCGTCTGAAATACTTAAATATGTCATGGTGGCTGAACATGTATCTACTTGTGTAATGGGATCACCCCGTTATATTGATGAACGATTTGTCGACAAGATTGCACACAGCATTCAGTTTAGCACGGGAGTAGACGACAAACACGACGTATTTGTCATGAAGGCATGACGAAGATATTCGAGAATTGGCGAAAATTGACCTTATTCTCTCAACCGGGCTGATGGGCGGATGCGGCGGACGAGTTGACGAACAGTAAAACGGCCAGCGGTTGTATGCCCTTGCCTAAGGCCACAAGCAGAGACTGGAGCCTTAGATTTTTGCCGCCCTCGTTCGCAATTGACTGGCCCTTGAAGCTCTTGAATGCGAAGCACGTCCAGCTCATCGCAACTCAAGCGTTTCACCCTGATGGGAATGCAAGCAGAATCAGTGTCCCGGTCCCAAGAGATGACGCCGCATTTAGTTCAGCGTACCGTGAAATTCTGCAGCAACTCTGGCAAGACGCCAGTGCGCACAAAGGAGATCTCTCACGACTGTTGCTATTGCAGTTTCCGCGGGAAGGTCGCCAAATAGTTGCGCAACTTGTAAGCTGTTGAGAAGCAATTAGGCGACAAACCAGAGAGCATGAAGCAGCACGTCGTGGATTGTGTAGCGTTAATAAATCCTACCGTGTAGCCATGGGTAATCAGGCCGTAAATCAAGTCGCTGGAGGTCTTGACGACTTCTGTAGGGCAAGCAATCCTCGATACGCTTGTGAGTACTATACGGGATAGCCATAGTCGACGCGCGCTTTCCAATCACATCCACTGGCTTGGTATTCAAGTTGTACATCAACACGTCTCCGCACACCGCGCGGACAATCAGCCTTGAAGGCACAGGACAACAACCAGGGGGGCAGCTATGCACTACGTGATAGTTAGTCACGGCCACTTCGCCACCCATACGCAGTCGAGCGAGGACCACGTATTCACATTCCAAATCTGTGCAACGAGCCGTGATCTTCTCGTCGTCGTTGGCAGGAAACCTACAAGCTGACGTGTCTGTAATTCGTATCATCAGTTCTTCTGTTGGCAACTAACCATTCATTGAACGAAGCATATACGCGCGCCACCTCGTGGGCTATCGCCTTCATGAAGTCGGTCTTGCAGGGAAACATTGCTTCCGGGTAAAAGGGGTCACCGTAGTTGTCGCTTTCTTCGCCCTCGCTGTTCAACTCCATGTCGCTTTTCCAAATGCTGAGATCAGCGACCTCGCTCCACAAGTTTATGCTGCTTTCTGTACACATTACAGTGGTACAACATTCGTGCCACTTCAGTAAATATGGCACACTTTTATTGATTTGGTTGACACATTTATTGATATAGGTATCTCATTTTCTCATCTGTCCGAGGAAAATAGGTGCAAAGTCGGGAAATCGTGAATTTCAGCGAAAATATCGTTTTGCATCGACCAAAAAATCCAAGTGAAAGACCATTGTTTGCGCTACATTTTGGCTGTATGCACGTTTATTCCAACTATTCCTTGGCGAGATATTTTAAATATTGTGCGATCGATTTGGACAGATAATTTTTGCGATACCAGTTTGAAGCTCCAGCTGAATAAATGACGGTTAACTTGCACGTAAAAAATCCTTGTGAAAACTCTTTTTGCCACTGTAAACCTTGATGTTCTGCGCTTTTTCAGATTAGTGGTACCCAAACCTGTCAGCAGCAAGTGTTTTCCTTTGTTCAGTTGTAAATGAGCGCACGTGATTGGCTGATAAATTTTCGCTTACCTGCACCAAAAAGTGATGCAGCTCGGAGCAGCAGCAGCTGCAATTTCCTTTCGGCGTCGTTTGGCGGGAAAGTTTTCCCTCATAGCCGCACTCGGCGACGCAGTGCGGCATCCAATCTCCGCGTTCCTCGGCGCGATTGCAGCTCACACGTACGTCTCGATATCGCCCATTTGTCACGCTATCTCTCGCAATCACTGCTCTACTAACGTCTAATGTGCTTGTGAGCACAGTCTGCCAGCCCTCAAAGTGCAAGGAGAGCGCCAAACACTACGTCAAGGTAAGGCAAGCTGTGACACATGGCAGCACATCGGTGCTTGCGCATCATCACCTAGAGAAGCTGGCATAAACTAACGTGATGATGGTGGATCTCAAGCATGAGCGACGGACAGCTGACGTCGATCATGCCGACAGCCACATTCGCCCTGCTCGAACGTGTGGATCGTGAAATTGATGCACTGGAAGCAAGTATCGCAGTCGAGCGCCGCAACGAGATTGAGCCCGTGGTCGGATTGTGCTGCTATAAGGCGTGTAAGAAGGCCGCGAAGGAATCGCCCGAAGACACCTTTCTCGTTCAGTGCACCAACGACAATTGTAATAAGCTGCTTCATCAAGCGTGCTTGACGCGATTGCTGCTGGATGTCCGCCCGGACGAAGCATTTGACAAGGCAGTCTGCGGGAAGAGATGCTGTAACGCGGTTGACAAGCGCGATCGCATGGCAGCAGCGCCAACGCCTGTCAAGAAGCGTGTGGCTTGGCACAATGATGGACCGAGCAATGATGTGAGCTCCTTGAGCTGCTTGCTTGACTGGATGACAACCGGTGACAATTACTCCCGATATCGAGGTGGGAACGGCCAGAACGGCGAGACAAAGTCGGCGATCGCGGGTGAAATTGTCCGCATGATCTCCCAATGCGGCATCAAGACGGCGCGCACGCCGAAGGACGTTGTCACCAAGATCAGCACCATCGAGCAATCGTATCGCAATGCAGTCGACTGGCTCTCGGCGACTGGTTCGGGTATCACAAACGAGTCAAGTTTGAAAGCTGGCATCGCTGTGCCCAGAATTTGACATCCTCTCTCCGATTATGGACGATCGTGTATCGGTCCGCCCGCTTCTGCTCAGCTCCGACATGCAGGAACCGCACGGCTGGGTGGCTAGCGATGACGAGGGGAATGTTCGCGATTCGGACCTTGGCGACACGGACACGTCCGTGACAGTTGACCACCACGGCACACGGAGCGATGAAAGTGGATCGGAGGCTAGCGCTGCTCGAAAGCGACCAGCCAGCCAGCCAATATCCGTCTCATCGTCGAGAAAACGGTCGACAAAAGGGCTCTTGGCTAGGTCGCTCGACTCGACAGTGGCAGAGCTCCGAGCTACTCAGCTCGCACAAGAAAAAGAGTACCAAACGATGAAGCTCAAGGTTCAACAGGAACAATGCGAATTGCAGCGCGATGAACTACGTCTCCGTCAAAATCGAGCGGCTGATAAATCCCGTGAGTCTGAGGCCAGGATTGCTGAGTCCGAGGCCCGAGCTGTCAACTTTATCGCGGAGGCTGAAACACGAGGGCTCAAGCGCAGAGTGATCCTACTTCGAGAGCGTAAAAGGTTGGTCGACGAAGGCGTACCGCAGGGAGCGATCGACTTGATGCTGCCATTACTTCCTGGTCTCTAGGATGTAGCAGAAGACTTGAATCCGGCGCTCGTCTCCCGGCGCATCTCTCGGCACAGCAGTATTTAACTCATCGTCCTCGTCGAGCCCATCCTGAATGCATTCGATCTCCCATGGCGCTGGCTCCGCGATCAGCAAATTGTGGAGGATGCACGCGCACAAAATAAACTCTATCAGTCTCTTCATGTCGGTCTTCGTCTTGATGATCACTCTCGAGCGCTTCAGATACTGGAACCTCGCCTTCAGGACACCAATGCAATGATCAGTCTTGATTCGTGCTTTCGCCAGCTGGGTGTTGAAGTAGGTCTTGAACTGGTCGAGTTCACCCTTCGGAGGCTTATTGAACGCCGGAACCATAATATCAGATGGCTGAAATGCAGAATCGCCAAGGAGATACTCTCGCTCGCTAAAGTACTTAGTGGAATCACGATTAAGTGAGCAGTTCGACCACACGCGGTTGTCGTGAGTGCAGCCAGGCCACCCGACAACGATGTCTCGAATGCGAGTGGCGTCATCACACGTCACAAGCGCGTTCAGCGCATAGCCACCCTTCCGCGTGTAGTAGTCCTCGCCGTTCTTGGTGGGCTTGAATTCAAGTGGCAGCAGCGTTCCATCAGTCAATCCAACACAGTTGATGAATCCATACTTCATTTTCATGTTTTGGGCTATCACTTTCCTCTCATCTTGATCTGGCCACGTGATCGCGATGCCTCGGAGCTTCATGACTGCCACAGCCGCGCGGCGCAGATAATTATCAATGGATCCCTTACCCAGGCCGAAGAATAATGCCAGCTTGGATGCAGTGTTCTCGTTCCCGCAGCAGCCAAGGAATTTGAGGAGCACCATCAAATGCAGCTCCGCGTTCCCACGAAACGTTCTGTGTGAGCATTGCTGGAATACAGGATCGTCTTGGACGAGCCTGACAATGCGCCAAAACGCATCTCTTGACAGTCGAAAATGCTCGAGAAACTCGCGGCTCGTCATGTACCAACGATCATGCAGCATTACCCTCCAGCGATCCTCTCGTTTTCGGTATGGTAATCGCGCTACGTATCGCGCGGACAACACGGCAATGTAGCGGGAATGGACCAGCTCATCAACATCATCCTCAAGTTCATCGTCTTGGTCCAGGAGATATCGGATCATAGCCGCATCAGCGCGGTCATCCAGGATTTGCTCAAGATCTCTGAGCTGCCGCTGGCGCTCACTAGTGCGAGGCATGCCTCACCGCCCCCTGTTGGGGATCTCAGTGGTCGGTAAACGATATTGCGCGCGCGCAAATGGCTGCGCGTTGAAGTTCACCACCTTGGACCCACGAAAAAAAGCTGCTACTGCTGATGCGTCCCTGAAGGGTGTCAAATGCGCTCGTCTCTTATTGGCTGAATTTGGAGTCCACTCCCCACAGGTTTTTTTTATCTGTTGCTGCTGCTGGCAGGTTTGGGTACCACTATTGTCGTGGCGAGCCTGAATTGTTTTGAGAGAATTCCGCGTATTATTGGCTATATGATGCGCTCCAACAACCAATCGCAAAAATACAAAACTACAACCCAAAATATCGAATAAAAAGCACCAAATAGATTTTAGAGTACAGATAGCCCAATTTAGAGTACCTCTGTTATTGTCGTTTTCAGAAATTTCGGCACAAATTGCTAGTAAAACAGAGTTTTGTGGTTGAGAATAATTCCAAAAGTCGGAAATAGATGAAATACCTGGACAAAACAGCGCAGGTAGTGAGCCTGAAAGTCGGTTTTACAGTTGGATATATCAGAGCTCAGGACTGTTTTGGGACCTCTACACCCGAATTGCCCAAATTCAAAGTGCAATTCAGCCTTTTCGTCAGAAATCAGACTGGGAAGCCAGACCTTCAGTTTCGAGCCGATTTCCGCGTGGAGGACGGTTGGCCGCTACCGCTGAGGGCCATGACGTATTCTTCTGACTTTCGATGGCGAGCAGTGTCTCTATTGCATGCGTACGACCTCGACATTGAGTACATTAGCGATATTCTTGAGCCGCGGCCCAGGACGATTAAGCGATGGTACAGGCTATTCTTAGAGAAAGGAATCGTAGAAGAGACCAAGCCTCTGACTAGGTCTGCGCGCTGGCCACCAGAAGTTCTCGACGTCGTTGCCAAGTACGTCAAAGACCACCCAACGTTTTACCTGGAGGAGATACAGGTTCACCTCGCACAACAGTTCCCGCTGCTCAAGAATATCTCACTGTCCACTATTTGCCGGGCACTCCACTTCGATCTGCACCTAACAAGGAAAGTGTTGACGCGCGCAGCGCGTGAGTGCGTACCTGAGGAGGTATAGTAACCAATGTGATTGACAGCGCTATTGTGTGAGCAGGTTAACTGATTGCAGCGACTAATGGTTGTTTGTTTGTTCCTGTATTGTGCTTTATTCGTTCTGTCAATGATCTATGTGTAATTGGCAGGTTAGCAACTACAAGAGCAAAATCCAAGCCATTTACTCGTACCCAGAGCAGCTCCATTTTGTAGACGAGACGTCGAAGGATGGGCGCCACGCATTTCGGCGCTATGGGTGGTCCCAGCGAAACACTCAGTGTGTGGTCAAGCTCCCGTTCGCACGAGGCAAGCGACGGTCGATTTTTGCGTGCCTTGATCACCAGGGCTTTGCCGGCTGGGAGACGACAGAGGGAACGTTCACGCGGCACACATTTCATGAGGCGTTCGTCCGACAAGTGGTACCGTTGTTGAACCCGCGGTCATTGCCTCGTTCTATTGCCGTTCTTGACAATGCCAAAATTCACATGTACCCAGAGATGGAGCAAGTGGTGCACCAGTCGGGAGCGCGGTTGCTGTTCTTGCCGCCCTACTCGCCTCAACTCAATCCCATTGAGGTCTGTTTCGGGCGGCTTAAGGCTTGGATCCAGAAGCACGCCAACCTTACGTTTCCATTGTATCTGGACGACGTACTGCAAGTGGCGATGAAGCAGTGCATCTCCAAGGCGCCGCCGGGTACACTTCGGCTGTACGGGCACTGTGGATACGATATAGGTGGATTACGATCGGAGCCCTTCGACGCATTGCTTAATGAGAGTGCCATTGATTGAACCACAAAGTGTTACATTATTCAGCGAGCTGCTCGTACTCATCGCTCATGTGGTCAGTGTCTGCTATATCTACTGCTGCTGGTGGAACGGGCTGATAACCGTGAAAAATACCCTCAGTGAAGATGTCATGTGCTGGCAGCCCAAAGGCGACGCGAAGAGAGAGCACGTCGACCTTGTACGCAACCCACGAGCCGTTCACACGTAGCTTGATCTCCGCCTTCCGAAGATAGCGCTGGCTCCGTTGCGCATCGTTCATCGTCTCTCGCGCCTTGTCCAGCGCGATCGCCTGCCGCGTCGTGTTATCGGACGGGAACGTGAAGTTATCCATGTCCGCCTGACGCGCCAACGTGGTCGTGACGTGGCTCATCGTGATGGGGCCGAGCGCGACTCCAGTCTCCTGCTGGTACTCGCCGACGCGTTCGGTCGCTTGGCGTATTCGCGCGGCAGTCGCCCGATGGATAGCTGGTGCTTGCGGAGCAATTGGGCGGCAGTAAATGAACATCTCGAACGCGAAATTGTTGGCGATGTCGCCGCCCCATTGAATGCGATCGCCTGGAGATATGCGTTTCCACCGTTGGTGGAGGAGGTCTATAAAGTTGACTGGCGTGAGAACTGCAAACTGGTGCTGGGACACGCCCTTGTTCTGACGAAAGTAGATCCGATCATCGTTCCGCTTCATGCTGTTGAAGGTGGGGTGATCGAAGAGCCGCTCCACCTTGCACGAAGCACCTCGAAGCCCTCTGACACCTTGAATTTGACTGTGCGCTGAGTACCACCACGTGATCGTTTTCCGATGCTTCCCTTGCGAATCGTCACGGTCGCCGTCAACAGCTCGTTCATCGGCAGAACACTCACGCCCACCGTGTTCGGACGAGCGACAATGGGTTGTTCAACATTTGAGCCAACAACAGACCCTGTGCCAACGTTTAGCGACGTGCCCGTCGTTGCAGATACGCTATCACTCGGTCCGGGTGTAGCAGCGGCAGTATCCATTGCAAAGTCTAGATATCTGTCATCACCAACCAGCGTAAGTATCGGCGCAATATTGACCGAGATATAGCGGAAAGCAGAGTTCATACCGAGCGCTCCGCGCTTCGTTTCGTGAATTCACCCAAAGTCTAGCACACTGGAGTGGCCAACCGATCCACTTGGTGTACTATACTTCATTGACCCTGGATATATGAAACCCTTTCATACTAAATTTACGACAAAATTCGATGCGAATTTGAGAATGTGGTTGGAATGTGTTTGCCACAGTTAAATTTTTTCAGGCATATTTTAGACTCGATTTTATTTCTAGAAGTCAACTTTATGCTAAAACCGACTCTGATCCAAGACTCTATTATAGAGAACAATCGATGTGCAAACAACAATAGTACATCCAGATATCTAGCCAAGCATCCAGTGGTAACTGCCTCCGGATTGCACATCAGCCGTTTCGGTAGCTCACCGTTCTTTGTAGCTGCGACTTTTTGATGTGTGTAATGGAGTAGTGGTTGCTGCCCTTGTCCAAAAGGCACTGCTCCATTACCTCCATCAGTGTCAGAAAGATATTGTCTAGTTTGACGCGGTCAAGCTCGTTGTATGAGTATGTAACCACACCAATCAGACTGTCGATACCGCCCATTTGCTTTGTTTACTGTATGTAACGGGCCTAGAGTGCCCGTTACGTTGCTTGCACGCTAGCGCCCTTGAGGAAGCTTGGAGCCTCGAGCAAGCTCGAGGCGGGTCTGCTTTAGGGGGAAAATTCGACTCTGATTGATGATTGGCCCTTGCGGGCCCGGCCAACCAATGGCCGTTAAGTAATGTTGTCGCTGATTGGCTGGAAGGGTGCTGCGACACCACTTTCAACCAATCACTGACTGACACAACTGAACCCAGGCGGTCTTTGGCCTGGGGAGGTAAAACCTACCTACAAATGTAAAAACCCTACCTACAAATGCAAACCTACCTACAAATGTAACGGAGCCCCGTTACACTGTAGCACCTGAATGCTTGCAAAGTACTCTAAACCCAGCACATTCATGTCTGGACTGTTGGGTGGCTGCGCAGTCAGCAAAAATATTCCATTTGCCTTGCTTTTCGGCCGCGGCGATGGCTACATCGCTGGCCAAGCAGCACGGGCCGGCGTTGTCTTGTTGGATGAAAATCTTCCGTGAGCGGCCTAGTATTAGTGTAAACACGTTAAATAAATATTAGTACATGGTAATACATGATAATACAAATTAATACAACATTGTACACTGGCCATACGCGCTTGATAGCTGGAATGACGCAGTCGATTGTCATTTGACGACTGTGATCCCGATCA
The DNA here is from genome assembly GCA_003413675.1 of Phytopythium vexans. Lineage (NCBI taxonomy): Eukaryota > Oomycota > Peronosporomycetes > Pythiales > Pythiaceae > Phytopythium > Phytopythium vexans. The sequence goes on along the minus strand of QLOC01000016.1, from coordinate 319,870 downwards.
ATGTTGACAGTGGTGGTGACTGACGTGCCCGCAGGCCGGGTCTTTGATTGCCGCAGCGCACACAGCGTCTCCACGAACGGCCAGAGGCCAACACGGCCATCAAACCATTGATTGCGCGCCATATCAAAGCGCGGCTGTGCCACAGCAACCATGAACGTCACCTTGGTCAGATACCGCTTGCTCTGGGTGTAGCGGGCTGAATGTCACGTTACTAGCTTACACCACGGCTGGGATGCGCGTGGGGTCTCAGCGGCCTGAGACCGATGGAGCTCTTGGGGTAAAATCAACTCTGTATTGGATTTAGCTCAGGGCGAGGCCCTGAGCCTTGTCTTGGCCACTCAAATGAAATCCTAGCGTGTGATTGGACGGAAATGGGTCTGCGCACCCGTATTCGTCCAATCAACGAATGACAACGCAGCATTCGCTGGCTGTGTCCAGCGAGCGTCTGAAATACTTAATTATGTAATGGTGGGTGAACATACATATACTTGTGTAACAGGATCACCCCGTTGCACTGGGCAGCGCGGTGGCAGACCTTCAAAACGCATAATGAAATCAAATTGGTTCCTCAAGTGCGCAGCCGTCAGAAGAGGCTCGATGGCGGAGAAGGAGCGACAAATGTCTCCCGCCTTGGCCATCCGATGCAAAGTTGCCGCCGAAACGTCAACGCTGGCGCTTGTAGCACGCAGAGATTGACGCAAATGCGGCTCGACTTACTCTAATTTCGCCTCAACAGAGGCCACGGTGTGTGTGTGTGTTTTTTCGGCCGACCCTTCCTTTTTTTGCTAGACAGATCGGCGCGAATTTTCCAAATTAAACTTACCGTATTGTGGTGGAGCTTGAAGAGGCTGGCAGCTTTCGTTTGGCTGCCGCAGACAAGCTCGCCATCACAACTCATGGCGAGCAGGAAGCGCACCACCGCTTCGCGCTCGACCACGGTCAGCTTCTTCCCGCCTCCTCGTCCCATCAAAAGGCGCACTGGGCGACGACGAACCACCCGAAATATTAGAGACGCTTGATTGGACAAATTTGCATATCATTATACAATCAGATCAGTCATACGTGGCAGTTTGACAAATATGAATTTGCCACAAACTATATAGAGACATTGTAGAATGATGTTCACATGAACTTTTTTGGAGCAGAGTAGTATGCCTCAACGATGTGGTGGTGAATGCTGCTCTCCAGCATATGAGCGCGCGTTGTCTTACCTGTTTCGCGCTAAGCATCTCGGAGGTGACTCGCGAGAAGAAGATGGCCTACCCTGACAATGATCTGTCGAGTTATAATTCGTTATCATCCCGGTGTACATGGCAGCGTTGCAGCACTGGTTGATTCAAGTTGTCGAGGTGAATCTGCGCGACGATAACTCGGATAAGTGGTCGCTCAAGGCGATTCACTATGATCCACTGTCCAGCGTGTCGAATATTGTGCTGCTCGAGCGGAAGTGGGAGGAGTACGCTTTGCCGCTATAAAGGGAATGCACGCTCGTGACCGATGGAGAAAGATTCAGCGAGGCTTGACCGAAGCCGAAGCATACGATGTAGAAGAAAGTGCTTCCGAAGTTGCACAGGACAGCTCTGCACTGACGTCCGTTCAAGCGATCTCCATCTCCCCCTGACACTGCAGCATCAATGCGCACTCACGCTGTCCAACTTCAAGTCACAGAAACGCAGCCATCGAATAGCGAAGGCAACACAAAAATATAGGCAAGCCGCGCTGCGACGCCTGAGCCATCAGATGGTGGTGGTGACAAATTGGACGTCGTTTACTGTGACCTTCCCTGTACGTCACGTTGCAGTTGCTGCACCATCTCCAGCACGACTCAGTGAGTTGTGGCGTGTACCGCGTGGCGCAAGCTTATATCATCGTCTGCCAGTCGAACGAGTTCCAGGAGCAGCCGCGTGTACCTGGGACGCACTTAGATGTGATGAGACTGCGCATCATGTGGGTGATTCTATGTAGTACTGACAAGACAGAAGAGGAACGGACATGGCCTTCCAAGATTGCATTGACCTTCAAGATGCCGGTAAACAAGTCGATAAATTCCTGCTCACGAATATCCAAGCGCAGTGAGAAGTGAGTCTGGTTTGAGCATCCGTGTTATTTGTAATACATTTGTTGCGTTGCCTCCATCCCTTCAGCTTGCGTAATGTCCTGTCCAGTGCAGACGCAAACGATTCCTGAACGTAGGTGCGCCACCCTGGCATGGTACTCGCGAGCGTCAACACAGCCACCAGGTCCTCGTCGACTCGGGCCGTAATCTCAGAGTGCATCATCGTGAGTTTGCCAATAACCTTCTCCATGCGGTCCAAGAGGTTGAGGGTGTCGTCGAGCTCGCTGATTCTACTGGAAGTCAACGTCTCGATGAGTTCAGCCTATGAAGCGAGCTCTCGGCGTCGAACAAGGCAGGAACGCCGCGAGCAGAATCACCGGGAGTACTGGATGTCGGGTTGCTTGGCCTTCCGAATCACTTGGTGGCGAGGAGAGCATTATGCAGAACAGCTACCGCTCCTCTTGGCGTGGTTGTTCGTCTTCGCCCTCCAATTTGTTTTTGCTTGCCGATCGTCCGACACCCAACTCCCTGGGACCGGTCAATTGGCCACACTTCGAATTGGGACCGGGCGTTATATTCGCAGATCAATCCAAGTGCACGTTATTTTACGTGTAAAATTCATGCACCGAGTTATATAACGTTAAATGTTACGCAACTTGCTCGAAAAGTTGCTTAAGTTGCTCATAAACCTAGCGCTGGATGCGAACACCCGAAACCATCGCGTAACCACGTTTACGTTCCCATCCGTGTACCCTCTTCATAACCGTAACCGTAACGGCTCCTCAGCCCCACATCTCACTCGGTCGTCTACCGGATCAAAGCCACTTTCCTGCTTGCTTCGATGGCGTCGCCGCTGGAGCTCGAGACGCGCGGCATCTTCGTGGCGTACATGGCTCTCTGAGTGGGCTACGGCCTGCTCAACGAGCTCGCCAAGCGCCGCGGCGTCGTCTTCAACTCGACGTCCGCGGTCGTGCTGCAGTCGCTGCTCAAGCTCGCGCTCGCGTCCTACATGTTCCTGACGACCGAGGCTCGCACCGTCTCGACCAGTCTTCCCGACCGCATCCGCTACCTGCTGTCGGAGATCCGCGCGCACCGCAACCTGCTCGTGCTCTACTTCATCCCCGCGGGACTCTACGTCGTCTACGACGTGCTCGCGTACGTGAACCTGCGCCGCATGGACGCGCCGACGTACTTCTTGCTGCTGCAGTTCCGCCTCGTGGTCACTGGCCTGCTGCACCAGTTCATGTTCCAGCGGAAGCTCAACCGCCACCAGTGGCTGTCGCTCGCGGTGACCACCGTCGGCTGCACCATCAAGACGCTGGGGGGAATGTCCAACGACAAGAACAGCCACGAGGCCGGTCCGAGCGCGTCGTACGCGGCCTACGCGCTGCTGATGGTGCAGATGCTCAGCTCGACGTTCGCAGGCGTGTACAACGAGCTGCTGCTGAAGAAGCAGGCGTCGATCGCCGTCAACCTGCAGAACATCTTCATGTACCTCGACTCGATCGCTTGCACGGTCGCCATGCTCGCGCTCGGACTCACGGGCCAGTCACTGAGCGAGGTGATCCGTCCGGACAACCTCTCTGTGCTCTTCTCGCTCTACGTGCTCCCCATGGTGCTCATCATGTCGGTGGTTGGCGTCGTCACGAGCCTCTTCCTCAAGCGGCTCGACTCGATCCGCAAGGCCATCGCCAGCGCGCTCGAGCTGGTTGTTCTCCCCATCCTGAGCGCCGTGCTCTTCGGCGTCCCCATCACGCTCGCGACGGTGGTCGCCGTCGGCTTCGTCGGGTTCGGTGTCTACATCTACTCTGTTCCCGTCGCGAGCTCCCCCACCGCCGCCAAGAAACCAGAGAAGGAGTCGCCCGACAGTGCCGAGCCCAAGAAGGCAAACGACCTCGAGAGCGGCGGAGCCAAGTCGGCCAGCGATTAACCACGGACACTGGTACTGTCGATTAGAACGATCGCCGCATGACGGCATCTCGCTTTCTTAAATGTAATGCGAGCGCTCCCCATTATACTTTCACTGACTACACTCAGAAGAACCCGCCGCCCATCGTGGCGTTGCGGATGCGCCGCAGCTGGTAGTGGAACTCGATGGCGTTCGGACGCGAGTCCGGATTGAATGACACGCACCGCAGGATGAGGTCTCGGATCGCCGCCGGACAGTCCGGCTCGATCGTCGGCTTGAGCGCGTCCGTGCTCACCAGCAGCGCGATCTTGGCGTCCGTGAGCTTGTCGGCATCGCTGCGATTGCTGTTGAACGGGTGGCCGCACGTGTCGATCTCGCTCAGCAGAATGCCGAACGAGTAGATGTCGGCCTTCTCCGAGTACCGCTCGCCCTGCAGCACCTCGGGAGCAATCCACGGCGTCGTCCCCATGCCGCCAGTCATCGTCACCTCCTCGGACATCTCTCGCGAGATGCCAAAGTCGCTCACCTTGGCCTCCCACTCGGCGCTCAGCAGCACGTTGCGCGCCTTCAGATCTCGGTGGATGATCGGCGGGTTGAACGAGTGCAGGTACACGAGCGCCTCGGCCACGTCCAGCGCAATGTCGATCTTGCTGCGCGGCCGCGAGATGTCGCTAAGCCACGAGAACGTCTGTCGTCCGCCATCCGACCGCCGGCGGCTCGCCTTCAGTAAGTCAGCCAGGTCGCCGTTCGGCATGAACTCGAGGATGAGCGACAGGTCCAGCAGGTTCGTCCAGGCCACGCCGACAAACTGCACGATCTTCGGGTGATCCATGCGCGCATACAGCCGGATCTCGTCCATGAAACGTGTCAGCACATCCTTACCCGCGGACGCCTTCGGGTTGATCGATTTAACCACCACGAGCTGCTGGCCGCGCAGCATGGCGAGGTGCACAACGCCGAACGCGCCAGCGCCAAGCTCGTCCTGCAACTCGATCTCCTCGAGCGGCAGTCGATACGGGATGAGTTCTTCGTCGTTGCGCACATCGTTGCTCATAAAGCCCGAGAGTGTCGACTTGCCTCCAGTCGACCCTGTTGCGTGCGTTCCGATCGAGCCAATGTAGCCGTCCTTCGAGTCCTCGCTGCTCAACATCACGACGGTCGTCCCCACGCTGTTCGCTGGCAAGTCCTTGGAGACGCGACGCCGCCGACGGTAGACGAGGAACCCGATCACAGCGAGCACCACAACGACAGCTGCAATGATCCCGGCGATCACGCCCGTGTTGGAGCCGGAAGAGCCTGAGCTGGCGCCGGTATCCCCAGGTGATGCAGTTGGCGATGATATTGAGGAACCCGACCCGGTAGCGCCACCCGTAGTTCCCCCTGACGACGACGATGTACCAGATGACCCACTCGAAGACGCTGCCGTGCTATCACTGCTCCCGCTGTCCGCCGACGATGGGTAGGTCGCAAGGAAAGTAACATCTGCCAAACATCCATCATGAATCAGTCGTGGTTGCAAAGCTATGGTCACGTGGGAGTAGGCTCGCATACCGTCAAGCACGCAGGCGTTGATATTGTCGGTGATGGGGGTCAGAGTACCAGTTGTGCAGGATGAGATCGAGGTCGTGAGACTGAGCGCGGCACTCTGAAGCACCGTCACATCCGACTCGCGCACCACAAAGGACGTCAGGGTCGTGCCGCCGAGTGTGCTGCAAGATCACGAGATCGTTAGTCACTTTGTATCAGCCTTCATTCATCATAAACACGATCGTACAGAGTCTTCAGGGACGTGGGGATGACGACGCCGGCGACAGATGTGACCCGGCAGTCGCTGCACTCGCTGTTCACAACCAACAGGAGCTGCAGTGAGCACGGACGGACAGCAAAATGAGCCCAAACAAGTCAAGTCAAACGCACAGGTAGACGAGGCTGTCGGGAAGCACGGCTCCCTCGAGCGTGTCCAGCTCCTGGTTGCCGTTGATGTACAGCGACTGGAGCGACGACGGGAAGCGGAACTTGGCGAGCGACGAGATCGAGTTCTTGCGGAGGTATCTGCGCAGCACCACACCGTCATCCACGCGCTCCACCACCACATCAGTATTGCGCCGTGCCGCTCCACGTACAGTTTGAGCAGCGAGTCGGGGAAGTTGGACGCCTTGGTGGAGGTAATCGCGTTCAGATCGAGCGTGCTGCAGACAGCCAGAACGATGGTCCGAGTTTAGTGAACTACCAATGACACAAAGCACCAAGCCGACAACGCACAGCTGCTGGAGGCTCGAGGGAAAGTCGAAGCCGTCCAAGGTCGTGAGCTGGTTGCTGGTTAGGTCGATCTGCTTGACGGATGTGCCGACGCTCTTGAACTCGCTGATCTGGTTGTTCCACAGCCGCCTGCATCCCCAAACGTCCAGATACGGTGAGCGGTCTCATCCCCCACTGTCCCTCCACCCAACCACCAACGTACAGACTGGCCACCTCCGGGTAGCTCGCGACCGTCTTGATGGACAGGTAGCTCGCGTTGATCATGTACTCGCCGGGGTTCTCCGACTCGACCGCCGTGATCTCCTCCTCGTCGCAGTCCGAGTTCTTGACGACGACCGCCGTGCTGTCGTCGCCGTCAGCCGCGGCCGCGAGCGTCACCACGTCCGGCGGCGCGATGCCGGACAGCGGGCACGTCGACATGGCCAGCGAGCGAGCGAGGGAGGAAGCGCTTCGGGCTGGGCTGGTGTCGCCAGCGAGCAGAGTTCACCTATGGAGAGCGAGAGGAAGCAGACGCTGCGAGATTTTTGCTGTACTGACGTTGTTACGCCGCTGGCGATTCAGGACAGTGGTCTGGACAGTTTGCCTGCCAAAAAAGTTGAAAGCGCCGCAGTCAGTTGGGAGTAACCAGTTGAACCGGATCGCATCAATTGTTTCACTCGGTATTAATTGGTGTTTTAAGACTGAAGGAAGCGAGATACGCATCTATTATACGGGGACAAATGTAGGTGAACTGCCATTGGAGGTCTGAATTATGTGGTGACAGTCAATTCGGCTGGTGAGACGCCTTCATGATGGGTACGCTATATCAGTAGACTTGAAATGGGACTGTCCATCCCTGGATGACGGTCGCCCTCATCCTATTTATCGAACTGCTTGGGCTCTGCGCAATCAACGGCTGCCGCAACGGAGCATTACATGTTTACACAATGCTCGTCGCCGTCAGCCTGCTGTCTACCATGCTCGTTCACTCGGCGTCCATGCGGCACCTAGCGCTTCGGCAGCACCACCACACAGTGAGGGGTTCAGCTCCGCACCTGTGTCTACTCCACAGCTGGGTGCTGGAGGTGATGGTGCCTCGCCCGAACAGCAAGGTGAACCGTGGCACTCGGCGAAAATTGGCGTCCGTAGTGGCCAGAGCGGCGCCTGCGAAGCGGCCGTGGCTGCGCGAGGCGGTTGGAGCCGCAGCCACCACCACCAGCGACGGTGTGCGGGTCTCTTGTCCGACGTGGGTACGAAAAAGTCAGCAAACCATGCGCGTGCTGCAGATCGGACCAATCCACTTGGCTGCATTGACGTTCATTCACACCCTTGTGTCTCATCTCGCTGCGCGACAGCAATTGAAGGAGCCCTCCACTCCACTCGCCGCTGAATTTGTCAAGCCAGAGTGTACCCATACCTACTGTACAACACCTGAACGTCTGACGCAGCATTGTTCAGACATCGCTCAGGCTCCGATGTGGAAACACCACTGCATGGACCGACGCCCGCAGTCGATCCAATGCTGCAGCCTTCATTGTGTGGAGCACTGCTGCATTCGGTCTCCGCTAACAAGCTGAGCCAGGCTCGGAGCCTCATGACGACTCGTCATGGGTGAGAAACCCAGAGAGCAAAGCCAGCCGCGGCTGGTGCTCGCCGGCTGGAGAGCTCCACATGTTGCCTCGTCACTACGATCGACTCGTCACCATTCCGTTCGAACGCGGCTCGAGCGGGTCTGGGATAGGCTAGCACAGGCTGGGCCGACATATCGAGTTGTTGCGGCTGGATTTTAGAGGATAAGGGCCAGCAGGCGTTTCGAAAAACACCAAAAAGCGAATTGTCGAAAAACACTTGTCAAAATATCGAATCGAAAAGCCGATTGCCGAAAACAGCTGTTTGTCAAAATATCGAAATACAATCAACCTACTCAAACAGTCAGAAAGCGGTAACAATGCGTAATGATGGGTCGACGCTGCTTGCAAGATTAGCATACAGAGAAAACCTCTGCAATGTCATGCTATGTTTTTGGTTTCTGTTTGCTGTCACATAGATTTATAGCAGCGTCGGCCCATCATTACGCATCGTTACCGCTTTCTGACTGTTTGAGTAGGTTGATTGTATTTCGATATTTCTGCATCGAGCTGTTAACTTTGGCGGAAAAAAGTAGTCTTAAGAAGCGTTTTCATCCAGCATTTTGCGAGACTCAGTTCGTTGTGTTCTACGTCACCCTTGACGACATGAGCAATCTGCGGTCACCCACCCTCACACTTTGTGAGCCATAGGCAACGAGACCGTTGCATCGCGAGTGAACAGGAAACGTGACCCCCGTTACGTGAGTATCTATTGACTCGTCGATACCAAGCCAACTCACTCCAGAATTGAAACTCCCTGAGAATCGAGTGGTGGTCAGCGCTCGAACCCGAATGGTCGCCCTCGTTTAAAACCGCGACACTTCACCATCGAGCTCGGTCTCTTCGCTAGCATGGTGAGGAGTTCGTGCCACTGCGAGATTTTCTCCATGCGAGCGAAGCGCAAGAAATCGGAGTCAGGGGGAGTCGAGGTCAGCTCAAAGCGTCAATGTGTGCCCCAAGCCGCGTCTGGAGTGCCTGATGAACCCGACGAGGACCAAGATCCCCTGATTCCAGTTGCAGGGAAGGAGTTTTGCACTTTGAAGTGCTCACTCCGGTCCATCTGCAAGGACCCAGCGAAAGCGTTGCCGTGGGATTCAGTATTTAGGGACACAAACAAGGCACTGAAAGAGGCCTACGTCTTTGCCAACTTGCAAGTGATCATCCTACTTGAAGCGGCCCAGCCTATCCCTGTGCTCGACAAAGATTTTTTCTCGGATTGTCTTCGGGCTGTTAGTGTTTGCCGATATGCACATCAGATCGACGATGATGATATTAATCTGCGCCGAGCCATTGTGATGTATCGATCTTGGCGCGATCCCAACATACCTTTCGCCGACAGATCGTACATCAGATCAAACGTGTTCTCGTATGCAAGTGCAGAGATGATGAGGAACACAAAGACCCACATTGTCAAGAACTTTTACAGGAGGTTCGACCGGTACCTACTGACTCGATTCAACATGCCGGGACTAGAACGCCGCCGGCTACTGAGGAACGTTCTGGAGCCCAGGTATGAAGGCGACGACCAAAGAGTGATCACGTACCGAAGTTGGATTCCACGGAACGAGAACGGGTATCTCGACACGAACAGCGCGCATTTGATTTTGCCCGTGACTTATCGCTTTCTGGGGTTCATTGAAAATGAAAACTACCAACATCGACTGGAACCAGACTTTCGGGCGCTGCGGGTTTTCAGCTTATTACCGTACAAGAAGGGCTATGAGTGCTCTCACTGTGCTTTTTCCAAGAGTGGGTTGTTTGCACTTATGAGGCGGGCAGGAGTCACCGTTGACGAACAGTACTGGAACGACAATGTGCACAATTTGTGGGACGCTCTATTCGATATCCGGAAATTCGAGACTAGAAATCGCAGATTTGCTGGTTTGATTGTCACGGACGGGGTTGCCGTCAGCATGATATTCCGAAGGCCAGCCAAACCCAATACAGAAATCGACGTTGAACCTTCAAATGGTGACCGGACATTCTTGAACGCGGCCGATTATGACGAGGTATGGGGCCTCGATCCTGGACGGCGCAACCTGTTTGTTGCAACCAATTCTACCGGCGTTACTTTTCGATGTACATCGGTCGAGTTTTACGATGACGCCAAATATATAGCAAGTAACAAGACAACACGATACTGGAAGGACCATAACCCTGATGTACTACAAGCTACCCACAGTATGCCGACGCCTAAGACATGTTCGCTACAGAAATTGGAGGTATACGTGAGATTTTTAATCCCACGCCTCGACCTACTCCTCAACTTCGATCGAGTGAAGCCATTTAGAAAACTACGGTTTAGGCGCTTCGTGTTCATGAAGCGCAAGCTGCGCGAACTGTGCCTCATGTTGACTGCGACGGCTGGGAAGAGAACACTCGTCGGATTTGGAGATTGGAGCGCTACCGACCCTGAAGGACAGATTAAGAGGTGTCAACCAGGCGGCTCGGCCAAGAAGCTCAAGGCCGAGTTAAGGCGATACTGCACAGCCGCTTTGATCCCGGAATTCCGCACAAGTAAGTTGCGCGCTGGTTGTCATCAGGAGCTCACATACATGCAGAGATTGCAGAGGGGCAGAGACGGTGTCGAGCGGCGCGTCAGGGTTTTCAGTGTACTTCATTGCTTCAACAATGGCTGCCAGGGTACTACAGTGAACCACGACACCAATGCCTCCCAGAACATTTTGCTCCTGACGCAGTACTACCTCGCGAACGGCGTTCGTCATCCAGATTTTAGGCGACCAACCTTCAAGACACGGGGCACAGCAATCTGAGCATTCTAGTCGTTGGTAAATGTCCAGAGAACCCGGCGCGTGGGGCTCCTCTTGGGCCGTCATCCAACCCCGACAGGGGTTGGCTCTAGCAGTATCTTCCTCAGGTTGCTAGCCACCCAGGATGCGGGGACGTGACATCTGGGATGTAACCTGTAATACCTCCAAATCATTCTGACGTCAACGTTGTCGCCACAGGCGATACAGTCTATCCTCCGTTTTTCGCGTCTAATTGTATTATATAACCTTACATATATTAGCATTCAATTACACAATATATTATAATATGTTCAATAATCTGAAAATGATTTATTACTCTGCATTTATGATCGGTACCACTCTCGCGAAAACCGGAGGATACGTTGTCGCCACTGGCGGCGGACGGCCGTGCGTTCGGAGGAAACCGCGCGCGCCAGTCCTCCACCGGCCTCCATTCCCCCAAAGCCATATGGCCGCGACCCACTGTGCCTCAGCTGCTCCAAGTTTGATCGCTATGTCATTTGTTAGGGCACTGGCTCGCCATTTGTCGTTCGCGCTCCATGCACTTTTGGTCGCTGTGAATGCTGGTCGGGGACTAATGTCGTCGTCGCGCTGTATGATACAGAGTATGGCTCGGGCTATCCTGGCCTGAACTCTTGCTTCTTCAATTCTTTGTCGCGCGTTCCGCCCTTCTTCGGCATTTTCGGGCATATTTTAGCAATTCGGACGGATTTTCGGGATGGCCGCTTTTATCCGCCGAAACAACTGGGGAATTGTATAGAGAGCGGGAACAAAAGCACCTGGTTATATCCGATTGCGAGAGAGAGAACACGCGCACGCGCGCTACAGACAGGCCTGTTTGGCGCGCCGGTTAGCAAAAAGCGACTCGCTCCGCCGCTTCAGACTGCGTTCGGGCACCGCGCGCGGAAGCCGCCGCCGCGTTGCTATCGCTCCGCATTGCTATCGCTCCGTTTTGCTAAACCCTCGCGCGGGTGTCTATCCTCCCGCGCGGGCGTACCGTATCCAGCTCCGTCGGCTTGGTCCCCGATATTTGCTAACCCGCCGCGTCGCGCGAGTGCTTTTTGCTATCCGGATATGCGGTCGACGTCGTCGCTGTGGGACCGCGTGCGGTCGTTGCCGCGGCCGCGGTTCTCGGCCCCAACATGGCGGCGCGGCCCCCCCAAGCCGACCGCGGTCCCCGGCGCGATGCACCGGTCCCCGCCGGTCGCCCGCGCGCTCGAAGGGATCGCCAGCCTCGCCGAGCTCGAGCTGCGCGCGGTCGTGGGCCGCGGCACGTTCGGCGTCGTGCGGCTCGCGGTCCACCGCGCGAGCGGCGCGATCGTGGCCGTCAAGATCCTGGACAAACGGCGGGAGGCCGTACTGGGCCGCGAGCGCAGCGCGGCCGCGGATGAGGCGGCGGCCCACGCAGCGCTGCGGCACCCGTTCATCGCGCGGCTATTCGCCCAGCTCGAGGACGACGCGGCCGTGTATCTCGTCATGGAATTCTGTCCGGGGGGCGAACTATACGCGCTGGTATACGGCGGAGCGGCCCATGTCGAGGAGGACGAGAGTGAAGATGAAGCGGACGACGTCTTGTCAAACGTTGGGTCGTTTCCACCGTCATCGTCGGTCAAGCCGTTGGATATAGACACTAGCGAGGACGAAGCAGACGGCGTATTGTCAAACGTTGGGTCGTTCAAGCCGGTCAAGCCCATGGACATGGACACTAGCGAGCTGTCGGACGACGTGACCAGCTCCGAGTCCGAGGACGACGACCGACACATGCGCAGGGCCTCGCGCGTCCACGGCCGTGCCAGTCTCTCGCTTGCTAACCTGTTGGCCAAGCAGACACTGCGTGTGGGCATGCAGTGCACTAGTGTCGGCCTGCGGGAGCCGGTCGCCGCGTTCTACTTGGCGTGCCTCGCGTCGGCCATGCAGCACATCCACGCGCGGGGAGTGCTGTACCGCGACCTGAAGCTCGAGAACCTCGTGCTGGACGCCAGGGGGTACCCGAAGCTCATCGACTTTGGCCAGTGCAAGCCGCGGGGGTATACAAGCGAGACCATGTGCGGCAGTCGCGAGTACATGGCGCCGGAGGTGGTGGCGAGGCGCGGGGCAGACCACCGCGCGGACATTTGGGCGTTCGGCATCGTCATGTTTGAGCTGCTGGTCGGCCGCACGCCGTTCCACCACGAGAACGCGCGCGAGCTGGGCCGCCGCGTGCTCGAGGACGCCGTCGAGCTGCCGGCCGAGCTGAGCCGCGACGCGCGCGACCTGCTGCGTGTGCTGCTGGCCAAGGACGCGGCCGCGCGGCCGCAGTCGTTCGACGACGTACGGCGCGCCGCCTTCTTCCGCCGGTACTTTGCCGACGACGACGCGTGGACCAAGCTGCTGGAGCGGAAGACGCCGGCGCCGTTCGTGCCGCAGCTCGCGGGCGAGAGCGATACGGCACTGTTCGACGTCCACGAGGCGGACGAGGACGAGTGGTGAGTCTACAGGTCGAGTTGGTGGAGTTGCAGTCGAGTATTTATTGGAAACGAAGCCCATTGCGGACCGACAAGGTCGAGAACCTGCTGACAATCCTGTTGACCATCCTGTTGAGTACCTTGTTGCACCCTGTTGACCATCGAGTCGACCATCTCCCATCGCAGTCGAGAGGCGAGAGTCGAGAGTGGACGGGCGAGTGGTTCAGAATCCATCGTCAGTCCGGAGCGAGCGGCACATCGCGCCGTGGCGATCCCGACGACGTCATGACGGTCCGCCCGCAGCGTGGGACGGCCGCTTCCCCGCTTCCCCACATGGCGAAGGGGGGAAGGCGCGGGCTTCGCCTCTACGTCGCCGGTTGGGTGCATCCACCCTCGCTCACCGCTCACATGTCAGGCCAACGCATGCATTAGAGTCTCATATCGAGTGGATTTTCACCCAGGAGACCGTTGCCAACGTCCCGCGCGCGTGCGTGGGTTCAGCCGGTCGCCGCTGGAGTCTCCGCCGCCTATCGAGCGGTGCTGGCACCGCCATTCAAGCACAAGTAGCAAGCAACGTAAGAGCCAAATCTGCAAGCTGCGACGCCCGCCGCGCCGGTCCCAGCGTCCGAAAATACCGGCGAGCACCTCGACGCTCGCCTCGCAAATAGCTCCAGCGGCTCGCGACTCGTTCGGCTCACTCTGCGCGATCCGGCGGCCCGCACAAGCCAAGAGCTTCCCGCCTCCAGTCGCCGCCTCTTTGCAATCATGAGCTGCGAGGTCGACAGCGTGCTGCAGCCGCTCCGCACGCCCGAGCGACGTCGCTCGGCGCGGTGGGAGCCCGACGCGGCCGAGGCCGGCGCGCTGTCGCTGCAGGACTTCCAGGTGCTCGGCGTGCTCGGCGTCGGCACCTACGGCGTCGTCAAGCTGGCTCGCCACCGCGCGTCGGGAGCGTGCGTCGCGCTCAAGGTGCTGAGCAAGGAGCAGGTCGTGATGCTGCGGCAGGAGAAGCACATCCTGCGCGAGCGACGCGTGCACGCCGCGCTGCGGCACCCGTTCGTCGCGCGGCTGTACGGCGCCTTCCAGGACCGCGACTGCCTCTACCTCGTGCTCGAGTATTTGCCCGGCGGCGAGCTCTACAGCGTCGTGTACGCCGTGGACGACGGCCCGCTGCCGTCGCCCAAGCGCCAGTGCGTGCGGTCGAGCAAGGAGGAGGAGGTGCGGCCCATGTCCCCCGTACACACGCCGCGCAAGCTCCGCCGCGGCTCGACCGACTCCAGTGCGTTGGTGATCGACGCCTCGGGCCGTGCGGCATTGCGGGACGTGATGACTGGTGCATTGCGAGAGGAACACGCGGCGTTCTACCTCGGCTGCGTGCTGCTCGCGCTCGAGCACCTGCACGACCAGGCGCTGCTGTACCGCGACCTGAAGCTCGAGAACCTGGTGATCGACGCGCGTGGGTACCCCAAGATGCTCGACTTTGGCTTTGCCAAGCGGGACGACGGCCGCAGCTCGACCATGTGCGGCAGCGCCGAGTACATGGCCCCCGAGGTGCTGCTGCACCAGCCGCACGACCGGCGCGTGGACCTGTGGGCGTTCGGCGTGCTCGCGTTCGAGATGCTGACCGGGAGGACGCCGTTCTACCACGAGAACGCGCGCGAGCTCGGCCGGCGCGTGGTGAACGACCCGGTCGAGTTCCCCGTCGGCTTCCAGGACGACCACCCGCTGGCCGCCGACCTGATCGCCAAGCTGCTCGTCAAGACGCCGGAGGACCGCGTGAAGGACGCCAAGGAGCTCAAGCAGCACGCGTTCTTCGCTACGTACTTCCCGTCAACAAGGGCGTGGGATAACCTGCTGCAGCGCCGGCACGCGCCGCCGTTCGTGCCGAAGCTGTCGGGGCCGTTCGACGCCTCGTTCTTCCGCACGCTGGACGAGCGCGAGTTGCAGGCGCTGGACGACGACGTGTTGCCCTTCGACGGCGACGACGGCGGCGTCTTCGCCGAGTTTTAGCCGCGTCCCGCGCAGCGTATTTATCCCCCGCGGCGAGCGGGCAGCAAATTGACAGCATGTTCCTCCATTGCACACGTCGCATGGTGATGGTGGTGGTGACGCATGTGGCTTCAACGTTCTGGCTATTCTTGTTTACCATAATGTCTCAGATAAATGCGATTGTGTGATACCGGTGTGATACCGATACATATGAGCTGGCTGACTGATTACGCCATGAAATAGCTGTGGCTGCTCTCGAAATAACCGTAGCTGCTCTCGAAATAACCCGCCATCACCCTGTTGAATTGGGCTAAAACGGCGGTTATCCTGCAGGGTGAAGCTTGAACACGTGGACTCCTGATCCTTCCTCCCAGATCCGGATCGTGCATCGTAACGACCGCGTGGTGTCGTCGCGCTCTCGCTGCAGGCTGTCACCGCCGCCACCTGCCGCCGCCGCCCTCCTCGTTTCTATCTTCCGGTTCGTAACCACCTGCGCTCGGCCAGCTCCACGTGGATCCTCCTCAGGCGTCAGTTTCCAACTCGCCCTCCGCCCGCAGAAGCAGAACCCGAGCCGATCCAACCGCCATGTCGCTGGACTTTTCCAAGGTCGAGAACGACCCGCTGCCGCTCATCGCCGAGAAGCATGACCCGAACGTGGCCTTCGTCATCTACCGCAACAAGAACAAGAACGTGGTCGTGTACTCGGTGAACCTGCTCGAGGACGGCACGATCGACCCGGCGAACCCGCTGTCCGTCTACTGGATCATGTTCGAGCTGGAAGGCCACCCGCGCGAGGAGCTGAACGTGATCGAGCGCAACTCGGCGTACGGTGCGTCCGTCAAGGCGCGCGAGGGCCACCCGGCGAGTACGAGGTGCGTTTGTGTGCTGCAGAGGCTGGCTCCAATGATGTGGAGACTATGATGGTGACTGACTGGTATCGTTGGGAATGTGTTCAGGTGACCCTGACGTCCCTGAAGGACCGCATCATCATCCTCAAGATCGAGAATGGCAAGCCGGTGGGCAAGGGCACGATCAACGGCCAGGCCGACTGCTCGCTGCAGCGCGTGTTCGTGTACTCGACCACGTCGTGGGGTCTCCCCAAGGTGCGGACGCAGCAATGAGGGGAAATGATCGAGTGGTGGATGTCTAACGATGATGATGCTTGGTGGCAGGTGCAACACATTGAGCTGCACGGCACGGACGCGAGCGGCAGCGCCATCATGGAGAAGAAGCTGCCATGATCCAACTGTGGGTGTCGTTCGAGAGGGCCGCCGTTAAGGAGCGATGTTCTCGCTGCTGCTTTGCTGTCGCCGATAGAAAAACGTACAAATACTCGAGAAACAGGGCGAGCAAGCAAATACAATCCCAACACCTTGAACACATTGGCGTGCTGTATGTGCTTGTGTAGCAGCAAACGTGACTCATGCAGGTCTGCTACCATTAATGCAATCTCTCGGCCATGTACTGCAACATGATCTTGGCTGAAAGCTGCATCGCCGGATCCCATGATCGCCAATTTCTCAAGTGCCTGTCGATGATTTGAATAGTACCGTAGATGAAGTGGCCAGTTCGCGAAGCCTGTCCTCAGTGCGACCATTTCGCCAAGATTCTCTCTGTCAAGACCATGGCGTTCGACAAAGGATGAGGAGCTGTCAAGTCTCAAGGATATGATCCCTATGCCGTTCAATCTGCAACATGTGTAGGGGCAAAGAGGGATGAGATCGCTTGCCTTTCGGTCCATGATGCTCCACATCAATGCAAATCAAATCTTTCGCTCTTCATGTCGCCAAAAGCATCAACGCAGACTTAGTTGCACTTTGGCCATGAAGCTCAAGAGAAGCACAAGCGAGGAACGATCACAAAGACCAAAGCAGTTTGATGGGACCAGAGGTGGGTGTATATTCATCCCGAGTTATCGGCGCAGGCGCCGACACCACAGAGCTGAACCAAGCCCGCTACCATACGTTAGCGCTCCGTTCGGAGAGAAGGCAACTTAGTTGTCGTCCTCGTTCTGGAACTTGTAGGTGGCGTGGCACTTGCCGCAGTAGTGGCGGTCGAAGTGCGTGGCCATGAAGACGCCAGCACCGCACTGCGGCGACGGGCACTCCTTCTTCAGGCGCTTGATCTTGCCGTTGTCGTCCACCTTGTAGAACTTCAGCACGGCGAGCTTGACCTTGCGGTGCTTGTGGGCGATCTTCTTAGGCTTGGTGTACACCTTCTTCTTGCGCTTCTTGCCACCACCACGCAGGCGGAGCACGAGGTGCAGCGTCGACTCCTTCTGGATGTTGTAGTCCGAAAGAGTGCGGCCGTCCTCGAGCTGCTTGCCAGCGAAGATCAGGCGCTGCTGGTCAGGCGGGATGCCTGTTCGTCACACCATCTACAACGTCAGAACCAGCCATTCCACTGCATGAATGCTGGATAACTTGCCCTCCTTGTCCTGGATCTTCTGCTTGACATTGTCAATGCTGTCGGACGGCTCCACGTCCAGCGTGATGGTCTTGCCCGTGAGGGTCTTGACGAAAATCTGCATTTTCTGTGGATGGGGGCAAAGAGGGATTAGCTGACGCCTCCCTCACGGCGGCGTCGACACCGGTCCGGAGCACAGCACACACAACAACGAAGCAAAGAGATCCACACAAAGACACCAGAGGCAGACCCGACAAACAGGTTCACATCCACCAACTAGTCTCCAGGCCCGCCTCTTGGTCTTCCGCCCTCGGCTCGTGCTTCTCCCTTGTCCGCGGCGTGTGCGCAGCTTCGGACCGGCGTCGACTCGGCGAGCAATCAGGCAGCGATACATATACCTACGGATCAGAAGCGGGCTGACACCTATTCAGATGCCAACCCACTCCTCATCCGATCCTTGATATACACACGATGCGCTCATGCTCGAGAGTCGGCGCGGCCGGCTGGCAGCTCGAACTCGGTCGGGTCTTGGAGCGTAGGCATGCGCATGTGCGTGTGTGTGTTGAGGGTGATCAAGGACCGTGATCCGTAGGCAGGAGCGAGCGGTGAAGGGCGACGGACGCCGGTCACCGCCGCGTATCGTGGAGCCGCGATCGCTGCCGATGAAGCATCGGACAGAACGCTGACATACCGTCGACTTGACCTCGGTTCCCAACTTCCAAAGTGCCGAGCCCAGCGGTCAGCGGCCGCATGCGACTCGGTCACCCTCAGCCAAACATTCCAAACGATTGGCCGTAGCGAAAACAACACTCTGTTGGGTGTGTTGTAAAATGTTTAAAACTATCAACCGGTATATCACCGGTTTTTGAGATCAGTAAAGTACGCAGTGCGAACCTTTTTGAACGAGATGGCTTCAACGTACAGTGCCAGTGAAAGTGGCTACACTTGTGACACACCGATGCGCAACGATGCTGCTGCTGCATCCGCTAGAAATAGCGGCGCGAGCCTACAGCAATAGCTCCTTCCACCGTTTGCGGGCGGCGGACACCCGGCGCAGCGCGCCTCCGCGTCGCGCACTCTTCTCCGGTCGTCATGGGGACGCTGCCCGTGTTCTCGGCGACCTACTGCGCGACGCGGAGCACCTGCGTGCTCGTGGACGCCTGGCTGCAGCTCGCGCTGTGCGTGCTCTCGATCGCGGCGCTAGCGCTGCTGCTCGTGGCCACGCGCTGCTTCCGCGGCTGCCGCGCGCACCGCGACGAGGACGAGGACGCGCGCGAGCGGTCGGTGCTGCGGCGCATCCTGCTCGGCCGGCCCCGCAGTGCCCGCGCGCACGTCCGCCACTTGCTGCGGCGCGGCAAGGCGACGGCGCCGCTGCCCATGGCCGTCATCAAGAAGGACGCCACGACCGCCAACATCCTCAGCCACAAGAACTCGCAGCAGCACGGCGCCGCCTTCATCCTGCAGACGCAGCGCATGACCCACATGGATATGGCGATCCAGCGGTACCAGCAGCCTCCGCCTCCACAGCCGACAGCACAGCAGCCGCCAGCACAGCCGCAGCACCGCGGGCCGCGGGCCGAGCCGGCGGTTGTGAGCGTCGTCAAGCCGCTCTCGCAGATCATGCCCGGCCGCGTCGACACGGTGACGGACTTTGCGGCGCTGCGCGGCCGGCGGCAGCCGCCGATGCTGACCAACACGCCCGAGGAGCAGCCCCCCTCGGGCGGCAGCTTCGGCTTCTCGGTCTCGTTCAACGCGCGGCGGCCGTCGCGCGAGAGGAGCGAACCGACGCCCGAGCCGCGTCGCTGGAGCCGCAACAGCTCGAACGGCACGACCCAGTCGTCGTCCACGGCGTCGGCGACCAACGCCGTGACGCTGGACCCGGTGCAGCCGATGCGCAAGGCGACGCTCGGCCCGGACACGAGCTTTGTTGTCGAGGCGACACCGCCGTCGACGCCCTCGGGCCTCGCCAAGCTCACGACGGCGCTGCTGACTCCGTTCTCGCCGCGCGGACGGCAGCAGGCGAGCAAGAAGACGCAGGAGGAGTCGGCGGCGCTGTTCGACCCCATGTCGTACGTGCACAAGGCCGAGATGGCCGAGCTGTCGCCCGACGACCGCGTGCAGAACGAGCGGCGGTCGAGCATGCAGCTGAGGCACAAGCGGCGGCTGAGCATCGGCGTCAACTCGCGGCTGCAGTTCCAGGTGGGCGGCGACCAGGCGTCCGTGTACGAGGTCAAGCTCAAGGAGATCCACTTGGTCAAGCGGCTCGCGTTCGGCCCGCTCTCCGAGGTGTACGCGGCGCTGTGGCGAGACACCAAGGTGGGCGTCAAGCTGCTCATGCCGCGCGAGGGTGTGGTGGACAACCTGCAGGAGGCCGTGCGCAACTTCCGGCGCGAGATCTGGGTCATGTCGTCGCTCAAGCACCCGAACGTGCTCAAGCTGATCGGCGCGAGCCTCACGCCGTCCTGCTACGTGCTCGTGATGGAGTACATGGCCAACGGCTCGCTCTACGACTACCTGCGCGACGCCGACAACTTCTTCCCGCACCAAATGGTACTCACGGCCGCGCTCGACGTCGCCGTGGGCATGGCGCACATCCACGCGAGCGGCGTGCTGCAGCGAGACCTCAAGTCCAAGAACTGCCTGCTCAGCGACAACCTGGTCGTCAAGGTGGCCGACTTTGGCCTCGCTCGCTTCCAGAGCACGGCGTACGGCGCGCTGACCTTTGTCGGCACGCCGTTCTGGGCCGCACCGGAGGTCATCCGCCACGAGGACTACGACGAGAAGGCCGACGTGTACTCGTTCGCCATCGTGCTCTGGGAGCTCGTGGAGCGGCGAGACCCGTACGGACGGCTCAATGCCTTCCAGGTGCCGCTGCAGGTCGCCAACGATGGGTTGCGACCCGACGAGTTCAGCCGGCCGGCGCCGCTGGGACTCGAGCAGCTCATGAAGCAGTGCTGGCACGCCGACCCGGACATGCGGCCGCCCTTCGGCGAGATCGCCGACACGCTGCACAAGTGGCTGTACCCTCCGGCCGAGGACTCGGTCGGCGCCGACCTGGAGCAACCGGCCGAGCTGGCGCTGGCGATCCGCGGCCGCGAGGACACGGACGCGGACCTGTCCACGCACGTGCTCCGCGAGCAGCACGCGGCCAATGAGGAGGAGCTGCACCGGTTCGCGCAGTCGCACGACCAGAGCGAGCGGTCGATCCCCATCACGCTGTCCCCCATCCGGCGCACGTCGTCGCAGATCTGGCTGCGCAAGGCGTCCAAGGCCGGCGGCGGCGACACAGGAGGCAGCAACCGGCCGCCGGCGTACGACCGCCACTCGATCGCGATCGGACAGGTCAAGGGCTCGCTGCTGCAGCACAGCGCATGCCCGGCGCCGGACGTGCTGCCACCAGCGTGAGTCTCTCCATCATACAACGTCAACCAGAGTGTACATTACCGGAATTTACAGTCCGAGCCACGCGCCGCCGGGCCGAACCTCGCGCGCCAATGCGTCGCCGTCCAGCGACAGCGCGAGCGAGTCACGCAGCGCCGGCCGCGGCTCCATGTGGTGGCGCTCGGCGGTGGGCGGCGCGCTGGCGTCGCCGCTGTTGATGCTGCTCATGGAGAGCGCGAGGCTGCGCGTGCTCTGCGAGTGCACGCCGCGCAGGTACGCCTGCAGCAGCTTGTGGTAGTACTCGTCGTCCCGCACGGGCGGCGCCGGCACCGGCAGCCGGTGCGCGCTCGCCCCGGCCTCGCGGTGCAGGCCGCTCGCCAGCATCGCGCGCTGGTGCTGCGACCTCCGCCTCGACAGACCAGCAGCGGCCCCGCCACCACCGTTGGGCTGGCGGAACGAGCCGCCGGCGCTGGGCGGCGGGCGACTGCGCGCGTCCCGCGAATGGGTCGTCGACGGCGGCGCGAGCAGGTCCGTGGACGAGAACGAGACGAGCGACGCCGCGCCGCCGGACGAGATCGAGAGCCCCGAGGCCGCCGACGGGTACGTCATGAGCGTGCGCGACGACTGCTGCTGCGGCAGCGCGGCTGCCGCGTCCTCCTTGTCCTCGTCATCGTTATCAGTGCCGCGGGTAACCACCTGCCGCTTGGCCGGCCGCGGGTTGAGGCTCAGCCGGTGCTGCTGGTGCTTCTCCGACTCACGCGACGAGAGCACCGAGATGGACGAGACCTCGTGCTGCAGCAGCAGCGCGAGCCCGTGCTGGCCGCTGGCCGAGCCGCCGAGCAGCGGCAGCGAGTTGGCGCCGACGTCCGTGACAGTCGAGTCGGTGGCGAGCGTCGGCCGGAACGGCGCCGACGGCTGCCGCTTGCGCTTCTTCTCCAGCCGCGAGAGTAGCAGCGCGTTGACGACCGCCCCCGAGGGCGTCGCCGCGCACACGCAGGGTAGGCAGAACGTCTCGGTGCACGGCGCGTGCGGCTTGGAGAGCGCGCCGCCGACCTTCTTGCTGCTGCCCACGTGGGTCGCGTGCGCGCAGAAGATGGGCTTGACCACGCGGCACGTGCGGCACGTGAGCGTCCAGCAGCTGCGGCAGGACCGCGGCGCGTCCCAGAAGAACAGCGCGCGCGCACACACGCCGCAGCGCGGCTTGACGGCGCCGAGCATCGGCGGCAGCGACAGCGGCGTGTGCTGCAGCAGCGTCGTGAGGTTCTTGGCCTCGCCCGACCGCACCGTGTGCGCGAGCGACACGAGCAGCTCGGCGATGCCCAGGTCGCGCAGCAGCTGCGGCACGCGGCCGTGGAGCGCGAACTCGCCGTGCGCGAACAGCGCCACGCGGTCGTCGTCCACGCGGCGGAAGACGACCGCGAGCGACATGAAGCCGCGCACGTGGCGCGCCGAGGCGGCCGACGGCGGCGGTGCCAGCGCCAGCGACGCGCGCGGGCTCAGGCCGCCGCCGCCGCCGCCGCCCCCGCCGAGCGTGCGCGTCACGTCGTCCACCGGGTCGATCGACTGCAGCACGAGGAAGCCGCCGTCCGCGCCGTCGTCGTGCTTGAAGAGATCCATTTTCTACAGTCGCACCACCAGTCACAGCCGCACGTTTAGTACCCATGCCCGTCAGGATAAGAATAGCCACACGAGCGGATGCTATACACATGGTATACATCTTCCAAGCAGATAACGAGGCTCACCTTGAAGCAGAGAAAGTCGCGGGGCTTGCACAGGCCCAAGCCCGGCATCTTGACGGCCGTCCACGTGATGCCCGCGAACTCGAGCGGCCGCGCGTCGGACGCGCGCCGGTCCACCTTGAGCACGCGCGCGTCCGCGAACCGCGGGCTCAGCAGCGCGTGCACCACGCGCGCCTCGCGCGTCGAGTCGGCGTACAGGCCGTTCATGACGTCCACTAGCGCGCCGTGGACTGTGCCGGACGCCATGACCGAGACGGTCGGTCCGGATACGTGCCGCTGTCGGTATACGCGTACGTCGCTACTTTCGCGGACGAGCTTCCACTGTCGCTCACGGCGACGCGCGGCCGACCGGTGGCCCAATGAGCGTGGGCCTCGCGGACTCGCGGACGCCCATTGGTCCCCGTCGTCCGCGCGGTCTCGCTGGAGTCGCAGTGTCTTGGCCAACCGCTGGTCGCACTGGTGGTGATACATCTTGAGCCGCGCGGCCGATACATCGTGCAGCGAGCGCCGCAGCGCGTCCATCGGGCCGCCAGCGAACTCGTCCCCAGCGTCCGAGTCGCAGTCGTTGAGTGGCGGGACGGCCACCGTCGGGAACGACGGATCCACGTCCATGACCATGGTGGACCCGCTCATGGGGGGAGCGTCCACGACGGTGGGGGCCGGCATCGCGGGTGGCCCAATCAGAATTTAAACAACCGAAATGCCGGAGTCGACGACTAGCGGGTTTGCTAACCGGTGCAAATCGCAGTGTGCCTTGGGGCGAGGGGTTGCCGTCAGGTTAGCAAAAAGATCTCCTGGAACGGTGGCGGGGGACGGGGCGTTAAAACGCATAGAACATGGCGGAGGCAGAGGGGATAAACACGAAACAGGACACAAACCTGGTCGCGATGTGTTGCTATCCGCGTTGCTATCCTGCGCTGTGCTATCCTGCGCTGTTGACCCGGCCGATCACACACTCCGGCGACCGACGAGCGCGGCGCGGACGAAAGCCCCGATCCGCGGAACGGCGCGGCAGAGAGGAGCGCCGCGGCTTATCCACCACCACGACGAGACTGCCAAAGTGTGGGCGGCGGGACCCTCGTCCGCGCGGCTCGGCCCCCATCCTCCTGTCGCGCGGGCTTTTCTCGGGGCTTGTGAGTTCCCTTCCATCCTCGTTTGTGCTAAAATTTGGTACCCACTTCTAAAAATCTCGTAAAACAGTACTCTGAAGCGACACATTCCAGAACACGAGGCACATTCAGCGACATTTTCCAGCATTACGACGTTCAAACAGCTGAGCCCAAACGGCAGCGGATCTGCTGCACTCGGCGCCGCTTCAGGTGAACCGCTCGCAGTGTGCACGAGCCACAGTGGCCCCGGCGTATCAGATGCAGACGCCCGCAGACCCGCGATCTGGTCCGCAGACGAACGTGTCTTTTCGCCGGCGATTGCAGAGGCTCTATGGTGCTCCATCTCAATGCGGACGGAATGGAACGCAACGTTCATGCAGCACTGGGTGCTGTGCTCTTTGGGTGTCGTTCCGCACAATATTCGTGTGCTTGCAGATCCTGGACGGTAGGTTCCAAACGAATGCAATATAGATTCGATTTCGCTCCCACTCTGCTACTAATGCTGCCGCCGCCACCCACTGCTTCAATGTGGGGAATCGCGCGTGAAGACACGCGGCGCGGCGGCATGTGTGCCCGCCACTCGAGGCAGCACATGCGCGTCACGTGATGCGGTTCGCGCGTCGTCGATGTGTCGATCGATGTGTCGAAGTGTCGAGGTGTCGATTCCAACCACCACATGTGTGCGTCGGGTTTGGCAATGGTGCGTGTCGCGGATGGATACTTTTCCGAGGGAGGCTTCAACTTTGGCAGGTGAGCTGCTGCCGATAGCAAATCAGTGGGTTGGGCGGCTGAGTGAGTCCGCGAGCGTACACCCGCCTGTCCTGTTTGCTAATTGGCGTTTTTCTCAGGTGTTCGCCACGGGTTTCATTCAGCGAGTGAGCAATAGTTTGCCGTACAGTAAGTATACGGCAACGGGGAGCGGGAACCGCCGGCCACTCGTCTTGACTGGATTCCTACAGGCCGTAAGCAACGCTTTGCTATCCGGCGATGTGCTACCCAACTGCCCAGCGAGCAGTTGCTATCCAACGGGGACAGGGAAAAGAATGTGATTACCACCCTGGAGGCGGCGGGATAGACCACAACACAGACATCATGAGCTAACCGCGGCGTGGACGACCTCGCGGAGCTGGATATCCGGGTTGGGCGGCGAACACGCAGCCACTAGCAGCGGAATGTGCTAACCACCCAGACTTTTCCAAGGCTAAAGGGTTGTTTCGCCGTCCGTTGCTAATCGCGGCAGAGGCGATGGATAGTCCGCATCTGGGGCCGGCATGTGTTGCCGTAAGATCGACTGGCCAGATTTCTCCCGCCTCTTTGCTATCCGCGCAAGTTCCTGTGATGCATCTGGAGCCTGACTGGATCCAAAGAACAAAAAACGCCTGCAAGTTGGAGCGACATATGTTGAAGTCTCTCGCAACACCTCGCCGATCTTGGCGACATGCAACATAACGTCGATGGGCTCAGCGCGTTCGTCGCCTTCGTCGCCTTCTCGAGATGCCGGACTGTCCTCGCCACCCAGCGCTCCGTGCTTCAGCCTCGGATCCTCGCGCCGATCTTCAAGCTCAAGCTCAAGCTCCGCGTCCCTCGGCCGCCAACATTCGGCTCTAGAAGATGTACAGGAACCGCTTGCGCGGCAGCAGCTTCTGCAGCTCCAGCTTGTGCGCCTCGAGCCGCTGGATCTCCTCGTCGGCCTCGTCAATGTCGCGGCCGGCGTACTTGGCCTCCTCGATCGCCGCCTGCTGCGCCGTGATGCTCTCAATCTCCCGGCGGATCTCGTCCGCACCCACCGCCTTGACCGGCGCCGCCTTGGGCTGTGGCGGGGCGGTGGCGGCACTAGCTCCCCACGTTCGAGGAGCCGGCGGCCAGGCCTCCTGCGTCGTCAGCGTCGACGCCGCGGCGCTCGGGAGGTCCTCGACGGCCACGCCGTCTACTGCGTCCTCCATGGCCTCGTCGTCGAACTTGACGGCCGTCACGCGGTCCGTGTCGGGCATCTCCGAGTGGCTCAGCGCCGTCGCCACGATCTCCTTGTGGCTCGTGTTGCCCGGCACCTGGAAGCGCACGCGGCGCCGCGACGCCAGCTCCACCACCACCGTCATCGCTATCATATACACACATATACAATAACCAGGTCATTACCCATCAGCATGAGCAGGTAGTAGTCCTAAATATTGCACGTACTCTCTTGCTGCAGCAGCTCGGTAGACTCGATGCTGCCAATGTCGGTGCGACTCGCGAGCGCCTCGGCCTCCGCGTCCAGCGGCACGTACGCGTTGATGGCGGCGATCAGCTCCGGGTACCGCTCGTTGAAGTGCGCGTAGAACTCGTCGTCCGACTTGAGGTTGTAGACAAACACGGCGCCGATGGCCCCCGGGATGCCGAACATGATCCCGGTCGTGTACAGGAAATACCGCAGGAACGGCGGCCCGCTGGCCTTCGCGGCCTCGCCAGCACCTGAAGAGCCCGCCGACGCGGTCGAGAAGCGGGTGATCCCGCGCGGGGCCGCCTGCCGCCGCCGCAGCGCGCGCATGGCTCCGGTCGCTGCTTGCCGCATCATGCTGGGGTTTGTCGATCTGTGGTGGTGACAATCGAACCAACGTTGGTTATTTACGGTGTGGTTTTGAGGAAACTGGGTCAATCAAACCAACATTCTCGGTACATCCTCTACCGTCAAAAGTTGAAGCTTTTCTGAAACCGCGAAAAAGAGGAGCTAGCCGACGACGAACGAACGCAAGATGGCCGAGGTGACGTACGCGTCCGGCGCCTACGCCGCGGGGCTCGTCATCCTGCTCGTGGGCGTGATCCTGCCCATGGCGTACATGGTGCTGCAGAACAAGAAGGCCTTCAAGGCCGTGCGGAGAGACTGACGGGCGTGTCTCCATCCAGCGCAAGCCGACACAAGAGCTCCGCGAGCGAGGATCCTGTCTGAGCGTTCGACGGCTCTGTTCAAGCCTAGGACGGAGCACCGACGGAGGGCGATGAAGGCATTGCATTATACATTATGTTGCGTTCATGCTGTTGCGGCCCAGAGCCGCTCCTTTGCTGTGTCGGTTCAGCCCTTGGTGCGCAGTGCGACTGGCCGCTGTGCCCCCTTCTCGTACCGGATCCGCTCGAGGTTCTGCTGCTGCTGTAGCTCCGCCTTGACGTTCTGGTACCGCTGCAGCAGTCTGTCGAGTCAAGCGATTAGTCCAAACCTCTTCAATGTATCGGGTGATGGCAGTGGAAAGCACACACGAACCGCTCGAGGTCGACCTGACGCTGCTTCTTCTGCTCTTCGCGACCGGACTGGATGCGCTTCATGAGCGCGTCCAGGTCCTGCTTCTGCCGCTGCTTGAAGGTCACCTCGCGCTGAAACATCTCCTGCTGCTTGAGGTTGCGCCACTTCTCGAGCTCCCACGCCTCGAGCGCGTCCGACTTGAGCTTGATCTTGTGCGCTTCGCCGTAGCTACACTCGCCAACCATATACATATCCATCAGCAACAAGCAGCGAGCAGAGAGGACAGTGTGGCCAAGCGCTTACTCTTTTTGCCGCGCGAGGTGCTCCTCGATGCGCCGCAGATTGAGCAGGTCCTTGGAGAACTTGGGCTTCTGGTGCTTCTCGAGCAGCTTCTGCTGGAACTCGAGCAGCTCAGCCTTGTGCTTCTCGCGCATGTTGACCACGAGCTGCTCGACGTTCTGCTCGTACTCGCCCATCTTGCGGTCCCACACCTGGTTGAACTGCTGGAACTCGAGCATGTGCGCCTCCTCGACCCCGAGACGCTCGGCGATCTGCCGCGACCGCATCGCCTCCTTGCGCCGGTTCTCCTCGTGCACCTTGAGCTCCTCGAGCCGGTTCTTGGCGATCTCGGCCTCGACATACTTGCCCTGCCGCTCGCAGTTCTTGCGGTGCTCCTCGAGGATGAGCAGGAAGTCGTTCACGGCCGAGTCCTCGACGCTGTCGGCCATCCTGACGCGCAGAGCTCACAATCCGACCTCGGACCAGTCGAGCGGTGCTACAGAGGGACGAGCTCTAGCGCATCGAGCTCTGGCGCTTCGGCTCCTAACTTTAGCCATTGCCCTCCGCCAAAATTAGCTATCTGCACTTGATGGTTGCAATGGTCGCTTCGTCGGTTTGACTCTCGCCACAAAGGTGGTTTCGTCACGCCAATTGGTGGTGCCGCGGTCCGTGAGATCAACTCAAGCTCAACTCCATCCGCCACGATGCAAGACATCATGTCAGAACACGAGATTTGAGCTGGTTGTCGATTGAACTCAACCAACTAGCGCCTGGAGGTGGACCAACTGAGGATGTGAACCTGGTCAGTCAGTTCTGTACGTTGGCGAACTTGATCGAGCAGTTAACGCACGTGCGCGGTGAAGCATCAAGTCGTGCGTGCTTGTCCGTTTTGGGTTTTGTCGACTCGTCAACCTCGAGCCAACCCTTCAAAGGGTCGACGGGCACTGACCCCGTGTTTCAACTGACCGCGTGCGCCAACTGCTCTCGATGCTCACACGCGAATTCACCACAACCGTCGGACTTCTCCGTTAGCCATGCGAGCTGTGGGGGTCGCGTTAGCTCTTGCAGCAGCGATCGGCGCACCAGCGTGGGCATACCAACGTCGAGGCGTCCGATTCGAAGCCTGGGACGATTGGGATGTGACTGCTCTCTTGTCGCTCGACTCCTCGGCTGGTTCGTGCTCGACTGGTCCACTCCAAGTGCTCGTGCGCATCTCGTCGTGCTTCAACACTGCCGACTTTGCTGCCATCGACGAGTGGGTTGGCAGCAGCCTGGCAGAATCGTTCTCGTCCTTCAAGGTCGACGATACCCCCATTCCGCTTCAGTTCGTTGCGCGACTTGAGGACCCGGAGTCGGGTACGGACGGCTGCAGCCCTGGCGCAACGCTGTCCGATGCCTCGAGCTTCAAAAGCGCGATCACGACCATGACGATCGACGATCCAGCAGCACCGCTGTCCAACCCAGACGCGGTCATCACGTTCGTCGAAGGCAACGGCGAGCTCAGCACCGTCTCCGAGGGCTTCGCGCTCCAGTTCCGTGTGTGTTCGTGGTCGTGCGCCGCGGTCGAGACCGACAAGCTGCTCTCCGACCTCTCCGAGCTCGACAAGTACCCTCCGCGATCGATTGCACGCAACTTCCCGTGCTCGCACATTCCTGGCTCTGGCGCAGTCAAGTACAAGGACGACAGCGGTGTTTCCCAGTGCATGTGCATGTGTCCGACCGGCTCCACTTTCGAAGACGGCGTGTGCAAGTCGGGCGGCGAGCACCAGTCGAAGTGCGCTTGGAACTGCCACGGCCCGGGTTTCAAGTGTCATGCGTCGATGTCCGGTGAACCGCACGTGAGGCTCGTGAGCGACTGCCACGTGCCCGTGCCCATTCCAAGAGATACCTATGTGGGCGGCGACCACACCAACTGCAAAGATGGCGGGCCAAGGATCACTGTGAGTGCTGCCAGAGGCGACTGGGTGTCTGCCACCATCGACGAGACGTGGCACGAGTACTTGACGCAGCCGAATGTGGAGCTCGACAAGATCGAACTGACCAGCTTCGGCATATTCGAGCTCACGATGAATGCGTCCGACTACTACAACAGCGCCATCTGCGACGGCTGCGTCGCGGTCGTCGACTCGTTCGCGCCGCGAGCAGTCCAGCAGTGCGTCACGGCGTCGTGGGGGTCGCCCAGCTCGAGTCCGACCGATATCACGACCCAAAATCTGCAGACTGCGATCGACAAGGAGGCGAGTTTCGAGCTCTTCGACGACAACGTCCTCAACAACGGACCGAGCGAGCGTGCCGATAGCAAGCAGCAAACTCAGCAAGACTGGTTCGCCACCACATTCACTGACATGACGACCAACGCGTCCTCCTGTTTCCATGACTTTGTGGTCCGCGACTTACTCGAGAACCCGAAAGCGAGTGAGAACCCACTGCTGACTGAGACCGACGAGGCGGCGTTGGAGAACATTCAGTGCTCGCGCTGCTGCGCCAAGCACACGGTGCTGCGTGAGTACTACTATGACTACCAGTGCGGCACGGCACTTGAAGACACGCCCAGGCTGATCGCCGAGGGCGACTCGTGTTCATTCGAGCACTGCATTCGTATCCCGCCGACGTCGCTGGTGGAGGTGATGGCCATGGGCATCGATGCGGAGGGAGGGCATCAAAGCGGTGAGGATACAACGATCTATCGCTCGTCGTCTTGCTCGACGCTGGGCTCGAGTTGCACTTACAAGGAGGCGTTCAACAGCCTGTTCTCTCTGTTGGAATACTGGCAGAACGATCTGCCGAACGAAAGCGATTATCTGAGCGGGTATGACCCGCACAACTACATCTTCTGGCGATACAAGCTCGGAGATAGCGACTGGGCGGTGGCAGACGACGCCACCGAGCTCGAGTTCTCTTCCAAATTGACCCCGGTGAGCCTTCAGGCTTGGACGCAGTGCGGAATGGCGAGACAATCGGACTTTGAGGTGGACGTGTCGGAGAGCGAACCGCCTCCTCCTCCTCCTCCTCCTCCTCCGTCGCCGTCGCCGCCGCCGCCGACCCACGAATACGTGGTCACTACCCGCGAGGGTGACTCGGCACCATTGACACCTGGGAACGTCAAGCTGCTAGCTCGACTCCCAGCCAAGTGCGCGCCAGGTGAGGCCATGACCGGCTTCAAGATCATCGAGGACAACGGCAACAAAGCGCACTACGAGGTACAATGTGTGGCGAGTGACGATCTGACGCAGGACGCTGATGACAAGGAGACGGCGTGGGGTATCGGTTGGTCAGGTGCCTCGTCCGACATCGGCTACCTTCCAGCCCATTTCATGGACTGCGAGACTAGTGCCATCAACGGCTTCCAGCTCGAGGCGGACGAACAGAACAGCGCCATCCGCTATGACTACACGTGCGCGGATGCGCCGTCGCCACTGACGGATTGCCAATCACTTTCGACACCGGAGACGACCAAGACGGGTAACGGACCAGACAACCTCAAGCTGCAGAGCGTGGCGTGTCCTGACGACACGTTCCTGACCAATTTGGGTCTGCAGGTCGATGAGTCGACGATCTGGTACACGTACACGTGCTGCGCGCGTCCGTAAAGCAGGATCGGCGCTTGGAAGGCGAGGCTGGACTCTAGGAGGCTCAGTATGGCTCTTCATCATTTGTGGTTGCGTTCAATCAAGCGAGAGTCTCACTCTACTGATCCTTGCACTGGCATTGAAGTGGCTCTACGTTGGCGTGCAGCACGAGTACTTGTACCAGAACGTGGTTGCAGTGTACTGCAGCTGCGCGCGCGCCAAAAAGCCGCCAGTCCCGCAAGTCATGTTATGCTGGTCGATCCGGTACGCAGCATCGTCCACGCGATTTGTCGCGGTCGTGGTGAGCACAGAGCAGCTGGACACTGTCGCATCGGTGCAGGAGTAGCTGTAGCGAATGTCGTTCCCCTGTGACACGAGCTGGAAGCCGTTGATCGCGCTCGTGCCGCAGTTGATGTCGTGGCCGGCGAGGTAGTAGAGAGCGGTCGAGCCTGTTGTCCAGTTCGTTGCGGTCTGGATGCCAGCCGAGAACTGGGTGTCTGCAATGCACGCAGCCGAGTAATAGGCGTTCGCGCCGTTGGTCGAGACGAGCTTGACGCTGCGCATGGCCTCGCCGGACAAACAGTTGGCAGCGAGCGGTGCCAGCGACTTGACGTCGCTCGTCAGCGTCGTGGCACTGGAGGTGCGGGTGGTCTGCACGAACCGGTACTGGCAGCACGTATACTTGTACCAGTTAGTGCCGACATCGTTTTTGTTCGCCTCGTACTGGAGAACTGCTTGGCTCAGGTACCAGTCGTCGGGACATGTCACGTTCTGGCGATCCAGGAAGTACGCCGTGCCGTTGCCTCGATCCGTCTTCGCAGTCGTGAACACCACACACTGGGTCGGCGTTGGCGTCGCCGCTGTGCACGAGTAGTTGTATCGGACGCTGTTGTTGTTGGCAATATCGAGCTGGAATCGGCTGATCGCGCTCGTACCGCAGTCCATGTCGTTGCTGGCGAGGTAGCTCGTGTCCATCTTGGCCTTGCCGATTACCCACGCCGTAGCTTTGTTTGTAACAGTCGACAACGCTGAGCTCGCCAAGCATGCAATCCAATACCGCGCGTTGTTCCCAGAGTCGGACAGAAGTCGGAAGCCTTTGAGAACTTCGTTGGTCCCGCAACGAGGAGCCAGCGGCACCAACGACTGGATGTAGTCGTTCACAGTGTACGTGGGTGTTGTCTCCGATGTCTTGACGACGTACGGGGACGTCTGTTTGACGGTGACAACAACCGTGA
Organism: Phytopythium vexans; assembly: GCA_003413675.1. NCBI lineage: Eukaryota > Oomycota > Peronosporomycetes > Pythiales > Pythiaceae > Phytopythium > Phytopythium vexans. The sequence goes on along the minus strand of QLOC01000016.1, from coordinate 287,906 downwards.
GTGTACTCTCACTGACGAGCCCGCACCTCGTCCAAGCTTGGAGCGTCAGGCTGGTCGACGCGTTCGTGAACTCCAGCTCAGCCGTCGAGTTCCACAACGTCCAGCCATTCGATCCGAGCTTAAAGCGCCAGAAGACGAACCTGGTCGCGTCAAAGTTCACGAGATAGTTGCTGTCGTTCGGCAGAGTGGCTGTCCAAGTAGAGCTCAAGTTAACGAGGCTCGACGCGATCGCTTTCTCCGAACAAGCGGCGCTCAACACCGAGCACGACGAGTTGCGCGTTATGGTAGACGTCCCGCTCGTAGTCGTGACTTTCACGTCGACCAAGGCGGTCGGTAAGATGCGCATGCAGTGGTTGAACGAGCAAGTTTCGCTGCCGTTCACCAGCTTGTCATCGCTGCTCATAGCTGTGCTGCACTTGTAGTCATAGTAGTACTCACGCAGCGTTGTCTGCTTGGCGCAGCACCGCGAGCACTGGAGCGCGGCCAGCGCCGTGCTGTCCATCGTCGCCAGCGGGTTTTGCGTCGATAGCGAGTTGCTCAACAGATCCCGCAACACCAAGCTGTGGAAGCACGGCACCGTGTCATTGCTCAGGTCAGTAAACGAGGTGGCGTACCAGTCCCGCATCGTCCGATTTTTGAGGTCCATTCGCTCGCTCACACCGTTGTTGACGACGTTCCCAGTGCTGGAGAAGGCCGTGAAGTTGGCCTCCTTGTCGATCGCGGCCTGCAGACTCGTCGAGTTGAGATCCGCCGGGGTTGAGTTCGTGGCTCCCCAACCAATCGTGCCACACGACAGTAAGGCGTGCGGAGCAAACGCATCGACGACGGCGACGCAGCCGCCACACGACGCGTTGCTCCGGTAGTCGGACGCCGTGATGGTGAGGTTGTAGATACCGAAGCTGGGCAGTCCGAGCTTGTTGAGCTCGACGTCCGGCTGCTTGACATACTGCCGCCACGTGTCGGTGAGCGACGTGATTGCACCATTCGGGCTCACGGACGTCACAACCACCGATGGACCAGTCGCCACCGCATCGCTGTCGTTTCGGTTGACGCGGTCGTCGCTCACGTAGTTGTCCTTCGGCACGGGGACGGCGATGTGACAGTCGGTCACGAGCTTGAGTGTCGCCATATCCCGACTCGACCACGCACACTTGTACCCAGCGTTGTTGGTGTTCCACGGACACGTTCCGCCATGGGCTGCGCCTGTCGACTTGCACGCGCCGCTGTCCAGTGCCGTCCCTGTTGGACATGCACAGACACACTGCGACGTCCCTGACGCGTCCTTGTATGGCACGGCGACGGCTCCACCGATGCGAGAACACGGCACGTAGCGCGAGATGGAGGTCGGGCTGTAGGTGGAGAGGTCGCTCAGACTGGAGAGCACCTTGTCCGTCTCGAGCACCGTGCAGGACCACGAGCACAGGCGGAACTGGAGCTTGTACCCGGCAGTTATCGCGCTTAGCTCGCCGTTCTCTTTGACGAACGTGATGATGGCGTCAGGGGAGGCAATCGGAGACGCTGGGTCGTCGTACACCATCGCTGAGATCGCGTTCTTGAACGTTGTGGCGTTCGCTAACACCGCGCCAGACCCGCAGCCAGCCACCGTCGTTGGGTTTTCCAGTCTCGCGTAGTATTGCACACGAACGGCGGTTCCGTTGACGTAGTAAATCGGCGACAATGTCGCCAACGAGCTGCCGGCCCAGCTATCGATCGCCGCGAAGTCGGAGGCTGCGAAGCACGAAGAGATGCGTACCAGCACCTTGAGCGGCCCGGAACTGCACGGGTTGGCGGTCGTGTCGAGTGCCATGAGCACGTTCTGCGGCACCAGCTCCGAGTCGCTCCACGCCTCGAACGTGATGGTATCGTGGACCACGGGGGTGACGACCTCGCCCTGTCGGAAGCCGAACACCAGCGCGAGGTGGGGTAGCGCGAGCAGCAATGCGATGGATATCACTGCCATGGTGTCGAGCTGATCGACGGCGACGCGGACTGTTTCGAATGCGACGGCTCTACGCTCTCGCCGAGCCGCATCGCCGCTGTGAAAGATTGGTCGAGCAGCACGACGCGTCGGCGCTGCACCATAACGGTTGGCCGTCTCTTGACGAGTCGACCGCACCGAAAGTCACCTTCGACTCGACGGTCCATCCACTCGACGACCAACCGACGAGCCAGCTGACCGCTCGAACGAACACAGTTTCAAATATTGGCAAGCTGGCGCTTCAATTACCATTCATTCAAATCAGCACTCGACTAGGTTGAGCTGCTTTTGGAAGGTCACTTGGTCGAGACGCGCACAGACTGCTCCATGACCTGACGGATGCTGCTGCGCTGCGGGTTGATGATCTCCCACTCCTTGGAGCTCATGAAGGCCGTCGTATCTGTCTGGTTCATGTACACGATCGCCTTGGCGGGCGAGTCGAGCACCACCACGCTGCCGCCTTCCGACCTCCGCACTCCGTCGCTGCCAACCACATAGACTAGTCGCTTGTTGTCTCCACCACCGCCACCTCCGCACACTGTCTCCTCGTCCATCACGTCGTCTCCGAACAGTGGCGGCAGTGCGTACGGGTCAGAGCAGAACGACGGCGACGCTGCGTTGTTGGCGGCCGAACCGCGAGCCTTGGAGTTCGGCAACGCGCCAACAGACCGGCTCTTGGCCATGGCTTGAGCCTCCGGCGGCTGGCTCGAGTACTGGAAGACGATCGGCCCGCAGAGGCGGCAGACGCGCACGGCGTCGTAGCAGAGCGGCGGCTTGTACTTGGCGGCGGCGTCGCGGTCGGGCGGCACAAAGTGCCACGCGGCGTGCACGTCCATGATGCACTTGAAGGACACGCGGTGCGGCAGGTTGGCGAGCAGGAAGGGAAACTGGCACAGCGCGCACTCGACGCGCTTGGAGAAGCCGTAGCGCTCGAGCAGCAGCTCGCGCTCGTACACGTCTCCCTCGACCTGGCTCGGCCGCTCCACTGACGGCGGCGCCTGGATCGCCTGCAGCCGGAGCTGCCGCAGCTCTCGGTCGACGAACCGCACGCAGGACAGGTCGTGCTGCAGCCGCGCGTCGTGGGCTCGAATGAGTGCCGTCTCGGCCACCGGCGCCGCGCCATCGAAGCCCGGGTGAACGCCCACGTTGGTGTGCGATCCGCCAAAGTGGCCGTTGGCGTGCAGCGCCGTGTTTCCCCACGGCGAGGCTGGATGTGTAGTCGACGCTGCCGCCTTGGGCTTGTCCTTCGGTCGGCGGTGACGCGGCGACCGTCGCTTCTTGCGCGACAGTGAGATGGTCTTGGAGGGTGACGCCGCCTTGGCGGACGGCGGACGCAGCGTTGGCGACGGCTGCTGCTTGGCCGAGTGCGTTCGAGCCGTGCTGGTCGACGAAGCCGGTCGAGACGCGGACGGCGACGACGGCGCCGACGTCGACGGCGAAGAACTCGCAGCGTCGACTGGATCGTCATCACCTTCGTCCTCGGAGCCTGAAACTCGACTACCAGCGCTTCGTGGCTTTGACTGGCGCATCGACGACGATGGACGACTCGATCCTTCGCTCGGCGTCATCCGGTCTCGGCTGCTGCTCTTGGCAGACCCTATCGTGCGCGCAGTGGGGGACGCAGGCGTCGCTGGCCTGCTTCCTGCCTGGCGTCCAGTCGCCTTGACGCTGCCCGTCGGCGACGGTGGCTTGTGCTGCAGCTGCTGCTGCATGCGGATCCGCTTCTGGCTCGGCCGCGTCACGGGCGACCGTGCCTGCGCGACCGCGTCCATGAGCGAGAAGCTCGAGCGGCTGTTGGTCATGGGCGACACGCTCACGGTCACCGGCCCGGCCGCCGCTCGATGGCGCGGGGCCGGCGCCAACTCGGCGCAGAAGGACACGAGTTGCTCCAGCGTCGAGTGCGCCGAGTGCGTCGCCGGCTTGCTTGACCCGCGGGTCTCCATCGCCGCGCGACACCGCTGCTGCATGTCGAACCAGACGGCCGGCCCAGGATCGGGCACCTCACGGTCCTCGAGCTCGTGCTCGAGCGTCGAGGCGGTCTGCTCGAGCCCGGACGCCGACAGGAACTCGCGCACAAGCTGCAGCGCGAAGCCCCGTACGTGGTCGCTCTCGACCGCCATGGCGTCCGAGACGGAGGAGGTTCGAGTCGTCGACGAAAGTGTATAAATACCGAGCGAGTTGTGGTTCAAACACAGCAAAACAGAAGAATTCGATGATGACAATCATATCGATTGGTAACGAGTTAGATTAAGGGCGAACGGGACGGCATGAAATCCACTATCGAACGCAAAAGACTTGGGGGAGGGAGGCAGGCAGGCAGGTAGATGGTCTACATGGCCTTGGCCTTGAGCTCCGAGAAGGCGCGGTTCGGGTCGTCGCCCTCCGGGTCCACGTACTTGTCGCCCGTCTCACGCGCGGCCTTGATGCGAGCCCACGAGTCCGTCGCGCGCTTGCGCTCCGAGATGAGACCGGTCAGGGCGACGAGGTCGATCGTGAGCTTCGTCGGGTTGAACTGGCCCATGACGCCCAGCTCGCTCGCCGCGTAGTCGTACGGGAACTTGTGGTGCCAGTTGTGCCAGCCCTCGCCGATGGCGAAGATGGACGTGAGCCAGTTCTCGCGTGGCGGGAAGTTCTCGTACGGCTGGTAGCCGTAGAAGTGCGCGGCCGAGTTGATGAGCCACGTGGCGTGGAGCACGACGACGTAGCGCAGGAAGCCGCAGACGAAGAGCGCGTTGTACCACGTCTCGCCCGCGAAGTGCATGCCGAGGAAGGTCGGGACGCCGAAGCACATGAAGAACTGGCCCCACGGGTTGAGCTTCTCCTGCAGCACGACGGTCCAGTCGGCCCAGAGGTCGTCGTAGTTGAGCTTGCTGCCGGCCTCGAACACCTTCGGGTCCTTGCGCACGAGCAGCCACCCCATGTGCGCGTAGAAGAAGCCGCGGCCCGAGTTGTGCGGGTCGGCCTGCGTGTCCGAGTACTTGTGGTGCACGCGGTGGTCGCGCGACCAGTGGAAGATGGTGCCCTGGTTGGCCATCGAGTTGCACAGCATGAGCGCGAACCGCACGATGCTGTGGGCCTTGTAGCTGCGGTGCGACCAGAGGCGGTGCGCTCCCATGGTGATGCCGATACCAGAGAGGTAGTAGCACAGGAAGAACACGGGCACGGTCGCCAGCTTGATCGAGAACAGGCAGCGCAGGCCCTCGAACGCCGCAATGTGCACCACGCTCAGGTAGTAGATCATGAACCAGTTGGCATTCTTGATGAACTCGCTCGGCGTCATCTTGGCGGCGTCAGCGGATCGGGACAGTGCGCGGCGGCCGGTGGATCGCGGAATGAGTAGACCGCGCCAGCGTCCGCAGCGCGAGTCTTTGCAAACCGCTGGACACAACCGCCGATTTTTCATGGACGCGGGCACGGTGGGAGCGAGCGCCTCGGGGGCGTTGATGGCTCCGCTAGTGGCTGCTTGATGTCATCGCGCTCTGTGGCGGTGTCACGGCTCGCGACTTCAAAGCGGCTCGTCTCGGGTGGATCTGCCGACATGGCGGCAGGTGGCGGCAGATATCGGATAACTCGGTGTTTGTATGGCGGTGGAGATGGCGGCAGACCCATGGCGGCAGATGCATAGAATGGTCAGACCCATGGCGGCAGATGCATGGAATGGTCAGACCCATGGCGGCAGATGCATGGAATGGTGACGCCGCGCGGCGACTGACGTGATGTCAGTGATGAGGTCGATGGAGGGGGGACCACCGGAGTCCACCTCGTTTTGGCACTGCGGGTATGGATCCTACCAGCTGTTGCGCTCGGGAGGGTTCACGACACATATTTCCACCAATCCTTGGTCTTTATTGCCCTTCGACGCGAGCGGATTGGCTGGAAAGCCAGTGGGAAACTTGCGTTTCCGCCGGTCGGATACTCCGAGATGACGCGGAGGCGAGACGGCTGACATCACCGCCGTCACGCCGGCGGCGTGCGTGGAAACCGAGCCGCGATTACCTGCCCGAATGGCGACAGCAGGATCCTCGGTATCCGCTGAGCGCGCTGGCCGCTCGATGGCTCTGGCTGCCTCTGCCGGCGCGAGCTAGCGGATGACAGCAATGTGATCCGACTGAGCTGGCGGAAGATCGCGATGGGGTTGTTAAAGGTGTCGGGAACAGCGCCACGCGCGATGGTTTAACAGCGCACGGACACGCATGAAGGCGATGTTGTTGCTGGAATGGGCTGACTGAAGATCGAGACGCGATGGTAAGGCCGCCAAAGACACGCACGGGTTCATCCCGAGTTGACACGGCGTTTTAACAGGTCTAATCTCGTTGCTCTGTCTAGGCTGCCTCGACTCCTCATTAGCGACCACCTAGACGGTGGAGCCGATGTCGCCGACGCGAATGCTGCTGAAGGTGACGGTCGCGTCCGGGTGCGCGGCCTCGACCTCGTCAGGGCGGCCGCTCGTCGTCGGGCACGAGCCGCGCTGCACGCCGGGCTTGGTCGGGTCGCCTCCCACGGGGTACGCGCTGTCGAGCCAGAGGCACTGGGCCGCGTGGTCCGTCCAGAGGCTCATGGTGAGCACGAGTCCGCGGCGCATCGCTCGGCCGAGCTGCCGCAGTCCGCCCTTGGCCGCGTGGTCGTCCACGTCGCCGAACACGCGCTTGCTCGCGGCGCAGGACGCGTCCGTGAGCGAGTCGGCTCCGCTCAGGCCGTCCCAAGTCGCGCCGGCGTTGTCGACCCTGCGGCCGTCCTGCACGTAGAAGCGCGAGATCTCGGCGAGGTCTCCGTGATCCGTGCCGTCCGTCGTCCGGAACTGCGTGACGACCGTGAACTTGCGCGTCGAGTCGATGGCGAAGGACCGGCCGGGCCCGTAGAAGCTCTGGTTGCCCATGCGGAACGGGTTGAAGTCGCAGCCGTCCTTGTCGCACACGCCTGCGTACCGGTTCCCGTCGCCCGAGCCGCACTCCTGCGGACTGCTACACCGCCAAGCGCCTCCGTTGCCATCAGCTTCAGCCTTGGACTCGCACGGGTGGGACGTGAACGCCTGGCTCATGCTGTTGGCCTCCCAGATGTCGAGCTCGGCACAGCACGCGCCGTAGCGGCCGCCGCCCGAGTTGGCGCTCGACCCGGCCCAGTCGAGCACGTTCGCCTCGCCGTCGATGAACTTGATGTCGTGCGGGCACTGCGCGTCGCAGTAGCCCGTGCCGTACTTGGCGCCGGCGGCGTTGGTCGGGGACCGCGCGGCGCCGCCGTCGGCGTCCATCTCGACGAAGTAGAGCGCGCCGTTGAGGCCGCAAGGCAGCTGCGAGGCGTCGACGTCGAAGGCGAACTCCTGATTCAGCAGCGCGAACTTGTGGTACTGCGCACCGTCTTCGCCCAGCAGGTACACGCGCGAGCCGATGTTGGTGCCGTACTGGCCGCGGGTCACGAGCTTGAGCGCGAGCGAGCTGCCTGACGTCGAGATGCCGTACGTGCCGCCGTAGTTAACGCCCTCGAGCGCGCACTTGGCCGCGCACTGCGCCGGGTCCGAGCAGAGCGAGGCGTCCCACTGGTTGCCCGTGTAGCAGTTGCGGTATCCGCCGACCTCGTGCAGCCAGCGCCAGTTGGCGTCCAGCACGACGGACGTGCGGGCGTCGACGCATCCACCGCCAGCGGCCGAGCACTGCTGCAATGGCAGCGGCGGGTGTTCCTCCGGCGTGAGTGTGCCGACCTGTTGAGCGAGCACGAGCTGAGCGGGAGCAGCAGCGGCGAGCAGCAGTGTCGGGAGCTTCATGGCGATGGCGAGTGGATCGTGGCTGCTTGGAGGCGAGTTCGAGAGTGAGAGGCTGGCAACGGCTTGCCGCGTCGAGCCGACCAGACTGGCAGTTACCTCCAGAGTCCATTGGGTCGGTCGTTCGCCTCGTAGCAGCGCTGACGGCGACAGACGATCGCATGCGGCGGTCTGATAACGCAGGCCGCGAGTCGCAGTCGACTGCGCTGAGCTGAAATGGTCGCACGACGACGCTATCGAGAGTGGTGTCGAACGAATCCAGCACAGGTGCGCTGAGGAGCAGTACCATGTGCGAGATCCTGCAGTTTCAAGCGCATAGGCTCTGTGTGTCACCCAGCAGAGCTGGCAGTACTGGTTGAGCGTGCAAGAGCGTCAAATGCGACCTGAACATCGCCGCGTGCAATGCTTCAACTTCATGCATGAGGTTACAAAATGATGATAAGTGCGGTTATGATCATAACCTTTTGAGTAACATCAGCAAAAGCTCACACAAAAATAGCCGCACTTAGCGACGGTTGCGCTGTACCCTGCCACACTTTTAGAACCAGACACGCATTTCGCCACGGCAATTTGGCGTGATGGCTGACACCACGGCCGACGCCATGGCCGCGAACGGCGCGCCGCTGGGCTACGACGCGCTCTTCCGGTCGCTGGCGCGCCACTCGCGCGTGTTCCCGCTACGCAGCTCGGACGTGGAGCTGCTGCCGTCGCCCTCGGCGTTCTACGAGCAGCTGGTGGCCAATGTCCGCGCGGCTCAGCACCGCGTGACGCTCTCGTCGCTGTACTTGGGGACCGGCCCGCTCGAGGCACAGCTCGTGGCCGCGATCGCCGACCGCCTGCGTGAGAACCCGCAGCTGCAGGTGCAGATCGTGCTGGACTATTCGCGCGGCCAGCGTGGCGGCGCGACCCGCAGCTCGGTGACGATGCTGGCGTCGCTGCTGCGCGACTTCCCCGACAACGTGGTGCTCTCGCTGTACAAGGTGCCGCAGCTGACGGGCGCCAAGGCTCAGCTGCCGCCGCCCTTCAACGAGACAATGGGCGTGTCGCACGCCAAGGTCTACCTGGTGGACGACACGCTGATCCTGAGCGGCGCCAACCTGAGCGACGACTACTTCACGAACCGGCAGGACCGGTACGTTCATCTCCGACGGTGCGGGGGCCTCGCCGACTTTTACGACCAGTTCGTAGGCGTCATGACCGCCTACTCGTACCGGGTCCAAGTCAACGCAGCGACTGGAGATGTGGACGAGCCGTTGCAGTACTCGCTGCACCGCGAGGAGCCCTCGAGCGACGTGGACGAAGGCATGAAGACCATGAAGAGCGCCTTCGAAGATTTGGTGGCACGGCCGACGGCGGAGACGTCCGACAATCGGATGGTCGAGCTGGACGACAGCGGCGGCGCCGACACGTGGGCATTCCCGACGATCCAGTTCACCCCTATCGGCCTCACCCACGATGAGCAGGTTCTGAGCGAGTTGGTTGCCCGGTTGCCGTCTGGGTCGACGTTGCGGATCGCCTCGGGGTACCTCAACTTCCCGAGCTTCCTCGAGGACCTGCTGGTCAACTGCCAAGCGAAGCTGGACGTGATGCTCGCGGCGCCGATCGCCAATGGGTTCTACAACGCCGACGGCGTCAAAGGTGCGCTTCCGATGGCCTACTCGCTGATCGAGCAGGAGTTCTACGAGCGCACGCGCGGTCGCCAGTTCGAGGCCATTCTCCGCGAGTTCAACAAGCCGCAGTGGACTTTCCATGGCAAAGGGATGTGGGCGAGTCCACCGCCTCCGAACGGTCTCGTGAATGGCACCAACTCGTCCGCGACGTCGCCTCCCCCACAGCTGACGGTGTTCGGCAGCTCCAACTTTGGTCGCCGGTCGTACGGGTGCGACCTCGAGTCGCAGGTCATGCTGTTCACCAAGAATGCGGCACTGCAGCACCGGCTGCTCGACGAGTACGACGCGCTCGTCAAGCACAGCGAGACCGTGACGGACCAGCTCTGGACGCGACCCGAGCGCATGCTCAGCGGGATCTTCGGCTGGAAGTCGGGTCACTGGATCCGCCCGGTCTCCAAGATCATTTCGTCGTACCTGTGAGGCGGCATAGACTAGAATGGCCTCGCTGGACGATTTAACACTATGAACAATGCGGTTGAGACGCTTTCGACTGCTTCTATCATTCCCAAGCGGCGACGACCTGTAGCATCAGGCCGGACAGCAGCGGCAGCGACAGGTTGTCGTCCACGCCAACGTTGAGCGATTCTGCGGCTGCTGCGCACCAGCCAGCCAACAGCGGGAATGTTCCACCAGTCACGACGACAATGGGCTTGTAGTAATCTGCTTCGAGTGAGATGGCCACGAACGTTGCTGCTGCTGCGACTGCCCAGCAGCCGACAAACCCCTCGATCGACTTGTTGGCCGCGAGCGGCAAGGCATGTCGGCCGTAGAGAATGCCGAAGAACGACGCGGCTGGGTCTCCCACCGAGACCTACAAAAGCAACACAATGGTGGTAAGAACAGGCCAAGTAGCTAGACAATGTGGAGATGCCGTACGTGAAGGATGGCGAGCCTTGCGACTGGAGGCGAGTAGAGGACGAGCACGAGCGCTGTCCCGAGCAGGAAGTAGAAGGCAGCGGGTACGACAGTCTTGGCGGCCTCGTCGGCGCGGAGAATGCTGCCAAAGCTCTTCAGATACAGCGCATCGACTCGGTCGTTGGTCTTCCGGAGTCGGTAGACGGCGTAGAAGGCCAGCGCGCAGCTGAAGAGCACGGCGCTGGCTGTCCGCGGAGAGAAGACGCTTGTCGCGGCGTAAATGCACAATCCCGTGACCGCGTGCTGCGCCTTGCGCTGCACGTGCAGGTCCTTGCGCGTGGCCACCGCCGGCTGACTGTCGGGAGAAACCGCACGCCCTGCCACGACGAACTGGAACGCGACGATGGCCGCGATGCAGCCGCCAAGCGCGAGCGCTGCTGCCACAGGCGAGTCCGTCATTGCGATTGAGGAAGTCAAGAAAGGCAGCCACGAATATGGTGAATAAATATGGTAAGGAGAGTATTGCTTGAACACTTTGGATGCAAACGTACTGACGATATTGCGTCAAAAGTCAGTGCACCATGCACGAATCACTTCAAACCTGTGTTGATCAGGAATGACGCAGCCTGGAGAAACAGGCCGGAGACGAGCGGGAGCGACAAGTTGTCGTCGCAATTCAGGTCGATGACCTCGCCGAGCGTCGCGCCAGTGCCAGCTAAAAGAGAGAAGAGGACGATGGAGGTTGACTCTTGCGCGAAGAACTGGCGTTCGAGCGCGATCCCGATGTACGAAGCGATCGAGGACACGACAAAGCAGCCCAGCGAGCCTTCGACTGACTTGTGAGTGTTGACGTCACGCACATACCGGGTGACCTTGTGTCGGCCGAACGTCACACCGAAGAATGAGGCTGCAGGGTCGCCGACTGCTAACTGCACGTATTGCACCGCTAGTCATCGAATCAAGCCGCACGACATTCGACGCAATTGCCAAGCGTACGTACGTGGAGCAGCGCGAGCCGCGCGACAGTCGGTGAGAAGAGGACGAACGCTAGCGCACTGCCAAGCAGGAAGAAGAAGGATCCAGGCAGCGCGTGCTTGCTGACCTCGTCCTCGCGCAGAATCCCATAGTAGCTCCGCAAGAAGGCTCTATCGACCCGCGGACTGGTCTTGCGCAGTTGGTGGATCAACCAGAACGCGAACGAAATTGTGAACAGGACAGCGCTCGCCACGTAGGCCGGGAAGAGCGCGGTCGCTGCATAGATGGCCACTCCGGTGACGGCATGCTGGAGTTTACGCCGCACGTGCAGGTCGCGTCTCGCTCCGCCCTTGAGCATCCTCACGTCGGCCCCGCGCGGCGCACCCGCGATCACATACTGAAACCCCAGGATGGCCCCCACACACAGCGCCAGCGCCGTCCCTGACGTCCATGTCCACTCCATGAGAAATGGCAATCTTCGGATATGGCTTCAACTTCAATAGGTATCGAGCATGTACCAGTATATTACCGATACAACCCAATAAGTTTGCGATAAACAACAAAACGAACTTAGTCTCATCCGTTTTTGGCGGGAAGCACACCGACCGAGAGGAATCATCCGAGAGGTTGAGCTGGTGCGGCGGCGCGATGCTCTGGCCGCGCGAGGAGTTCCACGCGGCGTACGGCCAGATCAAGCACGACGCTCTGCAGAGCGGCGGCTGCTCCGTGCTGCTGCTGGTGGCGCTGGACGTGGACGCGCTGTGCGCGTGCGAGATCCTGACGCGGCTGCTGCAGACCGACTTCATCAGCTACTCGCTGCTGGCCGTGCGCGGCTACGAGGACATTGTGCGCGTGCGCGAGGGACGCATCCGCGACGCCGATGGCCGCGTCAAGCAGAGCGAGCTGCGCTCCATCGTCATGGTCAACTGCGGCGCCATCGTCAACGTGGCCGAGCTGCTGGCGCTTCCCGCACACATGAAGTGCTACGTGTTCGACTCGCACCGGCCGATCCACCTGGCCAACATCTACGACGAGCGACAGCAGATCGTCGTGTTCGACGACGGCGCGCAGGCGCTGGAGGACTACCCGGCGTACGGCTCGGACATTGACCGCGACGACTATGAAAGCGATGGGGAAGAGGAAGAAGAGGAAGAGGAGGAGGACGAAGACGAAGGTGAGGCAGAGTTCGACGCCAACGAGGACGACGAGGACGACGAAGCCGAGGTGGAGTTTGGAGACCAGCCGAAGCTGTCAAACGATCAAGACGCCGTGGCCAGCTTGACTGAGAAGCGCAAGCGGGACGAAGATGGCGATGCGGACGATGAAGGCGACAAGGACAATGGAGAGGATGAGGACGAGGACATGGAGAGCTCACCGAAGAAACACAAGATGGAACAGGACGGCGGAAGTGATGCCTTGACAGTCGCTAAGACAGTTGAGGAAGAGGACGCCGCAAATGTCAAGGAGTCCAAGCGCCGCCGTCGAGAGGAGATCATGGGGTACTACCGCGGCTCATTCCACGGCGCGCCGGCAGCAACCATTGCGTTTGAACTGGCGCAGCAGATGAATAGTTCGCACCGCGAGCTGCTGTGGTACGCCATCATCGGTCTCACGAAGCAGTTCGTGCTCGAGGAAATCGACATTGACAACTACAACCTGATGATCCACCGCTTCCAGGACGAAGTGCTGGCGATCGACGAGACGCCAGCAACCGGCAGCTCCGACACCCAGGCCATCACCAACCCAGCGACCGAACACGGCAAGATCGGCTTTGAGGAAGAGTACCGCTTCATGTGCTACCGCCACTGGTCGCTGTACGAGGCCATGTACTACTCGGACTACGTCGCGTCCAAGCTCGGGCTGTATCTCGACCAGGCGCGGCGCATCGGCGCGCGGAACGCCGCCAACTCGGCGGGCGGCGACAACGAGACGTCGCTGCACGTGTTCCTGGCGCGCATGGGCTTTTCGCTGCGCCAGAGCCAGCAGAAGTTCACGTACATGCCGCTCGAGATGAAGCAGATGCTGCGCGACAAGATCCAGGAGATCGCGCCAGAGTTCGGTCTCGACGACGTCTTCTACGGCTCGTTCAAGCGGCAGTTCGCCTTCCAGTACCAGCTGTGCGCCGCCGACGCCGTCTACGGCTTGCAGGCGCTGCTCGAGGCGCCGGAGTCGTACATTTCGTCGGTCTTCCAGGCGGAAAACCAGCAGCAGAGCAGCACGTTGGCCAGTTTGATCTCGATTGACGCTGGCGGCATCACGCACCGCGGCGACAAGAAGGGGGACGGGGACGACGACGAGCCGCCCGAGGACTTTCGGCAACAGAACTTCATGCTGGCCCACACGGCGCTGTCGTGCCGCTCGGTCGAGTCGAGCAAGCTGATGGAGAGCGGCATCCGCGTCGCCATGGAGCTCAAGCAGGCGATCGTGCGCGTGGGCATCTCCATCATGGAGCGCAAGCTCATCATCCGCGTCAAGCACTTCCGCTACGTGTGCCTCAACATCCCCGAGCGCGAGCAGGAGCTCTTCGCGAATGCCAACGTGCTCACGCAGCTCGCGCTCTTCCTGCTCAATGTGCACCGCGCGAGTGGCAAGTGGGGTGGCGTCGCCAAGCCTCAGCCCAAGAAACCTGCAGCTGACGGCGATGGGACGATGGAGGAGGACGAACCGGAGGAGGTCGTGGTGACGACCAGGTCGATCGTCCCGCTCGTGCTCATCACACGCAACCCTGCTCAGAACTGCTTCCTCGTCGTCGGCATCACGTGTCCAGCGACGCCAGGCGAGATTCACCGCAAGTACGTGGCCACTTGATGCTTGGACTGACTGAATCTGTTGACTAGCTGGCTGATCGCGTGATGATGGATGGATGGACAGCACGCTCGGCACGGCCTTCAAGCTGGCGGCGGGCGAGACCGGCGCCAACTTCCGACAGGACGGCTTCACGAGCGCCGTGATGGAGATCCAGGTGGACGAGATCCAGTACTTTGTCGAGCAGCTGCACAACGTGATGGACGCCTGAGGCAAGCCGACAGACAACCTGTACACGACGCTTATCATAGACACTACCCGAGGTGTATTCATCTGCTCTAGCAACGTCTTCACGTCTGGAGCGTGAAGCGCGTGCCGCTCAGCACCTTCTCGGCCTCGACGAGTCCCATGAGCGTCTCGGTCATCCAGAATCGCGCGTCGTTGCCCACGAGGGGAACGAGCCCCGCCATAGACGTCACGACGTGCTGCTGCTTGTCGCCGACGCGCTCCTGCTCACTCCTACGAGTCCCCCATGACGCTGTGAGTCTTCCATCCCGAAACTCACCACGAGTTGCAGCCACTCACCAGCTGAAGATGTCGCTGCCAATATGCCGGACGGTGTGCTTGGGCGACGGCGTGTCGATGAACTCAAGCCGCTCGCTCGGCAGGCCGCAGACGACCTGCACGTGTCCTCGCCGGGTCGCCCCACGCGACACGAGGTAGAGCGACATGACGTACTCGGGCGGGCCGTCGCCTTCGTGATTGGCGCCGATGAACTCGCGGAGCAGCACGGCGTTGTCGTCGTCGACGCGCTGCACGAGCCGGCAGCGGGTGGCGAGCGTCGGCGAGTAGAGGCTCTGCAGCATCGACGGCTCGCTCAGCAGCCGCCACGAGAACTCGGCGAGGGCGTCGCAGGACGCGTTGTAGTGAGTCTTGTGCAGCGAGTAGCGCACGGACCTGCGACCTGCGACGCGCCGGCCGGACCAACCGCAGGTCGTCGACGTCGCCGAGGTGGAGAGCCGCGGGTTGGCGTTGAAGGCGCTGTAGGCGCGCAGTGCCTGGTTTCGCATCGCGAGACACTCGGCGGCGGTCAGCGGCTGCACGTACGCGAGCTCGCCGGCTCGCGCGATGACGCGGCGCTCGGTGGAAGTGAACAGCTCGCGGATGACGCGCGCGCCTCGCACGGCCTCGCGGAAGGCGCTCCGCAGTTGCGCGTTCTCCTGCTGCAGCTGCACGCGCCGCGCCGCGAGCCGCTGCAATTTCACCTGCAGGTCAAGCCCTGGCTCCTGCTCCTCCTCCACTTCGCCGACGGTCCATTGCTGTCGAGGCTGGAGTTCGAGCTGTTTCAGTCTTCTCTCCAGCGCGTCCACCTCGTCTCGCAGGTCCTGCATGCGAGTCTACACAGGCGACGGGTTAGTGACTTGACTGGAGCTTCGTCAGAGAGCGTGGACCTACGAGCCGGCGCTGGTACTTGCGTCGGCACTTGCGCCGCAGCCGCTCCTCCTTGGTCATCATTGCTGGTTGCGAGGACTCCGAGGCGATGTTGAGAGCGACGGCGCCGTCGACCAGCAGTTCGCCGAGCACTGCCAGGTCCTCCGCCGTCCAGCACATGCGGTCGGGCGTGCGCAACGGCGTCGCCGGGCCGAAGGCGGCGGGCATGAGCGGCAAGGGCGGTGACATGGTGGTCGCTTGCTGGAGGAATGGTGGGCAGTCACACATGGTCAACTCGCACAGAATAATTGCATCAACAGAATATGAAAAGCTGAAGTGCCTATCTACTGGAATAACGACAATCGATATGAATTCATTGTGTCTGGACTGTGCATTTGACATAACGCGCTCTACTCGTCATTATCAGATGCAGTCCAATTATGTTTAGAAGTTTTTTTTTGAGCATGTGACAGAGGAGTGAACAGCCAAAAAGGACAGCTTGGGTGAACGCAAGCGAGGGATTTGCTGCTCAGGAATCGCCCAGGGCAGCGGCCGGACCGCTGAGCGGTGCTCGCGGTCGTGTTTGTGCAACGATCAGCGATCAACGTTGAAGTGTGAACTTCTTTACTGCGACCGGCGTAATCAGGTTTGTCAGCAGTGCAACGTCAACTGTCCTACTAAGTAGACGAGTGGATATTATGGACATCAATACGTAGCATCACGTTTGTGCAACGTGGCGTCCACATTGTATACTCACTGGTGAATAAGGGAACTGCGATGACTAGCGACGTCGACGCCGTTCGCTCATGAGATCATTTCGCCGGATATGGTCGTGCAGCTGAAATGGCAGGTGATCTCGTTCGTGACGAAGAAGTGATGTTGCTCGCCTAGCACTTGGAGACGGGCTCTCGACTGGTGATCCTACTGTTCTCCTTGGTTGAAGTCTGGTGCGTCCTCTCCAGATTGTTGTCGACATCAATCGCACCATGATCCAGTCGAATTCGCTCAACCGTCAAATGGTGAATCATTTGTGTCTTGAATCACTTCGGTGTTTGTTGGGTCTTCGATGAAGAGTGTCAAACCACTGACATGGCGAATCCAGCAACACCGCCACGATCTTGTTTCTCATCTACTTCGTCACACCATCACTCGTTGATTCGGGAAGCCGCGACTTGGACCTTGATAGCCGTGTTTGAGTTTACGGCACTCATGCGTCTGGTTCCGTCGTTCACCGCATTCGAGTTTCCCATGCTTGAGTGCTGGTTGTTCCGCATCGAATTGACCGACCGCAGACTCGATTGCACTGCTGCCTGTGCGGCCGCCTGAGTGCCTCCTGGGAATATCGTGACCGACCCGTTCGTGCGCCGTCGCACCGAGGTAACCTTGACGGAGTTGTTGGGCGGTCCCTGACTCATCTGCGTCGTTCGATTATTGCTGAATAGGCTGGACCGGATTTTCTCCTTGACCGTCAGGGCGATGCATAACCCCATGGTCGTCCGATGCCACAGTGCCTGCACGGACTCCCACGACACGTCCGTCGCGTGCTCGAGCGCTACGAACGGGTATTCGTGCGTGATGAAGAGCAAATACATGGCGATCTCGACCTTCTTGTTCAAGAGCAAATAGCGCCATCCTCGAGCGATCGCCAAAAAGTAGAAGCGCGTGACAAAGATGACCAAGAGTGACAAGTCCTCAGCGATGTTGTCAACTCCATCAAGCGCGCTGACGTCAACTCCGGAAACGTCGAGGATGTTGAGCACGACCACGAAGATGTCGAAGATCGTGAGCAGCTCGGACGCGACCATCATGACACGGACCATCGGCAACTTTATCTTGCGCGTCACGTCGCGGCTCACGATCGTCACTTGGATGAGGAACGTGGCTACGGAGGCAGATTCGGAAATATTGTTCAGATGTGCTGCGGCATAGCGGTCGCTCATGCCGAACGGGATCAGAGTGGCGAACCCCAAGAACGCGCACACCAAGAGCAGAAAGCCGTGGTACTCGCGGCGTCGCTTGTAGTACAGCGCCAACAGGTACTGGAAGAGTGAAAAGTTGATGAGCAGTGTGACGGGCATCAAGAACGAGATCGCCGCCTCATTCATGTGAGGCGTGGAGATGGCGGTCATGACTCCACGACCCGAGTGTGTCTCGTATTGGCGAGATGTAGGGTACTTGAAGTCGACAGGTTTCAGAGTGGCTCGCGCTCACCTGGTCGCGCACTTGCTGCGGCTACTTTTGGGTGTCGGCTATTCATAACCCGCAAAACCGATCTTGACAACAGGATCTGAGGTCGAGAAGATCGACCGAACTCGAAACTCACCACCCAACACTATTACAGAAACCAACAAACGGGCAAGACTGCTGACGGTCGTCAGCACCCTCCGCTTATATTCGATTCGAAAGTTAACCTAAAACGATTGATTTACCTTGTCGTGGATGCTCAATGATGACAATCCGCAATCACTTCGGTGCTTTGAGAGGCAAGATGGCTTCAATCACGACAAGCGCCGCAGTCAGCATTTCAGACAAGTGTGGCGAACCGATCAGTACAGCGCTCAGTGTCAGTCGGCCTGTTTCGCACGTGTTTCGCATCAAAATCGACACATTGATGGTTCCCCAGACGATTCAACCTCATGGACTGTGCTCCAGTTCTCGATGAGGATAGCAGTCCCGATGATAGCAATTCCAGGCGCGAGAGAACTCCGCCACCGACCACGCAACGAAACGATACTCGTCCAAAAGCCGTTCGATAGCAAAAACTACATTAGATTAAGCTTCTGATACCGCTTGAAACACCTTGGAATTGCCGAGCCAGCTACTACACCACACTACACAGCTAACCTGCCAAGCGCAAGCATGCGGTACGTCAGACAGCAGACAAAAGGCAACAAAGCCACACAAGCAAAACCGTTACCACTAAAGCAACCGATCGCCAGCAGCTGCAAGCGCGGCTCCAATATATTCGTCCCTGCACCTGGAACCTTCATCACAGGCTCATCTTCCGCTCCCGGACCAGCGGGACATACCACACGGCCATGAGCTTGCGCTCCATAAAGTTGTTGCCTTTCCGCGTAATCTCCACCAGCATCTGGCCGCCGCGAGGCTCGTTCACAGGCACCACGAGTCGTCCTCCGTCCGCGAGCTGATCCATCAGAGCCTTGGGCACCACCTCGACCGCAGCGCCGACGTGAATGAAATGGAACGGTGCCTCGTTCGGCAGTCCGTCCCAGCCGTTCCCGCAGTGCACCGACACCACTCCATCGTCGAGCAACTCGGGGTCAGCCACTTGGATGTTCTTCTTGGCGAACTGCACGAGTCCCGGAATCAGCTCGATACCAAACACACGGCCGCTGCGTAGCTGCGCGAGGCGACCGAAGCTGGCACACAGGTATCCAGAGCCCGTTCCGACATCGAGGATGCGCGGCTTGTTCACGCCCTTGATCACTTCCTGACAGAGTTCCAACGCGTGGCCGTGCTACTCGATCGCAATAAAACAACATCGGGGTCAGTCGTGAGTGAATCTTTTACCAGTCGCGATTGGCACGCACCATGTATGGCGCCGAGATAGTTTGGTTGAACCCGATGGGGTGAGGCGCGTTCTCGTACGAAGAGAGCGTGCCGATCGGCTCTCCGTCGGGAGTCTCGACCTGGGCGATGTACTTGGCGCGGTCCGTCTGCTTCATCGCCGTCTCGACCGCATCGGACTGGATGATGCCCATCTTGACCAGGTTGCCCACCAACCCATCGTTCGACGTCGAGCTACAGGGCCAAAACGACATTTTGTCCGACCACCTCTGAAATCCGGTAAGGCTCCGTCGACTTGTACACGTCCTGACCTCACGTCGATCTCCTCTCGATTCTGCGATCTTTGCACGACCTTGCCGATCTCGAAATGCTGGTAGAGCCACTCGACAGTTGGATAGTAGCTTCTCGAGCATGCTGAGAAAATCAACGGGTACGGTCCGACCCCACCCACCTACCGTCTTGTCGCTCGCATTTTATCCTCTCGTTTTGCCTATAAAAAATGAAACACCCGACCTCCCTGGCGATATAGTCCTACTCGGCAGCCTGAATTTCTTCTAGAAGCTGCTGGAACAGCTTGACAAGCGCCTTCGCTGTCGGCCGCCGTTTTGCGTCGCCTTGTAGACACGCCTCGATGGCGCTCAGTACTTTCGTGACGACGGCTGGCGAAGTCGGAGAGCCCGCACTTGCCAGCGACGACGTGGTCGTAGTTGTCCCGAAACTTCGGTCGTGATCTTCACTCATCGTCGACTGAACAGCCGTGCGCAAGTTCTCCATGAAAGAGTGCAGCGTTGCGCTGTGCTGTCGTCCCGGAGGACCTGGACCGTCGTCTACGGTCGCCTTGTCACCCCCAACGTCGGCGTTTGATTGGCTGTCTCCATGTCGCTTACTGGCTGCGCGAGCCTGCTCGTCTTCAGAGAACCCACTTTCCACCACGACAAACGGCCTGAAGCAGATCTCCAGCAGCAATATCCCCACGCCGTAAATGTCCGCCGTCCAGTGCCGCGGCTTCTGCACGAGAACTTCCGGCGCAACCATCGATAGAAGCGGGCCGAGGTTTTTCGCCGCGCCTTGCTTCTTCATCAGTGGCTCCAAAAAGCGAACGCCTTCCGGGTTCGCGTGCTCCACCACCTCGTCGTCCTCCGACCCGCTGTCGCTCGCGTTGACCACAGCGCTGGCCACGATATGCATCCACATTCCGAAATATTTGCTTGTTCGCGTGTGATGTTGGAAGTCATTGATCTTGCAGCGAAACGACTCGGTCACGAGCACGTTGCGAATGCGGAGGTCGTTGTGGTGGTACCCCAAGTCGTGCGCGTATGCGAGTCCGAGGCAGATGTCGAGCACCATTTGAAGCCGGGTTGAGTATGACGCGATGCTCGAGGTGCTTTGGTTGTCTGCGTCGTCCGTCCCGGCCGCGAACCCTGACGACTCGGAATGTGACGCCGACATACTGAACGACTCAACATCAATGTCCGCGGTGTTCGCAGTGCGATTCATGGCATCCATCTCAAGAAGTGAACCCAGGTCGCCACCTCTGACGTACTCGGAGACAATGCACAAATGTTCCGGGTCCTTCCACATTGTCCCGAGGACGGACACAATCTGAGGATGCCGAAACTGCAGCATCAGCTCGATGTCGCTGATGGTCTCGGCCAGCTCGCGGACTTCAAAACGGAGTGTCATCATGCGCTTCACGACGACCTGGGAGCCGCAGTAATCTCCGAGAAACACCTCGCCGTGGTAGTTGCGGCTGAGAATGCGATGCATGTGGAACGTTTGCCACTCAACGTCGTCCCACTCGATGGCTTCCTCCAGTTCGTGGATTGGTAGCTTCAACCACATCTTCTGCTTGCGCAGTTCAAAGTGCTCCTGTAGCGTCTCCAGCACCATGTCTTTGGTCTCATCGGGCAAGTCGTAAATGCGGAGCGCCGCGCCGTCATCCGCTGCGTAGTCGGCATCATCCAGAAGGGAATCATGGGGGCTGATCTCTCCCAACTGGTGCATCACTAGTCCCATCCGCCACTCATTCATGTCTTCGCGCTCCTTAAAATTCACCCGGCGCGAGCGCTTCGTTGTCTTCCCAATCACAAGCAGCAGCAGCTTGCTCCCAAAGATGACGCCAGGGATAGAGATCCCGAACGAGAGCGTGAGCCAGCAGTATGTGTTACACGAAAAGTCGAGGCACGCACGGCGGTCGGCCATCAGGTCCGACGAGTACGGACAGTACTGGCAAACGGTAGCCCCGTCTTCATCTGCGAACGCTCGCGAGGAGACTTCTTCGCATGACCGGCACGAGTTCGTGGAGTTGTCGTGATACGTCCCCGCTTGGCATTGGATGCACCCGTACAGCGATAAATCTGCATTGGGCATATCGATCTCTTCAAACACACTCCCGTTCGGGCACGAAGTGTACGAGTTGGAGTCGATCGACCAACCGACGCCAGGATTCGCATCCAACGAGCTATTGACAACGGTACGCAGCAGTTAGAGCCTGTTTGATCCTGCTCCTCCACTTTGGTGTGACCGCTTGTGAACGTACATGTTTGTGAGGAGACGTTCGAGTAGAGCCACAAACGTGGTGCGGGGAATCGACTTGATGTGATTGTCGTCCAAATGACTAGTGGCAGTCGCCAAGGTGTTAGCACACAACTGAAAGCACCCGCAACTTCAGACCGCACAACCGTACATGAACTCGATAGTCTCCAGAATGGGGTCGAACACCGCCGCTGTAAAATTTCTGAGCTGGTTGGAGCTCAAATCCCTGTGCAATCATCCAGAGAGGGGTTGCGGTCACATATTGCCACATGCCAAGCAACAACCCAGAGCTGAAGACTTACAGAGCCACGAGGTTTGGATACGGCTCCAGCTCGCTGTTGGTTTCCAGCGACCAAATGATATTGTTGCTCAAATTCCTGCGCAAAACATGGTGAGCGATATAGTTTCAACAATGCGGTCACTCGCGAACGATACGCACAAGTAGTGAAGTTTAGGAGCCGTAAACGACTCGGGGAAATCGGGGAGCAAGTCCATCCGGTTCTGCTGCAGCTCCAACGCCTCCAGGCTCTCAGGGAACGCCGTGAATGTCAGTCGGTGGAGATTGTTATTGCCGAGAAGAAGCGTGACCAAGTTGTCCACTCCGTCGAATGCATCTTGGTCGATCACGGATATGATATTGTCGCTCAAATCGCTACAAGCATCGAAGGAGCGTGACACGTGTTAGTGGGCAATCCTGCACGAACTACCATCACATGCTTCTTACAGTACTCTTAGGCTTGTCATGCCAGAGAACGCTTTGGAGTTCACGGTGAAGATGGCGTTTGATGCCAACCGCAGCTCGTGAATGCGTGATGCCCCGCTGAACGCGTATGCATCAATTTCCACGATCAGGTTCCAGTTAAACGAACTGCGTCATACCACGCCAGCATCCTGTTAGTGCAAATCAGATCGAATAAAACGAAACGCACGACCGTGACGTACACATAGCCCGAAGCCACGACATCCTGGATTCCCGACGGAACTGTCGTCAAGTTATTGGCGGTAAAGTCGAGAGCCTTCCACGAGTTTGAAAGAGTGATGAGCTTGCTCGGGATGGACGTGAGGTTATTGGCTGTCAAGTCGAGTGTATGCAGCTTCGACAAGTTGTAGAAGCTGTCGGCGTAGAGTACAGTCAGATTCCCCCAAGTCATGTAGCTGAATGCACACCATAACGACGTCATGTCTCCATTAGAACCCCCACCAAGTATACACTTTGCGACTCGACATACATGGCCTCGAGGTTCGGCAGATCCGCGAACGCCTTGGTGTTGACAACGTGGATGAAACTGTGGTTGAATGACGCGTTCACGAGCCTGGGGCAGTCGCTGACCAGTTCAGTCGGGAGCACCGTCAGCTCTGTATTGGTGCACCTGCGAACAGCAACAAGACTATGTCAGCTACCAGCTGGGAATGACCGACAACAGCAGCTAGTGTGGCATCATACTCGATTACTTCCAGCTTCGACATGCCGACAAAAGAGGAAGACTCCAGCTCGGTCAGCGGGTTCTCCGAGATGTCACTACGCCAACGAAAACCAGTCAGTCGATACTCAGTATACACTAACACTACGTCACCGCCGTACATGCTCTTGACGGCAGCCATGGCGCTAAACAGCGAAGCCGGGATGCTCGTGAGCGAGTTGTTGCGCAGCGAGAGGACCGTCTCGTTCGCGAGACTAGCGGTCGTCACCTCTGCCACCACACCAGCATTGCTGTAGAACGAGAAGGACGTCGGCGACGCGGCAGCGCCGTTCGCGGTCACGTTCGCGAGCGCTCGGTTTGCCAAGTCCAAGCTGTCATACACACACAGACGACGATGTTTAGCACTATACAACTCGACCAAGGAGTGGTAAACACGTCGACGCACCATGAGGCGGTCTGGAGCGACACAAGCAGCGCCGCTAGCAGCGGGAGTGCGCCGCGAAGCGCCGACATGAGCGCCAATGAGCGACCCACGCTTCCGCCTTTCTTGTTGCTAGAAGTGCTGAAAACAAAAAAGCGAACGACACCATTATAATTACAATTGCAGTATGCGTAATTACAAAAGAAGCGTGTTGAAGTTCTGAGAAGCGAGTCTGCAATGTACTGACTTTACCGATGACATGGTCTGGCGAAGCAGCAACGCTGAGGCGGCCTTATGCAGCCGAGGAGGGCACGCGCCGATTCCCTCCTTGCCCGCTCCCTCCATCAGCTTGCTCCCTCCTCCAGTCCGCGTGGACCGCTGCCATTTGAGAATTTGCCTTCGACTGCGCACCTCAAGCACTCAAGACACCAGCCAACCTCGCAATGCAGCTTGCTCGCTCCGTCGCAGTGGTCACCGGTGCGGCCGGCGGACTCGGCAAGGCGTTCGCACAGCGCGTACTGGCCAACAAGGGCAAGGTGCTCATCACCGACGTGGTCGCCGGACCGCTGGCCGACACGACCAAGGAGCTGCAGAGCGCATTCGGCAAGGAGAACGTGTCGTCGCTCGTGCAGGACGTGACCGATTCCGAGAGCTTCACTGGTGTGTTTGAACACGCGAGCGACTACTTCAAGCAGCCGCTCAACTTGCTCGTCAACAACGCCGGTATCGGCGGCAAGGCGAGCTTCTACGAACCCGGCGCACCCCGTGATTGGGAGCTGCCGGTTGACATTACACTCAAGGGTGTCATCCGGGGCACGCAGGTGGGCTTCAACTTCATGAAGAACAACTTGCCAGAGGGAGAAGAGGGAGTCATCGTCAACGTGGCCAGCATCCTCGGGCTCTTTCCGATTGACCTGTACCCGCAGTACTCTGCATCCAAGTGGGGCGTCATCGGCTTCACGCGCACGCTCGGCCATCTCAAGCAGTCGAGCAACGTGCGCGTCGTAGCCATGGCGCCGGGGTTCATCGCGACCGAGGCAGGCTTGAACGCCGAGCAGGTCATGCCCGACGTGATCGCGCACTTCCGCGGCATGATCCCGATCGAGACGGTCATGGACGGGTTCGAGGAGATGGTCAACGACGGGTCGAACGCCGGCAGGGTGATGGAGATCTGGAAGGACAAGCGCGGTTATACAGCTTTCCGCGACATCGCCGACGTGTAGAGAGCGGACGCTAGCTTATTTGGCTGTTAAAATTCCAGTGCAATGCAACACACATCACGGATGATAATTTCCTTCAACAGGGCGAGGTGAATCTAAAGCTTGACGTCTGGGCTGAGAGATGCACTTGCGTCTCGGTGCCTTTCAGACTTGAGCTTGAACTTGCTGGTCAGAGAGCCAAAGCATTTCGCTATCCCGCGCATCGATGATGTGTGGTTGCTCCACAGAAGTGACTGCTTCGGTGCTGGTTGACATTTGACATTCATCGAGTAAAATCAGTGCTCGAATATATCATATATCATTACATTTGTGTTTTGTCAATACTGCAATTTAACGTTTTATAAAGGCTGTATTCGTAAATATCATGTGCGGGAATGACAACTCAACATCATCAACGCAAGGTCGGCTTGACCGGTAGGAGCTGGAGCGGCCAGACGTCCATGTTCCTCCAGCCGCGGCACGCGCAGACAGAGCTCCACGGCTACGCGGTACACGCTTTCGCAGCCTTGTAGGGAGTCCCCGCCACCCGAGCGCTGACCTGTTGCTTGCTCCTGCTAGGTGGAGTTCAGTCCGTTCGTCGACAACCTCGTGGCGGTCGGCACCGCGCAATACTTTGGCATCATCGGCAATGGCCGTCAGCACGTGTTCGAGCTGCTGCCGTCCGGGGGACTGGCGCCTGTACGTGCTTCCGCGTTAAGCAACAGAGCTGTCGATCTGGCGCTGAGGATCTAACGCGTT
This sequence comes from Phytopythium vexans, assembly GCA_003413675.1. Classification (NCBI taxonomy): domain Eukaryota; phylum Oomycota; class Peronosporomycetes; order Pythiales; family Pythiaceae; genus Phytopythium; species Phytopythium vexans. The sequence continues at coordinate 262,634 of QLOC01000016.1, read as the reverse complement.
GGCGTGTCGTAGGTCCGAGCGTTCGACACAGCCGAGGGAGTGTACGACTGCGCATGGAGCGAGAGCCACAGCCAACAGCTCGTGAGTTCGTGCGCGAACGGCTCGCTCAAGCTGTGGCACCTGGCGACCCGGGACGCATTCCCGATCCAGAGCTTCCATGAGCACCAGCAGGAAGTCTCTGGCGTCAATTGGAATCTGATCGCCAAGGACTCGTTCGTGTCGGCGTCCTGGGACGGCTCGCTCAAGCTCTGGAAACCCGAGGTGCCGCACTCTTTGCTCACGCTGGCCGAGCACGCCGGGCCGGTCTACAACGCCGTGTGGAACACGCAAAACAACTCGCTCGTTGCGTCCTGCTCCGGCGACAAGACTGTCAAGATTTGGGATCTGAACGCTGGTCGCGCAATGACGACGATCCCGGCTCACGACAACGAGGTGCTCGCGCTCGACTGGAACAAGTACAACCAATTTGAGGTTGTGTCCGGATCGTCAGATTGCTCCATCAAGATCTGGGTATGTTGTTATTTTGCTGTTTGAGGTTGCTCTCGTCCTAGTGGCTGACGACCTGATGCTGTCCTGTGCTGATTAGGATATTCGAAACCCGTCGAGAGAAGTGCGGATGCTCCCAGGTCACAGCTACGCCGTGCGCCGCGTCAAGTGCTCGCCGCACGACCCGGACGTGATTGCGTCCGTCTCGTACGACATGTCAGTGGGGGTCTGGAACACCAAGTCGCCCTACCCGCGGCTGCAGAACGCCACCCACCACCGCGAGTTCGTGTTCGGCATTGACTTTAGCTTGTTCGTCGATGGGATGCTCGCCTCGTGCTCGTGGGACCGGCAAGTCGCGGTCTGGAACTACTACGGCGGCCCGCCTCCTAGTACTCCCATCGGTTATCAATAAAAGGGTTGAGGGCCAAACTGTAAAGCCTAGACCCGGCGGCAGTGGTGTTTCACACAACCAAAGGTGTCATCGTCGCCTATCGAGCCGCCGGGATAGCGCTGGAGTATCAGACAGCAACCGACTGGGACCCCAAAGGGGGCTACAGGTACCGCTCCCACTTTGTCCCCTCATCCTTCGTCATGTCCTTATCTAAGGTCATATCTGGCGCCACTTCAACACCGCACTCAGATAGATGTCCATGATGATGTGAAACTGGTGATCCTGGCCGCAGAAGAGCATGCTCAGCTTCGTGTGGTTGACGATGAAGGGCACGGCGTCCGGCCCGAGCGTGTCGTAAAGCGGCACGAGCGCGTTCACCATGCGGTTGCAAGCGTAGTTGATCAGCGAGCTCTCGATCAGATTTTCGCTGAACATGCCGACCTTGGCCAGCCGCGAGAGTTCCGCGAAGCGAGCGACGCCGCTCGCGATCGCATCACTGCGCCGCTTCACCTCGTCCTATGCCAGTCACACGATCATGCCGACCTTGACCGTGCCTGTGTCCACCTGTCATATGCCGTGGCACTGCCGATCCGCTATCCATGCTTCAGCCGCGCAGACACATTTGGCACAGCGTCTACATCGACTCGTCCTCGACCAGGTGCTCGGCAAAGTGTGTCGGCCACTGGGTCGCATCCCGCGTGTTGGTCACCTCCTGCCTGGAGCAATGTGAAGAGTATCCAGTGCTGCACAAAGGTGCTGAAGAAGGGTGCGAATGCGCCTTTTATAGACAAAACTGAACGAGGAAATCATGGGCTTTGTCCGACATGCCAGATCCTGAGAGAAACAACGCTGAAAGATTGTCGTGCGCGAACAACGCGAGCGTGCTACCGTCTCCTAGTGTCATCAATTAACCCAGCAATACGCTCAGTGAGCTGATCGAATCGCTGGGTCCACCGCTGTTTTATATCATCAAGCACATCTTCTTCGCTTTCGGGGAGAAATAGCTGCGCGTAGCGGGACATTTCCTCGTTGCCGCGCCATCGAGCGCCTGGGGAGTGAGGGTCCTAAATAGATTCTAGAACTTCGGGTGGCTAGTTGCAGACGCTGCAGTGAGTGTGTGCCTTGTGTAGGCTTGACAGCATGGAGCTAACGGCAAGCTGCAAGGTTCTGAGTCAATCACTCTTTCAATGTAGCTTCACATCAATTTGCACCGTACGCGCGATAGCTTAAAGACGTTATCAACCTTTTCGGATGGACGCCGCTCATATGTGTTGCCTGTGGCGACAACGGGGAGGTAGTGCGCTTTCTCGTGGAACATGGAGCGAGCTCCAATTTGATATCTACGCTCAGTGGCATTGCTCATTCAAGCGCAGCCAAGTTCGGTCGTCTAGAAGTAGTCTAATTCTTGTTCCGCTCATTCGATACCAAGATCGGAGGGCGAAGACGAAGCATCTTGATGAACACGTGGGGTGGCAACCCAATATGCCGTCCAGTTGGCTCATTCCATCGCTCGAAATCGAGGTTGATCCATTCGTCGATGATGGTCATATTGGTGGAGACTATCGAGGCAAGTGGTTGGAAACTGATGTGGTCGTCAAGCTCTTTGCTGATGGCACTGCCGGCGCCATATTTGTTGACGAAGTGGGTTTGTGGCACCAGTTACGGCACCCCGATGACCTCAAGTTGTATGGGGTCTGCATCTCCCACCGCCACCTGTTTGTTTGCGAGTACACGGACAATGGATCGCTTCCCGAATATCTCAAGTTGTGAGATGGTGAACACCAAACTCCCTGGACATTCTTTTATGAGGTGGTACTGGGATTGGAGTATCTTCACGAGCGCAAGATTGTTCATGGCGATCTTCGTGGAGCAACATTTTGATTGGGAATGATGGGTTGGCGGAGTTGTCGGGGTTCAGATCGAGTTTGCCAGCATCAGAGGGGAGATTGTATGCATCCGGCGATCGGGTGCGTTGGACATCTCCCGCGAGGTTGAAGGTCGAACAGATCTCGCTCGCATCATATGTGTACTCGTTGGGTATGTGCATGATTGAGGTACTTAGTATACGAAGCCTTGATATGAAGGGTTGTATACCTGCTCGATCTATCAATTGGCGTGGTCAAGAATGATGGTTAAATCGGTTCCTTTGTCGGAGCCGTCGCAATATGGTGGATATCTTTTTGTTTTGAAAAGATGGAGCTACTGAAGGCGGCGGGCAATGGCGATGTCCAGCGAGCTGAGGAGCTAGTGCGAGCGGGTGCGAGAGTCGATTTCATCAGCCGCCAGGGTGAGACGCCTCTCATGCGGGCAGCCCGTGGCGGTCACTTGGACGTGATGAGTTATCTCGTGGATCACGGAGCGGCAGTGGATGTTCGCGACAAGCAAGGTTGGACGCCGCTGCTGTCGGTTGTCCGTGGTGGCGACTTGGAAATGGTACGGTTTCTCGTGGATCACGGAGCGGACGTGGATGCTCGTGACAAGAAAGGTTGGACGCCGCTCAAACGGGCTGCACGTTGTGGCAACCTCGAGATGGTGCATTTTCTCGTGGAACACGGAGCGCCCGTGAATGTTCGTACGGGCGATAGTGGAACGCCGCTGATGCAGGCTGCTGAAAAAGGGCATTTAGACGTGTTGCGTTATCTCGTGGAACACGGAGCGGCAGTGGATGCTCGTACGGGTGACTACCGAACGCCGCTGTTGCAGGCTGCTGAATACGGACATTTAGACGTGTTGCGTTATCTCGTGGATCACGGAGCGGCAATGGATGCTCGTGACAAGCAAGGTTGGACGCCGCTCAAACGGGCTGCACGTTGTGGCAACCTCGAGATGGTGCATTTTCTCGTGGAACACGGAATGCCCGTGGATGCACGAACGAGCGATGGTCGAACACCGCTGATGCAGGCTGCTGAAAAAGGGCATTTAGACGTGTTGCGATATTTCGTGGAGCAAGGAGCAGCCGTAGATGTTTGTGATAAGCAAGGCTGGACGCCGTTGATGAAGGCGGGAAATCGTGGTGACTTAGAGATGGTACGGTTTCTCGTGGAACACGGAGCGGCCGTAGATGCTCGTACGGGTGACGGTCGGACACCGCTGATGCAGGCTGCTGAAAACGCCCATTTCGAGATGGTACGATTTCTCGTGGAACACGGAGCAGCAGTGGATGTTCGCGACAATCAAGGTTGGACGCCGCTTACAAAGGCAGCAAGTCGTGGCGACTTAGCCGTGGTACAATTTCTCTTGGTACACGGAGCGTCAGTAGATACTCGTACGGGTGGTGGTCGGACACTGATGATGCAGGTTGCTGAAAGTGGCCACTTGGACATGGTGCGATTTCTCGTGGAGCAAGGAGCGCCAGTGAATGTTCGCGACAGGCATGGTTGGACTCCGCTTATGAAGGCTGCCCGTGGTGGCCATTTGGAAATCGTGCGATTTCTCATGGAACACAGAGCGGCAGCGGATGCTCATACGCGTGAAGGTCTAACGCCGCTGCTGCAGGCTGCTGAAAGGCGCAACTTCGATATGGTGCGATGTCTCGTGGAACACGGAGCGGCAGTGGATGTTTGCGATAAGCAAGGTCGGACGTCGCTTATGAAGGCAGCAAGTCGTGGCGACTTAGATGTGGTGCAATTTCTCTTGGAGCACGGAGCGGCAGTGGATGTTTGCGATAAGCAAGGTTGGACGTCGTCGATGAAGGCTGCAAATCGTGGCCACTTCGTGGTGGTACAGTTTCTCGTGGAACACGGAGCATTAGTGGATGTTCGCGACAGTGGCGGTCGGACACTACTGATGCAAGCTGCTGAAAGTGGCCATTTCGAGATAGTGCGCTTTCTCTTGGAGCACGGAGCGTTCGCGGATGCTAGCACCTATGATGGTCAAACGCCGCTGTTGGAGGCTATAAATCGTGGCGACTTCGAGATGGTGCGACTTCTCATAGAACACGGAGCGGGCGTGGATGCTAGCGGCAAGAAAGGTTGGGCACCGCTGATGTTGGCTGCAAATCGTGGCGACTTCGATATGGTGCGTTTTCTGGAGGAACATGGAGCAGCCGTGGATACTCGTGACGGTGACGGTGGAACACCGCTCATGGCGGCTGTGAATCGCGGCCATTTAGAGATGGTCCGTTTTCTCGTGGAGCACGGAGCGGACGTGGATGCTCGTAACAAACAAGATTGCACACCGCTGCAGCAGGCTGTCGGAAATGGCTACTTCGAGATGGTCCGTTTTCTCGCGGAACACGGAGTGACCGTGGATGTTCGTGACAAAGAAGGTTGCACACCGCTGATGTTGGCTACCAGTCGTCGCGACTTCGATATGGCGCGAATTCTCGTGGAGCACGGAGCGGACGTGGATGCTCGCGACAGTGACGGTTGGACACTACTGATGCAGGCTGCAAATCGTGGCGACTTCGAGATGCTGCGTTTTCCGGTGGAGCATGGAGCAGCCGTCGATGCTAGCGGCAATGACGGTCGGACACCGCTGATGTTGGCTGCAAATCGTGGCGACTTCGAGATGGTGCGTTTTTTGGTGGAACATGGAGCAGCCGTCGATGCTCGTGACGGTGACGGTGGAACGTCGCTGGTGTGGGCTGTCTTTCATGGCCATTTGGAAATAGTAAACTTTCTCGTGGAGCACGGAGCGGACGTGGATGCTCGCGACAGTGACGGCTGGACACCACTGATGCAGGCTGCAAACCGTGGTGACTTCGAGATGGTCCGTTTTCTCATGGAGCACGGAGCGGCTGTGGATGCTCGTGACAGTGACGGTGAGACCCCGCTCATATGGGCTGCCCGTGGCGGCCACTTGGACGTGGTGAGCTTTCTCGTGGTACATGGTGGACGGCCGTAGATATTGTCGCGAGTGACAATTCCACTGCGGTGCAATCGTCTGTGACATGATGCGGAGCATACCGTCAAGGCAACTTCTACTGGGGAGTGAGGGTCCTAAATAGATTCTAGAACTTCGGGTGGCTAGTTGCAGACGCTGCAGTGAGTGTGTGCCTTGTGTAGGCTTGACAGCATGGAGCTAACGGCAAGCTGCAAGGTTCTGAGTCAATCACTCTTTCAATGTAGCTTCACATCAATTTGCACCGTACGCGCGATAGCTTAAAGACGTTATCAACCTTTTCGGATGGACGCCGCTCATATGTGTTGCCTGTGGCGACAACGGGGAGGTAGTGCGCTTTCTCGTGGAACATGGAGCGAGCTCCAATTTGATATCTACGCTCAGTGGCATTGCTCATTCAAGCGCAGCCAAGTTCGGTCGTCTAGAAGTAGTCTAATTCTTGTTCCGCTCATTCGATACCAAGATCGGAGGGCGAAGACGAAGCATCTTGATGAACACGTGGGGTGGCAACCCAATATGCCGTCCAGTTGGCTCATTCCATCGCTCGAAATCGAGGTTGATCCATTCGTCGATGATGGTCATATTGGTGGAGACTATCGAGGCAAGTGGTTGGAAACTGATGTGGTCGTCAAGGTACAACTGTCAATCAGTACACCGAACTAGAGATACTTACTCGTCGCCTTGGATGCGTTTGATCGCGGCAAAACGAGCTCATTGTGGACCGGGATGCGAACAGTAGTCGCTGAGAGTGAGAGCGAACTCTATCTCCAAATCTACCGCGACCTAGAATTGATCTATGGTACCCTGAAGGCAGTCTACCATTTGTGGTCAATTCTAGAGCATTTCCATAATTCCGCTAAATACTTGACAACTGTATTGTGCATTTCAATAAAATTGCCGACTGAATTATGTCATTTATTCGTCCTTGAATTAAGAGTAAAATTCGATTTTTATGGGAAAATATTATATTAATTCGTTCCTTGAGTGTCCGGGTGAATTTGGCAACACGTTGTGTTGTTTAAAAAAAGCTGATTGGCGGGTGGTGAACCGGCCATTCTGGGAACAAATCGTCCTCTATCTCCTTGTTTTGCGTAATTTGCGGTCTTACGCCAGGAATAATTTCATCTCATCCTTATCAAAATGCTATTGGTAATAGGAGGTCCGAGCACAAGTCAATGGTGCCATTCCCGAGTATTTGAACGAATCAGTATGTGAAGGGGGCACGAAGTAAAGGAGTAAAGATGGTTTTGAGAGGTTCCTGCGATATGCGATAAATTATCGAGAAATTCTTCGAATACATGTCTCAATAAGGAATTAATTCGTGATTTTATCAAGGAAATCCGCCAAAAAAGTTGAAAGGCACAATAACGAAACGCACTTTATGCTTTGTACTGAATGCACCTGAATACAAGCTCTGTCATTGTGGCGTTGTGAACCTAAAGGCGACCTGAGCAATGGAGGTGACGAATAACAAGGCAGGCATCTGGACGGAACATGTCGATCCGAGCAGCGGTGTACGCGTAGCGAAGATGTTCTGATGGCGCAGACGATTGAGGCGGTGACGACTGACATTCTGCTGCCTGTTTACTACTGCTGCGGACAGCGCAAGTTCTATTTCAACATGGTGCTCGGTCGCAGCTACTGGGAGGTGCCGGAGCATGTAGCAGCGCAAGTCCAGCGGCCCATGGTTGACGAGTTCCGCCGGTGGAACCCCACCACAGAGGGCGACGCACAGAGTGCAGGGGCGCACGGTGACCCGGACGAGATCAAGCGCCGGCGTGAAGAGGCGATTGCAGCCGTGGTAGCGGCCGGAGACTCGCAAGTCGGCGGTTCCGACAAAGGGCTGTCGCTGCAAGAGCGGATGGCCCTAGCGGCACAGCGGAAGAAGGAGATCGAGATCAAACGCGCTGCTGAGGAGCCTCGGGCGTCGAGCAAGTCTGCGGCAGACACCGCCAACTCGAACGAGTACCTGGAGATGGTGCGCCAGCTGCAGCACGTCGACCGCGAGACGGAGGCGAGCGGCGGGAAGTGGCTAGTGCGGTGAAAGTCGATCCGCTCGGATATGGCGCTTTTCCAAACACACCGTCGCCGCAGCTCAATAATTATATCCATTGCAATAGTGTACGCATGCTGGATCAGCATCCTGCGGCCTCTTGGCCTCTACGAGAGCAACTGCACGTCTGTGTGGCTCGACTCGCCCTTCTCCGCAGAGAGTAACCTTTCACAGCAATTGACGCTTCTGGAATCGTCCAAGCACGCCCAGTTAGCTCGACTCACTCAAGAACACGCGAAATAGCCAGCCAGCGACACGAACCCGCTTATATTGCGCGTATCGCTCCTCGAACGAGAGCGACTTGTCGCCGTCCAGCTTGGACTTGGTCGGCTTGAGGTCGAAGAGCTCCTGCACGAACGGCATCTTGGCGAGCACGCATTTCCACACGAGGATCCAGCCGATGGCGAGCGTGATCAGCACGATGAACACCGCTCCCGCCAGGTACGTCAGCGTCACGAACAGCTCCTCGACGCGGTCCATCGCGCCGCTGCAGTCGTCTGCCGCCGGGACTTCTCACCCACTTCTCGCGCTGCTTCTGTCTTTCGAGGGTTGACGCCACAGCCGAACCTAGCGAGATCTCTTTCGTAAGTTCGTGCCATGCTTGAAGTTGGTGTGGACACACGAACATGTCCAAGCGATGATGAAAACGGCCGAGGTGGTCGATCAAAATTCACTCTATTGGTGTGCTCAAAACTAGCCTCAAGCCGTGGCCACCAGCACCGCGGCGTATGAAAAAACTCGACGCCTCATAGCGTGCCTCGATCCCGACGTCGTCACGCCAAAACGTCCTCAGAACAATAGCCGTCGGCGCGACTGGACTCTCCTGCCTAATCGCAATGACTGAGAGCGCTGCAGGCACTGGCGGCACGTCGTCGCGAAGAGGACGCGCGCACACTTTGCCGGTCGCCGGGACACTTCCAGCTGTCCACGGTGGTGGAGGTCTTCGTCACGGTGGTGGTCCTCGTCGCGCTGACGCTTCCCCACCTGCTGCTGTTGTTTTGCATGCTCTTGCTCTCTCTCACGCTGCAGCTCACGCTTCGTCTTCCGAAACACCAAGGGCTTCGTCACAGGCGCAGGCTCCGGCGCTCTCGGCGCCATGCGAAGCGAGGATAGAGGGGACTGCACTCGCGGGATGGCAGCCGCCAAGAGCTCGCATCGCTCTCGGCGCTCCAGCATCACCATCGCTTGGTGGAGCCCACGGCTCCGCTGCACCAACTCCATGACTGCGCTGCATGACCTCCTGGGAGCCACCTTGGACCGCTGCTGCAAGCTCGTCATTGTGTGCGAGCAATCCTTCCTTGACGCAGCGTCGTGGCGCAAGTGGCGTGACTTCGGACAATGGCAATTGCGTCGCTCAGCAGCGCTGCAGTACAATAGCCAGATCGTCGCCAATCTGATATCAGGTAACCACACGACGGTTACGCAGCTGCAGAAGCAAATGCTACATGGAAGCAACGCTTGTCAGCTCCAAATGCTACCAAGACAATCATGAAACACACGATGGTGTGCGAACGTACCAGAGACGAAGAGCTCAGGAGGAGAAGCGTAGCGCTGAGGTAGCAGCAGCGGCGACAGCTGAGGCGTGCAGCAATAGAGTGGCGCTTGGAGCGCGGAGGTCTTGCGCTCTAGCGGAAAGCTTTCACTTTGCTTGCCGTGACTAGGTCAGCTCCATCGTTTGCCGTGGCGTTTGAAAACCAAAAAAATGTGTGTCTGTGACCCGTAAAGTACGAAGTTTGAAATTTGAAGCTCGATACGAACCTAATGTGAGTAAAAACGAACTTACCGGACTTTGCGTCACGGGTTTCATCATCTTCGTGACCCGGGTCGCTCCTCGCAACAACGACCCACAAGGGGGGAGGGAGCAATTCAAGGCAAGCAAGCAGAGCGACGTGGCCACGATGGAGGCGCTGCAGGACAAGCGGGTCGAGTTCTTCTCGATGGAGAACATGCGCAAGAACGAGGCCGCGGTCGAGTATGTGCACACGTCCATGTGCGTCATCGCGGGCTGCATCGCGGGCATCACTGGGATGACGGGTCTCTCGGGCTTCGCCTTCCTCGCGGTGGTCTACGTGCTCACGGCCGTGGCGCTGCTCGTGTTCAAGCTCGGGCTGAACGTCAAGGTGTACTTCAACACAAACCCGTTCGCCTTCGTGTTCGCGGGCGTCATGTCCCAGGCGCTCTCGTTCATCCTGTTCTGGACGCTCGCCTACGGCTTGGTGCATATTTATTGAGCAAGAGGGGAGAGTTGGCAGCAAAGATCGAGGGGGCGGGCTTCAAGCGCCAAGCGTCGGGGCTGTCATCGCTGCAAGGCTGCAGAGTAGACGGCCACAGCAGTGGCAGCATAGAGGAAGCGAAACGCCACGAGCCAGGAGGCTGATAACGCCGCCGTGGCAGAATTCAGAAATCGGTCGCCATGTTTTGCTTTGATACCTTCCCTACTGGCGCTGGTCGGCCGCGCGGAGCTTCTGCTGCATGACCATGAGCACGGCCTCGAGCATGTTGCGCTTGTTCTCGAGCACCTCCTTGAGCGAGTCCGTGTTGGTCTGCAGGAACTCGACCTTGCGGTCCATGAACGCCTTCGCCTGCGGCACCGAGTGCTCGACGAAGTAGCCCGTGCCAATGTCCACGAGCACGCTGTCCACGTCCGAGAGCTTGCCGGGAACAAACATGGACGACGTGAGCGGCACGAGCACCTGCTTGCCCTCGTTCTTGCTCGTCAGACTGGCCAGTGCGTCCTTGGACTCGGCGAACCGCGACTGCGCCTCGCGCAGCCCGCCGAACGACGCCGTGAGCTGCTGCAGCTCCTGCTCCAGCTGCGCCTTCAGCGTGTTCAGCTGGTCCAGCGGCAGGTCCACGATGTTGATCTCCTGTCCGTTGCCGCCCGCGTCCGCCATGTCAATCAGTGCTGATCTTCCGAGTCACCAGGAGATGGATATCCACCGTGTCGGCTTCTTGCGTTTCGACGCTCCACCAACAACAAAATACAAGAAATTTTGGCCAATCCTGAAAGGTTTGTCAGTTTTTTACCGAATCAAACATGGTTATGATCGTGATTTACAGACAATTTCAACCAATCAATGCGCGTATGGTGGTGTCCACATCATGAATCGGATCACATTGCTCGCTCACTCGGAGCTGCTGTCGTCCTCGTCCTCTTCGGCGTCTAGGTACTCCCAGAGCCGCATCGCCACCTGCGCCGCCTGCTGTCGCCTCTGCTCGTCCGAGAGCGCGTGGCCATGCTCTCGAACGCGACGCACCTCCTCCAGCAGCGAGCTGAACTCGCGCATGTCGAGGTCGTCCTCGTCTGCGTCCTGCTGCGCACGACTTGGCCCTTGCTGGTTGGCCGACGACGGGTTTTCAGGCTCCGAGCTGATCTCCAGCGCGCGAACAAGCGCCTGAAGCCTCGTGTCGTCGACGTCGTCCTGGTTGTCGGCATCGGTTTGGTTGTCGAGCTCCATGGACGCGGCGACCTGGTCTTCGATGAATGCCGGCAGCTCGCCGCCTGCACCCTTCACAGCTTGTGGAGGAGACTGAACAGTCTTCGTTGGCGGGTCTTGGGTCGCGGGCGTGGCACGCACCATCGAAGACCACATGTTGCACTCGAGTGCCTCGAGCACACGCTCCACGCCGCGCTTCTCGTCGGCCTCGGCTTGGTTATCGCTCGCGCCGATGTCGATGAGCTCGAATGCGTTATCTTGACACCAGGCCTCGAGCTCAGCGAGGTTGGCTGCATCCTTCTTGAGCTCCGTGGATGGGGAGTCGCCAACCAGCAGACACACCTCAAACTGCTCCGTCTCGGCGAGCTGCTCCAGCAGCTGACGCACATGGGCGAAGCTCTTCGAGTCGCTCGGGTCAACGACGCACAGAACCGCCTCGTACTCGTGGAGATCGTGCACCAACGCGGGCACCGGCTCGTTCTTGACGACTTGGTGCAGGTGCGCCTCGACGTCTGCAGAGTAGTACTTGGTGCGCAGCGTCAAGCTCTCGACGCTGCCGACACTAACATGGTCACCGCCAGCTTTCGACCCAGCAGCGCACAGGCGCAGCAGGTCATGGACGAGCGCGCAGTGGCTGGAGTCGTCCGCTCCGAGCACGAGGAGGCGCGAGGCCATGGTCGTTCTGGCAATCGGTCTTTGCCACGGCATTTCTCGAAACAGCACCCAATACAAGGTGGGCCACATAATTCTGAAGCACGACCTAACCTAGTCCTAGAAGAAGCTACACGAGGGCGGCTTTTCAAGATCGGACCTAGAAGGCGATTTTGTGGCGAGAAATTGTGGCGATGCCGCGCCTGTTTTCCGAGGAAGAGGTCGCCAGGCACAACTCCGCGGTCGACTGCTGGCTCATCCTCGGCGCGCACGGCGCCAAGAAGGTCTACGACGTCACAGCGTTCCTGGAGGATCACCCTGGCGGCCCGGAGATCCTCCTGGACCTGGCGGGACAGGATGTCGAGGAAGAGTTCCAGGTTGGAGTGCAAGCTGCTCTCACTGTATTCAGACTGGTTTCTTACTCTCCGTGATGCTGCTGCTGCGATCGGCCGCTAGGACATTGTGCACTCCAAGGCGGCGCGCGCCATGCTCGACGATCTGTACATCGGCGATCTCAAGGAGGAGAGCGACCGGCGCGCTCTCCACGAAGCGCACAAGATGAGTCGGCGGTCGCTTTTGACCCATCCGGAGCTGATTCAGCGCACTGGACCTTGGTGGCGGTCGTGGTCCCTCGGGATCGCTCTCGTCTCTGTTGCTGTTGTCGCCGTTGCTGTGGTCGCCGCCGCCGCGCTGACTAAGGACGGGAAACCGATTTGGAGGACGCTGCTCGAAGCGATTAACGCTCAAATGTCAGTGTGAGCGTGTGGACCTGGGCCATTAATCGATGCCTTGTCATCCCTGGATGCTTCAACAACCCGATGCTGTCAATGCATCAGCCAGTGTGGACACACACAGATCTGTTGTTTGAAACAAATGTATAAAACAGTCTCTGCCATTTCTGTGGTGGAGAAGGCAGCTCGATTGTGGAGCGGTCAGCGACGCTTCCACTCCGCCATTTTCGCTGTGCTTGATTCCTGTCGCCATTTTTGCAGCTTGTATTTGCTCGTCGCCTACACGGCGACGACTGCACCTCACAGAAGTTCGCCGCGCTTTTTCCTCTGTGCGCGGCTTGCTTTACCATTTCCGGTGCAAACAGCGACCTTCTGGGTGGCTCGCCTGCTTTCATGTCGACACTTCTTCTCCGTGGTCGATGTGCAACACTAGCGAGCCGACACTCCCTTCCTCCATTTTGCATGTCCATCGCCTCCTCGATGAAGAATCGACGTTTTCGTTCATCCCACAAAATCGTACCTAATCGACTCACAAGAATACTATCACACGAACCTAATGAAATGCAAACCGAACTTTGTTTGCAGTGCGTATCTATGACAACCGAACCTAAGCGCCATACAAAACCTGAGGCGAGCAGCTCACTTGAGTTCCACCAGGTCGATCATGGCCATGCCTCTCGTGCGTCGCCTCGCGCGGCTGCGAGCCCCGCTGCGCGGCAGCACTAGCGCCTATGGAGCCTCGCTGTCTGGCTGCCAGATGCCGCGGCGCTGGATCGCGTCGACCGCCGAGCTGGACGACTCGACTGCCGGGTCGTCCGCGCACATGCACGGCCACATCCAGGCGCGGCTGGACTACAAGAAGCTGGCGGCCAACGTGGACGCCGCGGCCGAGAACTGCCGCAAGCGGTTCAGCGAGGGCAACCCGCGGCTCGTGGTCGAGCTGTACCAGCGCCAGGCCAAGCTGCAGCAGGAGGTGAACGCTCTGCGCGCCGAGCGCAACGGCAACGCCAAGCAGCTCGGACAGGCCAAGGCCAATGGACTCGCGCAGCCTGAGTTCGAGGCGCTGAGAGCGCGAGGACAGGAGCTCAAGCGCGAGATCGCGACGCTGGAGGAGGACCAAGCGCGGGTCAAGGAGCAGCTGGAGCTCGAGGCGCTCAAGATCCCGAACGACACACATCCGGACGTGCCGATCGGCGAGGAGGCCGCGTCCAAGGTGGTGGCCGAGCTCGGCGCCAAGCCCGCGTTCGACTTTGCGCCGAAGGACCACGCCGACCTCATGACGGAGCTCGAGCTGCTCGACATGGCGAGCGCCGCCAAGGTGAGCGGCTCCAAGTTCGCGACGCTGTGCAACGAAGGCGCCATGCTCGAGCTCGCGCTCGCCCACTGGACGCTCAGCAAGCTGCGCGCGCGCGGCTTCAAGGTGGTCATGCCGCCGGACGTGGCGCACTACAAGATGGTCGAGGGCTGCGGCTTCCAGCCGCGCGGCGAGGCTACGCAGATCTACTCGATCGCCAACTCGGACCTGTGCCTGGCCGCCACGTCCGAGATCACGCTCGCGAGCTCGCAGAGCAACGAGATCCTCCAGACGTCGGCGCTGCCGCTCAGGCTCGCGGGCTTCAGCCACTGCTTCCGCACCGAGATCGGCCACGGCGGCCGCCAGACGCGCGGCATCTACCGCATCCACCAGTTCAGCAAGGTCGAGATGTTCGGCTTCACGGCCGACATGGCCCAGTCGCAGCGCTTCTTCGACGAGATGGTCGCCATCCAGACGGAGCTGTGCACCGAGCTCGGACTGCACGCGCAGGTCGTCGACATGGCCTCGGGGGACTTGGGTGCGCCAGCGTACCGCAAGTTCGACGTGCTCGCGTGGATGCCCGGCCGCAACGAGTACGGCGAGATCGCGAGCATCTCCATGTGCACCGACTACCAGGCGCGGCGCCTCAACATCCGCCACCGCGAGTCCAAGGACGAGCCGACTGCGTTCGTGCACACGCTGAACGGGACGGCGTGCGCCGTGCCGCGGCTGCTCATCAGCCTGATTGAGACGCACCAGCAGCGCGACGGCTCGGTCGTGATCCCCGAGGTGCTGCGTCCGTACATGGGGATGCAGGAAGTCATCCGCCGTCCGTGATCGCGGACAGTGAGCAGGTCGCATACTACCCTGCAGCATAGAACCAGTCCACCCCACACCCGTTAACTCGGCCGTTCATTGCTTACCCCGTCGTCTTCGGAGTCCTGACGTCTATGGTGGTCGGGAGAACGACCACGGATGGCCACGCGGCCGCTGACCCAGTCCTGCACGTCGATGGCATCGAACCCGCCGGTCGGCAGCAGCACGAACACATGCGTCTTGGTCGCCGCCGCAAGGATCCCCGTGAGCACGCACTCCATCCGCCCGCCAGTGTCCTCGTAGCTGTCGATGCAGGGTTTCATAATCTCCTCCCCAGGCACCGCTCGGCGGTAAACTGCCACCTCCTGTCCTTCCTCGAGCAGCGGCAGCCTGCTCCGCGCCTTGTTGACACTGATGCTTGCGGCTTTGACGATACCACTCGGCATCAGAATGTGTTGAGTGCCCGTGACGTGTCGAGGCGTCACGAGTCGCCTCCGCCTGGACCCGCTCACCATCTTGCTCGCTGGTTCATTCGCCATACTCTTGGCGGCTGTGCCGTCCACGAGCCCCCTCCTCCTCGCGCCACGCGCAAGCGATCGATGAATAGCGACCAAGTCGGACGTCACGAGCTCCGGCGCGAGCTCCTTCTCGAGCGGCGGGAACACGGTCGGCCGCGCGAGCAACGCGTCGAGCCACTTCTTCTCCTTTCGCCTCACATAGTCGCCGTCTTCGTCGGCATCGCTGCAGCCATTCGACTCCGCCTCCCTCCCACGCTCCATCTCTCTCTCCATCGTCGGCGGGTGTAGCCCTCGGCGCCGGCGACTCGTGACGGACACGCCGGCCTGAGCATTCCGTAGTCGCTCGAGCTCTCGAGCGAGGTCGTCGCCGATGGATTGCTGCAACGCCTCGCACTGCCGCGCGTGGCTCACACGAGCCGTCGAGCACGCGTGCTCGTACACGACGCGCGCGCGGCGCTGGCAGTTGTCGGCGTTGGCATGGGCCTGCGTCACGCGCCGCTGCTTGCGCGCCAGCAGCCGCTCACAGCCACGCACGAGGTCGGGCAGTGTGTCTCGCTCCAGCTGTGCCAGCGAGTCGCGGGCCGCCGCTGCAGCAGCCTCCAGTGCCTCAGCATCTACCGGGAGGTCGTCGCCATCGCTGTCACTGGTGCCGACGGCGTCGCTGTCCCCGGCGACGCGGGACAGGGAGAGCAGGCTCTCCATCGCCGCGGCAGGTCCCCGCCTGAGCTGCGCGCGGCAAAACGCCGAAAACTGGGAAGCTACGCGCGGAAACTGCTCTGAATGGACGTGTGCGATTGGTGTAAAAATGGAAATACGCCGCACGGATTGGCTGAAATGCTGCTGTATAACCACCGCACATGCAGCAGCTCATGCGCGCCATGTAGACGACCGCGACGACGACGCAGGTCACTTGCGGGAGCGCAACACGCGCTGGAAGCACTGGCGCAGCTTGGCGAACTCGGCCTCGCACGCCTGGCGCTCGACGGCTCCATGAATGCCGGCGACGCACGCGCCGTAGACGTGGATCTGTGTGCGCATCACAAATAGACAAGACATCGCGCGGTTAGTCCATCGCTGAGCGAATTGGCGCGGGCTCTGGCGGTGGAACACCCACGTCCTGCGGACACTCGGCGAGCATTTGTGAGAACACACGGCTCATGCGGGCGGGCGTCTTCTTGGTCGGGCCGGACGCTGTCGCGGGCATGTTGGCTGGGATGGCTGCTTGATGCACTCACAAGATGACTGGCATACAAAATCCAAGGTGTTTCGCACAATGGCACTGCGAGAAAGACCGGAGCAAAACAAGATTGGAACAGCCTGGCGCGCATTGCCATTCCTGGTGTCATGGCTCCGGGACTGATTGTGACTGCGGTCGTCGCTGCGCTGCTGGTGGTCACGTGCTCGGCGACATCCAATGCAACCGAGTGGTGGACGCAGGACCACCCGTACTTGTACGCGTATCGGTACGAACACTTACCGGATGGCCGCGTCATCGTGCGGAACGCGTCGCAAGGGTCACCAACCGCGACGAGTTGGCGTGAGGCGTCCAAGGACCCTCTCGGTCTCGTCAACTGGGTCGTCTCCAAGAATGGCAGTCGCGTCCAGAAGGACATCAAGCGGCTGCTGCTCTACAACTTCGTGTCGCCGCTCGACTACGGAGACTCGGACCTGGCCAAGCACAACCGAGTCATGCGGAACCGAGCCATGCGCACCTTCTTGCTGGACAATGCGATTGTGCCGGCGGTGCTCAAGCTTGGCGGTTTTGTCTGGAGCTCGCTGAAGGAGAAATACTCTGCCTTCGTCAAGAGCGAGATCGACCTCGCGCGCCTCGATGTCATGACTGCCGAGGAGATTGCTACCGAGCTCAACGTGACGCTTCCGCCAGCCGAGGATCTGCGTCCGAAGCACGTGCTCCCGTATGTTTGGAGTGGCAACCAGAGACGGAATCTCTTGCTCAAGTCGGCCAGCTCCGGCTTCGAACCATTCCCCGGTTACGCTGACCAATACTACTCACCGGATGATGACTTGCCTCCAACTACAATTCCGGCCGCGAGCTACCCATGGCTCTGGCGAAAGCACCTCGAGTTGGCCCGAGACATAATCTTCCAACTTGTGGGATCTAGCTCCGATGATGACGATGACGACAACGACGCCAGCGAGCAGTTCGTCAACGGCTCTGCAATTGCAGCAAACTCGAGTGAGGTCGCGTCAGAGCACGGCATGCCAACTAGGCGTTTGATTGATGGTCGATCAAATGATACCGCGTCGACGCAAGTGGCGGTCGGTGATACGCTTGACTCAGATGATCTTGAAGCACTTGATCGCATTGGGTTGGTTCTGGGACGATTCGAGTTCGCCACCGGGATCCCTGTACTACCTCGACGAAACACCACCAACTGCATCTTTCCGACCTTGGACGAGTTCGAACTCAACTACACGAATCATCTGGAACAAACGGACCTCGAGCAAGCGAACGGCACGATGACGGAAAGTTGGGCTGCCAGCGACACCAACTCTTCACATGGCCGTCGCAATGATACATCGCTCGTTGCGGATGTTCACACAAGTCTCCTCCAATTCTATGCGTACCCAGCCATCGCGCCAACTCTGATCAGCTTCGACGACGACCTCAATGATCGATCTTCGAGTGATTGCTCCATCGAAGCTCCGTGCTATGTTCAGTCAGGCGTGACGGTGTATACCCCGCTGCTGGCCAATGTGACGGTCTTCAAGCTGCTCGTGGACCCGACCAAATCCATGGTGGACTCCCAAACAGACATCCGGAAGGCAGCTCTCGTCGACATGATCAAGACCGCGTTCGAGGCTGAACACGAGTCGCTGCGCCATGGCCTTCAAGCTTCATCCACTGCATGGTACTCGATGCACGATATGATGATGGACGAACTGGCAGATGCGATTGTTGGCAGTGTCGTCAATGCAAAACAATCCGAGCTGGAGAACCCCAGTCCATTGTCGATCCTCGAAGGGTTTCTCAACGCTGGCACGTCTGCACTAGATGAGCACGTGTCATACTTTGTCGAAACGCTGAGTCACACCCACATCGTCATGGAAGTCGCCAAGACCGTCCCGAAGCCCGAAGCGTTCAGTGAAGCCGACATGGTCGACCTCGTTGTTGCTGTCGTGCAACAAATGAAGCTGCTCGATACAGCAGTTGCTGCGTATCAGCGCATCCGCGATGACGATCCGCAGCACCAGAGGATGGTCGACGCGACCGAGCAGCATGCGTTCTACAACGGCAGCCAGTACACATTGTTGGGCTTCGGATACACAATTCCAGCGACGAACGACCAGAACGTGATGTACCGAGATATGCGCTTACCCATTGGGTTCCACTTGGTGCTGCGCTTGCTGGTCCGGTTCCTGGAGAGCAGGCTGTTGCTTCCGGATGAGGCACGCTTCATCATCGGATGTCTCGCCATTCGCCTCAACGACATCCCGTACTATCGCTGTGAGCCTACGGACACATCTGCTGATACAGCACACGAGTGATTCGCATCAAGACGATCAATACACGCGATGAACGCGCCAACTCTGTAAGTTTGAGAGCGACGTGAGTCGTAGGAAGTCCGCCACAATAAAACACGGTGCATTTGTCACTTTGCCCTGCTCTCTGGCCTCTCAGTTGCTCATGAACTTCTTGTTGGCGGCGAACCCCTCCGGCGACGCCTTGCCGAGCGGCGACTTGAACGCGTACTGCTGCAGCCGCTGCATGATTGGCGTGTCCAGGCGCTCAGGCAACGG
Organism: Phytopythium vexans; assembly: GCA_003413675.1. Classification (NCBI taxonomy): domain Eukaryota; phylum Oomycota; class Peronosporomycetes; order Pythiales; family Pythiaceae; genus Phytopythium; species Phytopythium vexans. The sequence goes on along the minus strand of QLOC01000016.1, from coordinate 243,653 downwards.
ACTCTTGCCAGACACGTAGTTGAAGATGTCGATCGTCTCCTCATTCAGAATGTCCTCGTACTGCTGCAGTTCCTCCGCAGACAGCTGCATGACGTTCTGTGCGGCCCACGAACCCATCAACAGGTCCACTTCGAGCCAGCCGCGCTGCTTGCTGCGATAGATGATGCGCTTGCGGTTCGCCTCGTCCGCGTTGATCTCTTGCTCGCCTTGGCTGCGAACCGACCGCATTACACAGCGTTAGCATGCGGCTCCAGTCGCAACAACAATAACATGAGTGCATCTGTGAGGCCCTACCTCACTGCGGGGAAGCTTTCGGCGGCGGCAAAGTGCTTCGCGCGGATCTCCTCGCTGCGCTTGAGGATTCTCTGCGCCTCCTCGTCCGAGAACTCGTTCAGGAACGCGTTGTTGTCGACGTCCGGGTTGGTCGACATGGCGCGCATCGTGAAGCGAGCGGGAGCACGCTGGGCGTGGTGCGGAGCCGCAGCGCGGCGCGCGAGCGGAGCGATCGCCTTGCGCCACATGCCTGGTCACTGTTTGTTTGCACAGTTGTTGAGCAAAGGCAACTTGCATGGTGCGGTGAGTTGATGGATCATAAATTCAAATTCGAATTGATCGACTTGCTCAACTTGTGCCGATTCGAAATTGAATTGGGGGAGGTGATCTTTTCCTTGACACAAGGTCGAAAAGCCCTGTACAAGAAGCGCGCGGTGCAGTTGAGCAGAGTCGGAGGAAGCGGCGGCGACGCGAGAACAAGAGCAGCCACGATGAACGCCTCGGACGCGGACCGCCAGATCAAGCAGATGGTCAACTTCATCCTGCAGGAGGCGCAGGAGAAGGCCAACGAGATCCGCATAAAGGTGAGTGTCGGGACGAGCTGATATCTCGAGCGGGGTGAGGAGGAAGATCCGAGGGCGATCGCCGTGGGTCTATCCCCCTCGTCGCCGTCTGCTCTTTGGTGTCTTAAGAGGCCGTGTACGTGATGATCGAGGCATAACTGACGACTGACGGCGTGTTCTCTCGATGCTGTGGTGCTGAGTAGACTGAGCACGACTTCAACTTGGAGAAGCAGATGCTCGTGCACAACGCCAAGATCAAGATCCAGGAGGAGTACGCGCGCAAGGAGAAGGAGCGCGAGATCAACAAGCGCATGTGGGTCTCCTGCGCGTCTGGTGTTGAATCCATGGAGACTGACTCGAACTAATGATTGCTTCTTATCGACGAAAAGTGCGCGATCGGCTGAGATCGGCGCGTCCCGAAGGAAGAAGATGATTGCGCGCGACGAGCTGCTGAAGACGCTGGTGACCGAGGGTCAAGGCCAGCTGCGGAACTATGCGAACGATGAAGCGCGCAACAAGGCGCTGCTCCGCGACCTGATCGTGCAGGGACTCATCAAGCTCTACGAGGTCGACGTGATCGTGTCGGTGCGCGCCAAGGACGTGCGCGCGGCTGAGAGCGTGCTCAAGGAGGCGACGGACAAGTACATCGCCGTGATGAAGAAGGAGGCGAACCAGGACGTGAGCAAGGTCAAGGTGACGCTGAACAAGGTGGCCGAAGGGATGGTTCCCGAAGGCAAGGCTGGCGGCATCGTACTGTACGCCAAGCAGGGCAAGATCGTGTGCGACAACTCGCTCGACAACCGCCTCGACCAGGTCTACTACGACCTCAAGCCGACCGTGCGCAAGATGCTCTTCCCGTCGTCGTAGAGGGCTTGATTCTGTCGGCGGTTGGCTCGCCGGTCGACACACGGTCGTCCCATCGTGTTCGTGTAGCCAAGAGAATGAGTGAGTGGCTCTGTGAACTCGAATGGTTGACATTCACATTGTTGTCTATCTGTCGCCGAGCGTTGGTAGGAGCTCACTCAGTTGCCATGTGCGCCACGTTGGCGCAGCTTGCTGTTGTTCTTCATCGCCTTGTCGCGGATCCCACCTCTCGAGTGCGTCGATTGGCACGGGGAAGATGGAGCTCGTCTCGGGACTCCACACGGCGTTCGGTGGACCGTACGCGACGCTGACAAGGTGGTCGGCGCCAAGCTGCGTGCACTCGAACGTCCATTCGTCGGCGAGTTGTCCGTCCAGCTTCATTTGCCATTGCTCTCCCGACTGCGAGAACTCGGCGCGCAGCAGCGTGAAGCCGAGTCCAATGCCGATGGCCTTGATGTACGCCTCTTTGAGCGACCAGAGCCGGTAGAAGCGGCAGTACTGGTTGTCTTCGCATCCTCCGACTTGCCCTCGAATATAGTTCCACTCGAGCGGCGTGAAATGGTCCGCGAACGCGCGGAAGAACTCATCCGCCGAGCCGCGAGGTCGATCTGTCGTGCGCACGACGTCGACACCCACGAGTGCGCGAGGGTGGCTCACGATGGCCACGACCGAGCCGTGGTGCGACACGTTGAAGTTCCACGTCGTCGGAGTCCTTTGCGTATCACCGCGATACCAAAAGGGTTTGTTCTCGGGAGTCCGTCGGATGTCGACATCCTCAAAGGCGACGTCGAACAGGTCGCTCACGAGCCGGCGCTGCAGCAGGCGGCTCGCGAGCGCGAGCTTCCGGTCCTTGGCGAACAGGTAGCGCGTCACTTGTCGCTGCTCCTCGGCCGGCAGTGTCGCCAGCGCGCGGTCCCATTCATCACCGCGGTCGTCCCAAGTGGCCACATCCGTCCACCATCGCTGGTGCTGCATGAGTGCCGAGGTGGCTGATAAAGTTCGGTTTGAACCCATTCCGAACTTAGTGGTCCCTCGTGGGATCTTTGCGGATCTTTTGCAGGGAACCTCGGCGTGTTGCGCTGCGTATCAGAACGTAACCGCCAACCACCGCCGCCAAAGTGCAACGGTTGCAGCGGGACACTTGGTGCACCTCGCTGTGCCAAATCAAGGTGGAAAGGTGGGGGGGGAACCGGACTCGCTACACGGTGGCGGTTCTTGCCTCGCGATAATCCGCGGCCTCGCTCAATTCACTGGCGTAGAAGCGCGCGGGGGGCAACTGCACCTCATCAGCACCCCTCGCGGCGCTTCAGCTTCTCTGCACCACTCGGCGGCTGGCTGCGGCCTTGCTGTGTGATCCTCGGGCTATAGAAACTCGAGCAGGCGCGTGGCGAAATGCCCATCAGCGCGGATTTGACGCGGGGGATGGCCGACCATGAACCTCGCGGCGCCACATGGCCATGTGCTGATGCCGACGTGTCATGTTTGCGCTCGTGGACCAGCTGCTCCTGTTGCCTCAAAGTGGGCAAGGCCGAGGGAGGGAGGATGCGGCCGGGCATCAGCTGACCAAGCCACAATCCAGCGAGCCAAACTTTTGCCGCCGACACCTCTTCCCACCCTCCTTGAGCAGTGATGACCGCGCTTTGGCCGCGCCAACTGGATGGGTGATGGGTAAGCGAAATGGTCTGCTCCTCTTCCTAGTCGGCTGCGTTGGTTTCAGCTTTCCCTCGCGTTGAGGAGGAGGACGTTTCAGCCGAAGCGGCGCCAGTCCGTACTGTGTCTGTAGCCTCCGTCCAGCGGTGTCGACAATCCGGAGCTGTACCGTACAGCGCGTCACTTTGTGCAAGGTAATAACGTGAGAAACACCTACCGCACGCCGCTCTCGCATCGGAAAATCTCGACATGGCGGTCCGCTCGCGATTCGGAACCCCCCATTGCTCGAATGGTAGCGTCCCCATGTTGTAGCCATCGCCCGCTCGGCAGCCAAACCGACTCTCTTGTCACATCGCTGCGACGGCGCCAAGTTGGCGGCCATTTTGCAGTCCACACAAGGTCACGCACCCACCTTGGCTTTCTCACCCAAGGGAGGCTTTCTCACCCTCGGGAGAGGCAAGCGGAGACCGCGTTCCCTCCACAATTGAGCGTGTCTGGGAGGAGGTGCGTGGGTGTCGCTTCGCGCTGGTCCCCTAGTTTTGGCGGGTTTTTGTGATGCCACTGTGCAGTTATAAATTGTGCAGCGCTGTACTTCAGCACTGTATCTTACAGTTGGTCTCATCGACATTTTGGCTCGGGAACTGGCCAATCAAACACCCTGATCCGTCGAATCTCGGGTCGGCTGGCTACGCTGCACAGGCTTGTGCAGACCAGCTCGCATTGGACAAGCGCTCGGGATCCAGCACTTTCGTTCGTGTCCATCGGTATGTATAGCGAAGACATGCGGCCATTATTTGGAGTTAGCTTACTCTATCGGAATCCGATCTGTGGTGCCTTTGCGATTTGCAAGGGTGGGTAAAAAACACAAAGAGGTGGTGACAACAAAGCGAAGACTTATTCCTGAGGCTACTGTGAAAGTGAAGCCAACCCCAAATTATCCTCTGCAACCCACAGTTTCGCCACGTGTGGCAGAGATGGCGAGTTCGACATCGCATACCCCCCCTCCCCGAGCAGTCGAGCCACACAAACTTATCCAAGATTTTCGCAAGCGTGATATGCAGCCGTCGGATACAAAGACTCATACACGCGGGAGAACCTCTGGCAATATTTTGCCTGTCTCGAGAAAGCCTCACGTCTCCCTGCCTCATATATTTTCGCCTGCTGTCCTTCGGGCATACAACTCCCAAGTCAACGTGCACGAGAATCAACTTCTTGGAGACAAGCCAGCTGCGCGGCGGCTGCCATGTCTGCCGGAGAACTTCAACGTGTGTGCATAGTGGAGCCAAGTCAAACGAGCCACCCCGCAGCGTCCTCCTCTCGCACATGGTTTTGTAATTTCGCCAAATCACACGACCAAACTGCGCTGCTGCCGTCCGGTTGCTGTGTGCGGCAGCAGAAAAGAAACCGTCCCGCGCCGTTTCCCATCCCCCCTCTTCGCTCCCGTAGCGGCCAAACGGCCAAGCGGCCAAGAACAACAACGGTAACGACGAAAAAACCAAAGCGCGCGGCGGTCGCGGCCTTGTCCTTGAACTCCTTGAACTCCCCCTTGGCCATGGAGCAGCCGGCGGCCAGCGGCGACCGCGGACCGCCGCGCACTTTGGCGTCACTTTGCAATTCGACCGGCACCCGCTCAAGTCCCAAGCTGCGATGGTCCAGAGTCGGTTGTTTATATGGTCGGCGCTGCTGACCGCGGCCGCCAACGCGATGGCTACAAGCGAGGTCGAGACGACTCCCAAGGACGCGCAGTGGCACTGGGAGCACGACGAGGACCCGCGGTTCGCGGCGGCGACCGGTACGTTCGTGGACTTCCTGCCGAACGACGAGAACCAGACGTGCTCGAGCGACACGCACGCGAGCCCGTTCAACACGCAAGTGCGCGGCGCCAACCTCGGCGGCTGGCTCGTGCTCGAGCCGTGGATCACGCCCACGCTCTTCTACCAGTTCCTCGGGACGCAGGAGCGCTTCGGTGATGAAGCTCCGGCCCGCACGGCCATGGACATGTACACGTTCTGCACGGCGTTGGGCAAGGAGGAGGCGAACCGTCAGCTGCGCATCCACTACGACAGCTGGGTGACTGAGGACGACATTGCCGAGCTTGCGGCCGCGGGCGTCAACTCGCTGCGTGTGCCCGTCGGCGACTGGATGTTTGTGCCGTACGAGCCGTTCACGGGCTGTACGGAAGGCGCCGTCGAGGCTCTCGACCGCGTGGCCGACCTGGCGCACAAGTACCGCATTGAGCTGCTGCTGGACGTGCACGGCCTGATCGGGTCGCAGAACGGCTTCGACAACTCTGGCAGGTCATCGTCGGTCAAGTGGACGTCGACTGCGAGCACGCAGCCGATCGGCGCGACGACGTTCGAGCACTGGGTCATCCGCTCGGCCGAGTGGGTGGGCGAGTTCGACCCCGAAACGAGCTCGTACACGTCGATCAACTACGAAAACCTGAACCAGTCAGTCGAGGCGGTGACGCGCATCGTGGAGCGGTACGCGAGCCACCCTGCGATCGCGGGTCTGGAGCCGGCGAACGAGCCGTGGGAGCTCACTCCCATGGAGGTGCTCAAGGACTACTACTGGAAGTCGTACAAGCGCGTCAAGGTGCTGGCGCCGCACTGGAAGTTCGTGCTGCACGACTCGTTCCGCTTCGGCGTGCAGTACTGGTCGCAGTTCATGCGCGGCTGTCCCGACATTGCGCTCGACACGCACATTTACCAGGCGTGGATGAGTCCGAGCACGAAGGCGGACCTGTACGCGAACGCGTGCCAGCAAAAGTACACCATCTCGGACATGGAGAGCAACGTGATGCCTGTGATCGTCGGCGAATGGTCGCTTGGCACAGACAACTGCGCCATGTGGCTCAACGGCTTCAACGACAATCTGCCGGGCTTCCCCAACACGATCTGCAAGCTCGTCGATTGTCCCGTGCAGAGCACGTACCTCGGGACGGGGTTCCCAGGAACGCCTCTCGACGTGACCAAGCCGCTGCAGGGACCGTACGGCACGGGCGTGTCTGGTCCGGCGTTCGGCAAGTGTCCTGTGACGAGCGACTCGTCCATCGGTCGCCAGCCCCACGAGGACCTCGAGTTCACTCGGAGCCTCAACCTGAAGAAGCTGAACGCGTTCGCGAACGGCCACGGGTGGTACTTCTGGAACTTCAAGACTGAGTTTGACTCCAAGTGGAACTTCCTTGAGCTGGTGCGCCAGGGCGTCTTCCCGAAGAACGTGTCGGCCTACCACGAGCACGAGGAGGTCTTCAGCGCGTGCGACAAGGAGGACAAGGGCGAGTTCGTGTGCAAGGCGAAGCGCGGCGTGCCGAGCTGGACGCTCGAGAGCGGACTTGGCTTTGCGTGTGGCGACGGCATCGACTGCTCGGGACTCGCCACGCGCTTCGACACGCTGGAGGACCAGTGCGATTGGGCCTTCAACGCCTACTGGCACGAGAACCGCGAGAAGGGTGCGACGTGCGACTTTGGCGGCGCTGCGCACCTCGTCGAAGGCCCCAATTCTGCGATGGACGTCACCATGCAGAACCTCGGCGCCGGCGTCATCAGCGACGGCACGTTCGCGGCCTGGGGTCTCGCGGTCGCTGGCGCCTGCCTGTTGGCCATGGTCACCGCCAGCGTCGTGTTTGAGCGCTGGCGCCGTCGCCACCGGTACGAAGAGATCGAGACGGTCTGAGCGCCGGTGGGTGTGGCGCAGTGTGTGTAGTTGTATTCCTCGGCGTGGCGTCTGTCAATTCCGCCCAGTGTCGTGATGGTTCAAGAGGCGAGGGAGCAGATCTGCTAGTTAGTTCAGGATTGAGACACGGCGGCTCCGATATTTGCAAGCAGTATCAATACATAAATCAATCGACTGGAATGTGCTAACGAGAGTTTCGCAGCCGCTTGATGGCTGTCACTCGCGACCGGCGTCCATTATGGATCGCCGTGACCGAGCGCGGATCAACTCTGTGCTGTACTGTAAACTGAGGGTGACGGGTGATCATGAAGAGGTGCGAGCGGTGGTGGTGGTGCGACAGAACCGCCGGGCGATGAGCGAGGTTGTGAGAGCGCGGTTGTGAGAGCGCGGAGCCGACAAGCAATCGACTCAGGCTGCTTGGGAGAGAACACGCACTCGCGGAGGATGAGCTTTCGTCGACTTCCACATGCGAGTACAGTACCGTACCGTACAGCGATGACAGCAGCGCGTGGCTCGGATGAGTTGAGCAGTGAACGAGTCGCGGTGGTTACCATCGATGGTGTCTCATGGACGCCGATAACGAAGGTGGGTGCGCTCAGCTGTACATCGCCGCACTCGATTGTCCAGCGGTGAACAGATGCAAGCGGTGCGTTACAGAGCGCCTCAAGCATCGGTGAGCTATCACCGCGCATTGATTGCTATCCTTTGTCAAATGCGGTGGCACTCACTGCCCCCACATGCAAAGCAAGCAGGCTTTCCTACATGCCCACTCACCCGCCGATATCGTTCCGGCGAATTGGTGGCTAGCAAACCATAGTGACTTAACGTGGATCAGTCTGGTGGAGAAGAACACGGCTGAAGCTTTCCCCAGCTGATGGAAGATCGCAAGCGGCTAGTGAACTGTCAAAACGAATATCCATACCACGCACGCCACCACGCTGAGATCCCCGAGATCTTTTCCGGGTCGCTGGGCGGAACACCAAGATACGCCGCTGCGGCACATTCGGCGCGCCGTCTTTAGGCACGTGACCTCGCCGCCGTGGTGGGTGCGCGGTGGCTACCGCGCGTGGATGGCGCTAGCCTGCTTGCGGGCCAGTGGTTGGTACGATGTCGCCATGGCGCCATGCTGAGGTGGCCTGATTACGAACCGGCCGCCCAGCCGCGTCCGCTATTTTGCGACAGTGATTGTCACAAGGCCGAGCCACGACCTCTATGTTTGCATGGCCACATCGACGAATCTGAATCTCCCGCCGAGGCGTCGAAAGTGATCTTCCGGCCTGGCAGACCTGTGCCGAGCAAGAGCATGTATCTGGAAAAGCTCCAAGCGCGACAGAGAGATCCGCAGCGCATGTGCGCAAACGCGCTAGGATGGCGCGAACCAGCGCGAAGCGTTATTTACTGGACATCGTGGCTGCCATCAACCAATAACGCGACAGGTCGAAGCTTCAACATACCTTCCATATTTAATAATCAGGTCCACGATCCTTCGAACGGGTCTCGGCGTCAAACGGCCCGGGTCTGATTTACCATAGCCATTTCAACATCTCTCGCAAACGGGCCGAACCCTCGCGGGTTTCGGAATCTTCGCATTCTGCAAATCCAGCTCTCTAAACCACGCAAATATGCAATTTTCGACATTTGACTGCCTACCGCTGTAACATATTGCTGCGATCTGCGATCCTTTGGGGCACGCATACCAGTCCGCACTTTTGCTTTTGCCTGGTGGGCAGAGAGCGCGCCGTCTTCATCGCCGTCGCCTCCATCGCCGCAGTCTGCCTTCCAAGCTCCCAAGCGTCCAAGATGCTCGGCGGTTCGCGGCTCAAGGCGCTCGCTGTGCTGCTCGCACTGGTGGCGTCGTCCGCGCTCGCGCAGGACGCCGTGCCGCAGGCGAACGACCCGGCGCAGGCGAACGATCCGGCAGTTGCGGTGGCGAACGACCCGCCACCGGCCGATGAGCCACACCACGAGCACCACGAGTCCGATGATTCGACTCCCGCTCCGACTGACGCGACGCCGGCGCCTGCTCCGGTCGAGGACAAGCCGACGGTGAACGAGACCCCGAAGCCGTACACGGACGCGCCGGTGCAGAAGCCGATCGTCGTCGAGACTCCCGTGCCGTCGACGCCCTCGCCGACCGAGGACAAGCACGACTCCGAGTGGTACTGGAACCGCGAGGACCCACGGTTCTCGGCCAAGCACGGCAACTTCTCGAACTTTGTGCCCGTCGACTCGAACCAGACGTGCGAGCACGATATCCACGCCACGCCCTTCAACAAGCAGGTGCGCGGCGTCAACCTCGGCGGCTGGCTCGTGCTCGAGCCGTGGCTCACCCCCACGCTCTTCTACCAATTCCTCGGCACGCAAGAGCGCTTCGGCGACAAGGCTCCGGAGAAGACGGCCATGGACAGCTTCACGTTCTGCACGGCTCTGGGCAAGGAAGAGGCGAACCGTCAGCTGCGCGTCCACTGGGCCAACTGGGTGACGGAGAAGGACATTCGCGACCTCGCGAACGCCGGCATCAACTCGCTGCGCATCCCCGTTGGCGACTGGATGTTCAACCCGTACGAGCCTTACATCGGCTGCACGGATGGCGCCATCGAAGAGCTCGACCGTGTCGCTGATCTCGCGTACCAGTACGACATGGACGTCCTCATCGACATCCACGGCCTGATCGGCTCTCAGAACGGCTTTGACAACAGTGGCAAGACGACAGCCGTCAAGTGGACGTCGATTGCGAGCACTCAGCCTGTGGGAACGACGACGTTCGAGCACTGGCCGATCCGCCAGGCCGAGTGGGCCGGCACCTTCGATGTGACCCAGCACAACTACACGTCCATCAACTACGACAACTTGAACCACTCGATTGAGACGGTTGAGGCCATCATCAATCGGTACTCTAGCCACCCGGCCATCCTCGGTCTCCAGCCCGTGAACGAGCCGTGGGAGCTCACGCCCATCCAAGTGCTCAAGGACTACTACTGGAAGTCGTACAAGCGTGTGAAGTCGTTCGCTCCGCACTGGAAGTTCGTGCTGCACGACTCGTTCCGCTTCGGCACCAACTTCTGGGCGGACTTCATGCACGGCTGTCCTGATATTGCTCTCGACACGCACATCTACCAGGCGTGGATGAACCCCGGCACGCAAGCCGACTTCTTCGCGAACGCGTGCCAGCAGAAGTACACCATCTCAGACATGGAGAACGCTCGTATGCCTGTGATTGTCGGCGAGTGGTCGATCGGCACAGACAACTGCGCCATGTGGCTGAACGGTTTCAACGACAACTTGCCTGGGTTCCCCAAGGTGATGTGTGAGCTGGTGGATTGTCCCGTGCACAGCACGTACCTTGGCGTTGGCTTCCCCGGCACGCCGCTGGACCTCACCAAGCCCAACCAGGGTCCATACGGCACGGGTATGTCTGGTCCGGCGTTCGGCAAGTGCCCCATCACCAGTATGTCTGCGTTCGGCCAGGAAGACGACATCGACTTCACGCGTCAGCTGACTCTCAAGAAGCTGAACGGGTTCGCGAACGGCCACGGGTGGTACTTCTGGAACTTCAAGACTGAGTTTGCGACCAAGTGGGACTTCCTGGCTCTCGTCCGCCAAGGCGCCTTCCCGCAGAACGTCTCGTCGTACGGCGAGGATGTCTTCAACGCGTGCGAGCTGGAGGACAAGGGCGACTTTGTCTGCGCTGCCAAGCGCGGTGTCAAGCGCGCCGAGCTGGAGAGCGGCTTGGCGTTCGCGTGCAACGCCGAGATCAAGATCGACTGCTCAGACATCAAGAAGCGCTTCCTGACGCTCGAGGAGCAGTGCGACTGGGCGTTCAACGCCTACTGGCACAAGAACCGCGAAAAGGGTGCGACGTGCGATTTTGGTGGCGCCGCGCACCTGCTGAACACGCCGTTCAACAAGCCGAGCATCCCGCAGGCCAAGGTCGGCAAGGAGGTTCCCAAGACGACGCAGCCGTCCAAGTCGGCGAGCGAGAAGGCTGGCCACCTCGCGGTGAAGGCGGCCAAGTGGAGCTTGGTGGCGATCATTGGCATTGTCGTCCTCCTCGCTATTCTGGCTGGCGCGGCCGTCTTCGCCGTCGTTCGCTGGTTCCGCAACCGCCGCCGCCGCAACGAGTACTCGCCTATCGGCGGTCGTTAGAGCGTCGTGCTTTAGCTCCTCGACAGGTTGCGAGCCGTCACCACGTTCCGAGCATAGTTGGCTGAGCGTTCCAGTGGCGGCACAGCAGGAGAGTCTACTGAGTATCAATCGCATTTTGTAGCCTCAGCGTTGTCTCGATGGCTCATTTTGTTCGTCGATGGTGGTGGGAATCAATTTGAAATGTTGCAGTTCATGTTGAAATTTGGTTCATGTGGCCCACATGCGTGTAAAAGCGCTCCAGCTGACCATGTGGGGTACAGTATAGAATGCTCCACCTGATCATTCCGTAATCGAGTACATCTTACACTAATCTACTGACATAAAGCGCTATCTCCCACCGCAATCCCTCCGTTCAAGAAACTGGTGGTGAGCAAGCGCCGGACGCCGCCCGTTTCCCCCCCTTTGCGTTTGGATTTCATCACTTTGGAACTTCGCGGCTCAAGCGCTCGCTCACCTTCCAAGCCTCCCCCTCTTCCCCTCCCTTCTCCCTGTCAAGATGGCGTCCATGGGCGACTACCGCGTGGCCGACATCAGCCTGGCCGACTTCGGCCGCAAGGAGATCGAGATCGCGCAGATCGAGATGCCCGGTCTGATGCAGTGCATCGCCGAGTTCGGCGAGTCCAAGCCGCTGGCTGGCGCTCGCGTTGCTGGCTCGCTGCACATGACGATCCAGACGGCTGTGCTGATCGAGACGCTGAAGGCGCTCGGCGGCGACATGCGCTGGTGCTCGTGCAACATCTTCTCGACGCAGGACCACGCTGCCGCTGCCATCGCTCGCGACGGCGCCGCCGCCGTGTTCGCGTGGAAGGGCGAGACGCTCGAGGAGTACTGGGAGTGCACGCTGAACGCCATCACGTGGCCGAGCGACGACGGCAAGGGTGACGGCCCGGACATCATCGTGGACGACGGTGGCGACATGACGCTGCTGATCCACGAGGGCTTCAAGGCCGAGCAGGCGTTCGCCAAGGACGGCACGATCCCGGACCCGGAGTCGACGGACAACGCGGAGTTCAAGTGCGTGCTGAACATCATTAAGCGCACGCTGAAGACGGACCCGAAGAAGTGGACGAAGATCGCCGAGCGCTGCAAGGGCGTGTCGGAGGAGACGACGACCGGCGTGCACCGCCTGTACCAGATGGAGAAGCAGGGCCAGCTTCTCTTCCCGGCCATCAACGTGAACGACTCGGTGACCAAGTCCAAGTTCGACAACCTGTACGGCTGCCGCCACTCGCTTCCGGACGGTATCATGCGTGCCACGGACGTGATGCTTGCTGGCAAGCGCGCTGTGATCTGCGGCTTCGGTGACGTCGGCAAGGGCTGTGCCCAGGCCATGAAGGCTGCCGGTGCCGTCGTGTTCGTGACGGAGGTGGACCCTATCTGCGCGCTCCAGGCGTGCATGGAGGGCTTCCAGGTCGTGCGCCTCGACACTATTGTGGGCTCGGCTGACATCTTCATCACGACGACGGGCAACAAGGACATCATCATGGCCGCGGACATGGCCAAGATGAAGAACAACGCCATCGTGGGCAACATCGGCCACTTCGACAACGAGATCGACATGGCCGGTGTGTCGAAGCTCGCCAAGCGCATCAACATTAAGCCGCAGGTGGACCGCTTCGTGTTCGAGGACGGCCACGGCGTGATCGTGCTTGCCGAGGGCCGCCTGCTGAACCTGGGCTGCGCCACGGGCCACCCGTCGTTCGTGATGTCGAACTCGTTCACGAACCAGACGCTCGCGCAGATCGAGCTGTGGACGGAGCGCGACTCGGGCAAGTACGCTAAGGGCAAGGTGTACGTGCTGCCGAAGCACCTGGACGAGAAGGTCGCTCGCCTGCACCTGAGCAACCTCGGCGCCGAGCTGACGACGCTGTCGAAGGACCAGGCGGACTACATTGGCGTCCAGGTCGAGGGCCCGTTCAAGCCGGACACGTACCGCTACTAGACTCGCTGCCGCTCCGCCAAGCTTTCGCGCTGGCATCACCGCGAGTCCCTTCGGGGTCGGCGCGGCCATCCTAGCTCGAGCATTGGCAGCAGCCCAGCACTAAGCAGTCGAATGAGAGCGATGTGGTGTTTCTTTTGATCAATCATGGGTGTGTTTGGCAAATGCGACTGTAGTAGTCTCTCTGCATTTAAATGATCAGGATGACGATGAGCGCCACTGCGAGCAGCACGATGACGATGTAGTAGACGCACAGCTCGCGGTGGCGCCGCGCGACCTTGCGCGCGCGCTCCGTCTGCTGAGCCACCTCGGCCTCCGTGTCCTGCACGTTGACCGCCACGCTGTCGAGCATCACGTTCTGCGCAGTCACCTCGTCGTTCGTGGCCTGCGCCGCGTTCTTGAGCCGCGTCACACCCGCGTGCAGCGTGTCCAGCTGCCGCTCCTATGTATTGCACAACTCGTCATTAGCCACCACCACAACATCTCATCACCATACATTACAATAGAACTAAATGGAGTGAAACACATACATACCTGCGCGACCATGTTGGCGGCCATGCGCTCCTGGAGTCGCGGCGTGGCGCCGTCCTCATAGTCGATGTCGGGCGAGCCGTCCGTGGTCATGGCGCCTCTCGTCCGGAGCTGCAAAAAGGGGTTCTGAGCGCTCGTGTCGCCCCCCGCACGGTCCCATATCGACGCCTCTAAGACCCTAAGAATAGCAAGACGCGCATCTATTGGAAAGAAAGGAGATAATGGCTATATCGAGGCATCTACTGCGCGTTCATGTACTTCTTGAGCGGCGCGACGGGCAGCGGCGCGCTCCAGCGCGCGTCCTCGTCCTGCGGCCTGGCCGCGGCCTTGCCCTTCGCCTGCCCGCGCTGGTGGAACAGGTCGGCCGGTCGCGGCAGCAGCACGAGCGCCGCCACGCGGCCCTTGACCGGCTGCATCGCCCGCAGCGTCTGGCGGCTCGCGGCGTCCCACACGCGCACGCCGCCGCTGTCGTCGCCCGACACGAGCCGCGCGCCGGTCGCGTCCACCTGCAGCGCCGTCACGGCCGTCTCGTGGCCCTCGAACGCCTCCGGAGCCGCTCGATCACCACCGCCGCTCGCCCACGCACTTGATCCATCAGCACTAGCAATACGAGCAGCCGAGGTAGTCGCACGGGCCGCTGCTGCATGCAGGTCGACGCCGTAGATCTTGCCGTCGCCCGCGCCGAGGAAGAGCCGCTGCTCGAGCGCGTCCGCGAGGCAGCAGGTCACGCTGGCCGGGCACGACACCGTGTACAGCGACTGCTTGCCATTCAAACTCCAGATCTTGCACGTGCGGTCTAGTGACGCCGTGTAGACTCGGGCGTTGGCGCCGCCGCGGCCGACGTGCACCGCCGTGACCGGCAGCGCGTGCTCCGTGAAGCTCGCGAGCGGCGAGAGGCCGCCGCCGAAGCTCGCGGCCGCGTCCTGCGCGCCGTCCAGCAGGTCCGCGAGCTGCCAGACGTGCACGACAGCGTCCTCGCCGCCGGTGACGAGCAGCGCGTCGTCGTCGCTGAGCGCGAGCGCCGCCACGGCCTTGTAGTGCGCGTCGAAGACCAGCGCGAGCTCACCGGTCGCCACCTCCCACACGTACACCTTGCCCGAGCGCGCGCCGCCGAAGAGGAAGCTGCCGCAGCGCGAGGCCGTGAGCGGGCCCAGCGGCTCGGCCACGTGGCACTTGAGCGCCGGCACGTCCTTGCCGAACGCGAGCAGGTGCACGGCCAGCTTGCCGCTCTGCGCCACGGCGACGTGGCCCGTGCGCGGCAGCACCGCCACGCCGCCGGAGGAGCTGCGGACCTGCTTGAAGGTGAAGAGCGTGGCGCCCGACGCCGCGTCCAGCGCCAGCAGCTCGCTCTCCTGGCTCGAGCCGACGAGCAGCACCTCCTGGTGGTGGTCGGCCATGCTGGATTGGGTAGTGTCTTGCTTGTCTTGGGCAAATGACTGTTGGAAGCGGCGCGAAAGCGGAATCGAGAGCTTTGATTGGATGGAATATCTGTGCATATGCTTTGATTGGCTGAAATCGATCTGGACTGTTCATTTCGGGAAGCCAAGAGATCAAGCAGCTCAGCAGGCATGGCTGGCGCGGGCGACAAGCGCAAGAAGCAGTGGAAGAGCGGCGGCGACGCGGCCGTACGTGTCCTAACGAAGCTCTACATGTGTGTATTTAGCTACTGTGTTGCTGATATGGTGGTGGGCGTGTGTGTGTGGGCGAGCAGAAGCGGCACAAGGGTGCGCTGGCGTCGGCCGCGACGGCCAAGGGCTCGCGCGGCGTGCTCGTCACGTGCGACAAGACCAAGGAGCGCCAGAGCGTGCGCGACGCGCTCAACCTGCTCAACGACGCGGCCGATCGCTTCTTCCCGCGCGCGGACGGCGCCAAGAGCGAGGACGATGCCCAGGAGGAGGACGACGACGCCGATGCGGGCGAGTCGGTGCAGCAGAAGCTGGCGGCCGAGGTCGCGGCGCTGCGCCAGGACGCGGCCAAGCGCCAGACCGGCCGGTTCACGGCGCTCGACACGGTGTGTTGTCTATGCATGACTGCCCGTACGTTGGCTTCACTAACCATGTCTGATTATGTGTATGTGGATACTTGACAGGGAGTCAAGGGCGTGGTGCTGATCCAGTGCCAGGACGAGACCGTGTCGCCCACGGCGCTGGTGGCCAAGGTGCTGGCCGACGTGGAAGAGACTAAGGAGTTCCCGTCGCGGTTCATCAATCGGCTCATCCCTCTCGAGGCCATCGCGTACGCCGGCGTGGACGAGATTGCGGAGGCCGCCAAGCCGCTGATCGCCGCCCACTTGGACGCGCACAAGACCGAGCACGAAGGCGAGACGTCGGTGCCGCCCATCGAGGTAACAGAAGCACGGGGCGGCGATGGTGATTCCCTCGGCTCGAGGCTAACATGGTGTGTGGCGCAGTTTGCGGTCGAGCTGAAGCGCCGCAATTGCTCTGGTTTGAAGTCGATGGACGCGATCACGGCGCTTGCCAACCTCGTCGGGCCGGACCACAAGGTGAACCTCACGGCTCCCAAGACCGTCATCCTTGTCGAGGTCTTCCGCGTAAGTGCCTGCTGTGATATCGGTCTTTTATACTCGCACGATGCTAAGCTAATCCCTTCACTGTCCAGACGACGTGCGGCGTGAGCGTCGTGACCGACTACCACCGATTCAAGCGGTACAACGTGCGCTCCATCATCGACCCGCCAGTGTCGACCAAGCCTGAGGAGACCAAGCCAAAGGAGGCGCCGAAGGAGGACGACGCGAAGGCGGAGCCTGCGACCAATGAAGAACCCAAGGACGACACGCACAAGGACAAGACCGACAAGGAGACGGCGCAGTAGGCGATCCACAACCATAGACTGCCTGCAAGCTTGAGCGATCACGGCGGACAACGCACAGTCTCTCGGCGACTAGAATCGCGCCGTCAACTAGTAACAATGCAATGGGAATGACAGGCACCTAGCACCAGTTTCGATCCACAAAGAGACTGGGAGGGAGCGGCAAGCTTGGAATGGGGAGGCATGGCGACTGAATCAGATTGATGCTTTCCGTTCACACTCGATCAGAAAATGTAGATAAGGAAAATTGCAATCGATCATCAGCTTCAGTCGCCACGTCCCCTTCCGTGCTGCCTTGCTCTCCCATCCCATGGCCTCTCCAATGCCACCGACACATCAAACATCGGTCGATACAGCCGATGCAGCTGATGCAGCCATCAAGCTGAGATCACTGACAACTGCTCGTGATCTGTCGTCTACCCGAGTAGAAATCGAGCCCGAGGTTGAGAACGATGGCGGCGGCGTCGACTCGGCGCGTCCAGGCGACGTGCGCCGTGCCGACAACCAAAACGCGAGGTCGTCGCCCCAAAAGTCAGCTATATAAAATTGCATTCCACGATCCGCGCGACCCGCCCCAGACCGAAGTCCGGGGCTCGCACGCTCTCGCAACGTCAACTGGCCATGTCAACTGCAAAGTTATTCCTCCTGCAAGCGAGAAACACACATTCACAGTCAGTCTCCCTAGCGAGAAGAGGCAATGCAGACGCGGCGCCGAGCCCACCTTGGCGTTCTTCTTGGCGTTCTTCTTGTTGAACTTCTTGGCCCAGTGCTGGTTGCGCAGGAACTTGGGGTCCAGCTGCAGTCCATGCGACACAAATGGCAAAAGTCAGTCCCACAATCAGAATTCGTTCCTAGCAAGGCTACGCCGTAAGGCTACGCACGCCGCGGCTCGAGTAGAAGCGGTGGTTCTTCGGCTTCTTGATACCGTTGCGGTGCGCCTTGACCGTGTTGTTGCGGGCCGTGTGGTTCTTTTGCTTGACCATTTTCGCCGGAGGGGACTTTGGGTTTCTTGCGAATGCCCACGCTTCCGGTTGCCATGCCTGCCAAGACGGCCGGAGGCGAAAAACCTCGCGGCAAATCACTGGTCCCCAGTGGTTGCCCCACAGATCCGGCAGCTTCAGCACGGAGGCTTAAAAAACCTCGGGTTCGATAGCATGGTGTGGCGAACATGAATTGCGGAAATGATTAGCGTGGCACACGTGAACTAGCGAATGTGTAACCGAGTTGCAGGAACCTCAATTTGAAGTGGAGAAAAACCTCGAGTACCCCGTAACCTGGCGAAAAACGACCGTAACCTTTTCAGGCGGGGTGAAAAGAGGGGGGCGAAGAACGGGAAACAACCGCGCGGCGCGATCTGAGCGACGCATCGCGATCTCCTACTTAACCCTCCCAGCTACCGGCGACAGCAAGACAGCAATGAGCGACACGGACCCGTTCGGCGATGGCGGCGAGCACGCGGCCGAGGACCTGAGCAACTTCCAGCCGCCGGCGGACGGCGCGGCCATCAACGGCGAGTACGTGTTGGACGCTTGGTAGAGTGCCGCGATCTTAGGAGCGGCGAGGATACTAAACGCAAGTGATGGCGGCGATGTTGCAGGTTCTACGAGGTTGAGACCTCCGACGCCACGGGCGGAGCCGGCGGGTACGACTTTGGTGGCGAGCCCGCGGCCGCCGCGCACGAGGAGCAGCCCGTGAGCGACTACTCGTACGAGCCGCAGCCTGTGAGCGACTACTCGTACGACCCGCAGCCCGTGGAGCCCGTGGCAGTCCCGGTGTTCGACACCTCGGCGTCCGGCGGCATCCCCGCCATCGAGGAAGAGAATGAGTTGACGTACGTATTTGTTAGCTGTGTGTGCGTGTGTGTGTGGTAGGATTGTAGCTGACGTGGTGGGTGTGAGCAGCAAGTTCATGCGCGAGTACGAGGAGAAGATCGCCAACAAGGCGGTGGAGCAGGAGAAGGTGGCGGTCGAGTGCAAGGCCAAGGCGGAGCATGACATGGAGCAGTTCGTGGCCGAGCGCGCGCGCATCAAGGAGGCCAAGCAGCAGGCCAACCGCGTGCACGAGCAGGCGACGCTCGAGAAGCTGGCGCTGGATCTGCAGACGGAGAACCCGTTCGAGCGCGTCGTGACACTCGTCGACCTCGAGCAGAACCGGAAGCAGAAGCTTGCGGCGCTCAACACGAAGAAGGACAGCAAGAACAAGGACGCTGAGGCCGCCAAGCCGCCGCCGGCCAAGAAGCCCGCGGAGGACGAGGAGGACGTGTCGCGGATGCGGCAGCTCTTCGTGCAGCTCAAGGCCGAGCCGCTGGACAAGACGCGAGGCGACACCATCGCCGCCCATTAAGTGCGCAGCGAGAGGTGAGGAGGCGTCCTGTATTTTGGCGGGTGAGTGGCGCGGCAGTGGGGCTGTGAGAAGCGGCAGAAGTAGATGGATAGATGGAGCGAGCAGGCAGAGCAAAGCGCGGGTAGCAGCGACGCTATCGCGGCCGATCGACTGAGCAATGGAACGGAGCTCCTCCTCTCATTTGATATCTGTCCGCCCACTGGGTGTAAGCTGTATCCAACACCTTGTCGGCTGTGGACTTTGGGGGGAGTAGGTAAGATACGGCACAGTTCATCGACTTCGATCGTCAATGGTTGCCGGTGTGGAACATTCGGGTCAATGCGTGGTTATGGTTCGCGCCGTTGCCACTCCCCGATCAATCTTTGAAGTCGTCCTCGCTTTCGTCGCTGTCGTCGTCTTCCTCGCTCGACGGATACTGCGGCGTCTGCAACACTGGTCCCGTGCTAGCCTCTGCCGATGTTGCTGTCGTGACAGCAGGTGCTGGCGCCGCCGTTGGTGTCGGTGCAGCTTCTACTGCCGCCGCCAGCGTGGCCTCATCAAGAATGGTCGACGCTGCGTCTCCGGCAGAGGCAACCTTCGCCTCAGCAGGCACTTCTGGCTTTGGTGGTGGTGCTGGCGGACCGTCGCTCACATTCCCAGTGTCCTCCTCCGAAACTTGCGTCGGCGGATCCTGCAAGCGATGGATCACCTCCTTCGTGCTTTGCTTGAGCACCTTGCGGATCACCCCAAGCACCTGCTTGCCGTCCATCGCCTGCTCCTCCTCGAAGAAATCCTGGAAGCGGAAGAACATCTCGTTCACTGATTCCTTGAACAGACCAACCAGCCGGACTGTGCGATCTTCGCTGTCATTGCTTCCCGTCGGATTCTCCTGGCTCTTGGCCATCAACTCTTCAGCTTCACGCTTGATCGACTCCGCCATCGCGAGCGTGCGCTCGGCCGCCTGCTGCTTCGCCTCCACCTCCTTCTCCAACTCTGCCAACCGCACCTGGTCGTCTTCAGAGAACGAATTGTCGGGTCGGGGACTCGATAGCCGCCTCGCGTCCAGATCTTGTTGCACCTGGGTGAACTTTTCTTGTTCGAGCTCCTTGACTTGCTGCTGCAGCATCTCAATCTGCTCCACGTAGATGCGCTTCTCCTCCTCCGCAAGACCCGTCGCCGACACATCGAGGGCTTCGCCATTGTCAGCGGGAGTAGCAGCAGCTGCATCCTCCAGCCTCGCTTCCAGTTCCGTGATGTACTGCGTCGACTCCTCCAGCTGTGACGACAGCTCCTTCTTCTCCTGCTGCACTTGCGCAACAGCCTGCGTCAAGTTCGCTACCTGGGCATGCGCATCCTTCTCTTGCCTCTCGAGCTGCGATCGGAGCTCCTCCTGCTGGCGTGCCGCTTGCTGCTGAAACTCGGCCGTCATCTGTCGCACACGTTCATCGGTGGTCTTTTGCTCTTGCGTCCTAAGAGCCAGCAGCTGCTTGTCGAGCTCACTCTTCTGGTTCTGTAGCTCGGAGTCCTTGAGTTTCATGTAGACGTCATACTGCTTCTTGATGAGCTGCAGTTCCTGCTCGACCAGTGCGCGCGTCTGTGTTTCCTTCTTGAGTTCCTTCTCGAGCCGCACGCGCGACTCACGCTCGAAGTTCAGTGCGTTCCGCTGCTCCTCCGACTCGGCTACAAAGCAACCACACGATCAGATACACAGCAATAGCCGCACAAGGTGCACCCCGAACAAGAAACGTACTTGACACTTGCTGCTTCTGGTAAAACGCCTGCAGGAGCTGCTGGTACTCGGCGTGAAGGCGGTTCGTCTGGGTGATGGCCGCGTCGCGCGCACTTGTCAAGCTCGCGATCTCCGACGTGATGTTGAGTTGCGCGCTCGCCACCGACTGATATTTCTCGTCGATCTGGCGCTTTTCCTCCTGCAACCGCTGGTTCTGCTTGAGCAATTCGTCACAACGCTTCTCATACGCCGAGTACTGCTGGTTCTGCGAGTTGATTTGCAGCAACAGCCGCTCGTTCTCGGAACCGAGCCGCTCGACACCGCGAATCACCGCCGAAACATCCGTCGCGCCGCCGATCGGAACGTTGTTCGTTGATGAATTGTTCGCTCCTCCCATGCGGATAAGGTAATCGATCTTGGCGTGCAGCTCCATGATCAACGCGTCAATGGGTCGCCCAGTGGAGGACACGAGGTGGTTCGAGACACCTGGGTTGTTGAACAGCGATCCACCAGCTCCAAGCGAGTTGAGCCCGAGACCAGAATACCCCATGGACTGCCCGAGACCAGCGTTCAGCGGATCGTATCCGGGGCTCAGACCGGCGGCAGCGCTGAGGCGAGCGCGTTCGAGGGCCTTCGCCTGAATCTCGAGCTGCTTCTCGCGCTGCAGGATGCGGAGCTCCTTCAGCTCTAGCTCATCGCGCGTCGAGTTGTCTTCGTCGTACGGGACAATGTCAGCGACGGCGCTACCATTCGCAGCAACTGCCGCTGCCGACGCCCTGGACGATGAGGAACCGGATGGGCTGGAACGTCGACGCGGTGTCTTTGCCGGCTTCTGGTCGGTACCTTCTTGAGCTGCCGCGGCGACCGCAGACGTATTGACCGCTGGAACGGACTTTCGCTGACTCGCGCTGCCAGCCGACTTGGTCTTGACGAGCTGGACTTCAATCAAGTACCAATCCTGGCCGTTGGTTTTGCCCGGTGGCGCGAGGATCATGCGCTTGCCGCCCTTCTTCATGCCGATGATGCCTTCTTCGAGGGCCTTGATGCGTTCATTGCCATCGCCAAGACGGATCTTGCGCAGCTCAGTCTCGCTGGCTTTTTCAAACGGCGGGTACTTGGTCACGACATCCTTCGGCGCGCTTGAGGCGTTGCCGACGACGCGCCAGCAGCTGAAGCTCACGGCGACGGCGTCGCCTGTTGCGACCTTCGTGGCGTCGTCCTTGACGAAGACCAGGTCGTCCTTAATGAGCGCGTTGGGAGCCGTCTTGGTCAGCGTCTTGTCGTCGCCCCAGATCTCCGTGTGGATCTTGGCGAGGAAGAGCTGCTTCATGAACTCGGCGACCTGCTCCTCACTCGAAAACTTGACCGACCAGTTAACGCCGCTCTCATCGTAGAAATTGATGTAGTTCTTGGCCTGCAGCGTCGGCTTGAAGACGCCAAACTTGGCTGCCACGACGCAGAGGTGTTTCTTGGCCGCGTCGTAGAAGAGCACATTGTAGGCTGTGGCGCTGCCCACGAGCACGCAGCCCACAGTGGCACCTTGGTTGCCCCCCTGACCTCCCCCGAGCTGCACGTACTTGCGCGAGGCCGCGTCGTACTGGTACAGCGACACCATCGTCGAGTACACAACCGCAGCCTGCGGGCCAGAAGACGCCGCCTGCTGTTGCTGTTGCTGCTGCTGCTGCTGCTGTTGCTGCTGTCGAGACGGCTCCCGCGGCGCCACATACCGCAGCGCGTCGTTGCCCTCGGCTGAGGAGCCCGCGCCGCCCTGGAAGATGCCCGATAGGCGTGCCTTGGGGTCCGACGACGCCATGCTCTTCTTCCCCAAGCGCTTTCTCTTGATTGTGCTTCCTTAGATAGTCCATATCACCTCCTTCAACAGATACCCTGACGTTTCGCATAGGCTCAAATGACAACCTGTGTTGCATCCACCTGTGAAATATAATATAGCCAGGTGAGTTTGGCTCCCCCGGATTAGTGACGGAGTGCGATACGCGGCGAAATGGTCCGGTAATAGGTGCGAAGTTCCATCCAAGATCACAAAAGTAGGTGCAAGTTTCGAATCCATACAAAAACCAAGTTTAGAAACACCCGGTTTACTGCCCAGAGCCAAGATACGAGCCACCCGCGATTTGCACCCCCCCGCAAATACAAAAATGCTGCGAGGTCTTTTCCTTTTGCGGGGGTTGTCACGGCAACTTCAACATCCCATACACCAATGGCTACACTACGAGAACAAAGCGGCCTCGCCGCGCGGAGTCATCTGCAGAGGGAGTCCGCCCGACATGAACAGCCCCGACTTGAGCGTGTAGCCGCGCTCTTGCTGCTCGCCGGGGAGAATCCGCACGTGGAAGCGGCGGAGCACGACGGCGACGAACAGCTTGGCCTCGATGATCGCCATGTTCATGCCGAGGCAGACACGCGGGCCGGCTTGGAACGCAGGGAACTCGAACGCGCTCGGCCGAGACGGCATCTCGAGCCAGCGCTCGGGACGGAACTCGAGCGGGTCGGGACCCCAGATGGGGTTGTTGCGTCCCATGAACCACGGACTGTACACCACGTCTGTGCCAGCAGGCACAAACGTGCCATCCGGAAGATAGTCGTCACAAACAGCGTGCTTGACGTTGAACGGGAGAGCTGGGTACAGCCGCACGGCCTCGAGCACGACGGCCTCGAGGTATTTGAACCGCTTGACAGTCTCGTACGTCATGCCGGAGGTATCGTCATCGCCCTCGGCTGCCTTCTCGAGCTCCTCGACGATCTTCTGCTGCACGTCCGGATGTCGCGCGATAGCATAGAATGTGTACGTGATGCACTCCGCCGTCGTGTCACGCCCGGCGAAAATAAAAGTCAGGATGATGGAGCGCAGTGTTGGGATGTCTAGTAGGCTGGCGGATGCTGCGTCCAGATCTCTTGCGCGCTGAATGAAGAGCGAGAGGATGTCGGAGCGCGCAGCCAGTTGACTTGCTGGCTCCGCCAGTCTTCGCGTCAGGATCCGATCGGCGACCGCGCGGATCGCGTCAGTGTGTCTCTTCAACGCATACTCGCTCGGCATGGCCCACCCGAGCAGCTTGTAGTACTGCTTGACGAACAGCCGACTCGCGCAGTGTTCGTTGACGAAGCCCATGTGCTCCGCAAATTCGTCGTCGTCCGCAACATCATGCAGCGGCAGCCCGAATGCCACGTCGAAGATGGACTGAAGCGTGTACTTTGCGCACAGCTCTTGCATGTCGCACTGGTTGCCCTGACTTTCGATGGTGCGGACCGCGTCCATCGCGTACTTGGCAAACACGCGCTCACTGAAGTCGCGGAAGTTCTTGGTCGTGAACACTGCAGCTGCCACTTTGCGCTGCAGTCGCCACTTATTGCCGCCATCCGGAGCATCCCCGTGGTGGTTCATGGCGAAGAACGAGTGTTCGAAGACCTCCTTGAAGGCGTCGATGAACCCCTGTGGCTTGACGTAGTTGGCGAAATTGGTCGACAAAATGTGCTTTACGTCTGCTGGGTCGGTGATCTGCATGTCGAGGAGAAAATCACTCAGCGTACAACCCTCAACTGGACAGATCGAAAGTAAGTGCTTACGTAGATGGCGCCGTCGAAGAAGAGGTGCCACGGCATCTTCATGCGGCCTCCGTGTGTCTTTAGCAGCTCTTCCTATCATATTTCGACCCACCCAACACCATCAGATGCTGCACGATCCACAAATGCTGGCTCGCACAAAACAGTCTCACCAGAAAGTCATAGATGCGATCTCGATTCCGAATGAACGCAGGGATGTTGCCGAGCAAGAAGACGCCTTTGGGACCCGATAGCGGCGCCAGACCTCTTGCGATTCGCAGCTTGCGATACAGCGCACTGGCCGCTCGCAGCAAGATCAGGACGAGGCTGGTCGCGACAGCTACTCGCAGCGCTGTCGACAGCATCGACTCGGTGGGGGATAGACTGAATTGGCTGGTGAGGTCCTGCGCTGCTGGTAGGTTCCGAAATGACGCCACCAACACCACATCAGACAGATTTGCACAGGCGTCGAGTCAGCCTGCAACTGCCGTTGTTTGGCTTGATCGAGCCGGATCGGCACGCTGGACAGCCGCCTCGAAGCGGCTTCCCGGTCTGTTCCTTCAACGTCGACTGGCGTCTCACCGAGTCTATTTCGAGTGTTCGTCGACGTTGTTCGATCCTGTGAGCTGCAAACTGCTCACTGCATGTCTCCAGGTGCATCCCAGCAAGATTCGCACCGGTCCGATGGTTTCGATGAGGATATCTTGTGTTTCCCAAATCGACGTACTCGAGTGCTGGTAGACTCATCAGTGGCCCGGTAAGGTGCAATACACAAAGCGAACAACAAGACGATTCGCTACTGGATTGATCACAACCCGCAGATTTGGAGGCGAATCGCAACATGCTGTCGGTCAAGTCGTGCTCGATTCAGGAGTTGGAGACAAATGTAAGATTCCACATTCCGCGACTCGACCATCTGCAGGATGTTCGAATGGTAAAGTCGTTCAGGATCTGGATCAAGATCGACGACATCCAGCATTTTAGTAGACATGGAACGTAGAATGTGATTGAGTGTCGCTTAGAGCCCTCGGGTTGTGAGACGATAGCTGGTTGATTCTCCAGCATTCTTACTCCAGCTCGAGGGACGACATTGACGTCTGTCATCGTGGGTATCACTGCCCACGGAAATGCATTCACTACATGGCAGACACGATTAGAGCATTCAAATTCGGGGAGTCGAAGCCACAGATCCATCGCTGCAACGCACCGAATGAACGGACTGGAAGTCAGGAACCCCATGCCAAACGATCAGAACCGGCGAGGGTCGCCAGCACGAGATCGTATTGGCTAGATAAGCTTGGTACGCACTCTACGAACTCTTCGCTTACTGGCCACGCTTTTCTTCTTGCTTCGGTGCGGGCACGAATCGCTGAAGAGACAGTCACGCGGCTGATGCGTCAAGCGCTTGATGCTCGGGAGCGTCTTGCCGCGGGCGTTCACAATCGGCGCGCAGTCGGTTTCCCCATGCATGTACACATTCGTGAGCTCAGGCAGTTCGCACAGACTTGATGGGTCCGTCACTTTCGAGTTGTCGAGCGAGACGGTGTGCAGGTGGCGCAGATTTTTGAGCGGCGACAAGTCCGAGACCAGAGTGCTCGAGAGAATGAGTCGGCGTAGATACCTCATCTCTGAGAGCACCGACAAGTCAGAAATCGGCTGGCACTTGAGGTTCAGTTCCTTCATCTTGACAAGCGGGCGAAGGAACGAATAGTCAGTGGCTGTGATCAACTGCGGCAACGCAAGATAGTTGATCTGTGTGAGCTTCGAGAGCCAGCTCCAGTCCCGCACGTTGCCGGCGAACTGCGTGGTCGTAAGCTGCGCCATGATGAGCTGGTGCATCCTTTTGAAGCCTGTGAGGTCCAGCTGGGTCGTGTCGATGCAACCGTTGAGTCGCAGCCATTCGAGGTTGGGGAAGCATTCGGCACTCAGCTCCGGCACGACGTCCTTGAAACGCTTGTTATCGGCGTACAGAGTGAGCGACCCGACTTGAGGTATCTTGCACCAAGCAGAGATGGCCACGGGGTTGACGATCTCTTGGAGAAGTGGCAGCTTTTCCAGAACTCGCGCCGTCGCGAAGTCGTTGGTCACACAATCTGCGCATTGGTTGATGAAGGTCAGCTTGGTGAGGTTACCAACTGGGCTCCAGTCGGTGCCGGGCTTGGCCTTGACCGTCAGCATTTTGAGCTGTGTGAGACCCGCGAGCGGCGTCAGATCGTCGAACTCGACGTCGGTCGTGAAGAGCAGGGTGAGCTTTGTGAGCTTGGCAAACGGTTTCAAAGAGTCAGTGACGAGGTACGACTCCTTCATGTCGAGCTCCTCGAGGTTTGTGAGCGATGACACGAAGTCCGTGATGTTGTCGGCGCTCACAGTCCACGGCAAGAACTGCAGCAAGGACGCGTTGAGGACCTTGAGCTTGTGTGCGATAGGCAGGAATGGTGCGATGCCGTCCACCGTCAAGTCGGAGATGTCGAGCGTCTCGATTCTCTCGAGTTGGCCGATCGGTGACAAATCGACCTCGTCGTCTGTAAGCGTGAGAGTACACAGGTGCGGCAGCCCCGTGAGGAAAGACACGTCGGGCTGCGCCGTACTGTTGCCGGGTGCCACGTCCGTGAGCTTTGGCAGCTTCTTGAGCAAGTGAATGTTGGAGACCTGGCAGAACACCGGTAGCACTAGCTTCTCGAGGTTCTTGAGTCCTCGTAGTTCGGCGAAATTGATGCTCGGGAGTAGCTTCAGGTCGAGCTGCTTGAGGTTCACGGGTAGCTTCCTCGCCAGGTGATCGATCTTGGACTCTTCCGGCGGCGAGATGAGCTTGGCGCGCTCGAGTGAAGGGAAAGCATGCAACAGGTATAGCTGCCAGCGCGTGTCTGTGATAATGACCGATGTGGCAGCGTCCATCATGGTGAAATCCTCCATTATTTGGTCCACCAGCGCGCGCGAGTTCGGCACCGTCCATCTCGTGTTGGCGAAGAAGGCGCGGCGCAGCCCCGAGTGGACGCTCACGCGACCCAGCGCCAGCAGCTGGAACTGGTCAAGCTTGCTCAGGAACGGCAACAGCTCCCGCGAGAGCGTGTCATGAGCCAGCAGCGCCGCCAGCATCGCCACTCCACTGGAATCGAAGCCCGCTCAGCGCTTGCAGGCCAATCCAAAAATGGCGGGAAAGAATTGGAATTATCAGAACTGGTGGAACTCAAACTAGACCATTCTGACGGGACAAGACCATTTTATCGAATGGTCTTTCAGTTGCACTTGTTGCAGTTTGAATACCGGTGTCGTTTCAGACTCCGCTTGGACGATCCGGTGGCTGGCTGTGATGTTCGGCAACATCCACATTGTTGCTCACTAGTCCGAGAACGACGAGCGAGGGCGACGGCACTACTCTTGTTCAGGAACATGGAGTTTGTGCTAACCAG
Source organism: Phytopythium vexans (assembly GCA_003413675.1). NCBI lineage: Eukaryota > Oomycota > Peronosporomycetes > Pythiales > Pythiaceae > Phytopythium > Phytopythium vexans. The sequence goes on along the minus strand of QLOC01000016.1, from coordinate 216,164 downwards.
AGCACCAACTCGGAGATGCTTTGGACACTGGTTCGGCACAGCGGCTTGGAGACTGCATCCGTTCAGTTCCACGCCCACCAATCACTCCAAACCTTCATTGCGCGAGCAAACGTCGTCGTGAGCGACGCTATCTGGTAATAGCGCTTGGATTAGCATGCCTCATCGCTAGCGTGTGTTAAGGTGCGGCATCAATTGCCGTCACACGCGTCGCTTCGATGTCTTTCCCGATTGAATTGCGTGAGATTCAATTGACCACTCTCGTCGATCCTACGCGACTGGCGATCCTCGAGCCTCCCTCAAATACTCGGTGATCACTGCCACTGACATTGGTGGTTGGTCTGACGCCACTCAACTGCCTCGCTCTGGAGGTTTCACATGTGGTATTGAACTGGTGGGTCTGAAGTGCCTGCGTCACAGCAATGGATGCCGCGACCGCTGCATTCGTCGCGCCAAAGACAGTCAAGATAGTGATGCTGGACACTCTTGAGGTTCGGAAGCGTCGTACCGCACGCCTTCACCAGTGGCGCGCAGTCGGCTTGGTCTGGCAGAACTACGCTCGAAAGCAACGGCAATTCGCACAGGCTCAACACGTCCGTCACTTTGGTCCTGTCCAGCGTCAGCTCGCACAAGCTGTGGAGGTCTGCAAGCGGCGAGATGTCGTCCACCGGTGTGTCATAGAGGTTCAAGTGTCGGAGACTCTCCATTCGTGAGAGCACCGACAGGTCATCGATCGACTGGGACATGAGCTGTAGTTCCTCCAAATTGACAAGCTCAGTCAAGAATGAGTAATCTTGAACTTGCACCGAGATCGAGAGCTCCTCAAGCTGAGTGAGATGTGCGATCGAGCGGCAGTCTGCAGCAGCCATTGCAGTTCGCGAGGCCACGAGCTGGGCCATATTCAAGATGCGTAGTGCTGCAAACTTTGAAAAGTCGATGCGGCTCACGTCGACACACCCAACAAGCCTGAGAGAGCGCAACTTCGGGAGACAATCGGCATTCAGGTCCGGCACGACATCTTCTCGAAGTCCAGCCCTAATGGCGAGCAAGCGGACTTGTGGTAGCTTGCACTTGTGCGATATTGCCACGGGGTATATAAGTTCTTCCAGCTTCGGTAGTTTCTCCAGCACGCGCGCCATCTCGCTGCTGCTGTTGACGCATGCAGCTTCTTGATTCAAATGCTTCAGATTGACGAGGTTTCCGATCGGACTCCAGTCAGCATCGAGAGTGCCGTGAATCCGTAGCGACTCGAGCTCCGTCAATGCTGCGAGTGCAGAAAAGTCGTCGAACGCAGAGCTATTGCTCAGATGGAGCTCTCTCAGCTTCACCAGCTCCGTGAATGGTGCGAGTGACCGTGGAACCAGCTTGGAATCGAACAAATTGAGCTTGGTAGTCCTGGTAAGCAGTGCGATGAAGGCTGTGATGTCGTCGGGGCTAACTCTCGCCCGTTTGACCCGCACGTCGCTTGCGTCGAGTTCGGTAAGTGTTGCAGCAACTGCCAACAACGGCTTGATATCGCGTACTACACATCCCGTGATGACCAGCCGTTTGAGGTTCCGGAGCGTGGTAAGCGGTGACATGTCGATCTTTTTGTATCGGAAGTCGAGCTCGGTCAAGTTTGGGATCCCCTCAACGACACTCAGGTCATTGCCAGCACCTCCGTCGTCCGACCCGAGCGCGAGCGTTCTTAGACTTGGGAGCTGTGTGAGCATCTGGATGTTCAGAACTGGGTCATCCAAGGGCAACTCGAGGTTTTCTAGCTGTGTGAGGCCCACGATCGCGGCCATGTCGGCGCTGCCGAACTCGCTTAGGTCCAAGTGCTTGAGCGTTGGTGGTAGCAATCGCGGCACGAGGTCGACCGCTGTCGCATCGGAATGCTGCATTACCTTGACGTGGACCAGTGCGGGGAACGTGACCAACAGGTGCTGCTGCCAACTCGCGTCGCTTATGACGATGTATGTGACGACCGATCTCATGGTGAACCTCCGGAGCACTTGGCGCGCGAGCCAACGCACGGGCGGCAGCTTCCAGCCCATCTGAGCGAAGAAGTGGCGTCGCAGCGCCGAGTGGACGCTCTCTCGAGACAGAGCCAGCAGTTGGAACTGCTCGTGTCGCTGCAGGAAGCGCGTGAGCTCTCGCGCGGCCGCGTCATGAGCGAGCAGCTCTGATAGCATCGTTGAAATGGCGACGAGCACTGCGTCCAGTTGAAAGTGTCGTCCGATACGAAAAGCAAGTCAGTGCCAAACGAACCATTCTACGACTGCTGCTGAAAACGCAAATCTTGCGGAATGTCCGAATTGAAAAGACCTTCGGATCTATGGATGCGAGCCCAAAATTGATATGGGTTCATTTTTTTTGCGAGATGGGTGCACTATTCTTAGCATCAGTTTCACTCGAATGCCCGGTTCTCGTGTCGCTCACTTGGTCTATCTCGCTTGCAGCTGAACGCCGAGAGCGGGGCACCGGGACGCAGACAGCGCCATGGGGCTGTTCAAAGTGCTCACGAACGCGCTGGGGATCAAGAAGACGCAGGTGCGCATCCTCGTCGTCGGGCTCGACAACAGCGGCAAGACGACGCTCGTGAACCACCTCAAGCCCAAGAAGTCGCAGGCGCGCGAGGTCGTGCCCACGATCGGCTTCCAGGTCGAGGAGTTCACCAAGTCCAACCTCAACTTCACCGTGTTCGACATGTCTGGCCAGGTGCGTTCATGCAGGCATCCTACCAGTGATGCTTGTAGCTCATGCTTCGTTCCGAGCAGAGCCGCTACCGCAATCTGTGGGAAAACTACTACAGCGATGTTCAGGTCGGTCGACAACAACAGCATAGTCGTGTATCAAATTTGCTGGCTGCTTACGCTGTGATTGACATTCGAATAGGCCATCATTTATGTGCTGGACTCGACGGACGCCATCCGCATGTGCGTCGCCAAGGACGAGCTGGAGCAACTCGTGGAGCACAAGGAGTTTTCGAGCCGGCGCATCCCGATCCTCTTCTTCGCGAACAAGATGGATCTCGCCAATGCGCTCACGCCCGTCGAGTGCATGGAGCAGCTCGAGCTCGAGAAGCTCCCGGGCAAGTCCTGGCACATTGCGTACGTGCAGAAGCTCAATGCTAGGACTGGCCGAATGTTGCTGTTTCTCACCCATCCATGCTCTCATGCAGAGCAAGCAACGCCATCACAGGCCGCGGCGTCGAGGAAGGGGTCGCGTGGCTCGCCGACCAGTTCGCCAAGGGCAAATCCAGAAAGTAGCTTGTCCTGTTGGACTGCTATAACCTTGACCAGTCGAGGTGTTCTACTCACGACCACATCGTTACATACGACCCTGGCGTTGCTCCCAATCACACATCGAGCTGCAGTAGCATCCAGACGAGCAGGACGAGCAGTGAAAAGTCAAGAATATATATTACGGCCCTTTCAAACCAATGACATTCGCTATGGACGCACTTCGGTGCATCTAGCTCCCAATCGCCAAGTTCGCAGCAATGCTAGCCCTGCTACATCATCTGTTCGGCCGGCGCCTTGGGTGGCTCGTTGGAGGTCGTGTTGTTGGCCTTGGGAACAGGCAGGAAAAGCTTGAACTCGGGCGGCAGCTCCTCCTCCGAGTATAATCGGTCCGAGAAGTAGATCCGCCGGATGCGGCAGTTGGCGTGGATCTGCACGCGCAGCGTCTCAATGTAGTTGGTGCCGTAGGCGCGGCGCGTGAAGTCCGAGAGGTTGAACTGGATTTGGTTCCAGCCCTCGTCGAGGCGCATGGGCATGGTGCAGATGAAAGGCTTGACGCGTGTCGAGCTCTGATAGTTGGACGCGCGGAAGCGGCGCCTCACGTTCTTGTCGTCAAGCACCTGCACCTCGAAGGTGAAGTACTTCTTGAGGTTCTTGATGATCATGACGAGGAAGGGCAGCTTGATGCCGAGCGTCTTGGCTGGCTGCGCCGGACACGTGATGAAGTTGGTGCTCACGTTCGTGCCCATGATCTCGAGCACCGACGACTGGATGTCCTGGTCCGTGATGCGCTTGATGTGGCCATTGCGCACCTGCTTGTCCCAAATCTGCAGCGGCTTGCTCCTGCCGACCGATGACACAAACAAATGAGCTTCAGAGTCTGGAAATGTTGGGGATAACCGAAACGATAAGCTCACCCGATCGAGTAGAGGATCGAGAGGAACCCGGACTGGAAAGTGTTCTTGAACATGGCTGCGCGTGCTGGGATCCGGCAGCCCCCTGTCACCGTACAGCGCTCGCTCTCCGCCTGCGATCGACTCAGTTGCGGTCGCTTCCCGTGGCTGTCAACCCGCACGATGAGCCGCCGAGTCACGTGCTGCCTCGCCAAGTCGCCGGCCAATTTCGCGGTGACGCTTTAGCCGAAGCGACGCTCGTTTCAAAACCACTTCAAATACCGCGTACAAAAATACCCTGAACAACCGGTATCCACTGTAAAAACCGGTCGAGTCGAGTGCGAAGGGTATCACCAGCTTGTCCGAATCAGACGACGAGACGAATGGCTCCGCGCACGACGGAGCACGCGGAGTCGCCCGAGCGTCGGTCGCCCCGCAAGCGCCGCCGGCTTAGATCGGCGGACACCACCACTGTCGAGGAGCAGACCCACGACTGCTCTGCGTCGTCTGATGCGCGGACGGCCTCGGACGACGAGTGGACTCCAGATGATTCCTCGGACGAGGATGGCATTAGCGACGAGGACAACGAAGACAGCGTCAGCGAGAGCACATTGCGAGACGTGGCGATACCGAGGCTGCAGGCGCAACTGGCAACAGGAGGACACACGCCCGAGTTCTACTGTACAGTCTGCGAGCGCGAGTTCTCGTTCAAGCACGCGCTCGTGCGGCACTTGAAGCGTCGGCATCGCAGTGATGCAAGACCATTCGAATGCCAACTCTGCCTGCTGGCTTTTCGGACCGCCAAGGAGCTGGATGCGCACACCAACGACCATAAAGGTGTGTGCAGATCAACCTCGTCCGGTGCAAATCTATGAGGTATTGACATTGTCTGGTACGCTGCAGCAGTTGACGGCGTGATGCACAAGTGCAAGGGCTGTTCGCTCGAGTTTCCGACGCGACATGAGCGCGATCAGCATTTCCGCAAGACCCATCACTTCCGCTGCCCGTTCAAGACGTGCAGCGATCGCTTTACCGAGCAAATGGCGTGGACCAAGCACATTCGCCGGTATCACAAAGGTCCGCACCTGCTCGTCCTTGTCGACATAGAGTGTTGCATTGGTTCTGAGTCATTAATGATCCGTGGCGCAATGCGACAGTTGTGGAAGGCACAATACTAGAGTGTGCAAAGTGCTTGCAGTCGTTCGCGACGCGGCATGAGCTAGAGTACCACAACCTGCAGCAGAACCATGCGGCGTTCACCTGCTCTCATCCCGAGTGCAACAAGAGCTACTCGAAACGGGAGCATTTGAACCGCCACGTTGCTGCTGCGCACAATCCGGATCGGCAAGACAAGCCGTTCCAGTGTGAACTCTGTCAGGCGCGGTTCGCATACAAGCACGGGCTGGTGCGCCACGCGAATCGCTCACACCTGAACAGCGATAAGCCATACCAGTGCATCGTGTGCCAGCTCGCGTTCAAGAAGAAGGCGCAGCTGCAGGCTCACTCGTTTGTGCACACTGGTGTGCTGCCGTTCGAGTGCGATGTGTGCTCGCAGCGCTTTCAGAAACGGTTCCAGCTCGTCCGTCACCAGCGCTCGCACATCAACGACAAACCAGCAGACACCCAAGTCTTCTTCTGTGGCGAACCCGGCTGCGACACCATGCTCTTCTCTGTTGAAGAGAAGACTGCGCATGTTGCTGAGCATAAGCAAAACGACAGTTCGTACAAGCCAACTTCTGATAGTGAACCCAAGGCTGCAGTTGAGGTTGCGACTCCACCGCTGCTCGCGTGCAAGGTCTGCGACCGCAGGTTCGAGCGACAGCAGTATTTACGGTCACATCTACGCACACACTTTGAGGCCGTCGACGAGCGGAAGCTATATTCATGTCCCGTGCCAGGGTGCGACAAGACGTACACTCGCCAGTCGAACGTCATGGCGCACTACAACGCGGTGCACGACGACCGCAAGTCTCAGCGGTTCGTGTGTCCATACGATGGGTGTGACGGCAAGTTTGGCTATAAATCGGTGCTTGCGACCCACATTAGCAAGATTCACCAGACCCCGCGCAAGCCTCCCAAGCCCCGTAAGCGCTCGTCCATGAGTGCCTTGGTCCGAACACTAGGCGTCGGCATTCAAGGTGATGATGATGGTGGTGAATAGATACGAACTCTCGTAGATGGATTTGACTAGTGAACGGCGATGATTTGCTAAATTTTGAATGAGTCCTACTGCCTTTTAAATCTTCGGTTGGGGTTCACATCGCTTGATCTCATTGATGGAAGCTCCGGGCAGATCCAAGAACGGCATGCACACGAGAGTCGTCGTGTGTCCACAGTCATCGCAGCACGATGTCCACTTCTTCAGCTCCGTTTTGGCGTTGTCGTAAGTTGTGAACACGGTGCCGCTGCACGATTCGTAGGGTCCTTGCTGACTCGTCCGGCCGGATGTCAAGCACTTCCCAGTATCGCATAAGCTTGGACGCTCGTCGCGATCCATGTACGCTCTGTCGCAGTCAGTGAGTGCGAACGTGTGGCCGCAAGTGTCGACCTGGTCTTTGGACGTAGTAGTCTCGCCGACGGGGTGGAAGGTGAACGTACACTCCACGCGCATCTGGGTTGTCATGGCTGTCGTTGGCTTGTGGACCAGCTCGACGCCAAAGTACTGGAGCACCTCAAAGCCGGCGTCGCTCTTGACTCCTTCGAGTGGTAGTTCCTCGCCTGCAACTGATGAGAAGTCGGTGTCTGCGTGCGCGACCTTGATGGTGCATTGGACATCCGTGACGCGACCCGTGACTCTCCCTGCTGAGCGTTCTATGCCTGTTTCACTGTTGTATTGGAACACAACTGGGACGAAATCGCTGTCGGGGAAGGCACACATGTCAGCTGTCGAGGGCTGCCGCGGGTTCGTCGGCGCCTGGTACCACATGAGGTGGAAGGAGCTGCAAATGTCGCGTGTACTGTGTGCGTACAAATTAACCGTGAAGGTGAACCGCTGCGCTATCCCACAGCGCGTCCAGGCCTCCAAGACAATAGTCGACGATGCGTCCTTGAACTCGAGGACTGTTTCGCGCTCGCAAGGCTTCCAGTCGCTGCCGGCGATCGAATAGCGCCAGAAGACATAGTTGGGGGCCGAGAAGTCTCGCAGATAGTCGTCCTTGTTGGGCAGCGCGCCGTAGTTCCAGTCTACTTCAAGACTGAACAGACTCCCCAGCGTCGTCGAATAAGCGCACCCCGCGGCAAATGTGGCACACGGAAGCAACCGGTAGATCGTCATCTCTTCGACGCTTGCCGAACCGGTTGCAGCCTTGAGCACCGCGGCCGACGCATCGTTCGCAGCTGTGGAAATGGAGGCACTGACCGAAACGAGCGTCGAGGCTGGAATGCGCAAGCAATGCGAGAACAAGCAGGACTCGGAGCCCTGGACCGTCGGCTTAATCGACGCTGGGTCCGTGTCGCACTGGTAGGCGTATCGGTTCTCTTGGAGTATCGTTTGCTTGGCGCAGCATCGCGTGCACGTTAGTTGACTGAGCGCGGATTCACTCAGCGTCAGTGGCGAGTCGTCGGTGAGTGGGTTTTCAAGTAAGGACTTGATCAAGAAATCATCAAAGCACCGCGTGGTCGAGTTGGTAAGATTAGTGAAGCTGGTCGCGTGGAAGTCGCGCATCGTCCTGGTCTCGGCGTCGCAGCGTTCGGAATTGTCCCCGTTATTCTCGACGTTGCCAGGACTCGAGAACGCATAGAAGTTGTTCTCTTTGATGATGGCACTCTGGAGTGTCGAAGCAGTGAGGTCAGCGGGGTCGGAGGCAGGAGAACCCCACGAAGATGTCGAGCACGGCGTCCGCGCGTGTGGCGCGAAGTCGTCGAGCACGGCGACGCACACACCGCATGGCGTTGCCCTCGAGACGTAGTCGGTGGCGTCAACCACGACGTGGTAGAGTCCGAAGCTGCTGAATGTCGTCTCGTCCAGTGAGGCCACTGGGTCGGCAGTGTAATCCCGCCACGTCCAGTACGTCTTGCTCTTCATCACATCTTCCTTGGACGATGTCACGGTGACCATCGGATCGAGGAGAGGGGTATGGGGCTTAAATTTCTGACCTTCAGGAACCTGGCAATCGACGTGCAGCGTCACGTCAGTGGTACCCTTTTGAGTCCAATCGCACACGTAGCCATCGTCGTCCCAGCGACAGATCCCGCTAGTGGTTCGTCCTTTCGAGCGACACACGCCACTCTCAAAGGTAGCACCGAGTGGACAGCCGCATTCACACTGCGGCCTGTTGGCACCATCAAAGTAATCTACTGGTCCCGTGCCTGACACTTCGTTGCAGTAAAAATGACGGGCGATGGACTTGGGACTCAATTGATTGAGATCGGCCAACGTTTTCAGTACCAGATCGGTTGTCAGCGCATTGCACTGCGACGAACACAAGCGGAACTGCAGCTGGAAACCTGGGCTTCCAGTTGCGGGAGCCATGACAGAATTGCCCTTGACGAACGTCAGCACTGCATCTGGGTTTGAATTTGTGGTCAGTTCCGGTTGAAGAAACGCGACGTATTGCGACCACGGTTGCTCCGCCGACTGGATGGAGTTCGAGGCACATGGAGTTGTTGAGTCTACGAAGTGGGCGGAGTAGTCGATCATAATGCGATGGCCGTCGATATAGTGTGCTGGGGTTGCGCCGGACAGCTTCATTTTGACCCAATTGTCGATCGTCTGGACTTCCTGAACCGAAAAGCACGTCGAAATGCGGACGTGGACGTGGAGCGGACCGGCAGCGCACTTGGAGAATGCAGGTGCGCCTGAAGATAAGAAGGTGGCGTTCTGGGCTTCGAAAACCATGTCATCGTGCACATAGGTGCCGCCAACAGAATGCGTCACCAGGTGGGCAACCAAGAGAACTACGAGCACAGTAGCCATAGCGATCGTCGACACTGATGTGCGTGCGCAGTCGTCGACAGGGTGTTCCCGAGTCTGCAGGTGATGCTGCTTCAACTGCAGCGCGCGCCTCTGCCAGCTCGACGGTCCGATAGCTCGAAGCCAAAGGTCGCGCCATTGGCGAAAACGGACGTGCAACGTAGCGCAGCGACTGATGGGGATCCAAGTGGGGTGTGACCACTCGTGACTGGACGTCGGGTTGACTAGATTTTCCGTTACCGTTTGATCTGACTGGTGTGTGCAAACATCCGCCTCATGCGCTGGACGATCGGAGACAAAACCACGACGAACTCTTTGATGACTTCGGTCGATCCTGACGGCTCGTAGAGCGTTTGACCACGCACCATATTCGCTCAAGCAAACAAGGAGCGCTGCTGATATCAGACGCGGCGAGAACAAGCCACAATTGCTCGGTAGATACTCCTGCGCACTTCGTTCGAGGCAATGTAGCAACTAATCCTGCTCGAGTGCATCGAATGGGTCAGCCATCAGCACCGAAGAGGTGGTGTTCTTGGGCTGGCAGCGCTTCATATCGCTCGTAGGTGCGACTGGCAAGCCTAAAAAGCTCTCGCACTGCAGCGACAGCTTGCTGCTGCAGTCGGTGCAGCATGTGTTCCACGTCTTGAGCTCCGTCTTGGCATTGTCGTACGTTGTGAACACGTTACCGCCGCACGCCTCGTATGGGCCGTGTAGACTCGTCTTTCCCGTGGCCAGGCACTTGCCTGCGTCGCATACGCTCGGTTTGTCTTTGTCCTCAACGTAGGGCGGCTCGCAGTCCACGACCGCGAATGTGTTGCCGCACGAATCGACCTTGTCGTTGGTCGTGCCAGACTCGCCAAAGAAATGGCTTGTGAAGTTGCACTCGGCACGAACTTGGGTGATTGCCACCGTCGTTGGCGTGTTGATGAGCTCGACGCCAAAGTACTCGAGGAGCTTGAAGTCTGCTGTGGCGTTGATACCAGAGATCGCGAGATTGGCTCCAGTCACGGCACTGAAGTTGGTGCCGGCTTCCGCTACCTTGATCACGCACTTCACGTCTGAGACGCGGCTAGTCAACTTGCCCTGTGAACGTTCGGTGCCGATGTCGCTCGAGTACGTAAACCCCACTGGCGCAAAGTCGCTGTCAGGGAAGACACACATGGTCGACGTCGTGTTGGACACCAGTGCATTGGTCGGGACTTGGAACCACATATCGTCGAACGAATTGCAGATGCTACGCGAGTTGTGCACGTACAGAACGACCTTGAACGTGAACGCCTCGACAAGCCCGCAGCGTGTCCAAGCTTGCACCGTGATCGTAGTTTGAGGGTCCTTGAACTCCATCATAGTGGAGTTACCCCACACGCTCCACGTGCTGCCGTCAGTCATGTAACGCCAGAAGACGTACTTGGAGGAATCGAATGAGTTGAAGTAGTTGGCCTTGTTCGGCAGCTGGTCCTGCCTCCACGTCGTCTGCAGCACAAACAGGTTCGACAGCGTCGCCTTGAACGAACAACCCGACGTGAAATTCGTGCATGGGAGCGACCTGTGGATCGTCATGCCGTCTAGCGTGGCAGTCGTTGAGTTCGTTGCGGCTCTGAGGACTGTCAGGGACACTGCATCGACGTCGGCACGGATGGCAGCGTCGACGTCAACTAGCGCGGTGGCGGCAATGCGCATGCAGTGCTTGAACGAACAGGACTCGTCGCCTTGGATCTTCTTCTCCGTGAGCGCAGGGTCCACCGTGCACTTGTAGTCGTAGTAATACTCGCGCAGAGTCGTCTGCTTGGAGCAGCACCGTGAACACTGCAGGTTGCTTAGTGCCACGCTGTCCATCTGCAATACACTCGTTGTTGAACTCGAAAGGCTGAGCAAATCGCGGAGTATAAAGTCGTGGAAGCACGACGCCGTGTCGTTCGGGAGAACCGAGTATGCGGTTCCGAACCAGTCGCGCATGGTGCGATTCCGAATGTCTGCGCGCTCGCTTGCGAGGTTGTTGACCACAACAGAGTCGTTGGAGAACATGTTGAAGCTGGCCTCCTTGTCGATCGCGGTCTGCAGACTCGTGACTGTGATATCGGCCGGGCTCGTCTCGCTGGACCCCCACGTCGCTGTTGAGCAGGTTTGAGTCGTGTGAGGTGGGTACGCGTCGACGACGGCGACGCAGCCGTCGCACGAAGCTTGGCCGAGGTAGTCAGATGCCGTTATGGTCAGGTTGTAGATGCCAAACGCGCCAAGCGTAATTTTGTCCATTTCAGTTGCAGGTTGAAGAATGTAGTTCTTCCAAGACTGAGCGACGGACGTGCTGACGACTCCACCCTTCTTGGATGTGACGGATATCTTCGGGTCGGTGATGGGACTCAAGCTGTCGTTCTTGTTGGTTCGTCCGTCACTTACGTAGTTGTCCTTTGGCACAGGCACAGCGACCGCACAGTCACTGGACAGCTTGAGCGCGGATATTCCAGTCCTAGTCCAACTGCACTTGTACCCAGCAGTGTTGGCGCTCCACGGACACAACGCTGCGCGTGCCGAACTGCTTGCGACGCAGGCAGTGCTGCTCACTGTCGTTCCAGTCGGACACGCGCACACGCACTGCAGAGTGCCAGTTGCGTCCTTGTAAGAGAGTCCAACGGCACCAGGGGTGGACAGTGAACAAGGGAAATAGCGCGTGGCGGACACGGGGGCGATGCTTATAAGGTCGGTCAGTTTGGTCAGAATGCTGTCCGTGGCTAGTGACGCGCAGGTCGTGGAGCACAATCGAAACTGCAGCTGGAAGGCATTGGTGCCGGCGACAGCGGTCATGGCGATGTTGTCTTTTGTGAATGAGATGATGGCGTGAGGGTTCGAGATCGTACTCTGTTCAGGCTTGAGGAACTGCAGGTACTGTGACCAGGGCAATGCGGCTGCCTTGATCGCACCGGTCGGACACTGAGCGGTGGTATCGGCGAAACGTACGTAGTAGTCGGCGGTGATGGCGTTTCCATTGAGGTAGTACGACGGACTCGAGCTCGCGAGCGACGTGTTGACCCAGCTGTCGATTGCTTGTGCTTCGGCTATAGTGAAGCACGTCGAGATGCGGACGACCACGCTGAGCGGTCCAGCAGTGCACTTGGAGTCGGCGTTGGCGCCAAGCGCCATGAAGACATTCTGCGATAGTAGATCTGAGTCTTCCCAAGCAACGAACATGATGCGGTCGCTGGGAACTGTCGAGTCGACGGCTACGCGGTTGGCGACATGTCCTAAAGTTGCGGCGAGCTGCACGATCGTGATGAAGGTGAGAGCGAGTAGCATCGCTCTTGACTTCAGCCCAAACCAACAGGTTGCAGCCATTTTGTTCCTCCCAACCAACGATTGTAACAGAGTAGACGATGCTGGTTTGAAGTGACTTCTGACCTTCTCCGTCGTAACACTGCACGGCGATCATGCTCAGTCGGTTGGATGGCCGATGAAGCGCCAATGGTCGTCGTGCGCGGAAACGGACAGGGTGAGAACTCCGACAGGGCTTCGCCGAACAGGGCTCGTTATCACCCGAGAACGCGCTTGATGGATGTGGCGAAACTGCATGCCAACGCTTTCGTTGACTCGAAATGGCAGTAATGCATCGCATTTTCTCTGGCGGAGTTGGTTTCCGTGGTGACTTCTTGCAGGGTCGTCGTGCGAGCGGATTTCGGTTGTCGACGTTGGTGGGTCACCCGTTTGCATCCACTGGTCGGCGACCTTTAATAGTTTGAATCAATACGGCGTGCAGATGGCGGCGATCGAAGCACGCCATACAACCGCCTTCTCGCATACGAATCCAGCCAAATCACTACTTCGCGGATTCGGTGTCGTTCTTCGCTTGGTCGCTCAAACCTCCCAGCAAACCATCCAAATCGAGCAATGTTGCCGCTATTCAATCCTGTCTCGATGATCGTATCGACCGCTATCATGCTGCTCGCACACGGTGCAGTCTCGCGTGGAGAGAGCGTCTCTCGTCACGGCGGCTTGAACGTACCCGTCGTTCATAACGGCATCACGTTCGAGGCTTGGGGTGGATCTGATCCGATTTTGGGTGACGATGTCCTCCTCGCTGACGCTGCCTCGCCCATGATCAACTGCTCTGCAGGTCCGCTCGCCGTTCTCGTTCGGATCTCTTCGTGTTTCTCCGTGTCTGATGTTCAAGCGATCGACAACTGGGTCAATACATCACTGGCGGATTCGAGTACTCCATACTACGTTAACGGAACCGCCATCGCATTCAACTATTACGCTCGTTTCGCCAATTCGACCGCTGCTTGCCCAACCGGAGCCATTAAGTCTGTCACTTCATCTTGGTCTCAGTACCTCTCGTTCCTCAAACCCGAGCCGACCGCTTTGATCACGAATCCAAATGCCGTCATCTCGTTTGCAAGAGACAATGTTGATATTGGCGTGCTCACAGGAATCGCAGCGTACCAATTGCAGTTTCGCGTTTGCTCTTCGACCTGCACATCTCTCGCGTCCGAGAAGGTGCTGACCAAATTCTCAGATCTGAACAACTACAGCCCCGCCTCAATCGTGCGCTACTTTCCATGCTCTCTGTCAGCATTTGGGGCTGTCGGCCTCCCCTACAAGGATACAATTGGGATCCAGCAATGCGTTTGCGTATGCCCGACTGCGACAACACGAAATGGCAGCAATTGCGTCGCCACCAGCTCAACTCGTGATGCCATGTGTCCGTGGAGTGCTAATACCGCCGGTTTCAAGTGTAGCTGGGCCAAGCCTGGTGCTCTCAAATTGGCGACCGACTGCAAAGTTGCTGTGCCATTGCCGAAGGACAATGCTGTGAGTGACGGTCGCGTGAACAAAAACGACAATCTGGATGCTTTGACTGATCCGAAAGTCACGGTAGTTGTCAAGAAGAATGGCTCAGTGAGCGCGTCATATGTTCAAACTTGGCGAAGCTACTCCGCGCAACCTGCACTAGAGCTCGACAAGCTGACGTTCGACTCGTATGGAGTGTTCAATTTAACTATTACGGCGTCCGACTACTATCGTCAGGCCTCGTGCGACGGCTGCATTGCAATTGTTGACGCGTATCCACCCCACGCCATTCAGTCGTGCACAACGTCATCGTTGGGATCTCCTGAAACTAATCCAGCTAATGTGACAGTCGCAAACCTACAGACTGCGATCGACCTGGAGGCTAATTTCACCGCGTTCTCGAATGATTTGAATGTGGTCAACAACCCGGCAAGTGAACGCGCGGACTTCAAGAATCGAACCATGCTTGACTGGTTTGCCAGTTCGTATACTGTTCTTGGCGCTGATTCGCCGTCGTGCTTCCACAATTTCGTACTACGTGATCTGCTAAACACCCCGAGCTCTACCGTAAGCGTGCTGGCGTTGGATACTGTGGCGATGGGTAAGCTTCAATGCAAGCGGTGTTGCTCGAAGCAAACAATATTGCGCGAGTACACCTACGACTACCAGTGCGCAACGCCAGCGGCGAACGCGGTGAAAACACTGGCCGGAAATGAATCATGCTCGCTCAACCACTGTATCGGCATCAAGGGAGACGCACTCGTGGACGCATCAGCGGCGACGACGGATGGGAAACCGCTCGCTAAGATTATTACGTGTGCGACGATTGATTCCGATTGCGTGTACAAAGCTTCGCTGGGGAGTTTAGTAGCTGTCACTGCGAGGTGGAAGGCGGAGCTCCCCAATCAGGACAACTATCTGTCTGCTTTCAATGCCAGCAACTACGTGTTTTGGCGCTACAAGGTTGGAGCTAGTAGTTGGTTTCCATGGGACGGCTCAACGGAGCTTTCGCTGACGAATGCGTCGGTTGCAATGACTGCTCAAGCTTGGACGCGCTGCGGCCTGGCGAAAGAAAGCATTTTTCCAATCACTTTGCTGATCGTTCAGTACTCTTTGATGAGCCGTCAGACCGATGCCAACACCGTGACCACAGATGTCGCTACATTAACGGTTTTCGACACCAAATGTTCGTCCGGGGAAGCTATCAGAGGTTTCAGATTCTTTTCGTCGAGTGGTGCGAACGCCTACTATTCCTTGGATTGTGCGTCTCACTGGAGTCTGTCCGGTTTTGAGCAAAAGTACACGGATTGGAACGAGCGCAAAGCCAGCGTTCGTTATCTCGATAGACATGAAATTGACTGCGGCACGAACGCAGTCAACGAGTTTCAACTTGAGACCACAGACACGCAAATGAGATACAAGTTCATGTGTGTACTCTCGTCCATCCCGTTGACGCAATGTGTCAACTTTGAAACTGACCGGCAAATACACAATGGGGGCAAAACGTTCTATTTGGACCGCCTCCCAGTCTACTGCCCAGGGTCCGACCGCCTTCTCACGAAATTCTTGCTACACTCCGATGGAACTTACCTGTGGTACACTGTCACATGCTGCCGACATAACGACGTGGAGATCCAATACGCTTTGACCGTGCGCGAGTCCAATCACGCGGACATGAATGTGTCAATGACGTCCTTGACGGTCTACGACACGAGATGCTCGGCGGGCGAAGCCATCCAGTCACTGAAACTCGTGACGTCCAGTGGGACGAACGGATACTACAGCTTGACTTGTGCTGCCCACGCAAGTCTGTCTGTAGGAGAAACAAAAGTGTCCTCATCGGTTAACCTGACGTCGACTCTCCCAAGTGTGGATCTCCCTTTGATTGACTGCACCCCGAACGCCATCATGGGCTTTCAGTATCGCGCCTACGCCATTTCGAGCACGTCCTCGTATCAGACAAACTACGACATTACCTGTTCAAAGTCGACAAGATCATTAACGAGGTGTACCGACTGGTCGACTCGCCATTACGATCACTCCAACCAGGCGTACTTCCTGGATCGGCTAGCCGCAGCTTGCTCCGTCGAGACGCTGATGACCAAACTTCAACTCCACGCGGATTCATCCACCTTCTGGTACACGTTCACATGCTGTTCGCACACATAGGACTGTACATGTGCAAATCCAACAGAGCCCTTTCGACATCACCATCGCAAGTGCCCGGGATATACAGTTGTTTTGACATGGCACAGCATTGACTTTGTATTCGCAATTCAAACGTTGACTAGAAGGGGTAAAGTCCCGCTCTGATAGTAAATGCCTGCAGAGCTAACAAAATAAAATTCTGTTCGAGTCAACGGATGCGCACCAAGCCTATCGATAGTCTCATAGCCATCAATACCAGACGTATCGACAAAAGCACTGCAGGCTCCATCCACTGTACGAATCGATCTGCTTCGGTCGGTCGAGGAGCACTAACTAGATCTGAGGTGGTCGAAGCGAACCGGTATGTCGTCAAGTGTCTCTTCACTCAACGGCCGACTCTTCGGTGTGGTGTTTCGGTATCCTCAACGGCTTCGGGGCTCCATCCACCACAGTGCGACGCGCGCGTTACGTCACTGCGAAGTCGAAAAACGGACGAAAGCGTAACAGATTGGTTCGATACTCGACGCGCCGTGATGCAGCCGACGGGTCGATGCGTTCATTTAGCGGTTCTCTTCGCAATTTACCCAGGCGTATCGAGCACGGCGGTCGAGCTGGAGTTTCACGATCCTCATGCGTGGCGACTCGTGGCAAGCATCTTGACGCCCGCTCGGAGTCCGACAACAGCGCGCCAACCGATGCCGCCGCCCCCACGCCGGGCATGTAACCTCTCGTCCATGGGGACCAAGCGCCGAGCGCTGCCATACCTCCGCCAGCGCTCTCTCACTTTGCCATTCGCCGAGCGGACCCCACGTGAGCCTTCCGCATCAACTGCAAACCCACCAAATCCACCGACATCCAAGTCAGCTGATCGATTAAGACAGTTGAGCGACCATGCGAGTTGCAGCCTTATTCCTGGCGGTTGCCCATGCTGCAGCCGTGGTCGTCCAAGCACTGTCGACGGTGGAGCTGAGTCCGCCCATCGTGCACGACGCCATCACTTTCGAGGCCTGGAACGGCTCGGACGTCGTGCCGCAGCACGTGTTGATGGCGCTGGTTGCCGACGACGCCAGTGTCCAGTGCAACAGTGGGAGCGCTACCAGTCCGATCAACGTATTGGTTCGCATTTCAGCGTGCTATTCTTCCGAGCAGGCTGAAGGTGTCGATACCTGGGTCAAGACGTCTCTGGCGGGTAAGAGTCCGCCGCGCTACGTCGACGGTGTCGAGATTCCGATCGAGTATTCGACCGAGTGGATGACATATGATGGCTGCACCCACCCTCAATATGAATTCTCGTTTCTCAAGAGTGCGAGTGGGTCTCCTGACGCCGTCATCACGTTTGCCGACGCTGTCAATTCGGTCACTAGCCCTCCAGGTTCAGCCGGGTACTCGCTCACATTTCGTCTGTGTCCGGAAGGCTGCGCCGAGGCGGCTGCACCGGAGATGGTCATCACCTCGCTGAACGATATGTCCAGCTTCAGCCCGACTTCCATCTCGCGCTACTTCCCGTGCACGGAGATACCAGGCTCGGTGACAGTACCGTACATCGACGCTGGTGGCAAGGAGCAGTGCGTGTGTGCGTGCCAAGCGGGAACCAAGCTCGAAGGCAGCAGGTGCATTGAGTATTCGCCGAGCCACGGCACGTGTCCGTGGACGAACAACTACCAGTGCAAGTGGTCTTCCAGCTCCAAGCTGTCGCTCAAGCTCGTGTCCGACTGCAAGGTGGCCATCCCCGTGCCGAAGGACAACTACGTGGCGGACGGCCGCGTCAACCAGCACGACGGCGAGAGCCCGCTGTTGAACCCGAAGGTGTCGGTCACTGCCACGCTTGGCACGACCATCTCGTCGATTGACGACACATGGGCTGAATACACGAACAACCCGGACGGCGAGCTGGACGGGATCACGTTGGGCGGGTACGGGGTGTACAACCTTAAGATAGCGGCGACTGACTACGGCAGTGAGTCGGCCACGTGCACGGGATGTGTGGCTGTCGTGGACAACTTTCCCCCGACTTCCACAGTGGGTTGCGGCACGTCAAGCACGTCGGTGTCCCCGGCACTCAGCCTCACGGAGCTGAGCACTGCGGTTACTGAGGAAAATGATTTCGATCTCTTCTCGGCAGACACCAATATCAAAAACAACCCTCTCGGAACAAGTTCGCTCGACATTGTTCGAACGGGCTCGATCACAGACTTCTTTGCCACGGAGCCAAAGAGTCTCTCCACAAACGACGATCATTGTTTCACTAACTGGCTTGCCAAGGAGCTGCTCAGGACACCCGACGCCAAGGCGACCACCTTGGCGGGAGTATCGGACTTGAACAGCCTGCAGTGCACGCGCTGTTGCTCCAAGAGTACAGTGCTCAAGGAGAACTACTACTCGTACGAGTGCGGCACGAGCAACACGCCCCTCCTCACGCACGGTGATGAAACGTGCACTTTCAATCGCTGCGTTAAAATCGATGTCAATTCACTCGTGAGCGCGACGGCAATGCTCAAACCCGCTGCCGACGACGAATCTGACGATGTGGTAGCGGAGGCTGGTGTCACCAAAGACGACACGACTCTTTATCGCTCTATTGCGTGCACCACCTTCAACGATGGCTGCTCCTTCTCGGCCCCGATTGGAAATCTCTTTTCGGTGTCGCAAACCTGGATCAACCTCTCGGATGAGGACGACTTCTTCGACGAATTCCATATCGACGACTATGTGCGCTGGCGCTATGAGATCAATGGTGTGTGGGCGGATTGGAACCCCGCGGCTAGCATCAGCTTCTCGGACGCGTTGACTCACGTAACGCTTGAGGCCTACACGAAATGCGGTAAGGTCGACGCGGCGACGACCACGCTCTCTGTCAAATTGTTCGCGCACAACGAGCGTCATATCTGCAGAAACTTCCAGGACCTGATCTACCAAGCACCGACCAACCCGCTGACTAAGTCGAACGTCATCTGCGCGTACCCGGACAGCGACTTTGCACCGCTCGTCCTGCAGTATTCGAGCGACGTGGGGATCAACAAGACAACTGGCACAGTTTCGGGCAAAGTCACCAACGTCAAGTGCTCGATCAAGGTGGCTCCCTCGGGCACCGACTTGACCCAAGTCACGGGTCAAACGCTTGTAACCAAAAGCCTCCCCACAGGTTCGGATAACTTTGAAGTGCTCAAATACTTTGGCGTCGAGCTCGTCAATTTGGCCAAGACGACAGAGAATACCATCGCGCACATCGACTGCACTTTCACGTACCACTACTTTGGGGCAAGCGAAACCTCAACCGACGCTCACGACTTGTGCCCGATCACATTGACAGTGACGGACTGTGAGGCGCCGTACATCGAAGGGAAGGAGTCCCCGAGCGTATGCGGGCTCGGCAAGTGCCAGGGGGTCGGCAAGGGGAGTAGTCACGGGCCATACGAGTCGTGCGGTGGCGATGTGTATACGACGTACGACAGCGGCGTCACGACAGAGCTGAAGGCGTGGAATCAGTGCTGCAGTGACTGCACCACCAACAAGCACCTTCAGTGTGAATCCTTCCTCGGACTGCCGGGAACACCAGCTGACTCGATCAAGCGCTGCGAGGTGCGAGATGGCGCCACGCTCATGGCACTGGCAGAGGACGAGGTGCCAGCGCCGGAACCTTTCAATGATACGACTCACGAGAAGCCTACGGATACAGGCAGAACTACTCGACAACGCGGGGAGTTCACGGAAACCAACGGCTCAGCACACAGACACAATGATCTATTCACGCCTGGCGACGGGCCTCGCAGACGTGGAGATGTACTCGTGTCCGATAACGCTAACCGCAGACGTGGTGACGTACTCGCGGCGGATGATGCGGCTCGTCGACGCGGTGATGTACTCGAGTCGGACGACACTGCTCTCAGACGCGGTCTTGCTCTCGAGTCGGACGACACTAACCGCAGACGTGGTGACGTACTCGCGGCGGATGATGCGGCTCGTCGACGCGGTGATGTACTCGAGTCGGACGGTGCCGACCGCAGACGTGGTGACGTACTCGCGGCGGACGGCACTGCGCTCAAGTCAAGCGGCGACGTTTTCAGGCGTGGCTGTTGCCTCGATCTCGCGTCGGACGATGGTTCTCGCGCTGACGAAGCACTCGAGGCGGACGGCACTGCTCTCAGACGCGGTCTTGCTCTCGAGTCGGACGACACTAACCGCAGACGTGGTGACGTACTCGCGGCGGATGATGCGGCTCGTCGACGCGGTGATGTACTCGAGTCGGACGACACTGCTCTCAGACGCGGTCTTGCTCTCGAGTCGGACGACACTAACCGCAGACGTGGTGACGTACTCGCGGCGGATGATGCGGCTCGTCGACGCGGTGATGTACTCGAGTCGGACGACACTGCTCTCAGACGCGGTCTTGCTCTCGAGTCGGACGACACTAACCGCAGACGTGGTGACGTACTCGCGGCGGATGATGCGGCTCGTCGACGCGGTGATGTACTCGAGTCGGACGACACTGCTCTCAGACGCGGTCTTGCTCTCGAGTCGGACGACACTAACCGCAGACGTGGTGACGTACTCGCGGCGGATGATGCGGCTCGTCGACGCGGTGATGTACTCGAGTCGGACGACACTGCTCTCAGACGCGGTCTTGCTCTCGAGTCGGACGACACTAACCGCAGACGTGGTGACGTACTCGCGGCGGATGATGCGGCTCGTCGACGCGGTGATGTACTCGAGTCGGACGACACTGCTCTCAGACGCGGTCTTGCTCTCGAGTCGGACGACACTAACCGCAGACGTGGTGACGTACTCGCGGCGGATGATGCGGCTCGTCGACGCGGTGATGTACTCGAGTCGGACGGTGCCGACCGCAGACGTGGTGACGTACTCGCGGCGGACGGCACTGCGCTCAAGTCAAGCGGCGACGTTTTCAGGCGTGGCTGTTGCCTCGATCTCGCGTCGGACGATGGTTCTCGCGCTGACGAAGCACTCGAGGCGGACGGCACTGCTCTCAGACGCGGTCTTGCTCTCGAGTCGGACGACACTAACCGCAGACGTGGTGACGTACTCGCGGCGGATGATGCGGCTCGTCGACGCGGTGATGTACTCGAGTCGGACGACACTGCTCTCAGACGCGGTCTTGCTCTCGAGTCGGACGACACTAACCGCAGACGTGGTGACGTACTCGCGGCGGATGATGCGGCTCGTCGACGCGGTGATGTACTCGAGTCGGACGGTGCCGACCGCAGACGTGGTGACGTACTCGCGGCGGACGGCACTGCGCTCAAGTCAAGCGGCGACGTTTTCAGGCGTGGCTGTTGCCTCGATCTCGCGTCGGACGATGGTTCTCGCGCTGACGAAGCACTCGAGGCGGACGGCACTGCTCTCAGACGCGGTCTTGCTCTCGAGTCGGACGACACTAACCGCAGACGTGGTGACGTACTCGCGGCGGATGATGCGGCTCGTCGACGCGGTGATGTACTCGAGTCGGACGACACTGCTCTCAGACGCGGTCTTGCTCTCGAGTCGGACGACACTAACCGCAGACGTGGTGACGTACTCGCGGCGGATGATGCGGCTCGTCGACGCGGTGATGTACTCGAGTCGGACGACACTGCTCTCAGACGCGGTCTTGCTCTCGAGTCGGACGACACTAACCGCAGACGTGGTGACGTACTCGCGGCGGATGATGCGGCTCGTCGACGCGGTGATGTACTCGAGTCGGACGACACTGCTCTCAGACGCGGTCTTGCTCTCGAGTCGGACGACACTAACCGCAGACGTGGTGACGTACTCGCGGCGGATGATGCGGCTCGTCGACGCGGTGATGTACTCGAGTCGGACGACACTGCTCTCAGACGCGGTCTTGCTCTCGAGTCGGACGACACTAACCGCAGACGTGGTGACGTACTCGCGGCGGATGATGCGGCTCGTCGACGCGGTGATGTACTCGAGTCGGACGGTGCCGACCGCAGACGTGGTGACGTACTCGCGGCGGACGGCACTGCGCTCAAGTCAAGCGGCGACGTTTTCAGGCGTGGCTGTTGCCTCGATCTCGCGTCGGACGATGGTTCTCGCGCTGACGAAGCACTCGAGGCGGACGGCACTGCTCTCAGACGCGGTCTTGCTCTCGAGTCGGACGACACTAACCGCAGACGTGGTGACGTACTCGCGGCGGATGATGCGGCTCGTCGACGCGGTGATGTACTCGAGTCGGACGACACTGCTCTCAGACGCGGTCTTGCTCTCGAGTCGGACGACACTAACCGCAGACGTGGTGACGTACTCGCGGCGGATGATGCGGCTCGTCGACGCGGTGATGTACTCGAGTCGGACGACACTGCTCTCAGACGCGGTCTTGCTCTCGAGTCGGACGACACTAACCGCAGACGTGGTGACGTACTCGCGGCGGATGATGCGGCTCGTCGACGCGGTGATGTACTCGAGTCGGACGACACTGCTCTCAGACGCGGTCTTGCTCTCGAGTCGGACGACACTAACCGCAGACGTGGTGACGTACTCGCGGCGGATGATGCGGCTCGTCGACGCGGTGATGTACTCGAGTCGGACGACACTGCTCTCAGACGCGGTCTTGCTCTCGAGTCGGACGACACTAACCGCAGACGTGGTGACGTACTCGCGGCGGATGATGCGGCTCGTCGACGCGGTGATGTACTCGAGTCGGACGACACTGCTCTCAGACGCGGTCTTGCTCTCGAGTCGGACGACACTAACCGCAGACGTGGTGACGTACTCGCGGCGGATGATGCGGCTCGTCGACGCGGTGATGTACTCGAGTCGGACGGTGCCGACCGCAGACGTGGTGACGTACTCGCGGCGGACGGCACTGCGCTCAAGTCAAGCGGCGACGTTTTCAGGCGTGGCTGTTGCCTCGATCTCGCGTCGGACGATGGTTCTCGCGCTGACGAAGCACTCGAGGCGGACGGCACTGCTCTCAGACGCGGTCTTGCTCTCGAGTCGGACGACACTAACCGCAGACGTGGTGACGTACTCGCGGCGGATGATGCGGCTCGTCGACGCGGTGATGTACTCGAGTCGGACGACACTGCTCTCAGACGCGGTCTTGCTCTCGAGTCGGACGACACTAACCGCAGACGTGGTGACGTACTCGCGGCGGATGATGCGGCTCGTCGACGCGGTGATGTACTCGAGTCGGACGACACTGCTCTCAGACGCGGTCTTGCTCTCGAGTCGGACGACACTAACCGCAGACGTGGTGACGTACTCGCGGCGGATGATGCGGCTCGTCGACGCGGTGATGTACTCGAGTCGGACGGTGCCGACCGCAGACGTGGTGACGTACTCGCGGCGGACGGCACTGCGCTCAAGTCAAGCGGCGACGTTTTCAGGCGTGGCTGTTGCCTCGATCTCGCGTCGGACGATGGTTCTCGCGCTGACGAAGCACTCGAGGCGGACGGCACTGCTCTCAGACGCGGTCTTGCTCTCGAGTCGGACGACACTAACCGCAGACGTGGTGACGTACTCGCGGCGGATGATGCGGCTCGTCGACGCGGTGATGTACTCGAGTCGGACGACACTGCTCTCAGACGCGGTCTTGCTCTCGAGTCGGACGACACTAACCGCAGACGTGGTGACGTACTCGCGGCGGATGATGCGGCTCGTCGACGCGGTGATGTACTCGAGTCGGACGACACTGCTCTCAGACGCGGTCTTGCTCTCGAGTCGGACGACACTAACCGCAGACGTGGTGACGTACTCGCGGCGGATGATGCGGCTCGTCGACGCGGTGATGTACTCGAGTCGGACGGTGCTAACCCCAGGCGCGACATGGTGATGAATATGGCTGAGGATGCGAAGTCAGCGTCAAACGATGCGCTCAGACTTGGTGTCGTGCTTGGCGCAAGTGCCT
Organism: Phytopythium vexans; assembly: GCA_003413675.1. Classification (NCBI taxonomy): domain Eukaryota; phylum Oomycota; class Peronosporomycetes; order Pythiales; family Pythiaceae; genus Phytopythium; species Phytopythium vexans. Next base: position 192,344 of record QLOC01000016.1, on the reverse strand, counting down.
TGGTGGCGGTTGTCGCGCTCGTGGTCACCAAGCGTCGCTCGCACGCCACCACGCGAGCCAAGGCCGAAGACGATGCGTACTACCCATTGCTCGAGTAGGTAGCAAGTCGCGGCGGGCCGCCATGCATGTGGTTCAAGGAGCGATCCAGCCGAGAAGCCCCATCACAGCTGCGTTCCATCTTCGTATATGACTGCTCGCAGTCCCGATGCATTCCCTCTTCCCCTTCGATATCCGTTTCCGTCATTTTATGCCTGAGTACATGCGTGCCTACTTTCGAGTGCCGTAGCCGTTTGTGTTTGGCACATCGCCTGAGTACTGTATCATCGTGGGGTTTCATGCCGCCCTCGGTAACCCAGGAGATGCCTCCTGACGCGTCGCCAGCGCTCGACGAGCGGCAACCGAACCTCCTCAGACCGACGCCTCGAACGAGAAACCTCTCAATAGCGGGCAACTCACCTATGGATCCATACTTCGTCACGACCTATCTCGCATTATCGATACTGCCAACAACCAACTCCTGAGACGCAGTCAGCTTTCACCACTTGATGATCATGCAATTCGCCGCCACGCTCCTGATAATCGCGCACACAGTGGCCGCAGTTGTTCATGCAATGTCGACGGTGGAGCTGAGTCCGCCCATCGTGCACGACGCCATCACTTTCGAGGCCTGGAACGGCTCGGACGTCGTGCCGCAGCACGTGTTGATGGCGCTGGTTGCCGACGACGCCAGTGTCCAGTGCAACAGTGGGAGCGCTACCAGTCCGATTAACGTATTGGTTCGCATTTCAGCGTGCTATTCTTCCGAGCAGGCTGAAGGTGTCGATACCTGGGTCAAGACGTCTCTGGCGGGCAAGAGTCCGCCGCGCTACGTCGACGGTGTCGAGATCCCTGTCAAGTTTTTCACACAGTGGGTGGCATCGAGCGGCTGTGTCGCTCCGACCACTTCGTTCTCGTTCCTCCAAACAACGAGCGTGACGGCCCCAACCGTCGTGATCACGTTCGCCAAGGCCGGTGACGCGGTTACTAGCGTCCCAGCAGCTACCGGCTACTCGCTCACGTTCCGCTTGTGCCCTGCGACTGGAATGTGTGGCTCAACTACCACCGAGGTAGCCCTTGTGTCGCTCGACGACTTGTCGAATTTCAGCCCGACGTCCATCTCGCGGTACTTTGCCTGCACCGCCACAACCGGCGCTGTGGCGGTGCCGTATGTAAGCTCCAACGGAAAAGAGCAGTGTGTGTGCGTTTGTCCTTCGGGTTCGACACTTGCGAGTGGTGGATGCGTCCAGAGTGCATCGAGCCACGGGACATGTCCGTGGCCGAGCCAAACAAGCGGCTACACCTGCAATTGGTCCTCTTCCACCAAGACGAAGCTCGCTCTCGTGGCCGACTGTGCGGTGGCTGTCCCCGTCCCCAAGGATAATTACGTGGCAGACGGCCGCACCAACCAACATGACGGTGAGAATCCGCTTCCAAGTCCAAAGGTGTCGGTCAAGGCGACGCGCGGATCGACCGTCGTGTCCTTCGTCAACGACACTTGGAGCCAGTACTCGAGCAACCCGAGCACCGAACTTGCCAAGGTCTCGTTCGTTACGTACGGCGTGTACAATCTCGAGATCGCAGCTACCGACTACAGCTCCAACGCGGCCACATGTAGTAGCTGCGTGGCCGTCGTGGACGACTTCCCACCGCAGGCCATCGCTGCGTGTGCCACATCGACCACCTCCACTTCCCCCGCCGCAGACATTGCCGATCTAACTGCTGTGGTCGCTCAGGAAGACAGCTACTATGCGTTCTCGAGCGATAGCAACACCCGCAACAACGTCCTCGGGACCAGCACGCTCAACCACGCCCGTACCCACTCGATGAAGGACTTCTTTGCAGCTGGCTATTCCGCTTTGGTCTCCACCAGCGACCGCTGCTTCAGCAGCTCTCTCGCGCAGTCGTTGCTGAGCAAGCCTGGCGCCAAGATCTCGCCTTTCACGGCCGGAACGGACCTGAACAGCTTACAGTGCACACGCTGCTGCTCCAAGAAGACCGTGCTGCAGGAGAATTACTTCCCGTACTCTTGCAGCACGGCTGAGGCTGCAACAACCGCGCTAACACACGGCGCGGATGAGTGCAACTTCAACCGATGTGTCACCATCCCCGGCACATCGCTCATCTCCGCGTCCGTGACCATTAAAGCCTCTGCCGACACGCTCTCCAACGCAGTCGTTGCGGCCGTGCAAACGACCAAGGTCTCCGCGACCATCTACCGGTCCATCGCGTGCACCAACTTTGGGCCGGGCTGCTCCTTCACTGACACGATCGGGAACCTCTTCACGCTCTCACAGAGTTGGCAGAGCACGCTTGCAAACGATGACAGCCACTTCTTTGACGCTTTCAGCGCGAGCGACTACGCCTTCTGGCGGTACCAGATCAAGGGTGTATGGGCGATGTGGAATGCATCGACCAGTGTTAGCTTCACGGATGCGTCGACCGACGTACTTATCCAGGGCTATACCCAATGCGGCAAGGTCGCCGAATCGACCTTTGTCGTCAAGCTGTTCGCGCACAACGAGCGCCACATCTGCAGCGCCTTCAAGAACATGCTTTACCAGGCGCCGACCAACCAGCTCACGAGAACGAATGCCATCTGTGCGTACCCGGACAGCGATTTCGCGCCGCTCGTCGTGCAGTACTCCAGTGACCAGGGTCTGAACAAAACGGCCGGTACAGTCTCTGGCAGCGTCACCAGGGCCGAATGCTCCATTAAGGTGGCTGTGGCGGGCACCAACATGAGCACCGTCGCGTCCCTCCCGCTAATCAGTGGCAGTCCAGCGAACGGCTCGACCGCTTTTGACCTGCTCAAGTACTTCGGCGTCGAGTTGATCAACTCACCAACGACGGTCGAGAACACAGAGGTGTACATCTACTGCGCCTTCACGTACCACTACTACGGCGAGACCGACACTAGCAAGGATGTGGCTGATCTGTGCCCGATCACGCTCACATTGACAGACTGCGAGGCCCCATACGTCGAGGACAAAGCCTCACCGAGCGTATGTGCGGTCGGGAACTGCTCGGGAACCAGTAGTCATGGCCCGTTCGAGTCGTGCGGTGGTACAGTGTTCACTAACGCTGGTACTACAACTGCACTCAAGAGCTGGACTCAGTGCTGCAGCGACTGCAGCACCACCAAACAGCTCTCATGTGATCCCTTCCTGGGTCTGCCGGGCACACCTGCGGACTCTCTCAAACGCTGCGAGCCACACACCAAGACTGTTCTCATCGCAGAAGCACCAACTGCAGACGAGAATACGGAAGGCGAGGTGGATGTGGCTTCCGAGGTACTTTTTGGAGCTATTGCGCTGGTAGCGGTCGTTGCGACCGTGCTCACCAAGCGTCGCGCAGAAGCTACTACTCACACCTTGGACAATGACGACGAGTACTACACTCTGCTCAGCTAGGTTTGGCAGCTGGCACTCCATGTTCAAGTCACGCCCACCAAACCAGAAGAGATGCTCCGTCGATCTGCTACCCTGACTGGTGTCGCTTTCTTTCCCATCTACTGCGCCGTTGCATTGGCTGCGTGGTGCTTACAATTAGTGCTCCGGGTCTGCATACCAAACCAATTGAAGTCTCTTGCTCCGTCTCGCCTATCTCGACACCCCCTCTTCCTGCAAGGCAGTTTATCGCTCACGGTATCTCGCTCGATAGGACGACACACACTCTGCGTGACAAGTTGCCTTTTGTGTGACCCACCTTAGTCAAATGGTACCGTAGACCCCTGACTAAGTCCACTTCCCCAAGTTTAGCTGTCGAGACGGGCTCAGCAGTTGTGCGTGGCTCCTCAGCGGGCTGTGTGTTTGACTGTTGCAACCGCCGACACATCAGCGCGAGGTTTCACGTGCGGTCATGGAGCGTCGCGACCACTCGAGGACTTGGCCTGACGTGAGCAGTTGACTGCGCATCGAGCGCGCCAAGAAACCCCCAGCACGAATGGCAGAATCTTGACCTGGCAGCTTCGGTCAAGGTTGAGGCAATGAGCTTCAAGCTCTCGACGACGCATCGGAAGCGACGGTCGTTTCGAGTGTTTCCCCGCTGCGCGCGTGCTCACCGTGAGAGGTTCCGTCGGTGATTCGCCGTTTGAGCAGCAACAGGCGGCTGGTGCGCCACAGACCGGTGTTATCCCATCTGCTAGCGCGATTGCAACGCCTCCGACCTCTTTCCTCTCGTCCGAGCGCTTCACCACCGCCTCCACCACTTTGCGATTCGACTCGTCCAAGCCAAGCTCCTCAGCCACCTCCTCTAGCCCGTTTCGTGACAAGTTACTCGGTCTTTCGTCTCGCTGCCCATGCGCGCCGTCGCCTTCACCCTCGCTGCGGCCCAAGCGGCCTTCGCCACTGTTCTGGCGCTGCGCCATGCCGAGGTCTCTATGCCACTCATCCATGACACGATCGCGTTTGAGGCGTGGGAGAGAAGCCCCGTGTTGCCGCAGCACGTGCTCATGGCCGCCAACTCCGACGACGCGGCCAAGTGCTCGAACGGGCCAATCAAAGTCCGGGTGCGAATCTCGGCGTGCTTCACCGCGTCGGAAGTGACAGCTATCGACACATGGGTCAAGAACTCGTTGGCCACCGCGCCGCCGACCTTCTACGCGAACGACAATGCCATCGACAACTTTGACTTCACTGCTTCGAAAAGCACCCCGACGTCGGGTTGCACTGGCGGCTCCGCGCTCCCGGACGCCAACTTCAGGAATGCACTCTCGTTCATGACGGCATCGAGCTCAAGTGACTCAGGGGGTGAGTTCGATGGCGTCCTAACCTTCGTCAAGAACTCGAACAACCTTGGGGCCTTGGGATCCCAAAGCAAGGCCTACCAGCTGCAATTCCGCGTGTGTACGTCGGCCACGTGCACTGCGGCCTCTAACGACGCTGTGCTCTCGAGCGTGGAGGCCATATCTGGCTATAGCGCGTCGGCTATCGAACGCAACTTCTACTGCAGCAGGAATATTCCTGGTGCTGTGCCCGTCTCGTATAAGGACAACAATGGCAAGCGCTCGTGCGCGTGCACGTGTCCGTCTGGGACCGAGTACAAGGCGACAGGCTCCGACAAGGGGTGTGTGGCCACGGGCGAAGGCCAGCTGCGCACTTGTGACTGGAATGATGCTCCTGCCGGGTACAGATGCCAGTGGTCGTCGTCGACTGCCACGTCGATGTCGCTTGGCACGGATTGCCCCGTGGCGATCCCCATCCCAACCGACAACTACGTCAACGACGCGCGTGTCAACAAACATGACCAGGACAGTGTACTTGGCGCTGATCCAATTGTCAAGGTGTCGGCGACGCTGCAGACTAACGCGGCCGTGGCGCCGTCCATCAAGCAGACGTGGCAGGCGTACGAGGCCAACCCGGAGAACGAGCTCAAGAAGATCACGCTCAACACGTTTGGCGTCTACAACCTGTCGATCACGGCGAGCGACTACCGCGCCACGGCGCGGTGCGACGGATGCCTCGCGCTCGTGGACAGCTTCCTCCCGCGGTCGTCCAAGACTTGTCCGTCGAGCTGCTCGTCTCCAGCGAGCAGCCCGGAGACGCTCACGTCGTCGACGCTCAACAAGGCTATCTCGAATGAGAACGACTTCTACAATTTCTTCGCCGAGGCCAACGTGCTCAACAACGCCAACAGCGACGAGCGTTGCGACGACAAGTCGTTCAAGCAGCGCGACTTCTACGAGACCGCTCTCACCGACAAGACCACCAGTTCGACTCAGTGCTTCAAGAGCACCTTGATACAGGAGCTGCTCAACAACCCAAAGAGCACGGATAACCCAATCACGGACACGTCCGTGACCAACCTGGATTCCCTCAAGTGCATGCGCTGCTGCGACGAGCACGCCTCCCTTAAGGAGTACACGACCAATTTCAAGTGTTCGGGCTCGGATCTGCGCACGTGCTCAGGCCCGGGGACCGGCGCCTCGTGCTCGTTTTCGCACTGCATCAAGGTGAGCGCGCCGTCGATCATCGCGACTAGCGCGTCCATCTCGGCGGCCTCGGTGAGCAAATCGAACACGGTGCTGAACGGCCTTCCATCGAGACCCCTCAACGCAAATCCCAACGCCAACGTATACCGCTCCATCCCGTGCAGCATGTACGACGCCTCGTCGGCCAGGTGCACCTTCTCCGACAAGCTCTTGAACCTTGTGACCCCGAACGCCGTATGGGCGGCTGGGTCTTTCCCGCTGGCGACAGGTCAGACACTGAATAGTGTCGTAGGGGGGCTCAACGCGGCCAGCTACGTCTTTTGGCGCTACAGCATCGACGGACTCGCGTGGAACGTGTGGGATGATCTGACGGTCGTGAGCTTCAACAAGTACCAGAGCATCGTCAAGCTCGAAGCGTGGACGCGGTGCGGCAAGCTCGGCGAATACTCGTTCAATGTGTACGTGTTCAAGCACAGCCCGCACAACGTGTGTGCGGCGTTCCCGACCATGTGGTACCAGGCGGCGAGCAACCCGATCAAGAAGTCATCAGCCATCTGCGCGTACGCCGGCAGCGACTTTGCAGCCATCACGTTCGACTACCAGGGCGAGCTGGGGCTCGTGCACGACGTCGACACGGTCAAGGGTAAGATCACGGACGTCCAGTGCACCATCAAGCTGGCCGAGGTACCTGAGGGCACGTCCGAGGAAGTCAGTGCTAGCGATTCGAACACGTTGTTCAGCTCGGTCGTCTCCGCACCGTTCCCGGTCAGTTATTCGACCTCGGGCACGATCAAGGTTCTCAAGAACTTCGCCGCCGAGCTCGTACACCTTCCCAACACGGCAGCGCGCACGGCGGCGCAGCTGCACTGCGACTTCACGTTCCACAACTTCGGCGCCACTGACACGAGCACGGACGAGTACGAGCACTGTGACCACGTGCTGGCACTGACGGACTGCGATGCGCCGCTGATTGAGAAGAAAAGCAAGATGGAAGTGTGCGCGGCCGGCAAGTGTCTGGCTGCCGTCCAAAACAGCAACCCTGGGCCGTTCGAGACGTGCGGCGGCTCCGTGTTCACCAACGTGGGCCAGACAACGACGGCGAAGCAGGCGTCGAGCACTTGCTGCGCGGACTGCGGGAACGGCATCACGCTCCAGTGCACGCCGATCCTCGGTCTGCCGACCGAGTCCGCCGACCAGGAGATCAAGCGCTGCGAGCCGTCGAGTACTACGGGGACCGCGACTGGCCGCGGCCTGCGCCGCTACCACGGGTTCTACCAAGGCTTGCTAGCCTCGGACGAGACCGTCTTGCTGCTCAACGACGACGACACGACCGATGGCGCGGCTGAAGAAACGAACGGTGACACCGCCGACACCACCACCGCCGACACCACCACCACTACTGATACCACCGCTACTTCTGATACCACCGCTACTTCTGATACCACCACCGCCGACACCACCACCGCCGACACCACCACCACTACTGATACCACCGCTACTTCTGATACCACCGCTACTTCTGATACCACCACCGCCGACACCACTGCCGACACCACTGCCGACACCACTGCCGACACTACCGAGGACACTACCGAGGACACCACCGATGACACCGCAGACCTCACTGAAGCCGAGGCGCAGGCGAAGGAGACGCCCGAAGAGCGGGAGCAGCGCCGCCTGCCCAACCTGTTCACGAACCCCGAGATCACTGCGAGCGCGCTGGTGGTGCTCGTCGCTCTCGTGGCTGTCCAGCGCCGCGCCGCCGCTGTCGCGCGTGCCAGGGCAGAGGAGGACGCGTACTACCCGCTGCTCGAGTGAGAGCCGCTCTGCTCGACAGCTCGGTCGGTGTGCGGAGTGTGAGACCTTCGCTTGCATGTTTTCTTCATTTTGCGTGTAGCCTTTTCAGATTTGCGCTATCAACAAAGAATGGATCGAGAATGATGGTCAGTTGAACTTGAAGTGTCGAGCGAACCGTTACCGCAACAAATATACGGCCATTTGTGCATGACAGCGCTGTTCGGTCAGTCCGATTGATATGAGGGCGGAAATGAATGAGGGGGGAACTCCGTGCGAACGTACACCACAGGTCGATTGTGCTTCGTTTATCCTCACGACACTATGCGAATATAAAGACGGTCGAGCGTGCATCAAGATGGTTTGTGTTTCATCCAGCCGCCCGCTTAGACCTTGGGGCCGAACGGCGAGTAGTCCGTGTAGTTCTGACCCACGTACTTCTCGTAGTTCTTCTGGAACATCTTGGCAAGCTTCTCGGCCGTGGCGTCGTACTTGGCCTTGTCCGACCACGCCTCGCGCGGGTTCAGCACGCTCGGCGAGATGCTGCCAAGCGACTTGGGAACATCGAACCCAAACAGCGGGTCCTTCGCGAACGACGCATCCTTGATCGAGCCGTCCAGGATCGCGTCAATGCATGCGCGCGTGTCCTTGATGCTCATGCGCTTGCCCACGCCGTAGCCGCCGCCGGTCCAGCCCGTGTTGACGAGGTAGACGGACGTCTTGTGCTTCTGCAGCTTCTTCTGCAGCAGATCGGCGTACTTGGTCGGGTGCAGCGGCAGGAACGCAGCGCCAAAGCAGGCAGAGAACGTGGCGGTCGGCTCCGTCACGCCACGCTCCGTGCCCGCAACCTTGGCCGTGTAGCCAGAGAGGAAGTGGTACATGGCCTGGCCGTCGCTCAGCTTCGACACGGGCGGCAGCACGCCGTAGGCGTCGCACGTGAGGAACACGACGTTGCTCGGGTGGCCACCGCTCGAAGTCGGCTCGTAGTTGTCGATGTGGTAGATCGGGTACGACACGCGACCGTTCTCCGTCTTGCTCGTGTTCGCGTAGTCGGGCTCCTTCGTCTTCTCGTCCACCCACGTGTTCTCGAGCAGCGCGTCGCGCTTGATGGCGTTGTAGATGTCGGGCTCGTTCTCCTGGCTCAGGTTGATGGTCTTGGCATAGCAGCCGCCCTCAAAGTTGAAGATACCCTCGTCGTCCCAGCCGTGCTCGTCGTCGCCGATGAGGTACCGGTGCGGGTCGGCCGACAGCGTCGTCTTGCCCGTTCCCGAGAGACCGAAAAAGAGCGCCGTGTCGCCGTTCTTGCCCTTGTTGGCCGAGCAGTGCATCGCCATGATGCCCTCGATCGGGAGCCAGTAGTTCATCATGCTGAGATGCCCTTCTTCATCTCGCCGCCGTACCACGTGCCGCCGATGATGGCGAGGTTCTCCTCAATGTTGAAGCCCACAAACACATCCGAGTTGAGCCCCTGCTTCTTGAAGTCCGAGTTGGTGACCTTGCAGGCGTTCACGATGGTGAAGTCGGGCTCAAAGTCGTCGATCTCGGCCTTGGTCTGCGGCCGCAGGAACATGTTGGTCACGAAGTGGTGCTGCCACGCGAGCTCCGTGACGAAGCGGACCTTCTTGCGCGACTTGGGGTTGGCACCCGCGTACCCGTCGAACACGTAGACCTTCTCGGCCTTGGAGTAGTGCTTCTTCACCAGGTCGTTGAGCTGCGTGAAGGTCTCGGCCTTCATCGGGTGGTTGATCTCGCCCCACCAAATGTTCTTGCTCGACGGCGCCTGGTCAACAATGTACTTGTCCTTGGGCGAGCGGCCCGTGAACTTGCCCGTGTCGATCGTGTACGTGCCGTTCTTGACGAACTGGCCCTCGCCGTTCTTCTCCTCGTGCTGCGCGATCTCGGCGTAGCTCAGGTTGCGGAACACCTTGGTCTCGGCGCCGGTCACGCCGAACTTGTCGAGGCCGAGCGCCGTCGCCGCCGCGCTGAAGAACCGCGGGCGTGCCGCTCCCCACAAGGCGGTTGCGGCGGGGCCGCGCTGCACCCGCAGGCTCGCGCGCAGAGTCGCCGACAGCATCGCGTCTGGAAACAGGGGCCGAGGAAAGGAGGAGAACGCGGCACGAGGAGCCTCTGCTTCTTGGGCGGCAAATTGCGATGTGGGCGTTGCGATCCTGGTCTGCCGGCGGCGCGTCGGTCGCCAGGCGGCGGTTGCAGCATGAGGGGAGGAGCTCTTCACATTTATGGCGTTTTTTGTTTGTTTTTGCTTTTTGACAGGTAATCAGCCTGGCTTGCTGTTTTGGATTGGGCATTGCACGCTTGGCGTTTGGGTGGTGGTGATTTTGGAATTGCGGTATGGATTTCGGCACAGTCGGAAACAGAAATAGGACCCCATTGCGGACTTCAACAACGATTTTGATGGCGAGCAAGCAAAGTGACTACTAAACTCGCCGCGCTGATTGGTGAGAATGCATCATAAAAACACCAATCAGATCGAGCTTTTATTCTTGGAACGAGCTTGTGGCAGAACGGACGCGTCACACATTGCACCCCTACCCCGCTGCGCGATTTGCTGCAAAGGCGCGTCGCATGCGCACTTGGTGCTTGGTGTTTTAGCAAACATTGCGGTTCTCTACACTGGCCGTGTCTATGCGGATGACGATTCATTCTGAATAAACGCTAAAAAACGCCATAACAAACATTAGGGCTGTTGTCAAACTTCAAGTGAGTGCCCTTCTCTCAGCCCAATCGAGCGGGAAAGTGAGACGTGCCACGCCGGTCTGATCACACGCCGGCGTCACCACTCGCCGATCAGCGTGTTGATTCAACCAGATGCGTGCAACCAAGAGGTCAAGAGTTCAGACAAACTGCAACGGAGCGTTTTGGTGGCTGTCCTTGGCGGCGAGTTTGGTGATGCACACCCAACCATCCATTCGCAATTCCGGCAAAACATTTCGAATGAATGCTGTTTGTAAAGCGCCGTTTAGCATTTTGCGTTTATCGCGCATTTGTGATTGTGGAAACAACTAGCGGCTCTCGCCAAAACTATTTCCATCTCTCTTAATGTGGACCACCATAAGTTTGGCCTCATTCTGTTGATTGCAAACCCTCGGTCACTCGGTGGCTTTGTCTGTCGAGCGGCAATCCTTACCCATTTCCCGATAACGCGCACTGCACGACCTCGAAGACTGTCGGGCTGCATGTGACGCAGTATTAACGGTCGTCTTCCACACCCGGTAGCCTCCTGAAGTGCCCACACCTATCTGTACAAGCTACAAATTGGATGTTATTCATTGCTAGATAGCAGCAACGGACTCTACGACAATTTCATACAATTCTGTATCCTGCAGGTTCAAGCGGCAACTCTGCTTGTAAAATGTGGGTCCTGCTTATCCTATTGCAGCTCGGCATTCAGTATTTCGCGTGAAACTTCCGCAGAAGCACGCCGGTTTGTCGCACTCCTCGAGTTGTGCACACAGATTCATGGAAACAGCGCCAATCGCACCTTGTCTTAAGCGAGACCCAACCATTTGTCGTTGGAGACATTACGTTCTGTTTACCCAGGAGCTGACCTGCATCCGCACTGTAGAATCCAGGAAAGAAATTGGCGGCGCGCCTAGAAACTCTGCTGATGAACAGTGTAGCCATGTCATGTTGAAGTAGCCTGTGATTCACACATCCGAACCTACAGCGGACAGGAACGCCGAACTGGGCTAGCGATCGGTTGTGGACAATCTCTGTGCCATCGGCCGCGTATCTTGTGTTACGTGGTTTGATAGGCATCTGCAACAACGATATCTGTCGGGCTCTTACTACCTACTGCGTACCCAAGATCCATAGTTACTGACGCTCACAACGGACACAACTAACACATGGGGCGGTATCCATGACTACGAATAAGACCCCTGCTTCCTTCCACCATTATGCTAGTCTTCAGCATCCACTGATCCCCAGCATCCACTCACCTGGTTGGCACTGTTACACCAATCGATTGATGACGGCTCAAAACCGCTCATTGGTGCCTTCGACCCTCAAAGCTCCTCCTTGTCGACGTGCCTAGCCATCCTTCTATCGAGCCGCTCCGACGGCAGCGCCGCATTTGTTGCCATCGTTTCGAGCGGTCTGTTTGTTCGACCCAACCGATTTGCACCCATGTCGCCGAGTCTGCCGGTGTTGGATACACCAGGTTGAAAGATGCTGGACAGAATGGAGCCGCTCTGGATTGGTAGAAAACGCGGTTGAACCTGGCCAAATTACGCCAATTGGAGCTGGCTATGTATATCCACACTCGCTGATTGGCTAAATGTTTACGGCCGAACCTGCTGCTCGAGGAGGCATGACCCACCATGATACGCCTGGACACCACCAGCCACGCGTCGGCTTCTCGCGCATTCCAACGGCGCACAACCGGGCGATGAGCGCCACGACTGCGCCGCCCGCGCGAGTTCCCACTGTGTTGAAGGCGCGTGCCGCGCGGCGGCCAGCTCTCTGACGCCCACAAAGACACGGCGGCGACCGGTGGCGGCGAGGACCGCTAGATGTCGCCGCGCCTGGGGTTCGCTTCGCTCAAGGTTTTATCTGGTGGATGCGTGGAAAAAACCTCGGACCAACGCGGACCAATCTCTCCATGGGCGTCCCGCCCCGAACGTTTTTGTGCTGCCGTGTGCGCTCGTTCATTTCCGCGGAAGAACCCGAGGGGAGAGGAGGACAAGAAGCTTGAAAGGTGGGGGGAGGATGCTGGTGCTCGTGGCGATGCTGGGCCTTGGTCGAGCGTTGTGGCTGGGCCTGGCGGAGCCTTTGAGTGTGGAGGCGCAAAAGGGGAACAGCTAGGCTGACTGGAGTGGTCGGCGGTATCTGTGACGTGTGGCAGACGATGGAGGTTGACCAGCGCAAGTGCCACAACTGCGGCCAGGCGGGCCACATCCGCCGCGACTGCCCGGAGCCTCCGTCGCAGGAGAGCGGCTTCGGCGGCAGCTACGGCGGCGCGGCGTGCTTCAACTGCGGCAAGTTCGGCCACCTGAAGCGCGACTGCCCGCTCGGCGGCCGTGCGTGCCACAACTGCGGCCAGCCGGGCCACATCCGCCGCGACTGCCCGGAGGAGGCTCAGCCGCCCAAGTGCCACAACTGTGGCCAGTCGGGCCACCTTCGCCGCGACTGCCCGGAGGAGGTGCGCGAGCAGCGCAAGTGCCACCACTGCGGCAACCCCGGCCACCTTCGCCGCGACTGCCCGGAGGACAGCGGCCCGAGCACGGACAAGTGCTACCAGTGCGGCGAGACTGGTCACTGGGCCCGCAACTGCACCAACAGCATCAAGGCGTAAGGCGTTCCCTTGTGGAGCCTGCGGCGCGCTACGAGAGCGGAGAGAGCGAGGGGAGAGCGAGAGCGGAGCGACGGTGTGATCGTGTGATTCGGACGTGAGGCGCGGGATTGGACCCGCTTGTACTAGTATATTCCCAAAGAGATCTTCGGCCTTTTGTGGTGACAAAAGACACGTGGTGGCGGGGGACGCGAGAGAGAGGAAGGTTTCCTGGTAGGCTGTGGCGGCGGCGGCGCGCGAGGGTGTTCCTGTCGGAGGCTCGAGCGGCGGTGGCGTCGGCGCGGTGTTCTGGGGAGTTCGGATTTCTAGAGACCTAAACTATCATGTCGACAACAAACAATGTCTGATGGTGTTGTGTTTGGTGTGGAGCATGTGCGAACCTCCTCCACACCGGCTGCGGAAGGAATCAAGTCGTTGCTAGGCAGATCTGATGCCACGACGAGGCCTTGTCCATGTGAGAATGGATCTTTTGCCATGCGCGAAACAGCAACCTAGCACCGAGAGTGTATGGCGGCAGCTCGAGACTGTCGTCGTTGATCCACCGTGGATCCTTTCTCGCTCGCACAGGCGCCGAGCTTTACGGCGTATGCCAGTCAGCATATATTTATCACCCCACTCGTGCTCACTTGCATCGTCATGATATTGAATTGGACTCCACGTGACCCCAGGGTCACCTCGTCGACTACCAACGCCCTGTTCGTACGCACTGACTGCACCAGCCACGATCGCATCGGATAGGTGCGCGCAAACGTGAGCCGCTTTGTTCACCTGGTCGCCTCTACGTCTTGGCCCGAGTGACTTCCGCTTCGCCAGCTAGCGCTACGTCGCCGCCGCAGCTGCGGCCCTCGCCACTAATTTACGCTCCCGGTCGTCCATGACGCGGTCCCAGTCGGTCAGCAGCTGGAGCTTGCTCTGTTCGCCGTCGCCACCACCAAAACCACGATCACAAATTACATCGTCAGCGACACCTCTTCATCACAACCACGAGCGCCTGCAACACGCTACGGACCTGGTGCTGCTTGCGAGCCATGCGCTTGTTGATGGCGCCGAAGCCCGCGCCCATGAGCGTGAACGCGCCGGCGATGATGACGAGACCGGGGAGCACTTGGTACGGCATGCTGGCCCGCGCTTCCTGACCGCTCGCCCACTCGAACTCTCCCCACCGCCGAAATCCCTTGGCGCAACCTTGCGCTTCCTACCACCTTCGCGCGACATTTTAGCGATAGAAACAGAATTCCGACGGATTCTAACGCAATATCCAACATGTACTGATATAATGAAATGTATGGCAATACAAGTTGGAGCGACTCGAACTCGTTGATGCTGGCTGCTTCACTTGCGCGAGGAACTGCCACCAGCCCTCTCGTGGTGCACGCGCAGCTTTATGGAGCTCGCCTCGACGATCGCGTTGAAATCCGTCAGCGACAGTGGGTCCAGCATGATCTCTCCGTCGAGCGAGAGCACCTACAGAGGTTGGCGTTGCTAAGTCAGAGATCAATTCAGCTCCGAGCATCCACGTTATTCGCGTTGCGCACCACCTCATCTTGGTCAAGCTCGCACTCCTCGCTCAGGAACGCCTTGAGAACCGAGACGGTATGGCCCTTTTTGAACTGCAGGTACCAACCCAACATCAGGTGAACCGATCAACCCTGTAGTCACGGCTGCGATAGCCGCCGCCATCAGCGGTCCTCAGCGAGACGCAGTCACCTTCTGAGAAGCGGTCGACCCGTTGGGCAGCACGAACGTGACCTGATGATCGTATCGACAATGTCAGCAGTGGATATCTGCATCGCTCCTGTCTGGCAAAACGCACCGTGATGGGCTCCTCTTGTAGCGCGCGAACGTCGTCGAACTTGCTTTCGTCCGCCGCATCCTTCGTCGCTCCAGTCGCTCGCGCCGGCTCCAGATCGAGCTTCATCCCCAGCTCCATGGCGACTCGATCGTTCTTCCTGGTTGAACCAGCACGGATTGGGTCTACGAAACGACGCGGTCGGTTGCTTGAAGGTCGCATCATGCAAAATGTTGTTTGAAGGTTGCTTATCAGAATGGTGGTCAGTGTCCAAATGCGCGCCAAAGCGCTTCTTTGCCTTATCGGCGTGCTCAGCGCCGACGACAATGGGCGAAGCGCCGACCGCGGGTGACGGCGACGATGCAGAGGGCCGGGCGGGTCGCGCAATCCGCCTGCTGCACGTGTTCAACCAGGACTTCGACACGGCCATGGAGATATGGTTCTACCAGGACCCGACGGTCGAGAGGCTGTACTGCAACGAGGAGAGAGCCGCGCGAAGGAGGAGTAGCTTCGGGAGCACACAGAGCCAGAGAGAATACGACTACTTATCCCAGTCGCAGTCACAGTCGCGCCGGACTACCAGGAAGCGGAAGCGCCGACCCACAGCGACTGAAAACACAAGAGATGGCGCACCGCCACTGCCGTCTCGAACTGCAACTGGTCTGGATGTGCTGTCTTCGCCAACATTGACGCAGCTAGATGTGCCTGAGACGCAGCCGCTCAAGACGCACATTGGTTCAGCACTGGGATCGGATGGGACATCGCAATTGGAGAGCGACGACTTATTGGCGTTAGCAAGGCAACCGGACAGTGTGGTGGCGGACTCGCAGCAGCTATTTGCAGTTGAAGACACTCCAGCAGTTCCTGTGGGATCGTTCAGTGATGTCCCAGAGGACAAGACACACCACCGGGGACTCGAAGCAATGACAACAGAGTTTGCTGAAGCAAGCAAGGATCTCTCGCTATTGGACTATGGATCCAAGCGAGACCGCGATGAAGCTGCTACATCTCGTTTCGTCAACCCCATTCACAGGATCCACGGCACCTTCCAACCATCGTCAGAATTGCAAGACCACGCCAGCAATCGCTCGCTCGAATCAATGTCCAGCGCATTTCAAAATGGCACTGTGAAGAACCTGCAGGTCACAACGAAGCGGCAACACACCCACAAGAGCAATCAACTCGCAGAAGACGCCACGATGGACATGAATCGGCGTGCTGGTGATGCCGATATTGCGACTCGAACGATAGATGTGATCAGAAACCGCAGCAATGACGATTCGAAGCGCGCTGCACCACGTTCCGCATCGGATACGACTGTGGTGGGGATGTTTCAGACCGGCACTGGGAACGCTGTGCGTATCTCGAAAGAGAGATTGAGCATCTATGAGCAGAAACTGCGCGCGGACGAAGATACAGTGGAACACAACAGCAGTGCTGATGGTTTGGATGTTGGCAAGCAGATAATTGGAGGTGGTGCCAGCAAAGACAGCCTCAACAATGCGAGACGCTCGACATCAGCTTCCACATCGGATACGACCGTGGTAGGGATGTTTCAGACTGGTGCTGGGAACGTTGTGCGTATCTCGAAAGAGAGGTTGCGGGAGTTTGAGACTAGACTTCGGAGCGATGACGATGATGATGCACTGGATTTGCAGAGACGGAGAACTGGCGACAAGGAGAGTGCGGTGGTCGATACCATTATCAACAACGACACCATCCAACGAGAGGACGGTGATGCAGCGAACTCGAACCACAATCGCATCACTAACCCCAATATCGAGTTGGACAGCACCAGCAGCAGTATCTCATCTGCTCACTCAGATCTTCAGTCTGGCTCAAACCGACGAACGTATGGTCTGGTCCGAAACGATTCTGGCAAGAATGTGGCAATCTCGGCGACACGATTACGCGAATATCAGGAGGGTCGAGGACAAGATAGCGGTAAGATGGCTTCGAGCGGACGGATAGGCACAGCCGATATTGGTGATCCCATGATGAAAGTCGTCAACATCAAAAGTGGTGTCCCGAGTCGGACAGCCCCAACATCGGCGTCAGAGACTGTGGTAGCTGGTTTATTCCAGACTGGTTCAGGCAAGAGTGTGCATGTGTCGGCAATGCGGTTACGCGACTACGAAGAGAAGCTGCGGAATGATCAAGAGACGCTGGAGTTGGACAGACAAGATGGTGGAGTTCGTGGTGATACCGACGGAAAGAAGGAGAACTCCAAGGACGGTATGAGATTTGCTGTGAAACCTCCATTGCCACATTCCGCGTCGACGACTATGGTGACTGGGCTGTTCCAGACTGGCTCCGGCAAGAATGTGCAGATCTCCAAGTCGCGATTGCGCGACTATGAAAAGAAGTTGCGTGAAGATGATGACAATTCGAGTTTTGGTAGAGGTGTCCCTACTGCCAGTGAGTTTACTGACTCTGGTGCGGCGGCCGACAGCAACAACAGCGATGATGTTGATACAAATCGCCACGAAGAGTCAAATGCTGTAGTGACCGGATTGTTCCAGACTGGTAACGGCAAAAGTGTGCTCATCTCGAAAGCTCGTCTGCAAGCGTACAAAGAGAAAATCGGTGAGGACAGTGATGCGACAGAGTTGGGTGGGCATGTTGGCGTCGTCAGCAGTGGTGACGGCACCACTGACAAGACCAGCGGCACGACAGCTCGTGCGAGTCGCTCAGCACAGTCTGTGTCAGAGGCGACGGTGACTGGGTTGTTTCAGACTGGTTCGGGCAAGAACGTGCTCGTTTCGAAGGCGCGTTTGCGCGATTACGAGAACAAGTTGCGAGAGGATGAAGCCGTGCTGGCCAGTGATGAACATGAACGCGGTGTCAATAGCTTTGATGCTACGAAGGGCGGCACAAATGTAACACCCCATGCAGTCTCCGACTCAGTGGTGACTGGTTTGTTCCAGACTGGTTCTGGCAAGAGCGTCCCCGTTTCCAAGGCACGATTGCTCGAGTTTGAGCAAAAACTGCTGAGAGATGAGAACACGACAGAGATGGACCGGCAAACTGGTGATGCTGCTGGTGGCCACGCTTCCACAGGTGGCTATAGCGAGGGGCGAGCGAAAATTGACGATGATCACCCCACCGTGGTATCCTCAGATGACACCGTCACCACGAAGAAGATAGCGAATGGACCAACAAGCACGACGCCAGATATACCATTCGCAGATGCCGCTAAAGTGCGTTTGAATGGCAACCAGTCAACATTGAATACCCTTTCACGTCGCCCCCCGACAGCTCCCGTGCAACATAATGAAGCTCGGCACGAGCATCCAGGAAGGACCGCTATACCTCTCGCATCCAAACAGCTCCAAGACAAACGGAAGTTGATTGTGCGCGTCAAGGGTGGCCCACAGGAAGCGAAAGAAAACCAAATTGTTGGTATCGTCCCTCACCCTGGGACGACCACTGCACCATTACATGACCGAACAAGTGTCCGCCGAGATCTCGGGAACGCAATGGTGAAGTTGGACAAGGCTCCAGTTGTTGGATCGGCGTTATCGAAACCTGAACGGCATGACGTAGTCCCTTTGAAACCTGGTCTTGGTGCCAAACGTAAGTTTCGACCTCCTCTTCCGAGAGCGAAACCCTCTGGCGTAAATGGTAACGGTGTTGTCGTCCGTCCTGAGGTCACTTTACCTGTAGCCAATTCGGCACATGCATCCAAGAAACAGAAAACGTGTCCGTCGATATCGAACCAGTTTCATTTTCGAGAGCTCATGAAAGTATCGTTTACTCACCTGCTTGACATGCGATCGGATCGTGACTTGTTCAGTCACTCGATGAAGATTGGTTGTGATCCCCGTACGCAAGTCTTGTCAACAATATCTGCCGCGAACGCTGGGAATGTGTTGTTCGGAGCTCGTGATGGTGATGCTCATCCTGTGTTCTTGCGCTCGTCTATGGATGAGCCCTATGACGCTCAGCAGCTCGTCGGCCCGATGGAGATCTATGATGACATGATTGCAGCCGATTTCATTAAGGTGTCGAGTGGGGCAACTCCCGTGTGGTTCTCCAACCACTATCGCTGGATTGTCTGGAAGTTGGCTGCCATGGAGCTCTCATTCCCGAGCTTCCTCTCTGGAAAGTATTTGACACGAGACCAAGTCACGTACCAAATCTCACGTCGATTCCAACGCGAGCTAGTTTGTGTCGAGCGTCCCATTTTGAAAAAGGTTCTGCAGCGCGATGCCAGCTCGCTCAGCTGCATGGTTCTGTGCATCGCATCTGTGCTTCCATTTCCTGTTCGACAGGATGAACCTGACGGGTTGCAGCTCCCGGCCCATTGGAAGATGGCGCTTGTGCTGACAGATGGGTGGTACGCGATTTACGCAGCTCCAGACGCGACGTTGGCTGAAGTGTTGTGGAAGCAACACGCGAAATCGAGCATTGTTGGGACCAAGATTGTGGTGTGGAATGCCGCCTTGCGCAATTCGACCGAAGGTGTCGACCCACTCGAGTGTGCAATTGCGCGCGAAGCTTGGAGAAACCCTCTAGAGGTCAAGGACGACCTCACTCAGTGGCCATACCTGGCTCTGAATTACAACAGCACCCGCCGCGTTCACTATGGCACACGTTTGGGGGAAGAGCAACTGCGCTGTGAGTTGGTTCCATCGAAGAACTCAAGCACAAGGCATCTGCGGACGGACTTTACGATGCTAAAAAGTGTGCCACTGCGGAGTTTGGTGGTCGGAGGTGGAATGGTGCGATCTGTCCGAGTGGTTGTCAAACGAGTTTGTCCGGTGCTGCACCTGCAAGGGAAGGATTGGGCAATCGGCCCGCGCGTCCTGTGCGAAGAGCATCTCCACACGTATTTCGAGCTGCGTTCTCGAATCGCTCGCGACGCAATGCCTCGCAACGCTTTTGACAGAGATGAGCAGAACGGCGGCGCGGAGAGCAACATCGAAATGCCGATTCCGTTCGTCAAGATGGAGGTGGAGTGCTCGCATGGCCAGTCTCATGCTGATCTGACGGACTGCGCTGCTTTAACCTATTGGCGTCCAGCGGAAGAGCTGCTTTTCGGAGTGGTGCGGGAAGGCGACGAGTATTTTGTGTCAAACTTGACCGTCAACTGGAAAATAGATGCCAACCGGTCTCAAGGCGCGTTCCTGCGACTCAGTTCGACGAAAGGCACCACGTTCGAGAAGGTCCAAGATGAAGGTTCTCGACGGAATCTCGGAGCTGTCGGTGATGTCCGGAGTGGCCGTCGGTGTGTTGGTATATCGGATGCGATCACACGTTTCATTGCTGACGAGTCTAACGGGAAGATCTACCAAGAGAAGCGAGTCGCCGTTGACGTGTGCGTCTTCGTGGTTCACGTGACTCGTCGAGAGGAGATCGAAGGCACAAGGAGGGCGGGACAATCAGGCGGACAGTCAAGCACAGCTACCAATCGGCTGCCTCCCGGTGTGCGCGAAGCATTTTTCTCTCAGCACGTGTTTGTTACGGATAACAGCAACAGGCTGATGAGCGTGCGTATTGCGAGCACGGAGGTGCGGATGGGCGGCAACAGTTCAGCCAAACCTACCAGAGCATCATCGGTGTTCTCATTCCGTCGCGGCGGCGCGAGCGTTTGGAAAGAAGGGGCAATCGTGTGCTTGAGTGGCGTCGAGGTTTCGCATTACGATGACAAGCTGCGGATCCTGGATTGCCATTTGCTGGAAGGCACCCAGGTTATTTCGTTTCCATCAGCCAAATCGCATTTCCGCGGCGATTATTCTCGCTTGCAGGAGATGGCAAGAACCTCCGAGTTTATGACAAGGGTCGCGAAGCTGCGCGAATATGTGGAACGCCGGATTATCGGTCTTGAAAACGTTGTATTGAGTCAAGATGTGTGCAACGACGAAGCGGAACGCCTTACTCAGGATATGCTCACCCAAAATGAGACCGACGAGGTGGATACTGCCAACGACGCTACGCTTGCGGTTGCTGCTGACCCCGAGCTGGTGGAGTGGACTGCGAATATCGCCAAGCTGTTGCCTGTCCCACGAGATAAGCAGGTGTGCGAGTCGGAGATGGCGGCGTTGGCGATGCTCGTGCTGCTCGGCAAGCCGACCCTCGATAGCAACGATGCCGCATCTGTTCGTGCCGTGTACTTGTCGGCAGACCAGCTACGAGACATTCAAGCAAGTCTGCTTCAACAAAGTGGTGGTGCAAACTCTACTGTTGACACGCATCCTCCAAGTGAAGATCGTTCGATGCTGCTCAAAGATACCTCACGATTGCTTCGCGAGCATCCCGCAATCTTTCGGTTCCGAGTTCTTTGTGCCACGAGCGAGCGACTACTGAACAGCTGGAAGCCTTGGGAGAGCTTGAACGCGTCTTACTGGACGGCAACGACCATATCGGTATCAGGGGATGGCGCGACGAATATGGAGGTCTGACGCTAAATTTACGCTCCGAAGACCTCGAGGCAGGACGGATCCTGGTATATATATAGCAAATCGGGACGACTGCCGTCGGCAATCAGCGCCATCTCGACTTGGCTCGATCTTGTCTGCAATTTGCTGCATTCCAAGCGGACGCACGGACGGACCGACCGACCATGCCAAGCACGAGCAAGAGCCAGGAATACCTGCGGCAGCGCGAGAATGGCTTCTCTCTTTCCGGCGCGCACCAGGAGCGGCTGCCGACGTACAACGCACTGATGGACCGGAACCTGCGGCACCACTTCGAGAGCCGCTCGCGCCAGTCGCACCTGAACGACCTTGGACTCATCGACGCGCACGGGCGAGTCGTAGATTTGGAGAAGCACAAGGCGAAGCTCTCCATCATCGAGCAAGAGTTCAAGCTGGCCGAGCAGGCGGAGCAGCGTAAGTCGCGCGACGAGGACGAGATCCGGCGCCGCGTGCAGCTCAAGCGCCACGACGCCCTGCACGACGCGCGTCGCAAGGAGAAGCTGGTGCAGCTCAAGGAGGAGAAGAAGATCGCGCGGGAGATCGTGCAGGCGGCCAAGGGCTACGCGTCCGTGACCAAGCCGACCTCATGACGGAATCCACTCCAGACAAGACAAGACAAGACACTCTGTCCTAATGCTGACGCTCCAAATACCTTTAGCTTGACTATAACACGAACGACTTCCACCCGCTCTGCGCCTCCCCATTTCCTGACCATCACGACTTTATGCCGGTGCTACCGCGCCGCCGCTCCGTCGCTGTGCGAGTCGTCAAAGCCGTTCTCCTCGTCCGCGAGCAGCGAGTCCGCGTCCAGTTCGTAGGCGGCGGCCGCGCGGCTCACGTCGGCGCAGCACACGTCGCCGAAGTTGCGCCAGCAGCCGTGGTCGAACGGGTTGACGAACTCGTCGTGCGCTGTCTTGAGGTACGGGTACTTGTCCTTGTTGAACACTTCGTTGGTCGTGAGGTTGGCGCGCAGGTTGCGCAGCTGGAGCGCGAGCAGCGCCGTCGTGGGGCCGCCGAACACGACCGCGAAGAGCGCGAGCACGCCGTGGATGGCGCGCAGCAGCAGCGCCGTGGCGTGCGGGTGCGGGACGCCGCCGATGGCCCAGGCCGGTGGGCCGAACACGCCCAGGTACGGGCTGCCGACACTCAGCGGCGGGAAGATCGGCGCGAAGCCGAGCAGCACCGCGAGCGACGCCGCGCCGACGGCCGCGCAGTACGTGGCGAGCGCGACGAGGAAGAAGAGGAAGCTCGTGTGGTTGCCGACGCCGACGCAGTTGGAGATCCACGGACAGTGGTGGTCGAACCGGTAGACGCAGCGGCGGCACGCGGGGCAGTGCTTGGAGCGCAGCGGCTTGCGGGTCACGCACGTCGGACACGGCACGGCGTTCTCCTCGGCCGCGAGCAGCACGAACGCGGGCTCCTGCGACTCGGGCACGAAGCCAGGGTCCTTGGCGCACACGTACGCGTAGAGCGCGGCCGTGAGCGTCGCGAGCGCGACCGACGCGAGCGAGTACAGCGGCGGGTCCTTGAGCGCCGGGATGGCCAGCACGAGCGTGCCCGTCTCGGTGGCGGCCATCATGACGTAGAAGAAGATGGCCGGGATCCCCTTGTGGGACGCCCACGCCACGAGCCGGTCGGACCGCCCGGCGCGCAGCGCGGCGACCGTGTCGCTGTGGCCGCCCTGCTTGGCGATGTCGACGGCGGAGCGGCCGTGCTTGTCGCGCGCGTCGAGCGGCGCGCCTTCCACCACGAGCTGCTTGGCGAGGAAGGCGTCGCCGAGCGCGGCGGCGATCATGAGCGCCGTCTGCTGCTCCGAGTCGCGCGCGTGCTGGTCGGCGCCGGCCCCCACGAGCAGCATGGCCGTGTACTGGAAGCCCTCGAAGACGGCCCAGTGTAGCGGCGTGGCGCCGCGCGCGTCGGCCGCGTCCACGTCGGCGCCGCGGAAGAGCAAAAGGCTCACGAAGGCCGCGTTGCCCGTGCTCGCCGCGTAGTGGAGCGCCGTCATGCCCGACGAGTTGGTCGCGCCGAGCCGCGCGCCGGCGTCCAGCAGCAGCGCCGCGCACGCCACCGACGAGCACAGCATGAGCGGCGTCGCGCCGTGCTTGGAGGTGCCACAGCGCGCGTCCAGCAGCGCGGCCACGCTCGGCGCCGCCAATGACTCGGACCAACTGAAATGGCGTGTGGCGACGCGCAGCAGCAGCTCGACGACCCGCGGGTGGTCGTACAGCGCCGCGAGGTGCAGCGCGTTCATCTGGTGGCGCGCCTCGAGCGTCGTGAGCAGCCGGAAGACCGCGGCGGCCACGCGCGCGCCGTCCTCGTCCCGCGGCCGCCGCCTGGTCGATGACAATGACGATGATGATACCGATGATGACAATGGCGATGACGAGGATAAGAGTGACGTTGGCGACGGTGACGGCGCGTCGTCATCCGGCTGGATCTGAATCTGGATCTGAGGCCGCGCGGCGTTGGCGACGACGAGGTCGACGGCGCGCTGCGCCTGCGTGAAGTCGCCCTTCATGCAGGCCGAGCACAGGATCTTGGCGGGCGACGCGAAGAACGCGGCCGGCTCGACCCCGCCCTCGCTGCGCGCGCTGCCGCTGCTGGACGCGTGGTCGCTGGCCGCGTCTTCTTGATCACCTTCGTCCACATCGTCGTCGTCCTGGCGCTCCTCGCGCTCGTCCGCGCCGCGCAGCAGCGGTCCGAGGCTGCTGCCGCCGCCGCCGAAGGGCGAGAGCGGCGCCGTGGACGGCGACGCGGCCGCGTACGACGGCGACAGCAGCGACGGCGCCGGGCCGCCGTTCGAGTGCGGGGACAGTGCGAGCGACGGCGCCTTGCCGCGCGCCGCCGGGCTCGCGATCAGCGGCGTCAGCTCCGTCGCCATGGAGATGACGCTGCGGAGGCGGTGGCTGCGGGCGGCGGGCGGGGCAGGCAGTGGCGGCGGCGAACGGCGCGACGGCGCCTGGATCGCCTCGGCCGGTCTGATTTATTGCGTTCGCCTTGTGTTCTTGGTCTTCCCGTCGGGCTTCCATGTTCCAAGATTGCGAGTGGAGGTGTTATTTCAGTAGATTGAGGGTGTAGAACTGATTTAAGAAATATGACAGCGGGATAGCGAGGTATCGAAATGCTGCCGTTTTGTTCTTTTTCCAGTGCGGGATCTCTCCCCTGCGCAACGAAAGCGAGCGAAAGCGAGTTGGCTCGAGAAACTCCCCACCTTGCGACTGCGAGGCACCGCAGCGAAAGGAGCGGAGGTGCGGATTGACGGGACGGGGCGGGGCGGTGCGGGCCGTTGCCGCGTCGCAGCGGCGCTTCGAGCTGTCCATTCGAGTGGGGCTTGCAATTGCGGCATATATAATATTATGACAGAAAACAGCAAGTAAAAAACACCATAATCCGCGTTTCCGGAATGAATCTCCCATGACTTAAGCCCAGTATACTCACCGCCGACTGCGTGTTTCACCCACCGATGCAACGTCACTCGGCGCTTCGCATCCTCAGCACCAAGCGCACAAGCCCTCCAGCTCACCAACTCCTTCCTCCCTCTTGCACCCACCCCTCCATTAGCAATGGCCTCCGCCCCGACCGCCGCCGTGTGGGACGAGGCTACGCAGACCTTCCACGGCGGGCAGGACTGGAAGTTCCTGAGCAAC
Organism: Phytopythium vexans; assembly: GCA_003413675.1. Lineage (NCBI taxonomy): Eukaryota > Oomycota > Peronosporomycetes > Pythiales > Pythiaceae > Phytopythium > Phytopythium vexans. Next base: position 167,416 of record QLOC01000016.1, on the reverse strand, counting down.
TTCCATGAGGACTTCAGCGTCACGACCAACGCGCTGGGCACGCCCGCGGGAGCGCTCGCCGCCGCCTCGGCCGCCATCGCGACCGTGCACCACTACCCGCCGGCGGACTTCCAGCCGGCCATCAGCCACCTGGCCGAGTTCCTCTGGCCGGGCCACGGCGAGCAGTTCCTGCCGCTGCTGCTCATGGGCAACGGCGCGAGCGAGCTCATCGACCTCGTGATCCGCAGCGTGCGCGCGGGCGGCTGGCGCCCCGGCGGCACGCGTACGCAGTACAAGGAGTACGAGCGGTCGAGCACGGCGGACGGCCGCGCGACGCTCGCGTGGGACGACCGCTCGGCCGCGCTCACGTGCCTCGTGAACCCGACGAACCCGACGGGCGACTACCTCGCGGTCGACGCCATGAAGAAGTACATTGAGGACTACTGCCCGGACAACCACACCATCATCATCGGTGCGTGTTGGCAATGGAGGAGTGTCTTGCATTATTGGTTGGCCTGTCTATTGACTGACTTTCACTATGGTTGGTCATTGTGACGTACTTTCCAGACGAGAGCATGCAGCCGTGGGTCGGGCCGCACTGGCGCGAGGACTCGCTCATCCACCAGCGCGAGTGGGTCGCCGAGCTCAGCGCCTCGCGGGGCATCGACGTGTGGGTCATGACGAGCTGGACCAAGATCTGGTCGTGCACGGGCCTGCGCATCGGCTCGGTTGTGGCCCCCACGGCCGCGCACGCCGCCAAGATCAAGCAGAAGCAGGTGCCCTGGTCGGTCAACTCGATGGCGCTCGCCTTCGTCTCGGCTGTGGTCAAGGACGAGGAGTACCTGCGCAAGACGTGGGAGGTGACCACCAAGTGGCGCGCGAGCCTCGTGGAGCAGCTCGCGCAGCGGTTCCCGAGCTGGGAGGTGCACGGCGAGCCCTTCCTCTCGTGGCTCTGGGTCGACACCAAGTCGGCGGCGGTGTGCGAGGCCGCCGTGGCCGCCGCCAAGGCCCACGGCGTTCCCGTGCGCAGCGGCAAGCCCGGGTACGAGCTGCCGACGTTCGTGCGCATCGCCGTGCGCAGCCCCGAGCAGACGGCCGTGCTGCTGAACGCGTGGAAGGACATCCAGTAGGCAGGCGAGCGCAGTCGGGAACGATCCGCCAGCTAAGGGCGTCCATTAACAGAGAACCTCCGATAGAGCTGGCGACGACCGCCGAATAACCAGAATGGACTCGCTAGTGTACTACTCGCCTACTCGCGCTCGGGGGCGAGCCGGTGGTCCAGCCGCTTGAACTTGCCCTCCCAGCCGCGCGCCACGTCGGCGTACTTTTCGATCAGGTCGTTCTTCTCCGACAGCTCGGCCTCGAGGTTGAGGATCTCGAGCTCGAGCTCGCTTCGCTGCTGCAACGCTCGTCCCGCCGTCGCAGTAGTAGCAGTAGCAGTAGTAGCTGTCGCATCCGTCTCGCCTTCCTTGTCCTGGGTCCCGAGCAGCAGCAGCTCGAGCTGCTTGGCGTGCAGGAAGAACTCCTCGAGCCGCGTCTCGACCTCGAGCGTGTCGGCCGCGTCCTGCTGCACCGGGTTCAGCCGGCAGTGCGGCGGGTACTGGATCGGCGGGCTCACGAGCGCCAGGCACTTGGCGAACGCCTCGTTCATGGCGCGCAGCGCGCCGCCGGCGCCGCCCTCGCCCGAGGGCGTCGTCGCCGTCGCCGTTGATGCAGCAGCGACGCCACCTGCTTCGCCTCCTTCCTCCGCCTTCATGGTTCCAGTCGACCAAAATGGCAAAAAAGTCGTAAATGCAATTATTGTGTCTCCTTACAAACACCAGCATCCACAAGTGAGCCCAGAACGAATCGTTTCCGTTATTGAATATCTCTCCTGATCGACTCGAATGCCGCCCAATCCGGTCGGTCGCCGCCATGCTCCGAGGACTCGCGACGGCCGTCGAGATCGGCCTCGAGTTCCATGGCGTCGTCGTCGAACGAGTCGCTGATGCCCGTGTCGTCCTGCTCCTGCTGCTCGCGGTCGTCGTCCGCGGCGAAGCCGTCCTCGTCGTCCGAGTCGTCCTCGTCCATGTCATCCTCATCTTCGTCATCGTCCACTTCGTCATCGTCCACTTCGTCGTCCTCCTCCTCCTCGACCCGCGCGTGCAGTCGAGCGCCGCCGCTGTCCAGACTGAAGGGAGACTGGTGGAACGCCGCTGACGCTGGCCCGGACCCCGCCAGCGGCATGCCGCGCGCGTTGGGGCGGTGGAACTTGACGCCGATGGGTTCTGGCGCCGGCCGCCGCACGAGCGATTGCACCATGGCCGCGAACGCGCGCTCCTCGCGGTCCAGCTGCTCCAGCTCGAGTGACAGCGCCAGCGGCTCCCCGACGCGCGTGCTGCCGGCGGCGCCGTACAGATCCGTCGCCTGTGGCGAGAGCGATGGGAATCCACCCGCCTGCATCCTTGTCTTCAATCTCTGTCCTTTCCGTCCCGATATATATTGAGCTATGCACCACGGACTATGAACGACAAAGGTGCATTCTATTGCGGACCAAATGTGATCGCACCACAGAAAACACACGAAATGCATTTATTAGCGGCCGAGCCGACTCGACCTGGTTCTTGGTATTCACGACTGGCGGCGGACCACGAGCGGCTTCGACCGCCGCTGCCCGCCCGAGAGCGAACGAGCCCATTCACACGACGCAGGACATGCAGGGAAGGAGAGCCGCGAGCGAGCCCTCAAAACTAGTAGCACCACGCCGGTCAGCCGCTGCGAGCCGACGCGTTGGCCTGCACCGTCGTGGCCACGAGTTGGCTCGTGTTTCGTCGCCCCGAGTGCACGCCGACGCTGTAGACGAGCAGGTTGTGGCACCGCGAGCACACGTGGGTCTCGGTCGCGTTCAGGTAGCCGCAGGAGTCGCAGGCGAGACCCGTGACACCCCCGCCGAGCGCCGGCACGGGGAAGCCGTCCGCGAACTCGCGGTGCGTGCCCAGTGCGCGGTCGAGCGCCTGCCAGAGCGGCAGCGCGAGCGGACAGGGCACCTCACCGCCCAGGATCTGGCGCACCGTCACGCGCGCGCCGTAGCACTTGGCGTTGAGCGACTTGCGCGTGCAGATGACGCCGCTCGAGAGGCCGATGCCACCGTAGAGCCCCATGCTGTGGCTGTACGAGTAGTTGGGGGCGATGCCGCCGCGGCCGACGTTGAGCGAGGCGCTGGCGGCGCGGCCGATCGGACCGACGGCCAGGTCGAGCTCCGAGCCGAGTTGCACCTGTCCGTTGCGCGTGAACACCTTGACGGCGCCGCGCGAGTTGAGGATGATCATGTAGTTGACGACCTCGCCACCCGCCATCATGCCGAAGCCCAGGCCGCCGGACGCGAGGAAGGACGGCGCCGACCAGCCCGCGGCCGTGCGCGCGATCACGAAGCCCGTGCCGACCTTGCCCGAGAAGAGGAAGCCGACCTTGTAGACCGTGAGGAAGACCAGGCCGTTCGCCTCCACCAGCAGCTCGTGCGGGATCGACTGGTCCTTCAGCAGCTTGGGCGAGAAGAACGTGTCGACCACCTTGGCCGCGTTCGCCATCTCCTTCTGCAGCTTGGCGCTCGTCTTGCCGTCCATCGAGTGCGGTGCGACCGTCGGCGCGCGGTTCGTGGGGGCCCACGAGTTCACGCGGTCTCGGAACAGATCGCTCGCGGCCGCCGGCGCCGCCACGGGGGCTCGCATCAGCGACGGATCCGCCGTGTCGGCGCGTCTCAGCCGCTGCTGTTGATGTTGCTGGTCCTGCACGATCATCGCCTTGGTGGACGGCAGTCGCGGCACTGGACGAGGCACAGGCGCACCCGCGCGGCCACTGGTCGAAGCTGAAGCTGAAGCAGACGCCGGTGAGCTGGACGTCGAGGACGAGGAGGTCGAGGACGCCGGCTGTTTGGCCGTCAGCTGGTAGGACGGCGTCGCGGACTGGAACATGACCGAGCTGCTCGCGCTGGCGGCCGGACGGACGCTGGGCCGATGAGGAGTCAGCGGCGGCAGCGAGCGAGTGCTGCAGAGCGACGACGACGCGGCCGGCGCGTGCCTGCGGAGCCTGCGGAGCGTTCGGAAGTCGCGGTTAAATGCTTCCGACCCGGCTCGGAACGACCGTGCGCGGCGGCTTTTCTTTATTTGCCCAACCCGCTCCGACTCGAGGTGAGATGCCAGACTGGCGTGGACCACACTGCGATCGGACCATCTGTTATATCAGTACGATCATGGGTGAAATACTGGATTAGGCGCGAGCATGCGCGGCACCCAGCAAAGCGTGGAGGCGGGCGACCGAACCGACCATGACCTGGCAACAAGCTCATGCATACAGGCCAATGCCCACAGGATGCAGGATGCAGGCAGCAGTGACCATGGCCGCCGCGGGGAGAGAGGAGACCCTTGTACGTACGCATAGAGTGCACCACCGAGCCGGATTTTCTGCAGCGCGACATGGTGGCTGCCGCCGACTTGAAAAGCGCGAGCGACCTGCCAGCGTGCTCTTCATGCTTAGTTTATTTAGGATGAGACCAACATCGTCATGGCGCTGACTTGGACACGCAGAACACGCATCGGCATGTGCTGCTGCCTCCCTACCACGTCGCTCGCCCCGCACCTGTCCTTGTCCCAAGCGCCAAGCCGATCGAGGTGACGACATGCACGAGCGATTGCTCCGAGCGGTCGCGACCGAAAAGGAGCTGGCGACCGACGCGCAAAGCCAACCACTCGACGCGCGATGGATCTAGTCCCAGTGCTCGCGGTGGTGCTCGTCGTTGGCCTTGATGCCCCACTTGACCGTGCCCACGAACAGCAGCGCCGATGGCAGCAGCACCGCGTAGTTCTCGTTGATCTTGCGCAGCGTCTTGGTCGGGATCGACGTGATGAGCGAGCGCACCGGGTGCACCTCGTACGGCGACAGCGTGCGCGTGATGCGGCCGTGCTCGGCGCCGAACTTCTTCCACCACTTGGCCAGGAACTCGTGCGGCGGCATCGTCGATGAGAGAGAGAGAGCGGCGAGAGGTTCTGGTGGTGCCTCAGGCGACCGAGGGGGGCTGAAAGGTAGGGTGGGGAAGCGGCCGTCGCTTGATGCGCGGCTCAAAACCTCTCGCGCGGAGTATGGACCATACAAAATCGCAGTGCGAGCGATAAAAACCTTGGATAACGCGTTGACAGCAACAAATAACCGGTTGGATACCAGTTTATCGGCGCGTTTCTATTCTGGTGGTATCGTACCGGTACGAGTGTGCTAAACCGTGGGATAAAGTGTGGCAGGCACTTCACAATCGAATCGTTCTGATATTCGGCGGATGCGGTTTGATTTTGTGTGACAACTTGGGGCGAACAGGGAGGGGCAGAAACTCATCGCGCTGCAGCTGAGACTAGCGCGTTCCCCGTAATCTGATTGGGCCGCGAGATGGGAGCGCTGACGACACTCCCACTCGGTCCTCAAGCAGTCAAGAGCGAAATGATCTGGCTTCGCGCCTGGACGCACAGCTGCGCTTCACGCGCAGGTTGCGACCCAAAGAGCACACGCAAATCCAGGTCGAGTCCGTGTCGATGTCCATGGCGGCGGGGATTGGGAGCGGCGCGCACCCGTTCGACCACGAATGAAACCCGCGTGTTGCAAAAACGCGGTGCTTAAGGGTTGGAAACCGCTGGTTTGCTAAAGCCGACCGCTCGCTGGTTTGCTAAAGCGACTGCGACCCGCTGGTATTCATCCTTCGGTTTCGAGTCGAACGTGAAACCGTACACGTTGCGCAAAAAGGAGTGAATGTTTTTAACCCATGGTACTGTACCAGCTGCGAGTCATTAGGCGTCGCGGTCCGCCGCATTGCACGCGACACGAGGTTGGATTCTGCACGAGAATGAACCCACAGCCTCGCCCGCCAACCACCTCCCTGTATTTTTGCAATCCTCAATCCATCGTGTAATCGGGCCGGACTATCCGGCGCCGTGATCAATCTGACGGCTTGATTGCCGGCTGGACATCGCTCAACCGATCTGGGTTCGTTTCGGTTTATCCCCCACCGTCCGCCACCAGTCGGCTCGAAATCCAAGCGCAAGCGAAATCCAAGCACAAAGCATGGGCCGTCGGTGCCCTCTCGCCGAACCCGCCACACCATCACTCTCCAATTGCTCGATTATTGAGCAACTGCATGATTTGAAAAACATTCCAAATATATGATCTTTATTCTCACATTCCAGTCGATTTGACCTCCTATAACGAGTGCCTGATTTAAAATATGGTCAGCCATATCGTGAACCGTCTTGATGTCCGTGGCGGGTTGCACCCACCCGCGCTTTGGGTTCGCTGAGCGGCCCGTGGGTTTTGCCCCTTTTGCTCTCCCTTTCCACCCGCGATCCCTTTTGTCATTCCGCAATTTCCGCCGACACCTGCAGCAGTGATCTGATGGCGTTCCGACGCAGCTTCTTCGTACTGGTGGCCGCGCTGGCTGCCGCCGCCGTCGCGGCCGAGCCGCAGGGCAAGCACCACGTGCACCACCACCACCGGCGCCACCATAAGGTCCTCGGGAAAGACGACACGCTCGAGCTGACTTCTGGCTCTGGCTCGCTGCCGGAGGACGTGCCTGCCGTGGAAGGGGACGTTCCGGATGAGTCGCTTGGCAGTTGGGAGGGCAGCTGGGCGGTGGACGAGGACGTCTTCATCGCCGAGGGCAGCGGCAGCGCGTGGACCGTGGACGCGGACGTTGGCAGCGACTCGTACTACGACGAGGACGAGGTCGGCTGGGAGGACGAGGACTGGGAGGAGGACGAGGACGAGTTCGAGGATGAAGACGAGTTCGATGAGGAGGAGGAGAGCTCGTCTACGTACGACGACGTGGACCTCGAGGAGCCTGCCAAGAAGCACCACCACCACCGCCACCACCACAAGAAGGGCTGGCTCGGCAGCGCGTGGGACGACTTCAAGGACACCGTTGAAGAGACATACGAGGACGTCAAGGACTACGTGAACGGCTCGGACTCCGAATCCGCTTCTGGATCCGTTGAGTACGATGACGAGGAGGAATACGATGACGAGGACGAGGAGGAGCGCAAGAAGAAGGGCTGGCTCGGCAGCGCTTGGGACGACTTCAAGGACACGGTCGAGGAGACGTACGAGGATGTGAAGGACTACGTGAACGGCTCGGATTCCGAATCCGCTTCTGGATCCGTCGAGTACGATGACGAGGAGGAGTCCGACGATGAGGAGGAGGAACGCCACCACCGCCACCACCACAAGAAGGGCTGGCTCGGCAGCGCTTGGGATGACTTCAAGGACACCGTTGAAGAGACATACGAGGACGTCAAGGACTACGTGAACGGCTCGGACTCCGAATCCGCTTCTGGATCCGTTGAGTACGATGACGAGGAGGAATACGATGACGAGGACGAGGAGGAGCGCAAGAAGAAGGGCTGGCTCGGCAGCGCTTGGGACGACTTCAAGGACACGGTCGAGGAGACGTACGAGGATGTGAAGGACTACGTGAACGGCTCGGACTCCGAATCCGCTTCTGGATCCGTTGAGTACGATGACGAGGAGGAGGAGGAGGAGGAGCGCAAGAAGGGCTGGCTCGGCAGCGCTTGGGACGATTTCAAGGACACGGTCGAGGAGACGTACGAGGATGTGAAGGACTACGTGAACGGCACCGACTCCGAGTCTGGCTCGTCGAGCGACTCGATTGACGTCGAGGATGCCAAGAAGAGCGAGGAGTCTGTCAGCGCTGTGGGTCTGGCGGCCAGCGACAACAACGGCGGCGTGAACATGGAGTCGTACGTGCTGATCGGCTCTGCGGTGGGTGCTGCTGTCGGCATCGTCGGTGTCATTCTCGCGTTTGCTGTTCGCGCCGTGCGTCACAAGGCGGCGACGAACGGTTCGGTGCTGACGGATGACGAGGCTGCTGTCGCTATGGCCGGCGAGGACGAGGAAGCCGAGGACGGCGACGAGTCTGGCGACGACGTCGAGGCCGGCGTCGTTCTGAAGGACGCGAAGGGCGAGGAGGGCGAGGAGGAGGGCAAGTTCGAGGGCTCTGTCTAAGGTCTCGCTTGTGCACCGCATATATTCTTGAGTCTGCATTGTAATAGCACAGATCCGTGCTTTTTCTCCATCATTTCTTGCTGCAACGCTCTTTGACTCAACACGATGGCGCCAATGATGAAATGGGTGTGAATTCGCAGAGTGGATTGTCAGGCAAGCAACCGACGCGTCTCGAGCGACTCGGTGGTGCTCAGAGCAAATGAGAATGGCCGCGCGGTGTGTCAAACGGTCGCTGCCGTTGAACTTTGAGGGTCACTCGCGCAGGCGAAAGCCGACACACCGCACACTCCAGTGTACACTTTTGCATCACGTCAACTCATTGCAGGTTTTGCCCATCGCGGAAGGTATTTGGCCCCGAACGGCTGCACATCAATCAGCTCATTCGTGGCCAGGAGGCAGCGAACCCATTTGGCCCGCAAAGATCCTGAAGTTTTTCGCAGACATCAGGTCCTAGATCTCAGCGGGAAATCCACGCATTCTGTCGACTTTGTATTGATTTTGTATACTTAGCTCGGTTGCTGCCACCGGATTGGCGGCAAATCGGATCTTGGAACTCGATTCTGCAGCCAATCGCATGCACGCATTCCCATCCTTCACTTCTAGAAAATCCACCCGGCGCGGGATAAAATCCCTGACCTGTCGCGTTATTCAAGGTGGCGTGTCCAACACGTCCGTTGAGCCACATGCTCCGTGTCCAACAGCAAAATTTCGAGGCACTCTGCTGATCACAACGGTCGCCAAGCACTGGCTCGGCCCGCGCGAAAGAGCACCTGCACTTTGCGGCCACGGTGCAACGCACTCAGTACCGTACCACCGTACCGTGACCGTAAGCTGCGTTGATTGCGGGGAGGAGGCGTTGCGTGGGTCGCCAGCGACTGCTCATTCTCCAATTTGACCTGTTCAACACAGGTTCAAGCATTCGACACATCTCCTGAATATTCGACATAACATGGCGGCACACCGCACTCTGCTGCTGCTGCTCTCGATGCTGCTGACGCTGCTGGGCTCGGCGGCGGCCGTCGACTCGGCCTCGGACACGGTCGAGTCCATCTTCGACTCGGCCAAAGGCGTGAAGGTGGGCGGCTCCATCCTGGCGGTGCTGGCCATCGCGGCCGGCGCCGTGATGGTCGCCATGGGCTACAAGCTCTTCCGCGCGACGCTCTTCGTCGTGGGCTTCATCGCTGGCGGTGTGGCCATCGCCATCGCCGTTGAGCACATCTTCTCGGACGAGTCGTGGGTCATCACGGCCTCGTGGGTCGCCTTCGCTGTCGGCGGTCTCATTTGTGGCGCGCTCGTCTCGTCGCTCTACTCGCTCGGCATCTTCATCGCTGGCGCCGCCGGCGGCGTCGTCTTGGCCATCGCGCTGCAGAACTCGTTTGGGTACAAGATCTACCCGAGCAACCCGGACGTGGTGCTCATCGTGCTCTGCGTCGTGCTCGCCATCGTGTGCGGCATTCTCGCGCTCAAACTCGAGCGGCCCGTGCTGATCGTAGCCACTAGCGCCTTCGGTGCCGGCATCATCGTGTGGGGAATCGGGTACTTCGCCGGCGACTTCCCGTCCGCCACCGACCTCAAGGAGTACGCGAGCAAGGACATCAACAACGAGTGGGTCTACTCGATCCCGGATGCCTGGTGGGGCTACCTCGCCGGGCTCGTCGTGCTCTTCCTGCTCGGACTTATGATCCAGTTCCGCAAGACGGCGCGCGGCGGCACGTACCACAAGTCGCATGCCATGGGCCGCCGCGAGGAGTACATTGACGCGCAGACGCCGCCCAACAACGTGCGCTACGGCAACCCCGTGTCGCACGTTTGAGGAGAGGACGACCACCTCGCCTTTGTACAGTTAGAGTAACGAGCAGCGGTGACTGATCTAGCCACCATCGCTCGCCGTAAGTCGCAGTATAGCACTCGACAATCGAACCAACCTCCAATATGAGACGACACGTTTGGTTTTCCGCAGTCGATGTGTTTGTATTGCATTGTATGCTCAAACAATCTCAGAGCAAATCAGTCTCGACAATCGCTTTCGTCGCTTCGTAATGTGTCACTGATGCACCAAAAACGATCGGTATGAACGCCACCAACACCTGAGATCGAGTCAGGATCATAACGTTTGACTGAACACGTACAGGTGCATTTCTAGGACGAGTGTCGATTGATCGCTGGTTGCATCTCATGCTGATGAGTGTGGGACAGCAAAACACCTGAGTAGCAAGCATCTAACAACTGCAATCAAGGACTCGAAAGCAAAGCGCTAGCGTGGTGGATAGCCGACAACCCCTGATCGATCTCGGCGATCGTCAGCGGCAGCACACATCGCTGCTAGATTGATTGGCACGATGCTGAGGTGGAGAGGCGACATCGGATCCCTTGACCGCCAGGACAGCGAGACGGGACCGCCCCAATCGGTAGCTGCCACCCAAAGGCACACACGCCGCCAGTTGTCTGTCGGACGGGCTCGCGATCCGTCGATGTGCCGTTGCAGGTCGTCGAGAACCGAAGTGCTAACAATCGCGATCGGCGATCGCATCCTGAAGTTTGGCACATCCCCTGTGATTGGTCGAAATCCCGCGATCGGACGCTATTCGCGCTAATCGCAGGCCGGCAGATCTTATCCGGAGCGGACGCACCAAAAATCCATCTGTCGAGCATTGTGGGCAGCTTGGGATGGCCAGCCGGTGGGCGGGAAACCTGGCCCGCCCGGCCATTTCGGTTCGCCCCATTGAGCCAACGGCGACTGCGAGCCAGGTCGCGAGCCGGCGAGCCACTCGTCCCGACCGCCAGCTTGCCGAGACGCATGGCCGGCCATTAGCATCCGGTCGAGTGGCGAGGTGCGCGGCTCGCACGATGAACCGATCGGCGCGTGGCCCGTTGAACGCCAGCAGACGCGGCGCCAATTGGCGCTGTTAGGTCATCGCTCGACGCACGACCGGCCATTCCTCATTCCGACACTGACGCCGCCATGGCGCTGCTGTTGGAATGGATGATACTGGCCATGGCGCTCGCCGGCGCGGAGGCCGTCGAGTCGGCGTCGACCACGGTCGAGTCCATCTTCGACTCGGCCAAGGGCGTGCACCTCGGCGGCACCGTGGTGTCGCTCGTGGCGATCGGAGCTGGCGCCGTGATGCTCGTGCTGGGCTTCCGGCTCTTCCGTGTCACGCTCTTCGTCGTGGGCTTCGTGGCCGGCGGCGTGGCCATTGCCATCGCGGTCGAGCATGCCTTCAAGACCAAGCCGTGGGTAGTCACAGGCTCTTGGATTGCCTTCGCGGTCGGCGGTCTCATCTGTGGTGCTGTCGCCGCGGCCTGCCACTCGCTTGGCATCTTCATCGCAGGTGCGGCCGGCGGGGTCGTCTTGGGTATCGTGCTGCACAACACGTTCGGCTACCGACTGTACCCGAGCGAGCCGAATGTCGTGCTCGTCGCGATGTGCGTTGGACTCGGCGTCATCTTCGGTATTGCGGCCGCGAAGCTCGAGAAGCCAGTGCTGATCATCACCACGAGTCTGTTTGGCGCCGGACTGATCGTGTGGGGCGTCGGGTACTTCGCTGGCGACTTCCCGTCGGCCAACGATCTGCAGCGGTATGCAACGCAGGACCTGGACGACAAGTGGGTCTACTCGATCCCGACCGCTTGGTGGGCGTACCTGGCGGGTTTCATCGTGCTCTTCGCGCTGGGAGTGTTCATTCAGTTCCGTAAGACCGCAAGGAGCGGTGGTAAACGTTCCAAGAATGTCAAGGCGGACAAGCCCAAGAAGGACAAGAAGAAGAAGGGCGAGAAGACCCCGAAGTCTGACTGCAAGAACAAGTCAAAGGACCACAGCAAGAGGCATCAAACACCGCCTTCACGCACCAAGTGCGACGGCAAGGGCCACAAGATGACACACAACACGAGGCACCATCACGAACACCCGCATCAAGAACACCCGCATCATGGCAAGTACCATGTGAGGAACCATGGTGAGGCAGGCGAGGCTTCGCGGAACGTCCGTCACCACGAACCGGAGATGGTTGTCCACGTCGACAGGATACCACACAACGACGGGTACTACCAGACACACTCGACTCGCGACAGCGAGTTCCCGACGCATCCTGTCCGCGACAGCGAGTTCCCGACGCATCCTGTTCGCGACAGCGGCTTCGAGGCGGCGCCGTGCAACTGTGCGGCCCACCAGACTGCTTGGAACGTCGAGCACTATGACGATCGAGAACAGAGCCGCGACTCTCGGTACTCGCCCCATCGTAGCCTCGAGTACCATGACTCGAGCATGTTCGAGTTCAACGACAGCGACGTCACATCACAAGACTCTATCTGCGACTGTGGGGACTGCAGAGCGCACGCCGCCGCGAACTATGAGCAGCACCAGCAGTCGCGACCGCAGGTTGTAGGCAAGGATGCGCCGTCAACGCAGAACCACAAGCGATATGGCGATCCAGTCGCACAGGCGTGATTAGCGAGATATACTATGGGCAAAATTATACACTTGGCGATATCAGCAGCGCGCTGACAACCCCGTGATCGTGTCTGGTTGTTTTGTCCTGGACGGGCAATCGAACGACAAACATTCTGATTTGAAAGTTGCCTTTTACCGTATCTCATCGCAATAGAGCTCTGTATAGCGTGCCCGCGAGAACTATACGGCCGATCCTGCTGGTCTTGCGGCGCTTCCTGCAAGATCGGATCCTGTGGACATGTGGAGCGAGCCGCGGTCGCGACCGAAGATGGCCAGTGCGGACGAGCGAGCGACTGGTCTGTCGACCGGCGGCACACCCACCAGCTGCAGCTGATCTGTGTCTCTGATGACCGCCGGGGATGGATGGAGGCGGTCGCCTCGAGCTCGCAACAAGACAAGCGCAATGGAGAGTGCGTACCGTAGAGCAGTACCGTAGAGTACATCGTAGACGAGTACCGTGGGCACTCGCCGATCTTTCGAGCGTTCTTTCTGTTCGGAGAGTAGGCGGTCGCACGTCCGGCCACGTCCGGCTGACTCAGCACAAAGAAAATCCACCAAAAATCACAAACAGAAAATCCCTCGCAAATCTTTGCGTGAGCTGGCCGTGCGATCCTCGGCATGGAGATTCCGCTCAATCGCGGGAGCTGCCAGAGGCGCTGTCGCGGCTCGGCGCTTGGCCTCGTCTGGTTGTTTCGATAGAACAACCACGTGGCTCGATGCATCGCGCTAGGCTGGCTAGTTCGTACCGTATCGAAGTCTCATGCGATGCAACTGGAGGAACTGGATGATGGCCGCGCTTCGAAACTAGACAAAAAAGTTATATCCACGCGTCGCTGGAATCATTGAAGCACGCGCTGGACTGGTCTGGATGGCTACCGCGATCTGTCGGGAGCGGCACTGGCCCGTAACGAAGTCATTGTTTTTATCTCGGCAGCTAATTCGTTTAGTACAGGAACACCTGAGGTAAAAACCTGCGGACGAGATGGTCGATCCTAGACGGGTGGATATTTGGCGTGCACACCATCGACGCTCTCTGTTTGTTTGTGCCCGATCCGACGGTTCCGCCAGTGGACGACCGCCGCCTGGGACAAGCGCGGTCGCTCCGTCTCGTCTGCTGCGATGCGTGCCGTCTCGTCTGCCGCGATGCGTGCGAGCAACATGACCTCCGTGAACTGTACGGTTCACTACGGTACGACCCCTCTTCTTGGTCGAAAAGCCACCACCCAGAATGGGACAGACCGATCCACACACTGAACCGGCCACGGAATGGCGTTTCAAAAGTCGGTGCGACAACGTCCTCGGTGAACCGAAGGGCGGTACATGCGTGCGAATACACTGGTGTCCAGTATACCGCGGTGTGTTATCCAGTCGCTGGGCGGAAAGCCGCGGCCGTTACAACCAGCACGGCGACAATTTCGAGCGGAAATGTCTGCACGCAGGTCGCGGCGTTGTCTAACCAGCAAAATGTGCCCGTTCGCAGAGCTTGTTCGCCGATCTTTCTGACAGCTTCGCCAGTCATTGGCGTATCATCTCGTTCTGTTCAAGTAAATCGACCTTGGTCACCGCATTCTTTCGTGTCGCAAAGTTGAAGTTTCCGCAACTTGAAGGGGAGATTGTGGCTGCCGAGGCGAAATTTTGTGCGGCTGCCAGCGTGGGATCCTCTCGGCCACCGCGCGGACCCAGCCAGGCCCATCTGCCGGCTTGGCGGCTGGCGAGGGTGGCTACACACCGATCCGCGTTCAACTTGGCGCCGGCATGCTCCATACTCGCTCCATACATTTGCTATCGACAGGGGCTTGTCTATCGCCGCGCGAGGCAGTGCTAACGCGTCCGCGCTGAACTCCTGAGGCCGCAACCCACGGCCCTTCAAACTGATTTGCGCGCGGCCATCCCCCCTCGCCGTCCCCAGCCACAAACCCGCCGGCGGATAGCCCACTCGCGCGAGTGCGTGTATGCGTGTGCAAGAGTGCGTGTCACTCCCCGACCCTCACCCGCACTCGGTTCGTCCGCACTTCACTTCCGCTCCTGCCTCATCCCGGACACCCGCAAGTGCTCGACCATGCGGATCGCGGCGTGGCTTACGACGGCCATGGCGGCGATGGCGGCCTCGGCCGCCGCGCAGGCGACCGACTCGTCAACGACGACGACCGAGCTGACCTACCCGGACATCCTCAGCGCGTCCGGCAACCTGACCGACCTGCCCGGCGGCAACGCGCGGTGCACGGCCGCATCGCGCGTCCGCAAGCCGTGGGGAGCGCTCGCCGAGGACGAGCAGTCGCTGTACGTTGAGGCGCTGGCCGCGGCCGTCGAGGACGGCGGCGTGGCCGCGTTCGCCGCCATCGCGTCGGGCGACCTGGGCCTCGCGCAGGGCTCGTACTCGTGCGCCTTCTTCTCGTGGCACAGGCGACTGCTGCTCGCCTTCGAGGCGTACCTGCGCGACCTGGACGACCGCTACGCGTGCCTCACGCTGCCCTACTACGACGTGCACACGGCCTACGTGCACTACGTGAGCGGCCAGTGCTCCAGCGTCTACGAGTGCTCGGGCATCTTCGCTGCTTTGGGCGGCGACGCCAGTTCGTCCGACGATACCACCGTCACGTTTGGTGACTACAGTGCCTCGGGGATCGCCCTGACCGGTGCTCCATACTCTGACGACGACTATGTGGTCCGTGCGGACCTGTCGACGGCTGCGTTGCCCTCGGCGGCCGCTTTTGGCTCGGTGGCCAGTGCTGTGGCCACGTCGGCGGACTACGCTAGCTTCCTGGAGAACGTGCAGTACGGCGTGCACGCCGAGGTGGTGGACTCGATCGGCGGCGTGCTGGGCACGGCCGCGGCGGCCAGGGACGTGCTCTACTACTCGTGGCACGCCTCCGTCGACATGCTGCTGCACGTGTACCACCTGTGCCGCGTGGGCGTGCCGCTCACGCACGACCAGATCGAGGCGTCGCTCGAGGCATTCACGAACGCCACGCAGACCTGCGGCGGCGTGGACGGCGTCGACTCGTCCACGCCGCTCGTGATGCAGATCACGGTGGACGGCGAGACGATCGACGCGACCGAGCACCCGACGCTCGGCCGCTACTTTGGCTACGTCGGCTCCGAGTCGTGGAACTACTTTGACATCCAGCAGCTCGGCGACTACGCCTACACGTACCAGCTGCCGGAGGTGCTGCGCCAGCAGGTGCTATCCAACAACGACCTGTGCCCGGGCTTCAACCGCGCGTTCGCGGCGTCGTACACCAAGCTCAACTCGACGGCCGTGCGCCGCACGACGACGA
The DNA here is from genome assembly GCA_003413675.1 of Phytopythium vexans. NCBI lineage: Eukaryota > Oomycota > Peronosporomycetes > Pythiales > Pythiaceae > Phytopythium > Phytopythium vexans. Next base: position 151,675 of record QLOC01000016.1, on the reverse strand, counting down.
CCAAGACGACGACCAAGACGACGACCGTGACGACGACCCGCATCGTGAACGGCACCAAGGTGACGACGACCAAGACGACCAAGACGACGACGCGCACCAACTCGACGTCGACGAGCGCCAACGCCACGTCGACGCTGCTCAAGGGCCAGCTCACGTCCAACTACTCGTACACGTACCTGGGCAACTTCTCCAACGACGCGGTCGCCTACGGCGAGGGCACCTTCCTCTCGAACGGCTACGAGGGCTACACTCCGTACTACGCCGCCGGTGCCGTCACGACCAAGCACAACGGCCTGATCGTCGCCAACTTCTCGAGCAGCTCGAGCAGCTCGAGCAGCAGCGCCTCGAGCCGCACGGCCTTCCTCGACAGCACCTACTCGAACGTGACGACCATCAAGGCGAACGTCACGGTCGGTACCAAGCGCGTGTCGCGGAATGTGACTGTCTCGGTCGCGACGGCCGGGACGTACTGGGCGTGGCTGCAGACTGCCTACGAGGGTCTCTACACGCGCTTCAACGGCAACATCGACCTGGTGGGCACGCACCTCAAGCTGCTCGAGTGCTACACGTACGACCAGGTGTACGGCGTGTCGAACCTGACGACCACGTTCGTGGACAACTTCCACCTCGTGACGAACCGCCCGACGTGCGGCCAGCACCTGGACCTGTACAAGTCCGGTCTGCTCACGATCGCCGTCACGTCGAACGACTACAGCGCCAAGTCGCTCAAGTTCGCGAGCTCGAGCGTCATCGAGACGATCCTCAAGACGTACAAGCGCGTAACCAAGCGCACGGTGACGTACGTGACCAAGAAGTACACGCAGACGATCAAGTCGCGGCTCACGAAGGCGCAGTCGTCGCTGACGAATGTGACGTCCACGACGGAGGGCTCGGGCTCGAAGAACTCGACCACCGTCATCGACACGGGCTACGTCTCGTCCAACGAGACGACGGTCGTGTCCGCCAACGGCACGGCCAGCTCCACGACGACCACGACGACGACGACCGCCGCCGAGGACACCACCTCTGGCAGCTCGACGACCACGGGCGGCAGCTCGACCACCACGGGTGGAAGCTCGACGACTACCAGTGGCAGCTCGACCACCACGGGCGGCAGCTCGACCACGACCAGCGGCAGCTCGACCACCACTAGTGGCAGTTCTACCACCACCAGCGGCAGCTCGACCACTACCAGCGGCTCGACCACGACCAGCGGCTCGACCACCACCAGTGGCAGCTCCACGACCACTGGTGGCTCGACCACCACTGGCAGCTCGACCACGACGGGCGGCAGCTCGACTACCACCAGCGGCTCGACTACGACGGGAGGCAGCTCGACTACCAGCGGCAGCTCGACCACCAGTGGCAGCTCGACTACGACGTCTGGCGGCAGTTCGACGACCACCACAACTGGCGGAGGCTCGACCACGACCACGACCACCGGTGGCAACTCGACCACGACCACGACTGCTCCTGGCGCGACCCCGGCGGCCACGACGCCTGGTGCCACGCCTGCGGCTACCACGCCCGGTGCCACCCCTGCTGCTACGACCCCTGGCGCTACGCCTGCCGCCACGACGACCTCGTCCACGCCGGCTCCTACCCCTGCGTCGACCTCGACCAGCCCGAAGCCGACGCCCGCTGCTTCCACGACCACGTCGACCAACTGCATTGAAGTGTCTGTGGAGGGTGACGCGACGTACTGCATTGAAGGCCCGATCTGCAGCGGCTCTGGCGACAGCCCCGCCGGCGACCTGTGTCCCGTGAAGGGCGACGTGGCGATCAAGGACTGCCACGACTACCTGCCGAGCTACAGCGAGAACAGCAAGTGCGAGGCCCCCGTGGACGCGCAGTGTGTGAAGATCAAGACCGGTGCCTGGGGCTGCGTGTTCGACGAGACGGCGACGCCCGCGCCGACCACGACTGGTTCCAAGCCGACGCCTGCGCCGAGCACGACGGGTCCGCAGGCGACTCCGGCCGCCACGACCCTGGCTCCCAAGCCGACGCCTGCGGCTTCGACGACGTCGACTCCCAAGCCGACGCCTGCTGCCTCGACGCCGACGGCCACGCCGGCTGCGACCACGCCTGCTCCCAAGCCGACCCCGGCCGCGTCGATCCCGACCCCATCTGCCACTCCGGCTTCGTCCACGCCGACGACGCCGACGACGCCGACGGCGACGCCTGCTGTTACTACCCCGTGCCCAGTCACGGCCAAGCCGACGCCGACTCCCGCGGTGACTACGCCTTGCCCGGTGACCGCCAAGCCGACGCCGGAAGTCACGACGCCGTGCCCGACGCCCGGACCCACGACTGCTGGACCGACGCCGACGCCGTGCCCGACTACTGTTGTTCCTACGCCTTACCCGACGACTGTTGCCCCGACGCCGTGTCCGACGACGGAAGCTCCTACGCCGTGCCCGACCACTGAAGTTCCTACGCCGTGCCCGACCACTGAAGTTCCTACGCCGTGCCCGACCACTGAAGTTCCTACGCCGTGCCCGACCACTGAAGTTCCTACGCCGTGCCCGACCACTGAAGTGCCGACGCCGTGCCCGACCACTGAAGTGCCGACGCCGTGCCCGACGACGGAAGCGCCGACGCCGTGCCCGACCACCGTGGCTCCTACGCCGTGCCCGACCACCGTGGCTCCTACGCCGTGCCCGACTACGGTTGCTCCTACTCCGTGCCCGACCACCGTTGCGCCGACGCCGTGCCCGACCACTGTCCACCCGACGCCGTGCCCGACGACCCCGCACCAGCAGCAGCAGCAACAGCAGCAGCAGCAGCAGCAGCAGCAGCAGCAGCAGCAGCAGCAGCAGCAGCAGCAGCAGCAGACGCCTGCTACGACCCAGCCGCACATCCAGTCGTTGGCGGCGTCCACGACCACGAGTAACGCGGCCGTGGACAGCGCGTCGGCCAGCTCGGCGGTCGGCGCCAGCGCGGCCACGATCGCCGCGGTCGCCGCCGCCGTCGGCGTGGTGCTGGCCGTTGCGGCCGTGCTCGTCTACCGCCGCCACCGGCGCCAGGAGTCGGACGACATCGAGCTGTCGCCGGCCATTTACCAAGGCACGGTGGCGACGCCCATGTAAATACGCAGTGCGACTTCTGTTGCAGCCCGCAGGGTCGAACTGCGTCCATACTGCACCACTTGTAGTCTCCTTGCTCGCCTAGCTCAATGACAGCCAAGGCACACCAAACACTGTGAATGAATGAGAGAAAGCTTTGGAAAATCATCTTCATGTACTGTTGCCTGTGTGTTGTTTCGCTCTATCACTCACTCACTTGAGCTTGAGCTCCTGCGCCTCGAGTGCCTCGTACGTCGCCAGGATGCTCTCAGGCGTGATGAGCCGGAACTGCTCGTTCAGCTGCAGCAGCGCGCGGTACACACGCGCGATCTTGCGGCGGTCCTCGGCGCTCGTGGGCGTCTCGGCGTGTCGCTGCCGCTTGGCCGTGAGCACCTCGACGCGGGTCTCGACACTGCCAGCCAGCTCGTCCGCTGGTTCCTCGCCCTCGACCGCCGCGAGGCTGCGCGAGATCCACACGTAGCCGTTGGTGCCGAGGATGAGGTCGACGCCCACCGAAGGAAGCGTCACCATGTGCTGCTTCATGCGCTTGACGAGCGGCGCGCGCACGGCCGCGAACTGGCCGTTCTCGAGCTTGCCGTACCGCAGCGAGCGCGTGTGCAGCGACAGCGAGCCGTCGTATCGCACCTCCTGGATCTCGGCGCTGATGAGGTCGTCCTCGACGAAGAAGCGCCGCATCTGCAGCTGGTCCGCGTACGTGCGCCGTCGCTGTGCTCCGCCGGGAAGCGTCACGGCCGAGAGCACCAGCGCCGCGTCCTGCTGCCCGTTCACGTCCACCTTCCAGCGCTTGTTGCCCACTTCCGTGACGCGACCGACGACGATGTCCCCCACCTCGCCAATGTACCGCGACACGAGCGGCCGCACGCTGATGAGCTGGTTCACCTTGTCCACGACGCCAGCGACCGACGCGACCAGCTCGTTGTTGGTGCTCAGGTACGTGCCGTGGCCGCGCAGGAAGGCGCCCGTCTCGGCGCTGATCACCTCGCCGGGGGTCACCACCACCACGGTGCCGCCCTCGCTCAGCGCCGCGTCCTCCATCTCGGCGTCAGCGCCGTCCGCCGCCAAGCCGCGCACCCGGATCTCCATCTTGCCGTGGATGCTACAACTCGAATATGGTGGTTGGCGGGTCTCACCCGGCCGCCGATTTGCCAAAAACATTGGGTACATGACTGATGATTGGGTGGAATTGATAATCCTTCAATATTGGAAGTGATTGGCTGAAAGTGCTGTTGTAGCAGTTTACCAGCGTATCCACGCGCCGGATTGGTTGAAGAGATCACACATATAATCCGCCAATACCATCGCGTTAAACACATTATTGACCAATGATATCGCGTTTTGCCTTGTGCCCACTCGCCAAACACGCGCAAATTGCCGCCGACCATTCCTGGATCAGCAACGAGCGATCAGCAAGCGCAAGATCGAGAGATGCCGGTGGTGACGACCCTGGAGCAGGCGGCGCCGCCCGTGGTGGGCGTGCTGGGCGGTGGACAGCTCGGCCGCATGATGGCGCCGGCCGCGCACCGGCTCGGGCTCGACGTGCGCGTCCTGGACCCGCTCGGCGCGCTCTCGCCCGCGGGCCAACTGGGCCTCGCGGCCGTGCAGGGAGCCTTCACGGCCGAGCGCGACATCGCCGCGCTGGCGGCGCAGTGCGACGTGCTGACCGTCGAGATCGAGCACGTGAACGCCGCGTTCCTGCAGCAGCTGCAGGAGGAGGGGGCCGTGCGCGCCGTGCACCCGGCACCGGCCACCATCGCGCTCATCCAGGACAAGCTCAAGCAGAAGCAGTTCTTCGCGACGGTCGACGGCGTCGACGTGGCGCCGTTCCGCGGCGTGGGCTCGCTCGACGACGCCAAGCGCACGGGCGAGACCTTCGGCTTCCCGTTCATGCTCAAGGCTCGCCGGTTCGCGTACGACGGGCGGGGCAATGCCGTGGTCTCTAGCCCGGAGGATCTGCCGGCCGCGCTCGCCAAGCTCGGCGCCGCCGAGTTCGCCGGCAACGAGGACAAGCTGTACGCCGAGAAATGGGTGCCGTTCGCCAAGGAGCTGGCCGTTATGGTCGTCAAGGGCCGCACGGCCGACGGCGGCGACGACGTGCGCGCCTACCCAGTGGTCGAGACCACGCAGCGCGACAGCATCTGCGATACAGTGCTGGCCCCCGCCCGAGTGCAACCGGATGTGGCCGAGCGAGCGGCGGCCATGGCCATGGCGGCCGTGGCGCCGCTCGAGGGCTGCGGCATCTACGGCGTCGAGCTGTTCGTGACCGCGGACGGCCGCGTGCTGCTGAACGAGGTGGCCCCGCGGCCGCACAACTCGGGCCACTACACGATCGAGGCGTGCGAGACGGACCAGTTCGAGCAGCACCTGCGCGCCATCGCCGGCCTGCCGCTCGGCTCGACGGCGCTGCGCGTGCCCGCCGCGCTCATGGTCAACGTGCTCGGCGCGCCGTCGGGCCGCGACGACGACGCCTACGCGCTGCTGCGCCGGTCGCTGGAGGTGCCCGGCGCGCTCGCGCACTACTACGGCAAGGCCGAGGCCCGCGCCGGCCGCAAGCTCGGCCACTTCACCATCACGGCGCCATCCTACGCCGAGCTGGTCGCGCGCGCCGCCGCCATCTCGCCCGAGATCGTCGCCAACGCCAAGCTCGAGCAGCAGGCGGCGCCGCCGGTCGTGGGCATCGTCATGGGCTCCGACTCGGACCTGCCGACCATGGCCGCGGCCGCCAACATGCTCGAGCGCTTCGGCGTGCCCTACGAGCTCACGATCGTCTCGGCGCACCGCACGCCCGGCCGCATGTACGAGTACGCGCAGTCGGCGGTTGCACGCGGCCTGCAGGTCATCATCGCCGGTGCTGGCGGCGCCGCCCACCTGCCGGGTATGATCGCCGCGCTCACGCCGCTGCCGGTCGTGGGCGTGCCGGTCAAGACGAGCACGCTGAACGGCGAGGACTCGCTGCTGAGCATCGTGCAGATGCCGCGCGGCGTGCCCGTGGCGACGGTCGCGATCGGCAACGCCACGAACGCGGGGCTGCTGGCCGTGCGCATGCTCGGCGGCGCGTACACGGCCGCCATGGCCGCCTTCCTGGACGAGCAGAAGCGCGAGGTGGACGGCAAGATCGACGTGATGGACCAGCGCGGCTGGAAGGCGTACCTGGCCGACATGAAGCAGTAGGAGTGAGAGAGGCAGCGAATCGCATCTCTGCGTGCATTGTCAACGGGTTGCGAGGTATGTTTGTCTATGTGGAGCGATCGCCGCAGTGAGTGGGTGAGTGTGAACAGCTCAGTGCTTCTTGAGCTTGAGGCTCTTGAGCTGGTTCTTGAGCAGCTTGGGCGTCTCCTTGTTGCGGCGAGGCGCGTCCGCGGCATCGCCTGCGTCCACACTCAGTCCCGGCGCGTACTTCCAGTAGACGAGGCCGGCGACGCTCACGGCGAGCAGCGCCACGCTGAAGAACCAGAGCACGAAGCCGAGCGTGGCGGCGTAGAACTCGGCCGGCAGCACGTCGAAGGCCGCGAGTCCCTTGACGAGCTTGGCCGCATTCTCGCGGGTCAGCTCGTCGCCCAGGCGGAAGCCGCCGAGGTCGGGCGGCGTCACGTCCGTCGCAAGCGGAGCTCCACCAACAGCAGGCGGCGAGAGACGCATCGCCCAGGCGAGCAGGTCGAGCAGTCCGAGCGACGTGCCGGTCTGGCGCGCGAGCATGACGGCGGCCGTGAGCAGCGCCAGCGGCGGCGCGAGATACTGGATGGCCACGATGGGCACGTAGTTGAACTGGAGGCGCACCTTGGTCTGCAGCAGCTCGCCGTCGACGGGGCCGGGCCGCTGCACGAGCGCGGCGATCGTGTCCCGCGGCTCGAGCAGGAAGTGCTGCAGGTGCGGCCGGAAGCACGCGATCCGCACGGCGACCGCGGCCAGCACGACGTAGACGCGGACGACCTCGAACTGCTCGGCGGTCAGCAGCTGAAGTCGGTTCACGAGCGGCGTCCGGGTCAATGCCGGCACCCAGCAGGCCGCGACCGCCAGCGGCGCGAGCATGTTGAGGTGCAGCGCGAGCTTGGTGAGCCTGGAGGTGCCCGCATCGCGCGTCATGGCCGCGTACATGCGCGCGAAGCGGAAGGCCGGGAGGAAGGCCGTGCCGACGAACGTGGCGGCCAGCAGCGCCACGTTGACGAACAGCGCCGCTCTCGCGACCTCGGTGGCCGGCGCGAGGTTCTCAAAGTCGCCGTCCACGAAGCCGAAGGCGCGCAGCACGAGCGAGAAGCGGCGGCCGGCCAGCGTCGCCGCCAGCTCGACGTCGAAGTCCAGCAGCGGCTTGGGGGCGGCGATGGCGAACCCAGCGGCGATGAACCCCAGCGCGCCGATGCCCAGCCCGAGCCGCGACTCGTACGTGGAGAAGCCCTGCGCGCGCTGCAGCTGCAGCGGGAACCACACGGCGACCAGCAGCGCCGCCAGCAGTGCGTACGCCGCCATGGATGGCCTGGCAGTGTCGGCATCTTCATTGGAGTCGAATATGAGCGGCTGGATCAGCGCGAAGAGGTCGCCGAGCGCGACGGCACCAAGCGCCGAGCTCGCGACCACCACGAGCATCTCGAAGAGCTCGAAGAAGAGCGTCTGCGCGAATACGCCCGGCTCGGTGGAGGCCGCGCGGATGTAGAAGGCGGCCATCTTGTCCTGCGGCGACAATGGGGTCGGCGGCTTGCGGTTTTTGCCGTTGAGCGTCGCGATGAGCTCGTCCTCGGGCGGCAGGAAGAAGGAGAGCCCGCTGAGCAGCCAGGCCGCCAGCGAGCAGTGCGAGCGCAGCCGCAGCTGCAGGAAGGCGAGCAGCACGCCCGCGAGGAACTCGGGCGGGAACAGCGCCATGGTCGAATGGAGAGCTTTGGCGGGGTCCGCTATGCGAATATCCACGTGGGGTGGTGCGAGGTGTTGCAAGCAGTACAGTGGTTCGCGTATGTGTCCTGACGATCTAACAACTTTAGTGCGAACGAGGTTTAATTATGTGGGATAGTGTATACAAACACCGCTCCCAATTTGTCCCTCCTACATAGCATGCTATATAATAGTTCAATAATTTTGAGTGGTTGATGTTGACCATTGCGGGATCATGTCTCCGGACCATTCAAGAAAGTGGCAGCTATGACATTAGAGAGGAACTTGACGAAAGACGAGGGGGAGACAAAGTGAGAGCGATGTCTGTATTACTACAAATAAATTAGTAATACATTTCAGAGTAGTAAATGAGGATGAATATGCATTACCTTCGTATGACTACGCAACTGCTAAAGTAATACCTGTATCTGTACTACTACAAATGAATTAGTAATACATTTCAGAGTAGTAAATGAGGATGAATATGTATTACCGTCGTATGACTACGCAACTGCTACGGGATGCCATCTCCCATTGTGTTGACAAACCTAGTTGTTGCAATTGCCCGTGACGCTGTTGCAGTGGCCGCTCTTGAGCTGCGAACTGCTCTGTTCGTTGTCCTTGTTCGACTTGGCGAACGCAGGCGGGATGGTGATGGTGATGCCCGTCTTGGCGGCGGGTGCTTGCGCCTCGAGCACGATGGTGTGCGGGCTGATGAAGTGTGCGCTGCGCAGGTGGCGGCGCGTCGACGGCTCAGACTCCGTCGACGCCACTGGGTGTGCGTTCGAAGCGAGCGCGCCAACGGTCATGAGTGCCACGACGAACACCAAACTGAGTGCGGTCAGCACGAGTCGTCCGCGGCGCGGCTCTTGCTGCTGCTGCGTCGGGTCGACCTCGATCTTGACTAGGGGCTGCTGCGCGTCCATTGCTGGCAGAGGTTTAGAGTGCGTGTGTGTGCTGGAAGGAGGATCAAAGAATGGCGTGCTGCAGTGACTGCATGGGTGCTTTGAGTCGCATCCGCGAGCAGGATCCGCGAGAAGATACCGATGCGATCGAGCATGTCAATCGGCACGTCCTTTCGAGAGCAATATCACCTGTGTAACTGTATATCATCTCACATATCAAATATATTATATTTGTTTTGTGGATTATTAACGTACAAATATGACCTGTGATAACGCAAGAACAAGTGATTATGAATCAAGTCATGCCTCCAGTCGCCAATCGGCAGGATCGCGCGCTGAAATCCATCCAGTTCCGCCGCTTTCGATCGGTCGGGAATGCGACCCGACGTCCACCGCTTCGCGCGTCGACCCCTCGGCGTGAAGATCTCGTCAAGGCGCTGGAGCGTCCGAGTGCACGAGAGGCACCGAGTAGTGTAGCAGATTACATTAGTTGGTAGTGTTACTACGAGCGTTTGAGATCTCGCCGCCCAGTCTGGCGGCGGCGGCTTGCCATATCTTACGGCGACGTAAGGGGGGAAACTATCATCTTCGGTCGGCGCGGGGCGGCTGGTCAGTACGGCGACGTGGGCGTCGGCCCGTGGCCATAGTGCACGAGGTACTCGCTGTTGCCGGGCGTGGCCATGGCGGTCGTCCGCTCCATGACGTCCACCTCGGCGTCGCCGTACTCGTCGGGCATCTTGACGACCGGCGGGCCGCCGCCAGTCGTGCTCGCCGAGATGGCGCGCGAGCGCAGGTCGAACTTGCGCTGGTCTCTCCTCCACGCGAACCGGTTGAGCCACGCGGTCCACCCCACGGCGGCCAGGAACTCGATGAAGGCGGCGAGGCAGAGCCCGGCGCCGCTCTTGAGCAGCGTGCAGTTGACCTGCGGCGCCAGCAGGTCGCAGTACCGCACGTAGTCGCTGCCGGCGAGCGCGCAGCCGCAGCTGAGCTGCAGCACGGTGAACGCGGCGTCCACGCCGAGCTTCCACTTGGCCGGCAGGTCGCCCCAGCGCAGCACGTCCACCAGCACGATCCACGCGAGGCAGTAGAGCGAGGCCGAGAAGGTCACGAGCAGCGCGAACGTGACCGACGGGCCGCCGTAGTAGACCGTCACGTCGATCTCGGCGCCGTCGTCGCCCGCGAGTGTCACACTCGCGCCTTTGAAGCCGCTGGCGAAGAGCGCGAGCGCCACGGCCGCCGTCGCCAGCTGCAGTGCTCGCAATGCCAGCAGCACGACCTGCCTCGGCGCCACCGCAGGCACTGGCGAGCCGTACATGCCTACAGTGGAGGTGTCTGGAGACTGAGAGCTAGAGGCTGCGCTGGACGCACACGTAAAGGCACAGGCACCGGTTCCTTGACGGAGCTGACGCAGAGAGCAGTGCAGTGCTGCCGGCTACTGCAGCGAGCTCCAGTCCGCGAGTAACGAGCGGCGCTTACTTACGGCCGCTTGTAGTGGGCGATGAGACTGAGGATACGTACAGCGAGGCGGCAGGTTCTGCGGCAGGCCATGCGTAAGGGCGGGCCGAGTACTCAGGCCAGCTGGCGTCCGCCAGGCGAATCGGGTTACGGTCCGGTTTCTTTGGCGGTCCACTTGGCCTGACACTGCAAGTAGCCGTCCGCCAGTGGGGCAGAATGGAAAAATGTCTCGCATCGCGCGTGTGGACGGCCCCGCGGCATCCCACAGCACGCTTTTCGATTTCGAAGTGCCCTAGACAGAGGCGGCGCCGTTCGAAGGCACCCGACGATCGTCATTGAACGGCCAGGAAGCCTCCAAGCGCATCGAGGTGGCGCTGTAAACGCCGCAGATCTGACGAGCATTCTATCGGAACTGCTGGTGTTCATACACGATACAGTGTAACCCTCGCTGGTTACCCTCCTCGAAACCTCTCGAACCGTATGACGTGATCGGTTACGGTCTGAAGACCGGCATGAAGAGCCAGTTTTTATTTTGGGTTTCCTCAAAATCGCTATTTGCGGGTCGTTAGCATTACCCGCAACAATACCGGTTTTTCGTGGGTTACACGTCGTTCCAGCAAGCGTCCGCCTTCAATCTTTGCGCCAGGCCACAAAAATGTACCCACTCCCACTTGTCGTGCGACCAACCATCCGTTGGCAAGGCCCACATGGTCGCGACGATCTTGCGGCTCCAACTTGAACCGCCGCTCAGACCAGCGGTGCTGTTCGCAATCATAGCGGCTCCATCTGACCACGGCAGCAGTCACTAGGCTGTGGCTGGCTGAGGGCTTGGCGTTTAGTCCAGAGACATTGTTAGAGGATTTTGGGTTCGCGTAATGTTAACCCATGGCCGCTAATGGGTGTCTTCGTCTGATCTGTGATTCGGATGAGGTGCTTGCCACCCTGCGCGTGTTGGCTGTGGGTGAAAGGCGCAGAGGAGGGGGACGGCCGCTGCGATATATTGTCGTCACGAGGCGGCGGGCAACAGGGCTGTCCACGCAAGTGAGAACATCGACACGCGGCCATGTAGGACATACCCACATAGCTCTCTGAGCCCAATTGATAGGATAAAGAGTGGCATGATGACCACTTTGGAGCAGGAGGAACGCAGTTGCTTTTGGTTTCTCTGGGTTTTATTGTCGGGAGGGGAGACGTCCAATAATAATACTGGGACGCCGTCTACTAAGGCCTGGGCAACTATGGTACAGCTTTATATCGCAGCATGTCGAAAAAGTGATGGATGGGGAATGGGCCAGGAAGGAAGCGCGCGACCTGGAGAGGCGAAAGGCGAAAGGCGATGCCAGCCTACTGGCCGTTGCCCGCGACCGAGCCGCCGAGCGCGGCCTCGTCCTCGCGCAGGGTCTTGACGCCCGACACGATCTCGTACTCGCACGGTGAGCCGTCGATAAAGTTGGTCGCGTCGAACTTGAGGTACAGCTTGTCGGCCACGGGCTTGGAGCCCACGTAGGCGGCCGAGATGCCGCGGATGAGCCCGTTCTCGATCGCGTCGCCCGACTTGGCCGCCACGCGAAGGTCGAAGCACTGCTCGCGCGAGCCCATGTACCACTTGCGCTGCGTGCCGCACACGCTCACGGCGCAGTTCGCGCTCGACCTCACGTCGAACGACACCACCGCCGACTCGCTCTGCGCGTTCGCGCCGGCCGCACGGTCGTTGAACACCACGATGGCGTCGCCGCCCACGAGCTTCTCGATCGGCTGCAGCTGCGCCTGGAGCCCGGCGTCCGCGGACGTCCACACGGCCGACAGCTCGCGCACAGGTCGCGCCGTGGCTTCAGCAGCAGTCGCCTCGCCGCGAAGGTTGGTGGAGGCGCCGCGGCCGCTCGTCGGGTCGGCGGCCGCCACACACAGCGCGTCGACCGCCACGCAGACCGCCAGCCATCGCAGGAAGCAGCGCGCGCTCATCTTGTACGGAGGAAGGCAGGAAGGCAGGAAGGAGGCGGGTGGGAGGCGGACCGCGGATGGATAAATATGTGGCGAGGCGCGCGGGGTTGGCTGCCTTTTTGACCCTGGGTGCGGACTTGTCGATGGAAGAAAGTTTAGCACAATGCGGCCGGTCGAGGAGCTATTTTTGGCTCCGGCTGTGTGCCGGTTGCGTCTCGGCAGGCGCGAGGTTTTTACACGGAATGAGGCAATAAAACCTTTGGGCCGCCGAGCCACCACTGCTCCTCACAGAAATGGGACGGCGCCACAGAATCGAGCAAGAGAGGGCAGCGGTTCAGCAAAACCTCCATAAACACATGATGCGGGAATGGCTGGATTTGGGACGGCTCGGACAGGCGCACATCTATAAATAGCCAACCTCCAATACAGCATCCCCCGCCTGTGCGGATGTGGCTGTTTCGACCGATTTGGGTGTAATCGGCGGGAATGATTGTGAGGTCGTGCGCGGTGTAAACATGCTTGCGGAACAAAATCCAATTACAGCGCCCCAAGCCCGCACTATCCATCTTCGTATGTCTGCGGGCTTGCCCTCGATTACGCCAGCGCCGAATTAGTGGCCTCTGTAAGTGATCACGCTTCGTGCGTGGCGGCGTTCTCACTCACCGGAGATGCGCCGGTGACCATGGAACGGGCCGAGTCGCCAGCACAACGGAGACGGAGACGGCCCCATCCTCTCTTGCCCGCTGTCCGTCTCACCCACCCACCACCACCTTCACGGACCAGCGATGTGTTCGTCGAGCCAAAGTGTGGCGTAATCGCATCGCACGGCCGCAAGCAGTCGGCGTGGCCGCAGCCACTTGATGGCCTGCCGGCCGACGAAATTCGACAGACGGATGTATTACTGCGCAGGGACACTCGCGGACGCACCGCAATCACCGGCGCCGGCGGCACGAGCATGGAGCATGGAGCGTGCGCCGAGACAGGTGGCGCCGCCACTGCGACACGTTCGGCCATCGACGACCGACTGCTCGGCCTCAGATATCACGCGTGCTTGGCGACGAGGCTCTCGAGCGCCGAACGGATGGACCCCGTGAGCTCGTCGACGACTTCGCCCCGCTTGAAGACCGCGAACGTCGGCAGTGACGACACCTTGCACGCGTTCATGACGTCCTGACCGTTCGCGAGCACGCAGTCGGGTGGAGCAATGCAGATAGACAAGCACCGCAACGTCAGCTTCAAGCTCACTTCGCACGCACCGCTGCGGGGTCGCACACCGGTGCCGCAATCACATCATACTCGCAGTCCACGCACCTCGAGCTCGTCCACGTCGACCTTGCAGAACACCGCGCTTGGATACTGCATGCTGAGCGCCGCGAACACCGGCTCCATGTCGGCGCTGGGCTTGGACCATGGCGCGCAAAAATCCGCGATCAGCTGCACGACGTCGGGTCGAGCGATGCGTGGAGAGCGTAGCCATCATCATCGATTGAAGATCGCCGCGATCAATCCAGCGAGCACAAAGAACCGAGGATGGGAGCGTTTCCCCATCCAACACATCGCATCACAGGACACAAAATGAGACACAGAACCCGCTCCAGCATCCGAAAGCGACATGCCGAGACGTACCACCTTGCCGCCACCGCGGTTCTGCTCGAGCAGCTCCTCCCACTGCTCCTCCGACGCGACTTCAATGATCGCCGGCTTGCGCTGGCGCAGTCCCTCGGCATCGTCGCCCGTCTCCGTCTTTAGCGGCTGCGGTCGCTCCTCCTCCGGCAACTCCACTTCAACGTAGTGCTTCTGGATGCGCTCTTCCAGGCTCTTGCGGTCCGCGCCGCGCATCTCGTCGCACTTGGCGCCGTTGCGGAAGAAGTGGAAGGTCGGCATCGCGGTCACGCCCGACGCGCGCGCGATCGACTGGGTCCATCCACAGAACCGTTCGCAAGCTGTTAGCTAGCTAGTGGCCACGACCGAGCCAAAAGCTGCAGGCGCGAACCAGCAGCAAAGCAGCAGCAAGCGCACCTTCATCTCGTCCACGTCGACCTTGAGGAAGATGGTGCACGGGTACTTGGTGCTCAGGTCGTGGTAGATTGGGCTGATGTAGCGGCATGGGCCACACCACGTCGCCGAGAAGTCCACCACGAGCTGCAGCGTATCGTGGCAGTACAACGAGCATTAGGGACGATCCGCACTCCGCAGCAGGTCTTTAGCACGGCGGGGAGGTATCCGCACCGATCGTTTGGTGTCCTTGGCTTTGGTCAGCTGCTCCTGCCACTGCTCGACAGATGAACCCAGTTAACATGGCGGAGCGACAAGTCGAGTAGGCGCTCTCCGCACCAGGTGCGGGAGGATCGAAATGGCTGTGGGTTTGCCCGCGGAGCATCCCAACGTTGAACTTGTGGTCCACCTGAAACGCGGCTCCGTTCTGCTGTGTCGTGCCGATCACACACTGCACAGCCTTCTTCTTCCAGCACTCAGACGACTTTGTTTACGACGCAGTTGGACGAGCTGTCGCTCATTGCCATCGAATGAGATATGAAGGAATTGCTGGATGACAGTGCAACACCGGTTAGGCGCTCGGACTCCACTGACTAGACACTAGATGACACCGTTTCGGAGATGAAAATGAAATGTTGCGAATGGATTGCAGCTTTATGATGCGGCGAAGGTCAGTAGTGAACCTGCGTCTGCATCTGAGAGTGCTCGAGGCGCTCCAATTTTTCCGCACGCACCTCGTTCGCAAGTCGCTGGGACTCGGCTTCGAGATGACTGGCTACTGCAGCGTCAAGAGCGTCCATATTTGATTGCTGTAGTCCCAGCGCGTTCGTGAGTTCCTGTTCAGCAGTACTGCCGGCAGTTGTCTCGCCTCAAATTGACCAGAACAACTCGGCATCGGGTGCCGTCATCGTGCCGCGCACACCACTGAACGCGCCGCCACCATCCACTCGATCACACCCACACTTCCTATTGCACGAGCACCTCAGCTTCCTGCAGCTGCAACTACATCACCTCCAGATTCTTCGCCTAGACTGCCGGGTTCATCGATCTCGTTGTTCGTTTCTCTCACTACGGTTCACGTGCTGCCACCGCACCACAGCCTGGAGGCCCACTCAGCGGTCCAGTTCATCGCTCTCGTCATGAAGCCCTCCGACCGGTTCCGATACAGCCACTCCACCACAGACAGGTGCCCATTAGCTGCGACTCAGTCCATCGCATCCGTTGAGCAGCCCTCGCTGCAGTTCGCATGTAACCACTTTACCACAGCTTGATAGCCCCTCGCCGCGACTAAGTCCATTGCCACCGTCGTACAGCCCTCGCTGCGGTTCGCATGCAACCACTTCACCACTGCCAGGTTCCCAGTCGCAGCGGCCTCATCCATCGCTTTTGTCGTGCAGCCCTCGCTTCGGTTCGCATGCAGCCACTCCACCACAGCCAGATGGCCTTTCATAGCGGCTGAGTCCATCGCGCTTGTCGTGCAGCCCTCCGAGCGGTTCACATGCAGCCACTGTACCACATCCAGATGTCCACCCTTAGCGGCCATATCCATCGCCTTCGTCGTACAATCCTCTGAGCAGTTCACGTGCAGCCATTCCACCACCTTCAGATATCCGTCAGCTGCTGCCCCATTCATCGCATACGTCGTGCAGCCCTCTGAGCGATTCGCTTGCAACCACTTCACTACCTCCAGATATCCGTAAGCTGCTGCCCCGTCCATCGCATTCGTTGTGCAGCCCTCCAAGCGATTCACATGCAGCCACTGCATCACATCCAAGTGACCGTACCTTGCGGCTTCATTCATCGCCTCCGTCGTGCAGCCCTCGCTGCAGTTCATGTGCAACCACTGCACCACATTCAGATGTCCGTTCGCTGCTGCCCTGTCCATCGCCTCCGTCGTGCAGCCCTCGCTGCGGTTCATATTCAACCATTGCACCACATCCAAGTGTCCTTCACCTGCAGCCATATCCATCGCAAACGTTGTGCAGCCTTCCGAGCGATTCGCGTGCAACCACTCCACCGCAGCGAGATTGCCCCTTGCAGCGGCCAGGTTCATCGCGCTTGCCGTGCAACCCTCCAAGCGGTTTGCATGCAGCCACTCCACCACAGCCAGATGGCCATTCATAGCGGCAAAGTTCATCGCATTCGTCGTGCAGCCCTCGCTGCGGTTCACATGTAACCACTCCACCACATCCAAGTGTCCATTGGCTGCAGCCAGGTTCATCGCACTTGCCGTGCAACCTTCTGAGCGGTTCACGTGCAGCCATTCCACCACCTTCAGATATCCGTCAGCTGCTGCCCAGTCCATCGCATACGTCGTGCAGCTCTCTGAGCAGTTTGCATGAAGCCACTGCACCACAGCCAGATGACCATTCGCCGCCGCCCGGTCCATCAATTTAACGCTGCAAAGAGAGTGACACGCGCACACACCAGCAGGCCGCGTCCGCTCGAACCAGTGCAACCACCCACACCTCGCCGCTCTGTCCGAACACACACACCCGGAACAATCCAGCAGCTCCGACACCAGCGCCTGCACCTGCTCCGGAAACGGCAGCTTCAACGCCCGCACGCTCGCCAACATGTCCCCCTGCATCCTCGCTGTCTGAACAACGGACGGCGCTGTGCTCGTACTCGTGCAGATTGAAAGCGAGAAAGCGATTGCTACTGTGCAAGGTGCTCGATCTCCGAATGAACCCACACCTCAGGTGGCTGGGCTGAGTGAACCCACAATGGTACACTGTGCCAATCACACACCATTCACAGTCCGCCGATGTCGACCAAGTGCATCGCACGCGACGACTCGGAACGCAAGGAGGCTTCAGTGTACATACAGTCCACATCGCCCCAACCCGCCACCAACATTCAAGCGGTCACGCGTGTTCATTCGAGATTCCATGCATCAATGTGCACAAATTTGACTAATCGCCTGACATATCATTCAAATCGCACACTCTACATCAACTCGAGACGATCCGTCCTTTCCTTCCTCTTGTACGGATACTATCACACCCATCTCGACTGTATTCTCTTCCTGCAGCTGCAACTAGTGGCAAGATGCGGTTATATGTCGACAAAGCAACTCGATCTTCGAGGCACGAAGGTCGACTCAAGCTCGAGTTTGGTGCGCATTTGATGCAGCGTCAGCGTCGAGTCGCGAGAGACGGTATATTGGGGTGTCGCACCACGTGTTTCGTGAACGTGCTCCATCTGAGTCATCTGATCTTGGCAGCGAGTGCGTGGAGGCAGGAATCGGACAAGTTGTTGGCGACCGACTTTTGGTTGCGCTTGAGAGTGCAGAGATACCGGTAGTAGTCATCAAATTGGAGTTTTGCTCCGTGTTCCTCGAGAAGTCGCTCCGCATGAAAGTGGCCGTATGCGGCGGTCCCCATCACCATCAGCGACGTCGATCCATTATTGTTGCGAATATTCACAGCCACTGTATGTTCCACAAGAAATGGCACCGTGTCCAAGTGGCCTTCACTAGCAGCCCGCATGAGTGGTGTCTAATGTTGTTAGTCGCGAACACACACGACTGCTCCGCGTACTACGAGAAATGCCACCACATCCAAGTGGCCTTCACGCGCAGCCCACATCAGCGGGGTCCACCCGTCATTATTGCTCACATTCATAGCTGCACCACGTTCCTCGAGAAATTGCACCACGTCCAAGTGGCCTTCATGAGCGGCACACATCAGTGGCGTCGAACCTGTATTGTTGCGAACATCCACAGCTGCTCCGTTCTCCACGAAAAATCGCACGACGTCCAAGTGGTTGTCACTAGCAGCTCGCATGAGCGGCGTCCATCCGTCATTATTGCTCACATCGACATCCGCTCCGTGTTCCACGAGTAATCCCACCACGTCCAAATGGCCTTTACTAGCGGCCCACATCATCGGCGTCCAACCGTCATTATCGTGAATATCCACAGCTGCTCCGTGTTCCACGAGAAATTGAACCGCATCCAAGTAGCCTTTACTTGCAGCCCATGTCAGCGGCGTCCAACCGTCATTATCGCAAATATCCATATCTGCTCCATGTTCTGCGAGATATCGCACCACGTCCAAGTGATTGTCACTAGCAGCCCACATCAGCGGCGTCCAACCGTCATTATCGCAAATATCCACAGCTGCTCCGTTCTCCACGAGAAATCGCACCACGTCCAAGAGGCCATCACTAGCAGCGCACATCAGCCGTGTCCAGCCCTCATTATCGCAAATATCCACAACTGTTCCATATTCTGCGAGAAATCGCACCACGTCCAAGTGGCCTTCATGAGCTGCCCACATGAGAGCTGTCGAAACCTGACTATTCGTGACATCCGCACCCCCATCCGCACTCATTAGCTGCTCCACCCGCGCTGCGTCGCCCCTTCCCGCTGCCTCCACTAGCTCCACCTTCTCCATGTCAACCGATCGCCTGTCCTGATCCGCGCTGATTCACCACTGAGCGCAAACTTCTCACTCATTAGCTTCATGGCTGGCAATCAAATCCATGGGTACACTTTGAGGTTCTCGACACATTCGTAGGATTAACCCACTTTTTGTAGGTGAGTAGAGAGACAAAAGGTTCGGAAATGAATGACCAGAGGAGCTATTCACATGACTGATGGAACGGAATGTCAGCATTGCGGTGTGAGACGTCGTTTGCGTACAGATGAAGGAATAGCCACCGAACTCTGCATGTCATGGACATACTCACTTCATGCACGACATGGCTTTGGTCGTTGGGTCAAGAAGCCGACAACCATCCCGTGTAACCAGTCGTTTATCCGAAGTGTAACCCTCAGATTGCATGACCCCCAAATAGCGGTCAACGACGAGAGAATGAAGACCGGCATTCTGTGATTGTGTCCATGTGACCCGTTCAACCCAAAACCTTTCTTTGCCTTCGTGCGATCTTGACACAATGGATGCATGAACTTCAGCCACAAACACTCCCAAAACGGTGATGAACATGGACATCGTCATCGACAATTGATTCATCTCGGTGTTTCCTATGCAATGAATGTCACCTGCACACGTACTCGCAACTAGCCAAGAAGCGCAATGGAGTGCATCACCACTCTTGTGAACATTTACCGGATCGTTTGATTCGATGATCACCAACAACGTTGCCTCCGATTGAGTCGCGAATCCAGTCACCAGGACTGAAGGAATAGCAAGGGAGCACATTCGCTAAGAGCGCACACAAACCACCGTGTTGGAGAGACCATCTGAAGCAGGACATCTCGACTCAACGACGTTCATGGTTCGCGACGCTGCAGGAATCCATTTCGCTCGCGGCATCAGTTCTTGGCGCGCCTTGACGTCGTATCTTGGCGTCGTGCCATCATAATTTGCATGCGACAGGTTCCACACCTCGTCGTGGTGCTTCAGTTGTAAAATGCAGAGAGACCTATCTCCATTCTGGTGGTGTTTGTTGTCTCGAAATGAAAGCGAGTCATAGCAGGTTATCCCGACATCGCAGCACATTGATTGTATCTCATGAGGGAGCAACACCTCCTCCACTTGATGACGACCGACTGCTCGGCCTCAGATATCACGCGTGCTTGGCGACGAGGCTCTCGAGCGCCGAACGGATGGACCCCGTGAGCTCGTCGACGACTTCGCCCCGCTTGAAGACCGCGAACGTCGGCAGTGACGACACCTTGCACGCGTTCATGACGTCCTGACCGTTCGCGAGCACGCAGTCGGGTGGAGCAATGCAGATAGACAAGCACCGCAACGTCAGCTTCAAGCTCACTTCGCACGCACCGCTGCGGGGTCGCACACCGGTGCCGCAATCACATCATACTCGCAGTCCACGCACCTCGAGCTCGTCCACGTCGACCTTGCAGAACACCGCGCTTGGATACTGCATGCTGAGCGCCGCGAACACCGGCTCCATGTCGGCGCTGGGCTTGGACCATGGCGCGCAAAAATCCGCGATCAGCTGCACGACGTCGGGTCGAGCGATGCGTGGAGAGCGTAGCCATCATCATCGATTGAAGATCGCCGCGATCAATCCAGCGAGCACAAAGAACCGAGGATGGGAGCGTTTCCCCATCCAACACATCGCATCACAGGACACAAAATGAGACACAGAACCCGCTCCAGCATCCGAAAGCGACATGCCGAGACGTACCACCTTGCCGCCACCGCGGTTCTGCTCGAGCAGCTCCTCCCACTGCTCCTCCGACGCGACTTCAATGATCGCCGGCTTGCGCTGGCGCAGTCCCTCGGCATCGTCGCCCGTCTCCGTCTTTAGCGGCTGCGGTCGCTCCTCCTCCGGCAACTCCACTTCAACGTAGTGCTTCTGGATGCGCTCTTCCAGGCTCTTGCGGTCCGCGCCGCGCATCTCGTCGCACTTGGCGCCGTTGCGGAAGAAGTGGAAGGTCGGCATCGCGGTCACGCCCGACGCGCGCGCGATCGACTGGGTCCATCCACAGAACCGTTCGCAAGCTGTTAGCTAGCTAGTGGCCACGACCGAGCCAAAAGCTGCAGGCGCGAACCAGCAGCAAAGCAGCAGCAAGCGCACCTTCATCTCGTCCACGTCGACCTTGAGGAAGATGGTGCACGGGTACTTGGTGCTCAGGTCGTGGTAGATTGGGCTGATGTAGCGGCATGGGCCACACCACGTCGCCGAGAAGTCCACCACGAGCTGCAGCGTATCGTGGCAGTACAACGAGCATTAGGGACGATCCGCACTCCGCAGCAGGTCTTTAGCACGGCGGGGAGGTATCCGCACCGATCGTTTGGTGTCCTTGGCTTTGGTCAGCTGCTCCTGCCACTGCTCAACCGATGAAACATGGATCACCCTGGTCTGTTTGGTCATGATATACCACAAACAACAAGCCCAACATGGTGGTCAAGAACACGCCGAGAGCAAGTGGACAGAAGAGTCACTCACATTATCGGGGACCTTGTCGTCGTCGATCCCGAGCATGTTCTTGCGAATGTACTCCCACACATTCTGCAGCACGATCAGCGCGATCGGGATGAGCGCGTACACAGGGATGCACACCCCACCGATGCAGATCTGCCGGCCAGAGAGACACGAGGGAGATAAAAGAGTGTATCAGTGTCAGCGTGACGGATAGTCGGAAGCTGTATGCGAGCCACGAGAGGCGGCGTGGCGCGCGGAATACTCTACCGTCGGTCCCGACATGCTGGTTGCGAGTTGCTCGTCTCGACAAGATATAGGGCTCTATTCGTGCAGAGGGTTCAATTATTATGTCAATATTCAATCCTCGATGATATGCAAACCGGTATTCTATTTCACTCTTGTTGCTCGAATGCTCTCAACGGTTCTTGTAAAGGGAGATCCCGCAGCTCTCTCCCAGCAAGGACGAAAAACCTCGCTTGTGCAGAGTCCGATAAAACCTCGGTGAGACCTCCATTCCGGTCGTCTTGGGCTTCCTCGGGTGGGTGGGTGCATCTTGCCCATTCATAAAGGCCGCCGCGTCCACCGGCAGCTCTCGCGCGTGTCGCTCTCGCTCGTTCAGACCCGAGCCAACTACATCGACAGCAGCCATGCGCGACAAGGGAGGCAAGCCCGCGGCCGGCAAGCCGCGCCGCAAGAAGCAGGAGAAGGGCGGCGCGCGTACGTTCGTGACGTCGTTGGAGGAGATGGCGCTGCGCGACGTGCAGGAGGAGCAGAAGCAGTCGGCGCGCAAGGCGCGGCGCAACGGCGAGGACGGCGAGGACGGCGAGGACGGCAGCGGCGAGGAGGACGACTCCGAGGAGGATGAGAGCTCGAGCGACGAGGAGGGCGAGAAGCTCGTGGCGTTTGAGCGCGTGCAGACGAACTCGCTGTTCGGCTTCTCGCAGTCGGCCACGGGTCCGGCGCTCGAGGCGAAGCCGAAGAAGAAGAAGGCGGCGTTCAAGGTCGAGAACCCGAACCTGATGCCCAAGCAGAACAAGGTCATGAAGGCCAAGGACATGCAGGGCAACGTCGAGCAGCAGCTGAGTCGTCGCGAGCGGTGAGGAATGGGTTGACTCGTGTGCAGTGGTGATGGTTTGAGGCTGACAATGTGCGTTGCTCATCAGCGAGGCCATTGAGAAGGAGCAAGCGGCTGCGCGCTACTTGAAGAAGCACTTGGCTGGCGAGACGGTGCGTGATCGAGTCCGTCGATCATCTCGTCGTTGAGAAGGATGCGATTTCTCACGGTGCAACTGCGTTGGTGGTGCAGGAGGAGGCCAAGCGCGATCTGGCGCGTCTGCAGGAGGTCAAGCGTCGCCGTGACGAGGCCGACCAGCGACGAAAAGAGGAGGAGGCTGGTATGTTTCTGCACAGCTTGGTGGTCGAAGTGTTGATGGCTGACGATTGGTGTTATCGTAGCCGCCGCCGAGCGCGAGAAGTCCAAGAAGAAGAAGGAGGTCCAGGAGGACGGTGCGTTGCTTGCTCTGTGCAGGCGAATGGCCGTGGATGTTAGACTAAATGTGAGCTGTTGGCACATGCAGACGAACCGCTGGACGCGCGCGCGATCAAGGCGCTCAAGCCGAACGTGCTCAAGGACAAGCTGAAGGAGCGCGGGCTGTCGACGCAGGGCCAGAAGAAGGACCTCATCCAGCGTCTCATCGACCACGAGAACGAGCGCGCGCTGTAGATTTGGCGCATGCCCGCAAATACCTCCTCGTCGTGGTCAGGTTTCCTTTTTCGAGGTTTCCTCTTGGAAGCGAAAATGAACCCATCTTTTGCATCTAAAGTTCGCTTTGCGCACCTTATGGACGAATACGCACTTTGGCACCTGATCAACGTGAAGCGGTGGCCCTTCAAACAGGCAGCAGGAAAGCCATCGAGGAAGGATGAACGCGGCGAACGCGGAGGCGGTGGCGAGCCTAATCGGCGAGAAGGTGCTGGCGACGCTGGAGCAGCAGGAGGCGGAGCTGGACGACACGATCAAGCGGTTGGGGGAGGCGGATGACGACGAGCTCGAGCGTCTGCGCGCGCGGCGGTTGGCGCAGATGAAGGCACAGGCACAGCAGGCGCAGGAGCTCCGCGCGCGCGGCCACGGCGAGTACGCGACCATCACGGACACGCACGAGTTCTTCGACGTGATCAAGCGCAGCGACAAGGTGGTTGTGCACTTCTTCACGCCGGCGAACGCCTTCTGCCAGCTCGTGGACGGCCACTTGGGGAGGCTCGCGCCGCATCACGTCGAGACGCGGTTCGCGCGCATCAACGCCGAGAAGGCCGAGTTCCTGGTCGAGAAGCTCGGCGTGTGGATGATCCCGTGCATCGCGCTCGTCAAGGCGCAGAAGGTCGTCAAGATGGTGCAGGGTCTGGACGAGTTGGGCGGCACCGACAAGTTCTCGACCGCCTTCCTGGCTTACTATCTGGGGCTGCACAACGTGCTGACGTACGAGGGTCCTGATCCTGAGAGCCCGACGGACGACTGCGGCCGAACGTACAGCACTACTGGCGGCTCGGCGTCGGGTGCGGACCAGCAGGACGCCAAGAGCAGCATCCGCCAGACCATCTTCTACGATAGCGACCTGAGCGACGACGACGACTGATTCAACCGTAGTTCGATGAGGTGGTGGAATGAAGGTTGAGCAGCACACTGTTGCCGACGATGGACATGGACGACATGCGTGCGACATTGAAGGTTAAGGCAGCAAGGCGGAGTCAACGCAAACAATATATAGCAGCCCTTGCACTATGATACACTCCGCGCTTGACACGCTTCTTGCTCACTGCCGACGGATAGGACGAACATCCTACCTTCCATCTCACGTGTCTGCTGGTTTACTGGAACCACTCCGCGCCAGGAGCTGCTGGCGGTAGGCGCGTTGCCGCTGCTTCAAGTATGCGGCGGACTGGTCGGTTGCCTTGGTCGGTGTGGTCGATGGAACAGCGGCCGCGGTGTTAGCCGCAAACGCGTCCCGCCGCCATTGCGCCAAGTTCGGCAAACTCCATCCATTGTTGAGTCCATGCGCAATCACTGCTTCGGCTCGGTCTTCCAGTCCAAAGGCGCGAATGTCATTGGCTGACGGTCTGACGGAATGTGCATTGGTTGACACTGCGACCGGTTCAATCGCATGAGAATGAGTCTTCTTGGCAGGTAGCGGTGCAGAGAGGAAGCAGCCGTATGCTCCATCGTCACAGGACTGCGTCGCAGTGCCTTCGTCCAGCGAGCGCTTCATCCGAGAGCGCGAGTCGCTGACCAAGTTCATCACACCGTTGTTCAGTTCCCGCGCTGAACTTGGCGCCAACTAAAAGCAAACGACCAGCAAATAAAAGCCAATCACAAGCTGTTCTGATTCGGTCCGAGCCAATTTGTTGGACAAAAAGGTGGATTGGTCTATTCTAATTGGACAAAATTCGCTCAGAAGCAGCACCAGCAGTCGAACGGACAATCCGCCGTGTCGCCGCCCTTGTTGATGTGCAGCGACTCCTCCGTGTAAATGGGCAGTCCGTCGTCGTCGTAGCGCACTACCAATAAACAACAAGGTCAGCTGATGCCACAAAGGCCCATCATATTGTAGCTGCAATCGTACCTGGTCGCGGATCGGGATTGACGCCGACTTGGCCAATCGAGTTCGTGTCTGTACGCACAACACGATCCATGAGCTCCACAGACTTCTCATGGCAAAGATATGATTGCAGACAACGTACTCTGCGCCTCGAGCTTTTTGATGTGCGCCTGCAGCTGCTGCTTCTCCTGCTGCGCGCGCTGCGCCGCCTTGGCGTCGTCGCGCTTCTGCTTCTCGACAGCCTCGGCCTGCTCCTTCTTGGCAGTCTTCAGAGACGCGAACAAGTCGTCGATAGCGTTTGTCGATGCCTTGGGCACAACCTTCTTGGCAGTCTCAACAGGGCCAGGCGCAGGCGCTGCATTCTTGGTCTTCTTCTTCTTTTTCTTCTTCTTCGGTGCTTCGTCCGAAGGCACTAGGCTCACCGATGCGCTCACGTTGCCGTTGGTGCTAGCTGACGGTGAAGGTTCGCTGACTCTTCCGTTCTGCTCCACCTTTCGCTTCTTGCTGGAGCCATGCGGTGATTCTGTCGTTGGTACTTTCATGGTATGCGACTTGTCTTTCAACGTTGTTGCCGGCTCTGGCGCCTAGAGGTATCAATAAAGCAGCACCACAAATTAGAGATCACACCGCTAGAGATACGTGCAGTGCCTCCGCCCATCCACGGCTGCTTACCTTGTCGGCGCCGGCCGCGTCGGCCACCCCCGCGCTCTTGGTTCGACGTCGCTTCCTGCCCATGTCGATTTTGGAGCTGTTGGCTGTGATTGGCTGGTCGCGAGACAGCAATAGCCGATAATTGTTATTTCGCTCGATATGTGTCAACGATACCAGATACGTGTTCGTTTATTCAGTTGAAGCTGTCCACCTGACCGATCTGGTGAGGTTCTCGCACTCGCAGCCACACCTCCTCAACAACACTCGAGGGCAACGCGGCAACAAGTTGACGGCGCCTCCATTCAGCCTCGAACTATTACCGCGCCTCCACGCTCTCCGCCTATCCGGTTCGAACGCGACAAGAAAATATGAAGCGGCCAGTGTCGGTCGGGAGCGTCTAGCAGCAGCCACTCTTCTTCTTCTTCTTGTCCTCCACGTTCTCCTTGGAGATGGAGATCGTGTTGCCCTGCGGCAGTGCCGTGGCGTTGTCCTCGGCCTGGATGGTCTTGCGGCTCATGAGCTTGTAGATCTCGGTCAGGATGCGCTGGAAGGCGGTGTCGACGCCGGTGGCCTCCAGCGCCGACGTCTCGATGAAGGCCAGCGAGTTCTTCTCGGCGAACGCCATGGCCTCCTCGGTCGAGACGGCGCGCAGGTGGCGCAGATCGCTCTTGTTGCCCACGAGCATGATGACCGTGTTGGCGTCCGCGTGGTCGCGCAGCTCCTTCAGCCACCGCTCGACGTTCTCGAACGTCACGTGCTTGGTGATGTCGTACACCAGCAGCGCACCCACGGCGCCGCGGTAGTAGCTGCGAGTCGAACAACAAACGAGCAACATGCGGTCAGTCCGACATCGCCATATCTGGCAATTTACGATAGCGGCTGAACCCACGCGCTGGTGATGGCGCGGTAGCGCTCCTGGCCGGCCGTGTCCCAGATCTGCGCCTTGATCGTCTTGCCCTCGGCCACGATCGACTTGGTCGCGAACTCGACGCCGATCGTCGACTTGCTCTCGAGGTTGAACTCGTTGCGCGTGAAGCGCGAGAGCAGGTTCGACTTGCCCACGCCCGAGTCGCCGATCAGCACGATCTTGAACAGGTAGTCGTACTCCTCCTCCTTGGGCGACGCCATGGCCCGCCTGCTCTCCGAGTCGCCTCGAGCGATGGGAAGTGCGCGCTAGTTAGTGCTCCGTCGCCGCGCGGCTTCCGCCCGGCCTGAATTTAGTCTCCGCCCGCTGTAGTCGGTCGTTACGGCCCGTCCCTTGTGGAGAAAGACCGGTCGTACCGTGGTGCCGGATAGTGTGTCCGTATAAAGTGTATAATTTGCGAGTTTTGCGGTTCGGTATACGGTTTCTGGCTGTGTATACAGTGAGCGAGTCCTCCGCCAATCAGTCGCGATCACAGCAGCGATCGAGGCACGGGAAGTGAGCAAGGCGACCATGGCGACCGAGCTGTTCGAGGACATCTTCGAGGTGCGGCAGGTGAACCCGGACGGGAAGAAGTTCGACAAGGGTGCGTTGTTGTGCTGGGGATGCGGCTGGGCTCGGTAGGGCGGCTTGACGGGGGGTTCTGACGCTGTGAATTCGCGGTTGGATGCAGTCACGCGCGTCGTGTGCAAGGGCGTGTCGTACGAGCTCGAGCTGACGCTGGACGTCAACTCGGAGGTGTACCGCCTGCGTCAGAATGAGAAGTTCACGTTTGCGCTCGTGAGCACGCTCGACCTCGAGGGCAAGCCGGACGACGGCATCTACAACCAGTCGGGCAAGGTACGCGAAAGCTGGGTTGGCTGAACTGGACGAGTTTGTGGAGGCCATAACGACATGTGGTTTTGCCTGCAGCCGACGCTGCTCGACCGGTACGACTACGGCATGTACGGCAAGGTGTTCCAGTACGACCACGAGGGCGGCAACACGGTGGCGATCTACGCGAGTTTCGGCGGCCTGCTCATGTGTCTGCGCGGCGAGCAGCGCCACCTGCACCTCATCCACAACGACACGCGCATCTACTGCCTGTTACGGAAGCAGTAGGTCTGCGTCACGAGCGAGGCAGCGGCCGCCACGCACCATTTATAGAGAGGCCGGGCGGGCTCCGGTAAGGAGCGAGGCCGAGGTGGCAGGAGCGGCGACTGGATGAACAATCGCTTTTGGATTGATTTGCTGCCTGGCACGAGCCCAAATACACGCCTCGCTGGCCGACTGTGCTACGAGCAGTGTTGCATTTTCCCTGTCTTGACAGCACTACTTGGCGTGCGCGTCGTCCTCCTTGGCAATCTCGCGCACCTTGGAGCGGTACTCGTCGCGGGAGATCGCCTGCGGGTACTCGACGTACTTCCACTGCGACACACGCGGTCGTTAGCTGCCGTGTACGGTAGTGCTGCATCCTCTTATATCGAGAACCGCACCTTGTTGATAATGTACTCGACGCAGTCGGGCTGCGCGTAGATGACAGTCGAGATCACTGGGACTGCACGGCAATAGCACCACCACCAGAAACAACACCATTCATCCCACACACACATGTCAGACCGAGTCGACGCGCCACACCCCATTAGGAACCGCCGCCGAACGCACTCGACACGTAGAGCGCAAAGCGCATCCACTCGTATCTCGTCTTGACCATCACGCCGTGCTCCAACGTCAGCGCCTTGGCAACTTGTCACCGCCGCTCGTGTCGCCCTTGTCTTTGATGCGGGTCAGGCCGCAACACAATCACTTTGCAGAATAAAAAGCTATACAACACAACAGTGTTTAAAACATTATCCATCACATTGAAGCTCGGGACGCGAAAGGACGCAGCAGCTTCCGAATTGATACTCTTTGGGCATCCCAACCGCCAGCATGGGCGGGCCGCGCGTTCCGACCGCGGGCCCTCGCGGCCGCTATGGCCTGCTGTCGCCGTCGCCCGAGCACCCGCTGCCCAACAACGCTGACGGTCCGGCGATGCACGCGGTGCGCCGCGCCGTGCGCGCCGGCTACATGCGGCACGAGGACGAGAGCGACGAGGACGACGCCGAGCCGACGGACGTGCGCGAGGACGCGGAACTGCGACGCCAGATCGAGCTCCCGCTCAACAAGCGGCGATCGGCGGCGGCCGCGCACTTCATGAACGCGCTGCGGCGCAAGCGGCGCATGCTGGCGCGCCGCGAGAACCTGCGCTTCCGGCAGCTGTACCAGGCGCCGGAGCCCATCGCGTTCCTGCTCGCCGCGTTCATGGTGACGGTCGTGTCGCTCATCCTGACCAAGTCCTGGCCCTTTTATTGAGAACCTAGGCGGCGGTTGATCGCCTGTCAATCAATACATGCGTTATTCGTGCTCTTTTCGGATCTATCGCGGTACTCGAAGCGACGCGTGGTCCTGTCGGGATGAAGCACGAGCTGCTCGAGGCTCTCGTCGGCGACGAGGCCCAGTGGACGCCACTCCAGCTCGCGAGCGCCGTAGGCAACGCTGAGCTCGTTGTGGAGCTGCTAGCCACCTCGCCTGTTTCGAGTAATGTGAGTTGGTGTGAGCCTCTGGGCATGCGGCCACGGATTGACAATCAAGTTGACTCAGGTCAAGACCAAGTACTCGCCGCTGCATCTCGCGGTGCGGTTCGGCCATGTGCAGGTCGTACGGCTGCTCCTAGCGGCGTCCGACGTCAACATCGGCGACGAGCAGGCGAGGCCAGCTGCATTGTTGACTGTTTGTATGGTGGCAGAGCTGACGTGATGCACCAGGTGGAGGCCACAGCGCTGCACTTGGCCGTGCTGCAGGGCAATGCCGAGCTCATTCGCGTGCTGTTGGACGACGGCAACGCCGCGCAGACGCCCACAAAGGTACATAATCTACACTGGCTGGAGCCTGAACCGCATCTAAGGCAATGCGTCGGTGCAGAACGGCACAACGCCGCTGCAGCTCGCTCGGCAGCTCGGACGCTCCGACCTGGCACAGCTGCTGGTGGACGGCGCGGCTCGCCGACTCAGCCGCGACCAGCTCTCTGACTGGCTCGCGGGCGTCGGCCTCGTGCAGTACGCGCCTGCGCTGCTGGCTGCTGGCTTCGACGACCCGCGATTCCTCCTGGCGGCCGGTCTGCCTGAGGCGGCGCTGGACGAGATGGCCATCGCCAAGCCCGGCCATCGCGCCAAACTGCAGGCGCTGTACGGACTGCGCGAGTTCGTAGCGGAGTTGGAGGGCCAGGAAGAGAGCGAAGGAGAAGAAGAGGAGGAAGAGGAGGAGGAAGGCAGCGAAGAGGAAAGCGAGGAAGAGGAGAGCGAGAGCGAGAGCAGCGAAGGGTCCTACTCGGATGAGGGAACGTGAAGAACGACGAGTCTATTAGGAGCCGGAGAGCGTGCTGTTGATGGCCGAGGCCGTGGCGTTGTAGAGCGAGACGGGGTTGGGCGGCGTCACCTCGTCGGGCACGTAGAAGGTCGTGTCGTTCGGGTTGATGGACTTGTAGATGACAATGGCGGCGATGCCGATGAACACGAGCAGCGCGAAGAGCAGGATCACGCGGTCCGTGGCCATGCGCCGCGCGAACGTGCGGATGAGCTTGTCGGCGCGCGTGAGCGAGTCCTCCATGCGCATGACCTCGTCCGTGATGGTCACGATCTGCTGCCGCTGCTCGCGCAGCTGCTCACCCGTGGCGATCGCCACCTCCTTGGACTGCTCGACCATCTTGGCCGTGCTCACGAGGCTCTGCTCCGTCTTCTTCTGCACGTCCACCGCCTTGTTCAGGTAGTCGGCGTTGCTCAGCTGGCCGCCGCCGCCGGGTCCGCCCGCCCGCGCGTCCGCGTCCGGCCCGCGCGCGCCGAACAGGCCGTTGCGCTCCTGCTCCGTCTTGGCCCACTTGACCTCGCCCGCCAGCTCCTCCACCCGCCCCGACAGCTCGTCGAATTTCTAGACAGGCCGGTGCATCATCGTCAGAGCCGTCGCCACCATATCCAGTACTGTTCGCTGCTCACCTCCCGGAAG
Source organism: Phytopythium vexans (assembly GCA_003413675.1). Taxonomy (NCBI): domain Eukaryota; phylum Oomycota; class Peronosporomycetes; order Pythiales; family Pythiaceae; genus Phytopythium; species Phytopythium vexans. Next base: position 121,389 of record QLOC01000016.1, on the reverse strand, counting down.
CCGCGGGCCTGCTCGCGAGGCGCCTGCCGCAGCGCGAGCTGGTAGCCCTTCTTGAGCTCCACGGCCTCGCGGAGCTTCTTGTCGGCCATGCCTAAAAGCTAGTAGCACATGAACCACCGCCACCGTCATCGTTAGAATGGATGGCGAGTTGGATTATACAGCAGGACACACGCACCTCGGGCCGCACGCCGGGCGGCGCCTTGGCGAGCTTGCTCATGAGGTCGTTGAGCTTCTCGACGGCGTCCGTGAGGTCGGCGTCATAGTAGCTGATCTCGGCCATGGCTGCGTCGCCACGCGAGAGCGAATGCCGCGCCGGATCGAGAGAATGGTGGGCACCAGGGAAGCCGAGAAGCGTCCGCGTCCGTTTCCGTCGCTAATCCGAGAGAACGAGAGCGCCACGCTGGAAATAGCGGCGAGACGATGATGGAACTGGATCAATCAACCGAGAGCAAAGAAGGAGACAACTCGAACGCGGTCTGGATGCGTCTAAAGTACATGCATTGGCCCTCGGGACACTCTCATTCTTCTCGAGGAGTTACCGCGACTCGCCCGCCGCATGAGCCGCCTCGCCGTCGTCTACACTCTTGCCGCCTGCCGCTCGAGCCGCGCGGCCGCTGTCCGTCGTCTCTCGCCTGGCCTGGCCCGCCGCTTCCTCGGGTCGAGGGGCGTGCCGCTGCGGGGCCGGCAGTCCACTACTGCCGGGTCGGCCGCCGCGCCGGACGCCACAGCCTTGATACAAAGACTGTAGCGCCGGCGCGGCGGGCACGGAATTAACCGCGCGGATACGCAGGGCTGCCCCTCGAACAGGGAGCGGGCCGGCGCTCGCCGCGTCGAGCGGGAGCAGGTCCGGTCCACCGCGGGGTGCCGCCTCTAGAAGGACGGCGGCGCCAGCTTCTGCTCGTCCATGTCGCCGCCCTCGGCGTCCAGCATGTGCTCGGGCTGCGGCGCCATCCATTCGTTCGCCATGATGCTCACACCCTCGATGGCGGCCAGCAGCACGCCGCCGATCAGCGCCTGGCCCGCGGCCGCGCGCGGTCCGGCACGAGCCGCCAGCGCGCCACCCGTCGCGGCGCCGGCCAGGATCGAGTTCCACGGGTCTTCCTTGCGCCGCACGGCCTCGAACGTGCAGTCGAAGCTCGAGAAGAGCAGGCCCCAGACCGCGAAGCCGCCCGCCAGCACGGGCGTGCGCATCTTGGCGTTGTAGATGGCGCCGCGCAGCCGCTGGCCCGCCGGCGAGTTGCGAGCCCCCTTGAACGTGTACCAGCCCGAGCCAAAGACGGCGCCAAGCACGAAGCCGCCGCCGGCGTCCTCCACGATACGGAACGGACACGGCTCGCGCTCCATGGTGCTGGGGACGCAGCGGGCGCCGCGAGGAGCTGCAGGGGCGGACCGAGAGCGCGCAGCGAGCGGATCGGAGGCCGCTCGGTGCTGGGCTGCAATTGGGATGTCTCGCCCTCCACCACCAGCCAGAGGATACCGGCGAAAGTACCGGTGGTACCGGTTGCGGTAATGGGTCATGGTATGACACATGGGGACACGGTATGGGGTCGGACAGGGGGGTTACACTTGGCGTAACCCTCTGGTTCAACATGCTGCTGTTTGACTGCTTTTTTGCTTGCGTGTCATTCGGAGGCGACACAATGGATCGATCGGAGAGCAATGATGCATGGATGACGAATGTCTATTCAAACACGCGCGGTTACGCGTCGAAGAGCGCGTACTTGGCATCCGCGAGCCCTTTGGAGACGGCCGGTCCGACGCCCGCGAGCGCCTCGTGGATGCGGTCGCGGTAGCGCAGCGCGCCGACAGCGGCGACGGCCACCGCGATGGCAGTGCCCCCGAGCAGAGCGTACGAGTAGTCGTCTGGAGCGGCGGCCGATCTGCTGGCGGTGGATCCGCTGGGTGTGTGGATGCTGCCAATGTGTTCTTGCCGCTCGCCGTGGACATAGCTGGTCGATGGGTTCGGCGATGCAGTCGCCGACGGAGACGCCATTGCCGAGGCGAGCTGCTCGATACGCTGGACAATGCGCTGTCATACGACCAGCAACGATTCGGTCAGCTGCATTCAACACGAGACTGGCAACAGCGTCATGGAGCGTACCGATTTGGTCGCGGCGTCCAGGAACTCGTCGTCTCGGACTCGGCGACTCGCTACGCGAGCACCCGCGTCCTCAAACAGAAACTCGACGGCGTGAATCTCCATCAGCGCGGCGTACTCGCTGTCGTCAGCGCTGTCGCGGACCGGAGACTGCAATTTGGCGCGCAGTCGGTCCAACACATTGACCAGAACATCGATGGCCGCCTCTCTGCGTCGCATGGCAAGCAGAAACTTGATCCTGCAAAAGAGCGCAGATCAGTCAGCACTTAGCCAGGCGATTAGTCAGGGTATGGCAACAGCAATGCACTAACCATTGCGACGCGACGTGGAACGGCAATGGGGAGAAGGCATCGACGACGGCGGCTGCAGTGTCCACCTCTCCCTCTTGGTCCAGCTCGAAAATGGCCTGCAAGTAGATCGAGAACACCCGCTCTCTGCGGCAGCACGCCAGTAAGTACTCGCCTGCTCAATGATTCCCCAGCCTGAGCGGCAACTTACTCGTCCGGAGAGATCTGCGGCGTGTCGCTGTCGCTCGAAGCCTGATTGAGCTGCCCACAAAATATCAGCCTCACACTCCGCAGACACTGTTCGATCGCTGCTGCACCGAGCACTTGCCTCCACCACGCGCTGCGCCAGCTTGGCCTTGCTCTGGGCGAGCGCCGCATCGTAGTCGCCGCGCAGGAAGGCGTCCTCGACCGCCGTCGCCGTAGCCGCCATTGTCGCGGTCGCCATTATTGCCGATGTTGACCAAACTTGAACCTGAAGCCTTGCAATGAGAACCGACTCACAATCGGTTCGCAACCGGTATTGAAGAAACCTTTTATTCGAGTGTATCCGGTAGATGGTTGAAGTGTCCAAGCCAACGGCCACACACTCGAAGGATGCAAGCGAAGACGCGACGCTCGTTGCCCCTGTCTCGATGCGGGGTCCGTTGGACAATCGCAGGTAGATAGAGCGACGAATGAACGCGGCGCGAACCTTCGCGGACGGCAAGTGGTCAGTCGCGCGTGCGTACGTTCGAAGGTTCCTTCCGTCGACACACAAAGTGCCGTCGCTGACCACTTGGGTTCAGTCGCCAAGATCAATCGGCTATGGGTGTAATGCGTGTTCTGCCGTCGTTGCCAACGTGACCTTATGCCGACGACCGCGCGTTGCCACTGAACAGCTGAGCGTCGCCCGCCTCGCACTCGGCCACTCAGTTTGCGATTCGCGTCGGCGACGCCACCGATTGACGGACGCGACCGCCACGAGACACACAATGGTCAGCCTGACAGCTCGCCTTGCGCTGGCGACGTACGTGGCGTTGCTGGCGGTGGGTTGCAAAGCTCAGCCGGGCCACGAGGACCCCAGGTGGAAGTACAGCGAGGACGACGACAGCAGCGACGACAGCGGCAACGTGTTGAGCCCGAAGGACTGGGGGATCGGATACCCAGAGTGTGCCGGCAGCAACCAGTCGCCGATCGACTTTATCGACGACGAGGACGTCCCGGAGACGCTCGACCTGGCCGAGGCGCCACTCGAGTTCGAGGGCGACTGCAGTGATTTCCTGCTCATCCCCGGCGAGCACGAGGTTCGATGGCTCTCGCGCGAGGACGGCGCGTGCAAAGTGCGGCGCGACGGCCGCGAGTACTCGCTCACACACTTCCAGCTGCACGTGCCGTCCGAGCACACGATCAACGGCATTGCGTACGACGGCGAGGTGCAGTTCGTGCACGTCGCCGACGACGATGAGGACGAGCAGCTGATCGTGAGTTTGCTGGTCGAGGAGCACCGCACGAAGTCGAAGCTGCGGCGCAGCACGTGGATGGAGGCCGTGTGGAAGTCGTTGCGCTTCGTGAACGAGTCGGCGAACATCGACCACTCGTACGCCGACCTGCTGCTCGACAAGCTGCAGAGCGGCAAGAGCTTCAACTACGCCGGCAGTCTCACGACACCGCCGTGCACCGAGTCGGTCGACTGGTGGATCGTGCGCTCCCCGCTCTACGTTGAGCGCACGTTCCTCGACGGCTTCGACGGGCTTCTGACCAGGATGGACGGCGCCGACGACGGCGAGAACGCGCGCGAGACGCAGGCGCGCAACGGCCGCCACGTCACCACCTACAGCGACGTCGTCGACCAGGACATTTGATCCAGAGTCGCCACCATCACTGGCGAGAGTGCAGGACGGACGGTGAACATGGTGAATGTAAACAAATGCTATCGTAATATCATTAGACAAGCTCAGCGACTACGCACTGCTTGCAGTCCGAAAATCGAACAGGTCGAGTGCTCCAACATCGAGTATCGAACCCGATAGACTGCAGTATTGTGGAGCTGCGCATCGTACAAACTGTCGACACTACGTCAGCGCTTGCGCGAACTTGGCCATCATCGCCCATCGCCGAGCCGACATCAGTTCCAGCAGCCATCAGCGCCAGCCGGTCTGGGTGAGATCAGGCCATCTGCGGCGGCGTGGTTGATGGTCAATCCAGACGTTCGCAACCATCAAAGATCGCGATGGTTTGAGCAACACAGCAAGCTGGTCTAGTCGATTGGCTCAGACCAGCGCAAGCCTATGGGGCGTCGCCGAGCCACCGACGCGGCCAACTGCGAGTGACAATTGCCAGCAACGGCAAGGCATTGGCTGCGCAGTTTAGGTGACGTGGTCGGTTCGACCACTGCGAGCAGAGACCACTCATCAGGCGGTCCCGTCACACCGACTATCATACATTTTGAGCAAACATTTGTTCTAGCAGATTAGTTTACGGGAGTTTGTGCAAAACTGAACTGCCATCCGGCTAGCAAAATTATAACTGAGAGGCTCAAATCTTACCGTTAATTCGCCCATGCACCAACGAAATGACCCGGTGCTGCAAGCTCGCGCTTCCCGTCAACAGACGCATCCTCGACCAGCGTGGATCGGCGATGCGTCCGTTTTGTTAGCTGAGCCCGCCACGACCGCGTGCTGCCGTTGTTAGGACGCTGCTTGGCTTCTCAATCTCCACGACTGGCCCTGCTGAACTCTCCAGCAATTCCACCTCCTCCAGAAGCTGACTCGGATCGAGTTCCTCTCATTTGAAAATCTTTCGGCCAGCGCTCAAGTCTGCAGTCTCAAGATCGACAATGGTGTTCCAGAGTATGGCCGTCGCAGCGATAGCGCTGAGCGCGCTTGCATCGGGCGCCACTGCTGAGCGACCCAACATCCTCGTCTTCTTCCCGGACGAGCTGCGCCACGACTGGGTCAACAACGGAACGACCTCCGACTTCCTCAAGACGCCGAACATCGACAGCATCCGCGAGCGCGGACTCAAGTTCGACCGTACCATCTCGGCGTCCCCTATCTGCGGACCGTCCCGAGCGTGTTTCGCGGCGGCGTCGCACTATGAGGAGGTCGGCGTGCTGACCAACTACTACAACTACCCGACTCGCCGCCTCACCACCTTCTACAAGCTGCTGCGCGAGTCTGGATACCACACGATGGCCGTCGGCAAGCTGGATCTGGCCAAGAACGAGACGCTGCACAGCTACGGGTGGGCCAACGGCGGCACGGAACACGCGGACGAGTGGGGGTTCTCGGCCATGGTCAACTCGGTCGGCGTCTACGAGTCGACGGCGCTCGGCACGCCGTACGCCAACGGATCCTACGACGAGCCGTACACGGACTTCCTGTTGCAGTACAACGCGACGGACGCCTTCTTGGACGACATCCGCACGCGCGTGGCGTGGGGTCACGACGGCACGCAGCGCGTGTACGAGACGACGTACCCGAATGTGCTGCCGGACGAACTGTTCAACGACAACTGGGTGGCGGACCAGGCGCTGCGGCTGCTGGACGAGAAGCCGGAGGACCAGCCGTGGTTCCTCATCGTCAACTGGAACGGGCCGCACTACCCGATGAGCGTGACCGAGTCCATGTGGGGGTCCGTACAGGGTCGCGAGTTCCCACCTCCCATCGACTACGAGGGGAACCTCACGGACGCGCACCATAACGCCACGCGCGGCGACTACGCGGCGCTGATCGAGAACATCGACGGTCAGATCGGCCGCATCCTCGCCGCCGTCAACCTCACCAACACGGTCGTCGTCTACTCGAGCGACCACGGCGAGATGCTCGGCGACAAGAGCCACTGGTCCAAGTCGGTGCCGTACCAGGCGTCGGTGGGTGTGCCGCTCATCGTGGCGGGAGACGTCGTCAAGGAGGAGCTGCGCAACACGTCGACGAACGTCGGCGCGTCGCTCATCGACCTCGCTCGGACGTTCTTGGATCTTGGTGAGGTGGAGAAGATTCCGGCTCAAATGTGCGAGGCGGTGTCGCTCCGTCCGGTGCTCGAGGGCGACAAGATTCCGCACCACGTCGTGCGGTCGGCGTACTCGACGTGGCACCTTTGGTTCGACGGTCGCTACAAGTACGTGACGGGCTACAATGACGAGGCGACGCTGTTTGATCTGGACAACGACCCGTTCGAGCGCGACAACCTGCTGAACGAGGCGAACGACACGATCCTGGCGAAGCACGTGGAGGTGGTCCAGTGGTTGCTCGGCAAGGGCGAGCACGTGTACGGCACCACGGAGTAGAGTAAATGAATGCGCAGCTCAACTCGGTGCCGCAGCTCACTCGAGTTCAGAATCTATTGGTAGAAACACACCCAGTCTGTTCATACCTGTTGTAATCAATTCCGAATCACAAGTTGCAGATGCCTCATATACGCTGAAGACCTGCTGTGGAGTGCGGATCGTCCCTAATGCTCGTTGTATTGCCACGCTACGCTACAGCTCGTGGTGGACTTCTCGGCGACGTGGTACGGCCCATGCCGCTACATCAGCCCAATCTACCACGACCTGAGCACCAAGTGCCCGTGCATCATCTTCCGCAAGGTCGACATGGACGATCTCGAGGTGCATGGACTGCGAGTATGATGTGATTGCGGCACCGGTGTGCGACCCCGCAGCGGTGCGTGCGAAGTGAGCTTGAAGCTGACGTTGCGGTGCTTGTCTATCTGCATTGCTCCACCCGACTGCGTGCTCGCGAACGGTCAGGACGTCATGAACGCGTGCAAGGTGTCGTCACTGCCGACGTTCGCGGTCTTCAAGCGGGGCGAAGTCGTCGACGAGCTCACGGGGTCCATCCGTTCGGCGCTCGAAAGCCTCGTCGCCAAGCACGCGTGATATCTGAGGCCGAGCAGTCGGTCGTCGATGGCCGAACGTGTCGCAGTGGCGGCGCCACCTGTCTCGGCGCACGCTCCATGCTCCATGCTTGTGCCGCCGGCGCCGGTGATTGCGGTGCGTCCGCGAGTGTCCCTGCGCAGTAATACATCCGTCTGTCGAATTTCGTCGGCCGGCAGGCCATCAAGTGGCTGCGGCCACGCCGACTGCTTGCGGCCGTGCGATGCGATTACACCACGCATTGGCTCGACGATATCGATATCGATTTTTGTCAATGTCTAGTCATCTCGGTGCGATGGTTTAAGGACTTTCTCCATCGTCTCGGATTTTACCACCAAAACGCAGATAGGTTCTCTGCATTTCACAACTGAAGCACCACGACGAGGTATGAAACCTGTCGCATGCAAATTATGATGGCACGACGCCAAGATACGACGTCAAGGCGCGCCAAGAACTGATGCCGCGAGCGAAATGGATTCCTGCAGCGTCGCGAACCATGAACGTCGTTGAGTCGAGATGTCCTGCTTCAGATGGTCTCTCCAACACGGTGGTTTGTGTGCGCTCTTAGCGAATGTGCTCCCTTGCTATTCCTTCAGTCCTGGTGACTGGATTCGCGACTCAATCGGAGGCAACGTTGTTGGTGATCATCGAATCAAACGATCCGGTAAATGTTCACAAGAGTGGTGATGCACTCCATTGCGCTTCTTGGCTAGTTGCGAGTACGTGTGCAGGTGACATTCATTGCATAGGAAACACCGAGATGAATCAATTGTCGATGACGATGTCCATGTTCATCACCGTTTTGGGAGTGTTTGTGGCTGAAGTTCATGCATCCATTGTGTCAAGATCGCACGAAGGCAAAGAAAGGTTTTGGGTTGAACGGGTCACATGGACACAATCACAGAATGCCGGTCTTCATTCTCTCGTCGTTGACCGCTATTTGGGGGTCATGCAATCTGAGGGTTACACTTCGGATAAACGACTGGTTACACGGGATGGTTGTCGGCTTCTTGACCCAACGACCAAAGCCATGTCGTGCATGAAGTGAGTATGTCCATGACATGCAGAGTTCGGTGGCTATTCCTTCATCTGTACGCAAACGACGTCTCACACCGCAATGCTGACATTCCGTTCCATCAGTCATGTGAATAGCTCCTCTGGTCATTCATTTCCGAACCTTTTGTCTCTCTACTCACCTACAAAAAGTGGGTTAATCCTACGAATGTGTCGAGAACCTCAAAGTGTACCCATGGATTTGATTGCCAGCCATGAAGCTAATGAGTGAGAAGTTTGCGCTCAGTGGTGAATCAGCGCGGATCAGGACAGGCGATCGGTTGACATGGAGAAGGTGGAGCTAGTGGAGGCAGCGGGAAGGGGCGACGCAGCGCGGGTGGAGCAGCTAATGAGTGCGGATGGGGGTGCGGATGTCACGAATAGTCAGGTTTCGACAGCTCTCATGTGGGCAGCTCATGAAGGCCACTTGGACGTGGTGCGATTTCTCGCAGAATATGGAACAGTTGTGGATATTTGCGATAATGAGGGCTGGACACGGCTGATGTGCGCTGCTAGTGATGGCCTCTTGGACGTGGTGCGATTTCTCGTGGAGAACGGAGCAGCTGTGGATATTTGCGATAATGACGGTTGGACGCCGCTGATGTGGGCTGCTAGTGACAATCACTTGGACGTGGTGCGATATCTCGCAGAACATGGAGCAGATATGGATATTTGCGATAATGACGGTTGGACGCCGCTGACATGGGCTGCAAGTAAAGGCTACTTGGATGCGGTTCAATTTCTCGTGGAACACGGAGCAGCTGTGGATATTCACGATAATGACGGTTGGACGCCGATGATGTGGGCGGCTCGTGAAGGCCACTTGAACGTGGTGCGATTTCTCGTGGAACGTGGAGCGGATGTCGATGTGAGCAATAATTACGGATGGACGCCGCTCATGCGAGCTGCTAGTAAAGGCCACTTGGACGTCGTGCGATTTTTCGTGGAGAACGGAGCAGCTGTGGATGTTCGCAACAATAGAGATTCGACGCCACTGATGTGGGCCGCTCATGCAGGCCACCTGGACGTGGTGCAGTTTCTCGAGGAACATGGAGCAACTGTCGATGTTACCAATAATGACGGTTGGACGCCGCTGATGTGGGCTGTGTATAAAGGCTACTTGGAAGTGATGCGATTTCTTGTGGAACACGGAGCGGATGTCGATGTGAGCAATAATGACGGATGGACGCCGCTCATGCGAGCTGCTAGTAAAGGCCACTTGGACGTCGTGCGATTTCTCGTGGAACATGGAGCAGATGTGGATATTCGCAACAATAGAGGTTTGACGTCGCTGACATTGGCTGCTGCTGATGGTCATTTAGACGTGATGAGATTTCTCGTGGAACACGGAGCGGCTGTCGATGTGAGCAGTAATGAAGGTTGGACGCCACTCATGTGGGCTGCCGAAAAAGGCCACTTGAATGTGGTACAATATCTCGTGGTACATGGAGCGACTGTCGATATTCGCGAAAATGACGGTTGGACGCCACTCATGCGGGCTGCTTGTGGTGGTCATTTGACTGTGGTACGATATCTCGTAGAGCATGGAGCAGATGTGGATACTCGCGACAATGACGGTTTGACGCCTCTGATGTGGGCTGCTTGTGCTGGTCATTTAGACGTGATGAGATTTCTCGAGGAACACGGAGCGGCTGTCAATGTGAGCAGTAATGGAGGTTGGACGCAACTCATGTGGGCCGCTCATGAAGGCCACTTGGACGTCGTACGATTTCTCGAGGAACATGGAGCAGCTATGAATGTGAGCAATAATGACGGTTTGACCCCGCTGATGTGGGCTGCGCGTGAAGGCCACTTGGATGTGGTGGCATTTCTCGTAGTACGCGGAGCAGTCGTGTGTGTTCGCGACTAACAACATTAGACGCCACTCATGCGGGCTGGTAGCGAAGGCCACTTGGACACGGTGCCATTTCTTGTGGAACATACAGCGGATGTGGATATTCGCAACAATAAAGATTCGACGTCGCTGATGGTGATGGGGACCGCCGCATACGGCCACTTTCATGCGGAGCGACTTCTCGAGGAACACGGAGCAAAACTCCAATTTGATGACTACTACCGGTATCTCTGCACTCTCAAGCGCAACCAAAAGTCGGTCGCCAACAACTTGTCCGATTCCTGCCTCCACGCACTCGCTGCCAAGATCAGATGACTCAGATGGAGCACGTTCACGAAACACGTGGTGCGACACCCCAATATACCGTCTCTCGCGACTCGACGCTGACGTTGCATCAAATGCGCACCGAACTCGAGTTTGAGTCGACCTTCGTGCCTCGAAGATCGAACTGCTTTGTTGACATATAACCGCATCTTGCCACTAGTTGCAGCTGCAAACAGAGAATACAGTCGAGATGGGTGTGATAGTATCCGTACAAGAGGAAGGAAAGGACGGATCGTCTCGAGTTGATGTAGAGTGTGCGATTTGAATGATATGTCAGGCGATTAGTCAAATTTGTGCACATTGATGCATGGAATCTCGAATGAACACGCGTGACCGCTTGAATGTTGGTGGCGGGTTGGGGCGATGTGGACTGTATGTACACTGAAGCCTCCTTGCGTTCCGAGTCGTCGCGTGCGATGCACTTGGTCGACATCGGCGGACTGTGAATGGTGTGTGATTGGCACAGTGTACCATTGTGGGTTCACTCAGCCCAGCCACCTGAGGTGTGGGTTCATTCGGAGATCGAGCACCTTGCACAGTAGCAATCGCTTTCTCGCTTTCAATCTGCACGAGTACGAGCACAGCGCCGTCCGTTGTTCAGACAGCGAGGATGCAGGGGGACATGTTGGCGAGCGTGCGGGCGTTGAAGCTGCCGTTTCCGGAGCAGGTGCAGGCGCTGGTGTCGGAGCTGCTGGATTGTTCCGGGTGTGTGTGTTCGGACAGAGCGGCGAGGTGTGGGTGGTTGCACTGGTTCGAGCGGACGCGGCCTGCTGGTGTGTGCGTGTGTCATTCTTTCTGCGGCGTTAAATTGATGGACCGGGCGGCGGCGAATGGTCATCTGGCTGTGGTGCAGTGGCTTCATGCAAACTGCTCAGAGAGCTGCACGACGTATGCGATGGACTGGGCAGCAGCTGACGGATATCTGAAGGTGGTGGAATGGCTGCACGTGAACTGCTCAGAGGATTGTACGACGAAGGCGATGGATATGGCCGCTAAGGGTGGACATCTGGATGTGGTACAGTGGCTGCACGTGAACCGCTTGGAGGGCTGCACGGCAAGCGCGATGGACTCAGCCGCTATGAAAGGCCATCTGGCTGTGGTGGAGTGGCTGCATGCGAACCGAAGCGAGGGCTGCACGACAAAAGCGATGGATAAGGCCGCTGCGACTGGGAACCTGGCAGTGGTGAAGTGGTTGCATGCGAACCGCAGCGAGGGCTGTACGACGGTGGCAATGGACTTAGTCGCGGCGAGGGGCCATCAAGCTGTGGTAAAGTGGTTACATGCGAACTGCAGCGAGGGCTGCTCAACGGATGCGATGGACTGAGTCGCAGCTAATGGGCACCTGTCTGTGGTGGAGTGGCTGTATCGGAACCGGTCGGAGGGCTTCATGACGAGAGCGATGAACTGGACCGCTGAGTGGGCCTCCAGGCTGTGGTGCGGTGGCAGCACGTGAACCGTAGCGAGAGAAACGAACAACGAGATCGGTGAACCCGGCAGTCTAGGCGAAGAATCTGGAGGTGATGCAGTTGCAGCTGCAGGAAGCTGAGGTGCTCGTGCAATAGGAAGTGTGGGTGTGAGTGGATGGTGGCGGCGCGTTCAGTGGTGTGCGCGGCACGATGACGGCACCCGATGCCGAGTTGTTCTGGTCAATTTGAGGCGAGACAACTGCCGGCAGTACTGCTGAACAGGAACTCACGAACGCGCTGGGACGACATCAATCAAATATGGACGCTCTTGACGCTGCAGTAGCCAGTCATCTCGAAGCCGAGTCCCAGCGACTTGCGAACGAGGTGCGTGCGGAAAAATTGGAGCGCCTCGAGCACTCTCAGATGCAGGCGCAGGTTCACTGCTGACCTTCGCCGCATCATAAAGCTGCAATCCATTTGCAACATTTCACTTTCATCTCCGAAACGGTGTCATCTAGTGTCTAGTCAGTGGAGTCCGAGCGCCTAACCGGTGTTGCACCGTCATCCAGCAATTCCTTCATATCTCATTCGATGGCAATGAGCGACAGCTCGTCCAACTGCGTCGTAAACAAAGTCGTCTGAGTGCTGGAAGAAGAAGGCTGTGCAGTGTGTGATCGGCACGACACAGCAGAACGGAGCCGCGTTTCAGGTGGACCACAAGTTCAACGTTGGGATGCTCCGCGGGCAAACCCACAGCCATTTCGATCCTCCCGCACCTGGTGCGGAGAGCGCCTACTCGACTTGTCGCTCCGCCATGTTAACTGGGTTCATCTGTCGAGCAGTGGCAGGAGCAGCCGACCAAGACCAGGGGACATCAAACGAGCGGCGCATGCTTAAGTCGCGTTGTGCAAGCACTCGCGACCAATCTCATCGATAGCCGTGCCGTCGTAGATATACCGTCGATGGTTGGTGGCCGATGGTCATGAGTGCTTAGCTACTTCTTGTGGTTCCTGGTCACTTCAACGTGCTCCGTATTTCAGCCAATCCAGCAATGCGAGCAAATACAGCTATTTTAACCAATCCTGGATACTTCAGACTTTCATGTTTTGTCCAATCAAACCTGTGCATTGGATTGAGCAATCGCGTTTGGGCATCATTTCCGCTGGTGAACCGCGCCGCCAAGATGCTCGTGCCGACCGTCCCCGCCGCGTCCGCCACTGCCCCCGCCGACGTCCGCCGGCTCAGCATCATAGGCTTCGTCAATGCGTCGCTACCCGCCGAAGAGCTCGCCGCTCTGGCGCCGGTCGACGCCGACTCGGAGCTGAAACGCGCGGTGCTCGACTCTCGCGCATTGGTCGGCCCGTTCCTTCCCGACATGATGGCCTCCGCGGCCAGTTGGCTGGACCAGGGAGCGCGCAAGGTGGTCGTGGACGCCGCGAGCGCCGAGGAGACGGCGCTGGAGGCCGCGGCGGTCGCTGTCTCGGAGCTGCCGGCCAGCCGCGTGGTGCTGCGCGTGCCAGTGTCCTCGACCGCCGATGCTTCGGCGCTGGAGAGCAAGCTGCTGCGGCTCAAGGCCAGCGTGGGCGGCGTGATCGTGTCCGTCGCTGGCGAGGAAGAGGCACCCGAGTCGGCACTGGCGATCCTGCAGCCGCTGCGCAAGGCGCTGGGCGACGCGCGGTTCCTGCTGGCGGTCGAGTGGCCATCCACGCCGTCCGTCGCGGTCATCGCGGCCCTGCACCACAAGGACATTGGCGTCCTCGCCAACGGCGCCGAGGTGGACGCCGCGCTCGCGTTCGTGCGCTGCCTGCGGTCGGACCGGCCCGACGGGCTGTTCGCGACGGTGGTGGCGGACGCGGCGGGCGTGGCGCTCGGCCTCGTGTACTCGAGCGAGGAGTCGGTGCTGGCGGCCATCGCGAGCGGCCGAGGCGTGTACTACTCGCGCTCGCGCGGCGGTCTGTGGCGGAAGGGCGAAACGAGCGGCAACGCGCAGACGCTGCTGCAGCTGGACGTGGACTGCGACTCGGACGCGCTGCGCTTCACGGTCGAGCAGACCGGCGCGGGCTTCTGCCACCTCGACACGCGCTCGTGCTGGGGCGAGGCCACGGGTCTACGCGCGCTGCAGCAAGTGCTGGAGGACCGGCTCGCGAACGCGCCCGAGGGCTCGTACACGCAGCGGCTCTTCCGCGACCCGGCGCTGCTGCGCAACAAGCTCGTGGAGGAGGCGCAGGAGCTCGCCGAGGCCGAGAGCAAGCCCGACGTGGCCGGCGAGGCCGCCGACGTGCTCTACTTCGCGCTCGTGCGCTGCGTCGCGGCTGGCGTCTCGATCGATGACGCCGAGGTGAGTTGAGTGCCATGTTGATTTCTGTATACTATGGCAGGACGAGGCTGACGTTGGCTTTGTGTTTGTATGCAGAGGATGCTGGACAAGCGCGCGCTCAAGGTCAAGCGGCGGCCGGGCAACGCCAAGGCGTACCGCATCGAGGCGGCCGCCGAGATCCTCGGCCAGTCGCAGCAGAGCTAGAGCGAGCCATTGGACCGTCCGTGGCACACACGCACGAGTCGAATACACAACACAACACTCTTGCTCTTGCTCCGAGAGGGTACGAGCCGCGGCGGGTTGGTATTTACTAGGCGAGACGCGCGGGAGCTTGCCTCGCGAGCCCATGGTCGCCGCGCCATCGGCCGCAGCGGCGCTTAAAGTCCTAGAGTCGGTTGCGAAAGACGGCGGCGCTTACTCTTCGTCCTCGTCGTGCAGGTCGTCCACGACGTCGTCGCCCTCGTCGGCGCCTTCCTCGTCCTCCTCCTCTTCCTCCTCTTCCTCCTCCTCGTCGTCGTCCGTCTTGAACTGCGACCAGTCAATGTGGTGATACAGGCGCTGCAGACATTAGAGGGAAAAATCGACCGCACCACCAGAATGGCGACACCACACGTCACAAAAGACACTCAAGTCAGATCCCAGTGCAGACAGAGAAGACCAGAACCATATAGCAATAGAGAGAGACGCACCCCGCGGTTGAGCGACTCCCAGATGTAGTTGGTGGTCGTGCCGTACGCGCTCTCGACCACAAGCGCGGCCACGACGATCGACGTGATGTACGTCACGTTGTTCTTCATGAAGACCTTGTAGATCCCGTCGAGGCCGCCCTTGCCGTTCACGGACGAGCGCTTGGTCGAGGCCGCGCGCACCTGGCGGGCCGCCAGCGTCGAGCGGCGGAGCGAGCGCGCGAACATCCTCAGCAGATAGCAGCAGGTGCAGGTGCGGATACCGTCGGGCAGTCGCGGGCGAGTTGGCGTGTCTTCCACACGCGCCGCCCCCTCCTTTGGCTCCCCACCCCTCAAAATCGGCCCGGGTGGGTTGGGTTTTGAAATGTGTAAAAATAGAAAACCCACCCACCCGCTGACCCGCGGGCGGCGGCCCGGAGCCACCCGTCGGCCCACCCGCCCGGCCCGCGCTGGCTCGACCCCCTCCCGCGACCCGGGCCGAGGCGGTCGGAAGGGAGAAAGAAGGCGCTCCGAGTGCGCCGACAGGCTAAGTGCAAGCCGCGAGCGGCGGTCCGGATCGGATCGCGGCGCAGCAGCAGCATGGCCGCGTCCGGCGCGGCGGTCGGCAAGCGGCGGCGCGCGGCGAGCCCAAGCGAGGCCGCGGCCGCGTCCCCGCGCGTCTCGAGCGCGCCGCGGTCGCCCGCGAGGCCCGTGAGGACGACAGCGACGAGCCCCCCACGGCCGGGGAAGAAGCGCCGGACGACGCGGACAGAGGACGAGGCGGAGCGCAGCGCGGGGAAGACGACGCCCGAGGGGGTTAGGACGAGTGAGGAGGCCGCCAAGCGGGCGTGGACGCCGACCGCGGGGCGGAAGAGGCCGGCCCCCGTGGATATATCGACGTCCCCGCGGTCGGTGTCGCCACCCGTCAAGCTGCGGCGGACGGCGGACAGCGCCGAGCGCGACCAGCAGGACGAGGCGGCGCCGCGCGTGCCGCTGCTGCGGCTGCCGTCGCTGGAGAAGGAGGACGTGCCGAAGGAGAACCGCGAGGAGGAGGAGCTGCCGGCCGCCGGCTCGAGCGAGGACGCGGACGGCGGCGACGACGCGGCGGCCCGGCGGCAGGCGCTGCTGCGCGCATCGCAGGTGACGCCGCCGCCGTCGGCGCGCATGCTGGACAAGAAGAACCCGCCTCCGCCCCCGCAGCGGCCGCGGCGCCGGCGGTTCATCCGCCGCAACGCCAACCCGGTCACGGGCGTGGGCGTCACCTACGCGCGGTCGTTCCCGAGGCTCGCGCTGTCGCCGCTGGACTCGCCCCCGAGCTCTCCGGTGTCCCACGCGCGCGTGTTCCGGTCGCTGGCCGACGACTTCGCCTTAGCAGTGCAGGAGACGCCGCAGCAGCCACGGAGGGTGCGGCCGGCCCCGCGGATGGCCAGGGGATCGCGGCGGTCGACGCGCGCGGGGGACGCGGGCGGGTCAAGGCGGAGGTCGATCGACACGCCGACGTCGACGATGGTGCTGCGCTCGCGGCAGCTGAACCAGAACGCGCAGCCGAGCGTGGCCAAGCCCGAGAACGACCGCGAGCGCGAGCAGCGCGAGTTCCACGAGCGCGAGCGGCGCAACACGTAGACCGGCCGATGTCGACACCCAACGAACTGGAGCCGCCGACTGGGGACGGAGACTGTGCCAATGATGAAGCTGCTGGTCTCCGATCTCGCGCGCCGCGGACGCAAGCGGCGCGAGGGCGGTCATGAGCCTCGGCGTCAGGTGGTCATGAGGCTCGTCGGCGCGGCGAGAGCCGTCACTCTGCTTGCGCGAGTGATGGTGTGGCCGTATATATATTTCGTGCATGTTTGGCAGGGTTTTTTTATTAGCGCTCACGTTTTTTCTTCTCTAAAACAAGCTGTAATTTGTAGTACTTTTGCGGTATTTCCTGGTCTATAGAGCTGTTGGTGGTGCAGTGGCGAACCCAAGCCAAGCCACTGAAGCAGCATGAAGGTGCTGCTGATCAATGAAGGCGCGCTGACGGACTTTGAGGTGCTGCAGCTCATGCAGGAGCGCAAGGAGCAGCGGCTGCACAAGTCGGCCATGGTGGCGTACGCGGAGCGCAACTGGATGGACCATAAGGTGCTCAAGTTCCTCACGCAGAGCCACTCCAAGTGCGCGCTGCTGACGCCCACCAACGCGCGCGACTTCTGCCGGCAGGTGGAGCAGGCCGGGCTGGCGCTCTCGCCCGCCGAGAAGCTGCAGTTCATGAACCACCTCCCCACGGAGCTCGTGGACATCCACCTGATCGTCGAGGACTGCGCCGGCCGCTTCAGCGAGGAGCAGATCGAGGAGCTGCGGCGCATCGTGGAGCGCACGCTGGCCGCGCCTCTGCTCGAGAGGCAGCGCGCCGAGGATGAGGCTGGCGGCGAGAGCAAGGGCGGCGAGGACGCGGACGAGTGAGCTGTATAGAATTTACTATTGGCGGGCCGGAGCAATGCCATGGCACGAAATAACCAAACCCAGGAACTCCAGTCAACCAACTCCCGACCGAGCAAGTAGCCTTTAGTTAGTGCGAGTTGTTCTGCTGCGCGGCCTGCACGGCGGAGCGCGCCTCCGGGAACATGCCGACGTACTCCTGCGACGACAGGTACCTAACGCTAATCTGGCGCTTGTTGAACCAGCGGCCGTGCAGCTTGGCGGCGGCGCTCGCGGCGCCGGCCACGCCGTCGAAGAGCACGTACACGAGTCCGCCGGGCTTGTCCTTCTCCACGTACGTGTGCAGCACCGAGCCGTACGAACCGCACTCCTCCTCCACGTCCTGCTGGATCTCGACGAACCACTCGGCGTCGCCGCTGCGCCGCTCCTCGTTCACGTCGAACATGTTCTTGATCACGAAGCAGAACGACTCGCTGCCCTCGATCTCGGCGGACGCCACCTGCGCCGCCGCCTGCTCCGCGCGCTGTGCCGTCGCGGGGACAGACGCGACACTGCCCGCTCCGTTCATGCCTCCGGGGAAGCCGCTACCGCCGAGCCCCGGCGTCGGGAACAGCTCCTTGTTGCCGGCCAGCTTGGCCATCAGCGCCGAGCGCGACTGCGAGTTCATCGTGAGCCCCGCGCCGTCGTCGTCCTCGAGCTTCCACCCGCCGCTGGCGCCGCCGCCACCTCCCCCACCGCTGAAGCTGCCGCCGAAGCTGCCGCCAAAGCCGCCGGCCTTGTCGCCGCGGAACGCGTGCTCGTTCACTGGGCCGAGCTTCAGGTAGTTGCCCGCGAGCTCGAGGCCGTTGCCCTTGGAGAGCGCAAAATTGGCCTCCTGCGGGTTGCTGAACTGGATGAAGCCGAACCCCTTGGACCGAGCCATCTCGTCGCGGTTGATCGTGACGGACAGCACCTCGCCGAACGACTGGAACACGATGCGCAGGTCGTCCTCCGTGATGTTGGTGTGCAGGTTCCCGCAATAAATACGGCTCGCGGCCGACAAAGCCGACGCCGACATGCCTCCGGCACCTCCTCCACCGGCCGCGCCACCCATCGCAGGGTTCGCGCCAGCGTCGCCTGCCGCTATCACGGCCTCCTTCTTGGCGGCAAAGTTCTTCTCCGCCTCGGACGCCTTGACCATGATGGGGAAGACCTGGAACTCGGGCACCTGGCCGTTCAGCAGCAGCACCTTGGGCACGTCCTCCAGGTTAGACATCTCGACGTACGCGAAGCCCTTGGACCGGTTCGTGAACTTGTCGCGGATCAGCAGCACGTTCTCGATCTTGCCCAGCTGCCGGAAGAACCGCTCGAGGTCCTTCTCGCGCACCTTTTGCGTCAGCTGGCCCACGAACACGGTGCGGTGGTCGCGCGTCAGCTCCATCAGCTCGCGCTGCTTGGCGCGCTCCGCCCGCTCCGCCGACGTGCTGCGCTCGCGAGGCGGCGAGCGGCTGCGACTCTTGCTCCTGCTCCTGCTGCGGCGACGGCGACTCCCGCGCTCGCGGTCCCGGTCGCGGCTTCTGCTCCGGCTTCGGCGAGATCGGCGGCGACTGCGGCGCGACGAGCGTCGCCGGGAGTTGCGCGAGCCCGAGCGCGAGCGAGACCGGTCTCGCCTACTGCGCCGCGGTGACCTCGACCGCGACCGCGACCGAGAGCTGCGGCGCCGCGTCTTCTTGTCGGTGTCATCTCCGTCTTTGTTGGGCTCGGTATCCGGCTGAGTGGCGTCAGTTGCCGCCTCCTGCTTGGCCTGGAGCACCGTTAGAGCACAGTTAGATACATGGGGATCGAGTGCGAGGGACGGTCGAGATGGAGAGGGAGATACCTGCACGGCCGCGCGGATGCCGGCCTCGAGCAGCGAGTCAATGTCTTCGTCCGCCATCGCGGCCGGTCGTCGCGCACAATTGGCTTTCGGTGCTTTTTAGCGCGCGAGTTGCCTCTCAGGTGAATTGGCGATCAATTCAATATTGAGTTGGGACCTATTTGATCAGACAATAGTTGGACAAACAATTTGGTGAAATTCCGTTACTGAGATCTGATTCAAATCAAAATGTGTCCATCACTACTCGGTTGATGTTGCCATTTCAAGCGATCGTTTGCTGTGACCATGAACCTTATGCTAATTAATCGCACGCTTGTCAGTGGTGAAATGGACGTGCTTGCTCCTCCGCTGTACCGTACACATGCTCACCCTTGCCGAGCAACCACTGGACCACCTCCACGTGCTTCGCCAGGATCGTGTCGTTCGCCTCGTTCAGCAGGTTGTCGCGCTCGAACGGGTCGTTGTCCAGATCAAACAGCGTCGCCTCGTCATTGTAGCCCGTCACGTACTTGTAGCGACCGTCGAACCAAAGGTGCCACGTCGAGTACGCCGACCGCACGACGTGGTGCGGAATCTTGTCGCCCTCGAGCACCGGACGGAGCGACACCGCCTCGCACATTTGAGCCGGAATCTTCTCCACCTCACCAAGATCCAAGAACGTCCGAGCGAGGTCGATGAGCGACGCGCCGACGTTCGTCGACGTGTTGCGCAGCTCCTCCTTGACGACGTCTCCCGCCACGATGAGCGGCACACCCACCGACGCCTGGTACGGCACCGACTTGGACCAGTGGCTCTTGTCGCCGAGCATCTCGCCGTGGTCGCTCGAGTAGACGACGACCGTGTTGGTGAGGTTGACGGCGGCGAGGATGCGGCCGATCTGACCGTCGATGTTCTCGATCAGTGCCGCGTAGTCGCCGCGCGTGGCGTTATGGTGCGCGTCCGTGAGGTTCCCCTCGTAGTCGATGGGAGGTGGGAACTCGCGACCCTGTACGGACCCCCACATGGACTCGGTCACGCTCATCGGGTAGTGCGGCCCGTTCCAGTTGACGATGAGGAACCACGGCTGGTCCTCCGGCTTCTCGTCCAGCAGCCGCAGCGCCTGGTCCGCCACCCAGTTGTCGTTGAACAGTTCGTCCGGCAGCACGTTCGGGTACGTCGTCTCGTACACGCGCTGCGTGCCGTCGTGGCCCCACGCCACGCGCGTGCGGATGTCGTCCAAGAAGGCGTCCGTCGCGTTGTACTGCAACAGGAAGTCCGTGTACGGCTCGTCGTAGGATCCGTTGGCGTACGGCGTGCCGAGCGCCGTCGACTCGTAGACGCCGACCGAGTTGACCATGGCCGAGAACCCCCACTCGTCCGCGTGTTCCGTGCCGCCGTTGGCCCACCCGTAGCTGTGCAGCGTCTCGTTCTTGGCCAGATCCAGCTTGCCGACGGCCATCGTGTGGTATCCAGACTCGCGCAGCAGCTTGTAGAAGGTGGTGAGGCGGCGTGTCGGGTAGTTGTACAAGTTGGTCAGCACGCCGACCTCCTCATAGTGCGACGCCGCCGCGAAACACGCTCGGGACGGTCCGCAGATAGGGGACGCCGAGATGGTGCGGTCGAACTTGAGTCCGCGCTCGCGGATGCTGTCGATGTTCGGCGTCTTGAGGAAGTCGGAGGTCGTTCCGTTGTTGACCCAGTCGTGGCGCAGCTCGTCCGGGAAGAAGACGAGGATGTTGGGTCGCTCAGCAGTGGCGCCCGATGCAAGCGCGCTCAGCGCTATCGCTGCGACGGCCATACTCTGGAACACCATTGTCGATGTGGACGCTGAAGACGTGGTTGCCAGTCGATAAAATCGAGAATGAGCGAATGTGTCCGACAAAGTTTCGCGTAGATCTGCCGTGACCGCTCTCACTGCTGGATCAGCAGTATTCCGCTCGAACAACCATACGAATGAGTGGACTGGTGTCCTGTTGCCTCAAGTGTTGGGAAGGATGGCATGTTGCCATCGTCAGTGTGTGCCGTTAGTGATTCAACACGGAACACCGTGAACAATGCTGTTCGTTCTGAGTTTGGAGATTCGAGTCGCTGAGCACAAGCTCTGTGAGTCGTCGCAAGTTGCGCAAACTCTGCAGCTGGCCGGCGAGCAGATGATGCGCTTGTTGACTGGGCACTGGAGTTGTCATCGCCGGGCCAGGCTGCTTGGCACGGCAGTGATCCGCCAACCTCTCGTTTATGATTCCCTTGTCACAATACTAAGATGATTCCATACATCTTCAGCTGATGGAACCTGTCCAAATCTATACGGTTGCCCACAGTTGCAGTTGGTCCGATTGACCTGCTTTACACGGTCTCTCTGATTGCACTGGTCGACCCAACCACGTCGACCAGCCGACGCAACCAATGTGTCCACAGCGTTGTCCACTGTCACTAGTTTGCATCTGCGTTGATGCATCAGCGGCGCCTCATAGGCTGAGTGCGAGTCCAACATTGAGAGATTGAGCCGTCTCAACGCGCTGCTCACCTCACCGTCACCTGTGTCGAGTACTTGGACCCCACGAGAATGATTCAAGGATAATAGAGCGTTCAGTTGACCTGGTTGAAGCAGATGGTGTTGATGTCTGCTCGGCGTCAGTGTCGAATAAGGGTCCTCACATGAGCGAAAGCAGACATCAGGTCGCATGAGCCGGTAGACACGACATTCGCTAGTGGATGCGGATGTGAACAAGCGTAAACACTACGCAACCGCTATGGGACCCAGTTAGCGGGTATAGAGACTAGACTGTGGCGATCGGTGCTCGCTCAACCACAAGGTTTTGACCTCTGACATTTAGCGATGCCGAAATCAGATCGCTAGCTAAGAACAGCTTAGCTATTCCCTCCTTGCCAATCCAACATTGCCAAGCTCCTGATTGTGCATGGTATTGTACATTTCGTGTGCTGCCCTGGTGAGTGCTGCGAAATCAGCGTCTTGACAGCTCGGATGTCTGTGCAAATGAGTTGTGTAGCCATATGAGTGGGTCGCCTCATCGATCGATTCATATTTGAATGGGCCACATCATTCGCTCCAATTCATATTCGACTTGCGTCAGAACGATGATCACCGAAGCCACAACACGATACGTAGATCGGCAGGAGCGGCGAGCATGACGACGCGGCTGGAGGAGCTCCGCGCCGAGGGCAACGCGCTGTTCGCGGCCAAGCAGTTCGCGGAGGCAGTGGACAAGTACTCGGCCGGCCTGGAGGCGGCCAACGCGGCTGCGGGCGACGTCGAGCAGGCCGCATTGGACGCGCAGCGAGTGCTTCTCTGGAACAACCGTGCCGCGTGCCTGCTGCAGCTCGAGCAGTTCGCGCGCGCCGAGGCCGACTGTTCGCTGGCACTGGCCGTGGACGGCAACAACGCAAAGGCGCGATACCGCCGCGCGCAGGCGCACGTGGGGCTCGGCAACCTGACGGAGGCCTTCCAGGATGTTCGTCTCGTGCTGCAGCTCTCGCCC
Source organism: Phytopythium vexans (assembly GCA_003413675.1). NCBI lineage: Eukaryota > Oomycota > Peronosporomycetes > Pythiales > Pythiaceae > Phytopythium > Phytopythium vexans. The sequence continues at coordinate 98,780 of QLOC01000016.1, read as the reverse complement.
AGCAACAAGGCGGCCGTGGCGCTGGCGCGCAAGATCAAGGAGACGGTGCAGGAGGACGCGCACGGACTGCAGAAGGCGCTGGACGCGGTCGTGGCTGGCGTGCTGCAGGCGAATGGGGACTCGGCGCAGATCGCCGGCGACCGCAAGCACACGGAGGAGGCGCTGCAGTTCCTCGAGATGAAAGCGCACACCGACCTGGCCAGTCTGCCGGCCGAGCTCGAGCGGCGCGGAGGGCTCGTCGTGCTGTGGCGAGCCGTCGCCCAGCTGCTGGACCAGTTGGAGGACTCGTCGACGTCCAAGAGCCACCGCGAGGCGCTGCTCTCGATCGTCGGCCACGTCGCAACGGTACTGTCGGTCGCGTCGTCCGCTTCGGTCCAACTCGCAGGCCGCGTGTTTGAGACTAGTGTGAACGGCAGCAGCAGTGGAGATGAAGGCGCAGGGCTGCACCGTGTGATCGAGCTGCTGCACGCACAAGTGGCAATCGAGTACAGCGAGACCGCCGATGCGTCGACGAGCGACGCGCGGCTCCCGCTCAAGAGCCGCAAGGCCATCGTCAAGCTCTGCGCGTTCATGTTCCGACACTTGATGCTGGCGGCGAATGCGAACGACGCACAGACTCGTCGGGTGCTGGATGGCATCTTGCACGGTCTGCGCAGCCGGGAGTTCGAGCTCCAGATCGCCGCGCTCGACGGACTGCTGCATTTCATCTCGGTTGCAGCGCCGCCGACGGGAGCTGCAGATAAGGCGGGTGCGAGCGGAGACGAGCAGGCGAAGAGCAGGGCCGTGCGCTTCGCGACGTTGGCACAGGAGCTCGGACTGTTCCCGCTGCTCCACTCCAAGGCCGCTGGCGCCATCCATGCTACCACCGCGCCGTCCCCGTCGGATGCGCCTCTGATCGACATCATCCTGAGCCGACTGCCGCTGGTCTTCACTCAGTGTCTCGCGCAGTTCGAGAACAACGATGCTGTGCTGAAGCGGCTGGTGCGCGACTACTGCGTATCACCCGTGCTGGTCGCGCGCGCTTCCGATCGACCGGCGCTTGAGGCTGCTTCGTCGTCGTGTCTTTTGTTGTCGGCTCTGTTCCTCTCGAACGCGAAGCTCGCGCTGTGGGCCGTCCAGCAGACGAACAATGACGGCACGGCTTACCTGAGTCGCATCTACGACTTTCTGGAGGGCTCGCGGACGTTCGACGACAAACGGGAGGTCACACGGCAGCTGCAGGAGATCTGGGTCGACTGTGTCGCGAGCGTCTGTGGCGTCGAGAACGGCACGCCGTTCGTGCCGCCCGTGCTGCGTGTCGAGATTTACAAGATGCTGCGCGCGTCGCTGGATGACGAAGACCTCGTGCTGCGCGCTAGCGCTCTGAGCATCCAGGTCAAGATCGCGATTGTGGAGAAGACGCTCGAGCTCGAGACGGTCGACGGCCAGTTCCTCATGGACAGCGTCTTTGAAGTGCTCGAGAACGCGCATCGGTTTGAGAGTAAGGCGGCCGAGCGGCAGATGTTCTGGAGTGGTGCTTCTCCTAAGGAGCGTGGCATCGAGGCGCTGTCCTACCTGATCACGCAGACGGAGGTCAAAGAGGAGTTTGTCAAGCGGCGAGAGGCCATCGAGAGCGTGTTTAGTGTCAGTTTCCCGTCCAACACGGACAAGACTCAAACTGGTGGGAGTCGAGCGAACATCGGGTATCGGTCGAACGTGTACTACGGCATCGGGTACATCATGCACCACACGCTCACGGCCGAGTCAGCGATCAAGAAGAAGCAGATGGACGGTATGGAGATGACAGCCGAACAGTATGAGGAGCTGCAGAAGGCGCTCAAGCAAAAATCGGTGCTGGACGACGGCGACTCCCCCGCCATGGTGCAGGCGCGCGTCAGGAAGCTGGCAGCGTCGCGCGAGATGCTCACGACCTTGGTGCAGCTGCTCAAGTACTCGACGACGCGGTCGGAGAACGCGGTGGAGATGGCGGTGCTGAGTGCGCTGAACGCGTCCGAGGTACCCGAAGTGCGCGGCAGCCTGGTGCAGTGCGGTGTTTTCCAGTCGCTCATCCCGCTGGCACTGCACGCTGCGGCGTCGGCAGCTGCTAGCTCGAAGGACAAGGACAAGAAGCCAACAGCTCACCCGGCCACCACCAAGATCTCCAACGCTGCGGGCCAGGCCATGGCGCGAATCCTCATCTCGACCAACCCGAATCTGATCCCGTCGTCGTCGCTGCTATCGTCCATCCGACCGCTGTTGGATCTGTGCAAGGGGGAGACGCAGCTGCTACAGTTCGAGGCGCTCATGGCGCTCACCAACATTGCGAGCGTGTCGGACGAGACCAAGAACCGCATCATCGCCGAGCCGCAGGGTCTGTCGACGCTCCAGTACCTGCAGTTCTCGGAGCACGAGCTGGTGCGGCGCGCCGCGACAGAGGCGGTCTGCAACTTGCTCCCGCACGACGAAGTGATCGAGAAGGTGTTCATGAACGAGGAGCGGCTGCGTCTGTGGCTGGCGTTCGCGTCTGCCGAGGGCGAGGAGGAGGATTTTGAGACGGCGCGCGCGGCGGGCGGCGCTCTCGCAATGGTCTCGCAGGTCCCCGCGGTCAGCTGGCTCATCATGAAGCAGGACGGGCTCAAGACCTTCGCTGGTGTAGTGCACGTGTCCAAGCACGAGGAGACCATCCATCGCGGGCTGTTTGCGCTCGAGAACATGTTCACCGCGATCGCTACCACGGTGACCACAGACGACGAGGACAAGGCAACGGAGAAGGCCAAGTTTGTGAGTGAGGTGCAGCAGCTCAGCGGGGAACTGAAGCAGAAGATTAGTCAGTTGGTCTCTCGCGGCAACGGCCCGATCCAAGAAGCAGCAGGCTCGTGTCTGGCGGCGTTGGGTGCTGTGACCAAGTGAGTGTTGGGGCAGGTGTAGATATCATTAGGGACAGTGGGCGAAGCAGAATGAAAGCTAGTGGTCGAGCTTGACGGCGGACGGCGAGATAGCGGCGCCGTAGACGGTCACGATGCAGTATATGGTCGCGTTCTCCCACAGCACGGAGCAGTACCCGTCGAGCGTCGGATCCCAGAAGCACGCCGCCGCCGTGGACATTCCTGCGCCGGTCTTTTGCATGATCATGCAGGTGACGGCGTACTTGAAGGGCTTGTTGAGGTTCTGCAGACCCGAGAGCACCGTAGCCACGAGCGAGTTGGACCAGTCCATTACCTTCTTGCGGTTGTACACCGTGTCTTTGAGCGTCGTCTCGATCGCCTGTCGGAGCAAGCTCAAGTCAGCATCAAATCGACTACGAGAGCGACAGCAAACTGGTTCACGCGCCGTCTTGGCGATCGGGAGCACGTCTTCCTGTGAAAACTCGCTCTGACACCAGGCTGCACGTCAGTACTTGAGGCTGTTGCACAAGTAGGGTGAGACGCACCTCGGCCGTGTCCATCGTGTCGTAGGGATGACGCTAGAGACGACAGCAGCACACCGAGCAATGGCGGGATATGCATGCGTCGCTTCAAGATCCGCTCGACTGTTCAAACCGCGATGGTTTTACAGTAATTTACTGTGTTTTCAGTAAATCATGGGTTAATTTCTCGAATGTATTGTCCTCGTATCAGTGACCCAATCGCTCAAACCGCAATTCCAATGAGGCGTTTACAGCCGGACAATTTTTCAATAATTCGGCTCGTATTTTTATCGCCTCGACAGGCGGGAAGGCGAACCGAGCCATTCCGATACAAACCACAGGAGCGCGAAGGCAGCGGCGGCGACGGCCATGAGCGACGACTCGATCGCGGTGCAGCGGCTGCGGCAGGAGCGCAAGAACTGGCGGCGCGACCACCCTGCGGGGTTCTGGGCTCGGCCTGTGGCCAACGACGATGGCTCGCTCAACCTGATGCTGTGGCAGGCGGGCATCCCCGGCAAGGCGGCGACCGACTGGGAGGGCGGCGTGTTCAAGATGTCGCTCGCCTTCTCGGACGACTACCCGTCCAAGCCGCCGCTCGTCAAGTTCGTGCCGCCGCTGTACCACCCGAACGTGTACCCGTCCGGCACGGTCTGTCTGAGCATCCTGAACGAGGACAAGGACTGGAAGCCGAGCGTGACGATCAAGCAGATCCTCAAGGGCGTGCAGGACCTGCTGGACGCGCCGAACATGAGCGACCCGGCGCAGCGCGAGCCCTACATGGACCTCAAGAACGACCCGGAGCTGTACAAACGCAAGGTGCGCCAGCTCGCGCTCAAGAACCGCGAGGCCTGATCCATTTTTTAAAGGGGCAATAGAGCGGAGGTGCTTGGTGTGCGACGGCTGATCGCAAGGACGAGGAGCGGCGCAGCACGATGGCATTTCGCTGTTGCATTACTCGAGGCGGGAGGCCGCGGCACTCTACCGTTCACTAGCTACGGCGGCCCTGCCAGAGACCCTGTTTAGTCCTTCTTGAGCGCAAAGTACTCGCGCGCCACGCCCGCCGTCGTGATGGTCACGAGCTCCACGTTGTCGCCCGTGTAAATATCGCGCTGCAATGGGGAACGATCGCGTTAATACTCTTGACAATGGGACAATTGCCAATATCTGGACTGGAAACTCACCTCGCCGGCCGTGATGAATGCGTCCTTGATGATGTCCTTGGTCTGTTCGCGCCAAACACAATTGACAGTCAGTATCAGGGCAAAACAACATGCCACAGTGAGAACATGACGAGACGCGAACGCACCTCCTGCAGCGTCAGCTCGCGCTTGGGGTCTGTGCGCGTCGCGTGCTCCACCAAATTGTCCAGCAGCGGGATCATGAGGTGGCCGCCCGAGCCCTGCGCCGCGCGCGAGACGCGGTCGTACGAGCCGATGGCGTCGTACGTGTACACGGCGCCGCGGCCCTGCTCGTCCACGCCGCCGAGGATGCAGAACGCGTAGTACGGGAAGAAGCGCCGCGAGTAGAGCGTGTTCATGAGCAGCTGCGCCATCGACGCCGTCGTCATGGCCGCCTCGTTGTCGTGCTGGTACATTTGCGCACGGATCGAGAGCACGCCGCGCAGCTGGATGATGTCGTTGTGCGAGCCGGGACAACCCAGCACGGTCGTGGGCGTCAGCTCGTACAGCTTGGACTCGCTGCGGCTCAGGATCGAGTAGCCCGTGCTCAGCCGCGTGTCGCCCGCGATCACCACAAAGTCCTTGCCCGCGATCGCCAGCACGGTGCCGCCGTTGAAGTCGTACGGCTCCCACGCCGGCCGCGCGTGCTCGTGCGTGCCCGCCGCCTCGACGGCCGCCTCGCCCAGACCCAGGCGCTGGTCGCCGCTCGTGGTCCACGCCACCGCCGCCGGCTTGCTGCTGCTCACCCCGGCGTTCATCATCGTCTGCTGGATCTTCGCCGCGCTCAGTCGGTCAGTCCTTGGGAAGATTTCTTTGCGTTCGAGGGGGGATGAAGATCGATGGTCACTCATATGAGGTTAAAATGACGACTTCATATTAGTGACATTTTTCACTTCGACAAATCGACGAGTTGAAGTTCATTCAGACATTGAGTGAGAGACCTATCAACACGCAATGGCGTCCCCGTCAATTAGCTCACCCTTTGGCCCGCGAGTTTAAGATGCGCTTTTCGTGTCGCTCTCGCTATTTGACGCGGTAGTCGGCAGAGTTGCGATCCATGTGAACGAGCATCTCCCATTCCAGCTGACACAGTCAACCATGTATATCGTGCTTTGTCGAGGAACTTGAGGATGAATTCCCCTAATGGTGGCCAGTGTGGTTGCCGCAAAGTTACACTCGCACATGGTACCCACACCCCGCTGGCGAACCAAGTCGTTGGCGCAAAAGTAAAAGCTGGGCAACACATCCAGCTCTAAAATGCATGATCAGCTGCTGCTGGAGTTATCATGTGGTATCGATAGGAGAACCTGGTCGCGAGAATGGTGGAGGAGCTCGGACGACCCGCGGTGGTGTTTAACATCAGTGGTGTACTGTCGCAATACCTCTAGCTCGCAGAGGCGCGAGTACTGTTTGTGGCAATGGGTGTTGTATTCAGCTCATTGGAGTCGGTGCAGTCGACTGCAAATAGTGCAAATTTCCATTGCTCGTGTGAGGCGAGTAGAGTACACTTCTCAGTTACCCACCGACGAATTGTGCTGACGCTACTGTTAGGCAAAGTAGATTTGGCATCGCCATCCCTCGACACTTGGGCCATTGCATTTTCCATTTGTTTTACCTACGCTGACGATGCCGGTTATATAAGAGCCACAGCTGTTCCTCTCGAGAGTAAAAAGCTATTTCAGTGATGGAGGCTTCAATCGCGCCTTGTCTAAACGACGAATCGGGAGATTGTGAAAGTGACGCTGCAACAAATTGTGTTTACTGCTTCAATGGATAAGTTTATCCTACATCAGCAGTGCAGACATTTCGAAGCGGCTACAAAGTCTCGTATCGGTTGTCGAAAGATGATTTCACTAACCGAAATGATATTGTGATTCCCGCTGGAGCTGCTGTTCTATCGTGTATTCCAATATCGTGGTGTCGGTTGCTAAAATCTTGTGATCCAGCGTTGTTTCTACGCACCAATGACCTTTGATTTTAGTGCATCTGTTCGAATACAACCCCTTGGACGGATTGTATGGGTACTGACAACTTACTATTGCAGTCAAGCAAGATCACATGGAAATAGTACTTGATTTAGGGAGGAGATTGCCGACATTTTTACTTTGGAACTTCCGTGAAGTCTTGATGTGAACACAGGTTGCACACAGTTCTACCGCCAAGTAAACCCTATAGGCTTAATATATGAGTGTTTTGTATTCTCAATTCATTGACGATATTCTTTATCAAGCAACCCGATCTTTTCTATTCATGCAACCCTTATATCTGCCTAGTAAGGGCATTCCTTATCGAGCTCTTTCTCCTTTTCATCGTCTGCAGACCGCTCCAGCGCACTCACCACCTCAACTAAGTCAGGGCGATCGCCTGGAGATATCGCGATCATCTTCTTCACCAAATTCCACTGAACATCTGTCAATTCAGCCGGTTTGTCAATTTTGAAGTTGCCATTCCGGTAAATTTGTCGGATTTCATCAGATGAAAGGTTTTCACCCCACGGAATCGCACCCTTCACCGCCTCAATGATGCACATTCCCAATGAGAAGATATCCGATTTGTGCGTTGGCGTCTCCACAGTCAACATCGCGAGCTCCGGAGCGCGCCACTGCATCACACCTAGTGTATCTTTCATCTTCATCAAAGAACATGACCCAGACTCAGAGAAGCTCAAGCCGAAGTCCGTCAGCATTGCGGTACCGTTGTCACTCATGACGATGTTGTTTCCCCTCAAATCGCCGTGGACAACCCCTTTGCTATGTAAGTAGCTGAGTCCAGCAGCGACCTCTCTCAGTTTCCTACAAACGACAGTTCGCCCTTCCTTCTTCTCGCGTTTAAGATAGTCGATCAGCTCCCCATTCGATGCATACTTGGACACAATGAAATAAGGCTCCTCCCGATGATTCGCGCCGTAGAACAGGACAACGTTGACATGAGTGAGATTACGCCATGTGTTGACTTCCTTCAGAAAATGTCGTATCTCCGCCACCGAGATTTCCTTCATTACGACAGGGTTGCCAGCCCAATTAGCCATAGACACCGATCCGAAACCACCATGCGCCACAGTAGCACCTGTCTTGATCTCGACGCGCGAAATGAACCAGGTGGGGTCTTCTCTCTCCTGTTCACGCTGGTGTTTGGCTGCGTATTCCTCGAGTAGATCCATGACATCTTTGAATTTCTTTCTTCTGGCGATCGATTTCGCGGTTATGCCTTGCTTGTTTGATTGAAGTGATGGCGCTCCGTGATCGAGCAATAACTTCACGGTCGGGAGGATGTTGTCTTCTTTGATAGTATTATCAGACAGTTGAAGGTGCATCAGCACGGAGTTTCCGTTGTTGTCGAGGCATGATGTGTCTGCGCGTTGCTCGACGAGATAGTGTATCGCTTTCAGACGACAGCCAGACGCAGCCCGCATCAGTGCAGTACTGCCACTGATATCTTTGGCCTCCGTGTCAGTGCCTTGCATGATCAGATACCGAATCACATCCACTCGATCATATTGAGCAGCCCGTATCATCGCAGTGCTGCCATTGTTGTCCTTGGTCTCTTTGTCAGCGCCTTGCTCAACCAGATACTTCACCACGAAAAGAGACATAGAAGATTTGGTGCTGCTATTGAAACGCGACGTCGCCGACAGTTCCGACCCAGAACATACTCCACAGCCTCTCGATCCAGTTTGGCGCACCATTATCGAGATCGCTAAAAAAGATTTTGGTAGTGAAAATGCATCGAAGATCCCTCCAACCTGGTTGATTGGTGCCGACGAGGTTACGACCTGTGGCGAGCCGATCGACTCCGAAGGGGTTACCTGCATATATACCGGAGATTGACAAGGTGTTCGAGTGGCTGTCAATAAGTTTGCAGTTATTGATGAAAGCTCAGCGATCGAGAAGCACCTCAATGTCTGGCGTACCCTACTGCACCCGCATGTGGCCCAGCTCTATGGTGCTGGGTCAGTCAATGGCGCTCCGTTCTTTGTCTACGAGTATGCCAGTCGCAAGAGTCTCGATCGAAGTTGGGACCAGTTATCGCAACAGGAGCTGTGGTGGATGCTCCATCAAGCAGCGTTGGGCCTTGCTTACTTACACAAGAAGCATATCGTGCACGGCAATCTAAGCTGCTCAAAGCTGCTGGTGACCGATCAAGGCAACGTGAAGCTTTTCGGATTTGGAGCGTCTTACATTCGGGAGGGCAACAAGAGCAACAGTCTCGAGCCGGTCACAAGCGAGGAATTCGCTGCGCCTGAGTGTGTTGGTCCTGACGGTAGCCATCACAGTCCCCGCTTCGAGTCGGATGTATACTCGTTCGGACTGACGATTATGGAAGCAGTTGCAAAGAAGGATCCATTTTCTGGCAAGCGGTCGAAGGAGATCCGCCCGCTAAAGCAGCACAACCAGCTCCCCAAACCGCAAGCAATGAGCGATGACGCATGGACGCTCGTGAAGCAGATGTGTGTTTGCGATCCGAGCCAACGAGCCTCTCTGGCGTTCGTGACCGAGCAGCTACGATGCTTTGCTCAATGATTAAAGTTGATGCGCCAAGACAAGCGATGAACCAAGGTGTTATTTCTACTTTTCCCAAAGTGAAACTTCACTGGATGATAGTTCTTTCAAATGCCAATTTTTTTTTTTTTTGTATTACCATGATGCTCGGGAATGGGTTGTGCATTGGGTGTTTTCGTTGTCTAACAGCTCAGTAGAAGTCAAATGAAGACGGCTCATGCGAGTAAGCTCGCGCAGAGTAACTTCTTTCAGTGCAACACAGTAAGATCAATGTATGTCAAAAACAGAGATTTGAGGAGTTGTTTTGCCTTGCACAAAAGTTTTTGATAAAAGAAACTTTGCAAGTTAGTTGACTCGGAGGTCTAGTAAAGAACTCTTTGAAGATATCAATCTGTCAAGCAATAGTCTCCTTTGTATTCATGCAGCTCTCATATCTATCTAATAAGGGCACTCTTTACTGAGCTCTTCATATTTTTCTACTTCTGCAAAATGCTCCAGCGTACTTACCACTTCATCCAAGTAAGGACGATCTTCGTCGCTGTGCGAAATCATATGACTCACCAATTCCCATTGCTCGTCATTCATTTCTTCCGGCTTCTCCACGTTGATCTCTCCACGTCGAAGACACTTGCGGACCCCGTCGGACGTGTACCCACACCATGGAGTCTTGCACGTCACCGCTTCAATGATGCACATGCTAAACGAGTACACATCCGATGCGAGCGAGACTTGCTCGCCCTTCAAATTCTCAGGAGTCGCCCAACGCACCAAATCACCAGATGCGTACCATCGTCCCTCTGATGATGCCGCACTCAATCTGAACCCCGACAGCTTCGCCAGCCCATCGCTCCCAATCAAAATGTTGCTCCCGCGAAGATTGCCATGAACAATCTTGCGCTCGTGAAGGTACTCCAATCCTAGCGCCGCTTCGTGTAAGTACTTCCAGGGAATTTGACGCTCAGCGCCACACGACCTGAGATACTCAGGAAGCGATCATTTGCTAGTGTACTCGCAAATAAAGAGATGATGGTAGGAGTTGCAGACCCCGTACAACTTGAGGACATTGGGGTGTCGCAACTGATACCACAAACGCACCTCATCAACAAATGTAGCGCTGGTGGTGCCATCAATAAACAACTTGACGACAAAGTCGGCGTCCAACCACTTGCCTCGATTGTCTCCTCCAATATGGTCACTGTCGATGAATGGATCGACCTCGACCTCGAATGGAGGATTGAGCCAGCTGGATGGTACATTGGAGAGTCGCGTCACTTGGTCATTAAGGTGCTCCGTCTGGGTCCTCCGATGTTGGTATCGAATGAGCGGAAGCAAGAATTGGACAACTCATTGGCGATTGGACTCTGTTGCCATTGAAAGAGCAGTGTCACCATTCGTAGACATCAAATTGGGATTCGCTCCTTGTTCCACAAGAGAGCGTACCACGTCCAAGTTGCCATCAATGGAAACCCACATGAGCGGCGTCTGACCGAAAATGTCGGTAACATCCACATCCGCTCCATGTTCCAAGAGAATTCGCACCAAGTCCAAGTGGCCCCTTTCGACTGCCCGAACATGCGGCGTCGAACTGTCACTGCCGCAAGCATCCACATCTGATCCATGTTCAGCGAGAAAGCGGACCACGTCCAAACGATTGTCACTCGCAGCTAATATGAGAACTGTCCGACTCTCGCCATCACGAGCATCCACAGCTACTCCGTCATTCACAAGAAAGCGAACCACGGACCATTGGCTCGATTCAGCAACCCATACCAGCGACTTCTGCCCCTCAATTTCGCGATCGTCCACGGCTACTCCACATTTCATGAGATGCCGCTTCTCGGCGGCCGTTTGGGTATTTTCAATAGCGAGTGTGTGATCTGTCCAGCCCTGAGTGCTTGTGACATCAGCACTCCCTCTTGCGCTCGCTAGTTATTTAACCTGCAGGGAGCAGCCTTTGGCCACTGCCTTTATCAGATCCATCTTCTCAATGTCAACCGATCACCCACCTCGGCACGCGTCTGTTGGCAACTGATCACAAACTCCCCACTCAACAGCTTATTGGCCAAATCTAGGTGTTCAGATCTGGCCGTCTCCCCAGTTTGTACTAATCACCCTCTGTGTTCGCTTTTCCAGCGACGACGGATTGACTCGAGCAACTCAGTGCACCGACGATTAGTGGATATCCTCGGCCAATCACTGTGCAACACTCCAGTTCATGCATTTCTGCTTGTGGATGATTGGTCACACATTTACAATGAAGACCCCACCAATCTGCGCAGTTCGAGTTCGAATAGCATGTGCTCACTAGAAGTGGTTGTACACATCTAGAGTGTTTTCCGCTGCAACTAGCGCTGGCAACTGCCAACAAATCAGTTTAATATTCGTGCCTCATAGATGGTCCTCCCCGTCTACGCAGAATCGAGAGACGAAAGATAGATTGCTGGTGGTTCTCGTGCGTTGTCCCCAGTTTCAGCTAGGTGCCGCGCCAGGATTACCTCTCTACTTGGCGTTGGCATTGACATTTGACAGGCACTCGCGCGGGTGATTGTCGTCATACTGATGTTGCTGTCACTCTCGATCGGATCTCACTGCCTCAGCGTCGCTGTAATGGCACACATGTTCGTGCGCAACAACTCCACGAGTGTGGCGTTCTTTGGATAAAATTGCTTCTGCTTCAACTTCATGAAGTACTGCTCACTCGACCCGAACCACCAGCCGTGATAGCGCATGACTCAGAAAGCCGGAGGTCGCATCCTGCTAGACAATAAAAACAATAATTCGGCTGGAGCTGTTTGATGGGTCAAAATTGAGTGGAATATTGGTTTGTTCCTCAGTCGCGAACTTTCCAGACGGAGAACATGGCGGAGGTGGAATTAGAGTGCGCGGTGTACGGCGAAGGAACGGTGTTCTCCGTGAAGATCGCTCTCGATGCAAAAGTGGGCGCGCTGCAGGAGGCAATCTTCGGCAAGGAGAGATACAGAGAGCGTTTCAGCTTTAGCGCAAGCGCATTGACGCTGTACTTGGCGCGGAAGAACGGCGAGTGGCTCAAAGACGATGCCAGTTTGCGTATCCTTTTGCGTGGAGCAGTCAATACTGAGTATGAGGAGATGCGGCCGTGGTGGAAGCTCAAAAAGAAGAAGTTGTTTGGTGAGGATTTCGAGCCTGGACGCAGAGAGATTCACGTGCTGGTGGAACTCCCAGAAGCTGCAACAGGACACGCGAGTACTTCGTCGACAGTTGCTGACATTGTGAGAGTCGAGTCAAAAATCGCTGACATTGTGAGAGTCGCGTCAAAAATTGATAAAGTGGTGGCTGTTGTCAAGGAATTGCGCGATGAAATGAAGCAGCCCAAAGTCAGGAAGTACGCTCACTCGCAAATGAGCCCGAAAAGTGGATTCGCACTTTTGAAGAAGTTGAAAATGGAGTATGTGTTTATGCGAAAGCTTCCATACACAATTGGAGATCAGACCAAAGCTGATCCGTTCGAGTGGGAGAGCATTCGTAGTTCACGCGGCGCAAGGATCAAGCTCTATGATGAACAGCAACGCGTCGAATATCGCACGTACGTGGAACAAAACATTGGAGGTGTGCTTTCGGATAAGCAGCTCTGTGTGGTCGGTGTGGAAAAAGGCACGAACCTCCTCAGCGTTGAACTTCCAGAATTCAACATTGTGCTCACTGGTTGCACGAATCTTCTCATCCTGAGTGATATCGTCAAGGATCAGCCGGGAGCACTTAGGGCATTGCAGGGTGTGAAAATGCTGATCGAAGTGAAGAGTACAGTGGAAGACAACGCCCAATTCCAGGCAATGTCGGAACTAATTGCTCTGGATGCTCTCACTTCTAAACCAGTGATGGCACTGTTAACTGACTTGGTCGGCCATTGGCAGTTCTTTTGGATCTCCGAAGAGGATAAGGAACATCCCAGTTTCTGCACTGTGGTTATTACTGATCCAAGCACAGCATTCGCAGCGATTAGGACTCTACTTGCACACGAGCCATCTGACGGTGAAGCGATTATGGTTCCAAGCATTCAAAAACCGGTGAAAAGACGCAAGCTGGACCAGGTTCTGCCATCTATAAGCGAAGGTGGCGAAAGTGGTGGCATTCGCGAGGCCATGGAGCGATACTCTGATATCGCAAGCGTGTTGGGTCCCGACATTGAAATGGCGCGTGCTTTGGGTAGGCAAGTCGTTCGAACGATTCCCGCTTTCAGTCATTACACCTGATTCAGGTTTGACATCATGAGTTTCCTTCGGTAAAGTCGAATAGCATTCTTTCGTCCTCGTTTCGTTCACAACTTGCATCACAACATTGCCAAATCTCCAGGATATGATTTGAAACTTGACTGAACTTATGTCTCACATCAGACAACCCTCCCGGCTGTCGCGGTTGCTCTCGACCTATACAGGTGTCGCCATTGAATGCCTTCGGCGCTTTCGGTTTGCTTTGTTTGCTCTTTCTCAATTCCTACTATCCTGTTAAACCTGGTTCAAAGCCTGTTTTTACATCCAACTCTATCCACATCTGTAAGCTTGCGTGCCACAAACACAGATACACAGCAAGCTCGCGGCTCATGATTAGATGTTGTTCCATCCGCGGCTAGGCGATAGCTACTATCAATTCGGTAAATCAATGATCATATTTAACTACTGTGCCGCTTTCGATCAATATTTGTGGTAAATTTTGGCAGGCTAACGCTGCCAGGCAGCCGTGCAACAACCGAATCAACTCTTCGATCCGTAATGTCAACACATTAAAGTCCTTCTTCTGCGCGTCATCCGTTCCGATATCGTTAATTTGTACCACTCGGCAAGCGAGGAAATCAAATGGAAGGGAAAATTGAGAAACCATTTGTACCCTGCACTCTCGACGCCCCACAAAGAGCACTGCGATTCGCACGCAGCCACTTAACTGCATGTAGATCACTGAATCTTGAGTCAGAGCCCATTGCATCCGTTATTCAGCCCTCCGATTGATTCGCGTGAAGCCACTGCACCACATCCAGGTGTCTGTTATTTGCGGCCCAGAACATTACCATCGTCGAACAATCTCCGGTGCGATTTGCGTGCAGCCACTGCACCACATCCAGATGACCATTCGTAGCTGCTTGCACCATCACTTTAACGCCATATCGAGCGTGACACGCGTATATACCAGTTGACCGCGTCCGCTCGAACCAGTGAATCCAGTCAAACCTCGCCGCTTTGTTCGAACACACACACTCGGAACAACCCAGCAGCTCCGACACCCGCGCCTGCACCCGCTCCGAAAACGGCGGCTTCAACACCCGCACACTCACCAGGGTGTCTCCCCGCATCCTTACTGCTCGAACAGCGGCTGGTGCTGTACTGATGATTTTACAGATTGAAAAACAAGAAATGATCGAGGTCGTGCAAGGTGTTCAATCTCCGAATCAAGCTAGTGAAAATCCCTTCTGGTGACTGGGCACATCCACACTGTACCGTCATCGACTCGGGGACGTGCCGCTATCGGCACCATTGATGATACTGCGTTGTATCAGATCCGCTGTCAGGGAGCGGCATTGAAGGGTTCAGGGATGACGAACAAGATCAACAGAGAATGCACCTGGGTACGGGGTGGTTGGCGCAGGAGTCTTCTGATCTCCTACCTCCTGAAAACCGCTATTCTTGCATCGACCGCAATGTCAACGGTCACGCCTGTTCGACAGACACCCTCAACGGTACCGGCGCTTTCGCTCTCCCCGCTTCTTCAGCGACGGATATCCACTGTCGTCGTCTGTTGACATGTCGATCGACAGCAATTCAGACGATAATCCGGCAGTCGATCCTCCACCAGCTGAGGCAGCCGCGCTCACTGCTCGCTCACTGGTTCATGCAACCGACGACATCGACGCCCCACGTGTCGAGGTAATCGAAAAGAACGAGACGACTCCCGTCGCAGGCAAATCGAGCGCCTGGATCACGCGTATGGAGGGGTCATTCTACCGCGTGTTCGGCTCGTTTGGTCCGTCGATGGTCGCCGTGTTTGGCGTCTCGGCGCTCTGGACTTTCGTGCTCGCCGCCATCCAAGTGCGTCCAAACGAGATGGCTAACGCCATCATGAACACGACGCAGTTCGACAACGGTCAGTTCTGGCTGCTGCCTGAGCCTGAGCCATCTGTGGTGATCGCATCGGTCGTGCTGCTGACATTATTCGGACTCGGCTACCTCGCGCTCGCGCTCTACATGGTCAGTTTCTTGTGCCGCCCCAACTTGCCGAGTTGCATACGCCTTAGTACGAAGCATACACAAGCCATCATTTGCTCGACAACAGAGCCATCAGACCAATCTCGGAGTCGACGCGCGTTCGAATGGCTCAAGACCCGGCTGATGAGCCCCACACCGCTGCAGCGCCACTACTACGTACGCCGAGCGCTCCACCTGTTGATTGTCAGAAACTCATGGTTGATGTATTGCAGAACGCCGTTCTGGACGTGCCCAAGCTCGTGTTCCAGACCACGACGCTCTTCACGTACCTGCGGCGCGGCTTCCCAACACCACTCATCTACTTTTACTCGGTGTTGCTGCTCTTCAACTGGCTCGTGTCGTGCTACCGCTACCAGTGCTACCTTGTGGACCCGCGGCTTGTCGTCGCTCGTCTGTTCTACATGTGAGGCTCGCGTCCACTCGCTCAATGCATGGTGTCGTACTCTATGGCATGCTCGCATTGTATCTGACAGGTTCGATCTCTTCTTCGCCGTCTTCGCGCCTCTCGTCGTGCTCATTTATTTCATATACGACTTTGAGTTCGACCGCGCGGCCTTCGACATCAAGCAGGAGACCATGTCGGCCATGAACTACGACCGCATCGCGCGGCTGTATGGCGACCCAGCGCAGATCTCCAACTTCGCGAGCGCATTCCATCACTTGCAGCTCTCGTCGGGCTCGTCACTCTACTTCAAGGCAACGCTAAACTTGCTGTCACTCTACAAGTGGCGTAAGATCGTCGTCACACTCGTGCACTGCCATCGCAGCACTCACCACGTACAGCCATCGACCACTGACCAAGTCAGCGCCAAGGAGTCCAAGCTGGCACCGGCATCACCAACGCAAGCGACTATACAGACCATTTCAAGCCACCGTGCGTGGCCCATGCGCATCGCTGGAGCCATGTTCTTCCTCGCAGGCACTGCCGTCTTTGTCTACACCATCGTCGCCGCCGACTCGACCTCCTCGCTGTGCGCCAAGTACACGCGCTGTGGCGTCGCGAGCTACCAGTGGAATGTCGGTGAGACGTACTGCACGTGCCTCATGTTCGTTGATCGGCAGACGGCGCCGCGGTCGTTCTCGGAGTGGGAAGAACCGGAGGACGCGACGGCGAGGCTGGCCGAGCTCGCAGTCGCTGGAGAACTGCGCATCGTACAGATCATCAATCGTGCACTGCCCGAGATCCCAGTCGAACTGCGGCGATGTCGAAACCTCGAGAGGATCATCCTCATATACACGAAGACCCAGCACTTCCCCGACTGGATCCGCGAGCTCTCCCACCTCGAGTACATGTGCGTTCGTCCATGGATTGCCTGACGAAGAGGGTGGAGTCTGACATTTGTGCTGTGCTTGTGATAGCCACCTGGAGGGGGACCTGACACCGCGGCGACTGCAAGCGCTGCCCGACGGCATGTTCGATCACCTGCCGCATTTGATATTCCTGCACCTGGGCGTGATCGTGGACGTTCCGAGGATTCCGTCACTGACCAAACTGCACCGCCTGCAGTACCTCGTGCTGGTCGGGCTCGAGTCGATGGCGGCGCTGCCGAGCTTTGAGGGACTCAGCGAGCTTCACACGCTGCTGATCGCCGATGCGACCCACATCCCTGTGCTGCCGTCGCTGGCGCCGCTCGCCAACATCCGGACCATCGCGCTGCGATTCCGCAACGCTGTGTGCTGCAACGGGTTCCTGACCGGCGCGTGCGACCTCGCGGCGTTCGCCTGTCACCCGCGAGCAGGCGAACCGAACGTGAGATGCACGTCCGAGCGAATCTCAGCCAGCGATCGCGCTGTGCTCGATGACATCAACGCCTTCTACTGTCCGACCGACGGCTCGGATGACGTCGATCTGGCTATGATCGCGCCGACGCGCGCCACGACCGATGATCTGTGCGGCGGCGTGTTGTACAAGCAGTGCGCTCTGGGCAACATGACGGGCATGTGCTACAACTCGCGCATGCAAGTCGTCAACTGCGTGGTGTTGCCCGAGTACGAGGCCATGCGGCGACTGCAGATCGCGCGCGGCGTGGGCGAGCCGTGCAACCCTGTCATCGAGTCCTGGCTGGGCTGTTCCTGAGGTAATTGGAAGTCTATTGAATGTGATAAATATCTCGATTGCAGTCTCAAACGCTGCGAACGTACTGCGCGACAACTAACGTGGCGCCGAGCAGCCCAGCGGTCTGGTCTAGCAGCCCAAACCGACCTGCAAAGAGCAGGCCGGAGCGCCGCGTGCTGGCTGCGGCCTTGAGCATCACGAGCACCAGCTCGGCCAACTGTGCAAAGCCGACGGCGACGATGGCCACGATCAGGTAGTCGAGCACTGGAGAACCGTTGGGCAGCACGAGCAGCTGCGAGGCCGCCACCATGGCGAGAGCGCCAGCGCCAGCGCCGATGAGCGAGCTCTCGACGTCGCGCGAGCGAGATAAACGTGCCTGCAGCGGCGTCGACTGGTTCCAGCAGCGGCCGATGGTGTTGCGCCAGACGAGAGACCCGGCGTCGGCCGTCCACACTGTGACGAGCACCGTGACGATGACGTCCCGCGAGGCCGCCATGTCGTCCAAGTCGAGCAGGCTCAGAGCGATCAGCGTCGAGCCGTGGACCCACACGAAGCCTACTACCGCGAACGCCGAGTGCACCACGAGCGCGGTCGGCTCGCTGTGGGTCACACAGCTGATCAGGACGAGCAGACCCGCGCCGGCCGCGAATAGTGGGAAGAAGAGCGGCGCTGCCGAGCAGCTCACGACTCCCAGCGGACAGGCGAGCGCCTGCGACGCGAGCAGCGTGAAGAGCTCGAGCTGCGCGAGCGAGAGCACGAACCAGGCGACGGACGGGGTCAGCAGCGCCGCGACCGAGGCCGCGTACCGCGTGGCGAGCAGGTAGGTCCACTTGAAGGCGTTGCCCTCCGGGTCGATCAGCGAGCTCCGCGAGGGCAGCGCGGCCGTCCACTGGCTGATCGCGAGGATCTCGACCCACACGAGCGCTCCCGTGAGCGGCAGCGCGAGCACCGCAGCCGCGAACCAAGGGCGGTCGCAGCAGAACTTGGCGGCGACTGGCGCAATGAAGCACTCGCTTGTTTGGATGGATGCGGACTGGAAATGATTTGTTGAATGCTGGTCGACTGCGGACGGTTGCACATCGCTATCGGCTTCGGACGAGCGCTCGGCCAGCGCTGGGCGGGCGTTGCCGGCGTGGATGTTGAGGATGGCCTCCTCGATGGAGCTCTCCTTGCTGTCGGCGGCGGCCGCAGGCTCGCAGTCGCCCTCGTAGTGGCTGTAGGCGGCCTCGATGCGCTGCAGCACGCTGAACGCGAGCCACGAGAGCTCGAAGCCGCCGCCGACGGCCAGCAGCGTGAGCAGCAGCGGCGTCGCGCGCGCGGGGAAGCACCAGACGAGACTCAGGATGACTGGGATGAGCACGGCGCTCGCCGCCACGCGCGCGGTCTGCGGCCGCACGGACAGGTAGACGCTGCCGACGTGTAGCACGACCAGGTCTCGCTGCTCCGGGTCGCCGTCCGACTCGGAGAGCGGCGCCGGCGCGCTGGAGGCGGCGCTCGTGGTCGAGTGCACGCGCACGGGGGCGACGGAGGCGACGACCGCGGGCGTCTGCTGGTCCACGGGCGTCATGACGCTCACGACGCCATTGTCCGAGCCGCGGCCGTCGTCCAGCAGCACCGTCACGCGCATGGCGAGCGTAGTGGACTGTGTGGGGAATGAGGCGGCCGCTTCTGTTGCTACCGAAGCTGCTGCTGAGGATGCAGACGCGACGCGGCGACCGGCGGCCGGATGGGCTCCGATCGGGCGAGAGCTGGGCCGCCTCGGCGTACCACCCGGCGGTCAGCGCCAAGATGGCCGCCCTCTTGGTGAGCAGCGGCGGCAGCCGCGGCGGGCGGCCATCGGACACCGCGCGGCAGTCCGCCACGGCCGAGAGTGGGCCGCATGCGGCGGGAAACCAGCCGGAGCCTTCGGCGCCGCCAGCTGGGGGGATGGAGCTCTGCAGCATGAAGTCCACCACCTTTACCAGAGCGAGCCGAACACCAAGCCAAGCTGACTGAAGGCTCGCTGAGGTGGCGATGCCTATCAAGCTCAAGTGGATGATAGCGACCTGGTTTACAAGCCCAAGTGGTTGAAAGCGACTTGCATGCCAAGGTTTAGTGATTGAAAATGACTTGGTTGTCAAGGCTTATTTGAAAGAAAGTGACTCGCCTGTCAAGCCTTACTGTAGCAGGGCCGCCGCGCCATCCAATTGCTTATAACTTAATGCTGGCGACCAAATACACACGCACATGCTCCTACTGCTCCTTTCGCGATCAGGTCACGAGCGAGGCGGCTAGCGAGCCGGAGAAGTCGACGCTGGTGGCGTTGGTGCCGCCCTGCTGGCCGTCGGCGAGCGCGGCGCCGTCCACGAGCGTCGCGGCGTACAGGTAGAACTTGACGAAGACGACCGAGGTGACGAGCAGCGAGTTGGTGGCGTCCAGCACGCCGCCGAAGCCCGGCACGAGCCGCGAGCTCCAGCGCACGCCCGCCGCCTTCTTGACGAGCGACACGAGCAGCCGGCCGAAGCGGCCGAGGAAGACGCCCGCGGCCGAGAAGAGGATCTTGGGGAGCAGCCCACCCGGCACGTCCAGCAGCTGCGAGCCGAACACCATGACGAGCGCGCCGGCGACGACCGCGGCGGCCGCCGCCTCGACGTCGAACGTGAACACGAGTCTCGGCGGCAGCACGCGCACGTGCGCGAGCCGGAAGTGGAACATGACGGCGTCGCAGCAGTAGGCGAAGAACTCGGAGACCCAGACGACGGCGAGCATGACGAGCCACATGCGCGCGAAGGTGGCGTCCGCGTCCGACGAGTTGACCATGGACGCCATGAGCCCGAGCGAGCCGGTGAGGTACGTGTACCCCAGCGCGTCGAGCGTGAAGCCGATGACGAGGTCGGCGCCGCTGCGCGCCGACAGCGCTCGCAGCAGTAGCAGCGCCATGGCGCCGATGGCGTACGTCTGCAGCGGGTTGAGCGGCGCGTCGGCGCACGCGAGCGTCGACTCGGGCGTCAGCGGGCAGTTGAAGGCGTTCTGCAGGTGCACCTGGAAGAGCGCCTTCTGCAGCAGCAGCGACACTGCGAGCGGCACGTTGGGCGTCGACACGGCGCAGAGCGCGGCGACGAAGTCGGTCGCCCAGAAGTAGTACGGGAAGTCCTCGAGCACGCGCGGCGTGGCCTTGACCGGGAAGGGCACGCTGGGCGACACCATGGTCGAGAGCAGCGACCAGCACGTGGACAGCACGGCCGCCGTGACGAGCCGCGCGAGCCACACGTGGCCGCGGAACACGGCCGAGCGCGCGAGCGAGCGGATGACGCCCGGTGACGCGTCCAGGTCCAGCAGCTCGAGCGGCGACGGCGCCTTGGGCCGCGCGGCGCCGGCGGCCGCGGCCTCGGCATCCGCCAGCGGGTCCGCGAAGCTCTCGCGGTCGTCGTCGCCGCCGCGCCAGCCGTCGTAGCCGTCCATGCTCGTCGTGTACGACGTCGTCGACTGCGTGTAGCCCGACACGAAGCTCTGAAACAGGTGCACGTCCGGGTCCTGGTAGTCGAGCCTCGCGATGCCGGCGCCGCAGGACGAGGCCTCGCGGAAGGCGCCGTCCGCCTGGTCGCTGGCGGCGTTCAGCGCGTCGATGGGGGCCAGCGCCGGCACCAGCGGGCTCTTCTCGTACCAGTCATACGTGACAATGAGCTGGTAGTGGATTCGGTAGGCGAGCCACGAGAACTCGTACGCGCCGAGGCAGAGCACGACCGCCGTGAGGTGCGCCACCGCCAGCGCCGGCGCGTACAGCAGCGCCAATACGACCGCGGGAACCAGCACCGCCGCGGTCAAGACGCGCAGCACGGCGTTGGAGAAGGTGACGCCGCAGTACGTCCAGCGAGAGTAGATGCTCTGCTTGCGCGACCGCGCGCGGCTACGGTTCCGCCGGCGGCGCAGCTCGCGCTGGTGGTGCGAGTACTCGAACTCGGGCGGCGGCGGCTCCACGGGAACCTCGAGCTTGGAGTTGTGCAGCGCCTGCTCGTACATGTGCGCGCCGGGCGGCTCGGGCGGCGGCGCGCTGGGTTTGCTGACCGCGAGTTGCGGCGGCGGCGCCAGCGACGGGTCCGCCATGTAGTTGTCCTGCTCGCCGTCGATGGTGCGCCGCAGGTAGGCGCTGGCGGCGGGGGCCGCGCTCTGCGTGCGCCGCTCGCGCGCCGCCTCGGGGCTGCCGCCCAGCGCCGTCATGAGCGCCGAGGGCGAGTCCATGTGGTACGACACGTTGTCCTCGTCGATGTCGAAGAGCACGGACGGTCGCCGCCGCGCGCCAGGCACGAGCGCCGACTTGGCGCGCGCCGACCGCATCGCGCAGCGCCGCGGGCCGATCGGTGCGGGGAGGGAGGCAGAAGCCGAAGCGCGACGCTACTGCCGCCGAGGCGGAGGAGCAGAGGAGCGCGGCAGCGCCAGCGGTAGCGGCAGCAGCGGCTTGGCGGCGGGAGCATTGCGCACCGGCTGGTCCGACTCGCGAAGGGGGCTGAGCGGATCAGCTCGGCATCAGCCAATCAGAGCGGCGATAGTCGGACAATTGGCCAATCCGAACTCAGTATGATACCTACCCCTGACACTTTCAGCACTGACTCGATGCAACCGCTGGTGGGCACATGAAGCCGTGACGACTCGTGCAGAAATTGGGGACAAGCACTGACGGCCCCACAGCCTGTGCCAGGGGAATTGAACATGCTCAATGGGCAAACGGCGCGGCCTTTGACTTTGAACTGATTGCGGAGACCGGTGGTGATTGGCTGGATGCACGCGGTCTCTTGGCCGAGTTTGTGGACTTTCGAACCGCCTGAAGGATCGGCATCCTGTTGATCGGTTCAATGGCCAAATTCGATCTTTTGGCGGAGATCATGCGCCAAAACAGCGCTTCGAACGAAACTGTGACGGAATGCGGCCGACAACAACGTCAGGTATACTTTACACAAGACATGCACTCGACCTCACGCACGGAGTTATCCCTCAGCCGAACATCGACCTCGGCGCGACCACAACCAACATCTACGCGCAAGCCTCGCAGTAGTCCTCGGGACAGTAGTTCATGGCGCAGTTGGCCTCGCACCACGCGTCGAACTGCGTCTTGCCGCTGGCGCCGCGGTACGCACAGCCCGATCCCGACGCCGCGCTCGGCTTGACCGTCCCGGGACTGTCGTTGTCGACGGACGCCTCCGACGACGATGTTGACGGTGCAGTGGTGGTGGCGGCCGGGGCCGTCGTTGTCGCCGCCGGCGCTACCGTGGTCGCGGCCGGAGTCTTGGTCGTCGATGCTGGCGCCGACGTGGTCGAGGTCGAGTTGCTCGTGCTGCTGGCTCCGCCGCCACTACCCACGTTCACGCAGTTGTCAAAGATCTCCCACGGGTCGTTGTGCGTCGCGAGCCACACCCAGCGCAGCTGGCACGAGCTGCCGGTGCAAACCGAGTAGTCGATCGGGATGGTCTTGTCCGCGTAGGTGGACCAGCAGTCGTTGGCGCTCGCCACCTTGGTGTCGTCGAGCCACACCTCGCACGGCCCAATGTGCACCGCCGAGATGTCGAACGTGACCAGGCCGTCGCTCGGCACCGGCTGCACGGCAGCGTTGCCGTCAGTGTTGCCGCAGTTCGAGCCGGCCGCGTTCGCGAGGTCTCGGATGACGTCCGATCCCGTGTACTGGCCCGGCGTGCCGCTCTTGTAGGCTGACGGCGCGTTCTTGTTGTAAATGTCGTTGAAGACGACAGTGGGCTTGCTGATGGAGCCGTGGGCTTGCACTGCGGCGGGGAGGCCGAGGAGGAGAGCGGCGGACGCGAAGCGATGCATGGTTCTTGGTTGGGAGTGCGGTTGATTGTGCTAATTCGAAACTGGCCGAGTGAACAATGTGGACCAATTGGCCACCGAGACCTCCTTCGTCTACCGGCGTCCGGCACACATGACCCAACGCCAGCGATCCGGAACCAGCGTCTGATGATATGGCTACGCCATCTGGAACAGAAGCAGCGCTGCGTTTGGTTCGGATGGAAAGACACGGCGACTAAAAGGTGAATCCGTTGCGGCGCCGCTTGATGGACGAGCAGGTGCGCTGGTCATCCTGCTGGTTCACAGTAGACAGGTGTTGAAGTCGATCCGGCTCTGCTACCGACTGGAACCTCAAACAGCGAAACAGCTTGCCAAGACGGATCCACACTGGTGCCTTACCTCGCCACGGGCCACTTGAAAATGCTGAAATGCTCAAGAAATCGTGCCGAGTGCCTGTGGCTGATGGCAAAAGTACAATATATTGGTCGATCGATACAGTACACGCCTGATGGCGGTCCGACAACTCTTGAGCTCCACGCGTCGCGGCCTTCCTCTGCATATCCCCGCTCAATCCTCGCGAGAGGACGTGCTGAGCACCTCGTAGCTGTGCGGCACGAACTGCTCCACGTGAACCGGGTGCGACTCCCACTGCCACTGCTCCTCCTCGAGCCGCCTCTGCGCGTCAAAGTTGCGCTGGTGGTAGATCGCCGCCGCGTAATCCATGCCGAATCCCAGCGCCGTAAACCCCGCCACGCCCAGGGCGATGCCGCGCGGCCCGCGGTGCACGTTCATGAGCGCGCCGAAGACCGGGAAGGCCAGCACGACGTTCTCGCGCGAGAAGTCCTGGCGCGCGTACGTGACGCCGGCGATCGCGAGCTTCATGCCGGCCATGCCGACGGCCCCCGAGAAAGCGGCTACCGGCAGCTTGCGCGCCGTGCGGCGCACCGCGAGCGCCAGGCTGTTGTCGCCCGAGCGCAGCTCCTTGGCCAGCTGGAAGCCCGTAAAGAGCGTCATGCAGCCGGCAAAGGTGCCGAGGTCCTCGTCCGCGAAGCGCTGCCAGCGCTGCTGCAGAGACACGTCCATGCCGGCGGGCGGGAGCGAGGCGGACGTGCGGCGGACGTGAGGGTAGACGCGGGGCAGGCGCGAGGTTAGGCACGCAGCAGGTCTGGTGGCGACCGTGGAGCTAGAGATGTGTGGAGTGAACGCGTTAAACCGAATCAAGAAAGGACGCGGCACGTGCGTCAGCAGGGAACTGAAGCATCCCGGCAAAGTGCGAAAATGATTTGTTGGGTGGAGGATGTGGGGTGAAAGACCCATGTGGGTTTTTGCAGATCCAAAATGGTGAGCCTGGGTGTTTGGCGGTGGTGACTCGTTACCACCATTCGGGTTGTCATCGCAAACATTCCGGCACCACGGAAGAAACAGGCGCGCGCGGGCTGGGTGCCGACTTGGAGGGGGAAGGCGGGTCCGGCAACGACAGGACCAGCGGCGATGGAGCTCTCGGTCCAGCCCGCTCAGGCCCAGCGACCGCTCGGCGCGGACAAAAGCGCGGCCACCGCCGACACCCAGCGCTCGGCACTTGAAGTTGCGCCGCAGAGCAGTACGTTGACGCATTGTGTGTGACGTGGCGGCGGAGACGGTTCACCCCTCGGCGTCTTCCCGGCATAGGTATCTCGCTGCTGCGGACCGCGCTGGCAGACTCACACGCGCTTCCGAGCAATGCACGGCAGGCGATCGCGGCGTTCCTGGACAAGGTACGTCGTTGGGGGAATGCAATGCGACGGCTGTGTCATCCTCTGATGGTTCCTCTCTCGCTCGAGGGTCGCAGGTTCACACGCTCCAGCGGCCGAACGGACGCGCGAGCTCGGGCTTCGAGCGCGAGTACGCCGAGATCTGCTGGTCTATCGACCGTGCGCCGTGGTACAAGGCCGCGCTGACCCCGCAGACAAAGGAGACCAAGGCGAAGAACCGCTACAGCGATGTGCTGCCGTTCGAGAAGACACGCGTCAAGCTGGTGCACGCGCCGCGCTCCGCGAGCGGAGACTACATCAACGCCAACTACGTGGGCGACGAGTACATTGCGTGCTGCGCGCCGGTCCCGCTGGCGATCGCCGACTTTTGGCACATGGTGTGGCAGTGCGACGTGCATGTGATCCTCATGCTGACCAACTTTGTCGAGCGCGACCGACCCAAGGCCGACGTCTACTGGAACACTCGCGGACAAGCGGTCGATTTCGGTGGGGTTGTGGCGCAGCTGATCGACGAGCAGCACACCGAGTCGTCGGACGGCTTCATCACTCGCGTGTTCAAGGTGTGGACGGTGGACAAGCACGGGCGGGAGCTTGAGAGTCGCGTGGTCAAGCACCTGCAGCTCACGATCTGGCCAGACCACGGCGTGCTGCGCGACTTTCGCGTGATTGCGCCGCTGCTGGACAGCATGAACTCGTTCCGCCTCGAGGCTTCGCGCTCGCGCAGTGTCGACACTCGTGTGGTCGTGCACTGCAGTGCGGGCATCGGACGATCGGGCACGGTGATCGCGATCGACATGCTGGCCAAGCAGATCCACCAGGCAATAGCAACGAACGGCTCGGACGACGTGTGGCTGCACGCGCTGGACGTGCAGCGCGTCGTCCACCGGATCCGCTCAGAACGGCCAGGCATGGTGCAGACTCCGGTTCGTGGCGGGCTTGCTCTGTGTTGTTTATTCACGGTGGTTAACTTGTGTGTTGCTGCGTGTCCTACAGGAGCAATACGAGATGATTTATCGGTATTTAGCGACGATGTTTCGCAGCCCCGAGTCGTGGTGACAGCGCGCGTTGGTAAGACGGTGCCGTCCTTGCCCGAACATGTTCGCGAGAGAACTGTCGACTACGGCGTCGTTATACTGACAATCGAACGCGTCGTACGCTGCTGGTCAAAAAAAAGTCATGTCCATAACGAACAACACACCGAGGACTGGAACATGGAGGTCTATGCATGCGTTAGTCGCTCGCCGCGGTCACTTTTGGCGCTGCTGTTTCCACTTGTAGACGGCGGGCATGCCGTTCGAGGCGGGCTTGACCTTGATCTTGCGGCCCTTCGCCTGCACCTTGCGCTCGAGGTCGAGTTTGGAGCTCATGCGGTTGAGCTTGGCGGCGCGCTCCAGACGCTCGTTGAGCTCGCGGTAGACGCCGTCGCGTTCGCGGCGCATGCGGCGGCGCTCGAGTGGATTCGTCGGCGCTCCAGTCAGCTCGAGCGTCTTGAGGTCGCTCTTGCGCAGTCGGTTGTACTGCCGGCCCGCGAGCTCCGGCGCCGTGTCAAAGTGCTCGGCGACGTCGAACGCGCCGACCTGCGCTTCGCCCTCCACGAACACCGTGTGCTTGTTGGCCGCCGGCGCGTCGAGGAAGTGCAGACCGGCCGTGAGCTTCTCGGCCTTGCGCAGGTCCACGGCGCGCTTCATGTGCAGGTACGCGAGGTCCTGCGTCTTGAGCAGCTTGAGCGCCTCCGGCGCGAGCTCCTTGAGGTGGTTGTTCTCGGACACGTGCACGCCGTCCTCGGTGCGCGTGTTGGCCATGCGGAAGTAGAACTCGTCCGGGTTGCGGAACGAGGCCTTGACCTGCATCTGCTGCAGCCGCCGCTGCTTCTTGTTGTAGTCGCGCGCGCGCTGCACATAGTCCTTGTGCTTCTCGAGCAGCCCGAGCTTGCGCCGCTCCTGCAGCTGGCCGCGCTCCTTGTGCTCGCGCCGCTTGACGGCGTTGCGCAGCGACGACATACTTGATGCGCTTTGCTGCTTGCTGGACTGGTTGGTCGCGCTGGTGATCGCCGCTGGCGCGACCTTCGGACGACAATATTGATGTCCACAGTCATTGGTCCAAATTGTGGAGAGCAATAATGCCGCGCATTGGCTGAAAGCGGAAGCAGCTGTCTCTGCCATGTTTACACTCATTCTCGGGCGTTTCTCAGGATACGGCGAGGGAGCGGACGACAGCCGCAAGGTGCTCACTCGAAAGCTCATCGCGTGCGTCGCGTTCGGACGTTCGGCCGCACGCTCGCTCTCGCCATCTCGCGCTCGCTCGCTAGCTAAGGCCAGTGCACCGCCACAACGGCTCGACCGTCGCCTCCAGCGGCCGGCAGGGCTCCAGATCCAGCGCACATCCGACCACCGGACAGGGCTCGAAGCGACGCGGCGATCCGCTAGCTGACGATGTGGTTCCTCGGGTGGCCGCTTGGGCTCTTCCTCTCGGCCGTCTCCAGCGTCTTCGGCATCCTTGGCAAGCTCTTCCTCAAGCTCGCGCACAACCAGCGCGAGCGCGACGAGGACGAGGCCGACCGCGCGCTGCGCAGCCGACATGCCGTGGCGGACGGCGCCAAGCCTGCGCCGGCGTCCGGCTCGAGCGCCTGGTTCATGTACTTTTACTCGGGCCTGCTCTCCATGCTCGTGCTGAACCCGGCGCTCGGCGCGCTCGCGTACTGCTTCGCGACGCAGTCGCTGCTGGCGCCGATGGGCGGGCTCACCATCGGCTGGAACACGCTCATGGGTCCCATCCTGCTGCCGCACGAGCAGCTCACGACCAACGATTTCGTCGGCGCCTTCCTCATCTTCACAGGCTGCGTGCTCGTGGGCGTCTCGGGCCCGCACAAGACGCCGCCGCTGCCGCTCGAGAAGCTCGCGTCGCGCTTCGTGACCTTCCCCTTCCTGCTCTACAGCGTCGTGCTCTTCGTGCTGCTCGTCGTGCTCATCCACCACGCCAAGCTCGCGCTTCGCTTCACGTGGGCCAAGTGCGGCTCGAACGACGTGACGGGCACGCCCGGCCGCCGCCGCCACCTCGAGCTGCCGCAGATGACGCGCGTCGGCATCAGCGTGCTCGCCGGGGTCATCTCCGGCCAGCTCTTCTTCCTCTCGGCCACCATGCGGCTGCTGCACGACGACGGCGCGTCGCACGTGTGGAGCCACCCGCTGACGTACATGTGCATCCTGGGCACGATCGCCACGGCGCTGCTGGGTTTGTACCTGTTGAACGAGGCGCTCAAGGTCGAGGAGGCCGTCGTGGTCATTTATTTATACGAGGCGAGCTACATCCTCGCGGGGGCCGTCTCGGGCCTCTGCTTCTTCCAGGACATGAAGGACCTCTCGCCGTGGCACTACGTCGTCTACTCGCTCAGTCTGCTGCTCATCCTGCTCGGCATCTACATCGTCGCCAAGCGCAGCACGCCGCAGGGCGAGAACGAGGAGAACCTGCTGCCGCTGCTGGGCGTCCCGCCGATCGAGGTCGCGTCCGCCGAGCAGCTCTACCTCAAGGCCGAGGTGTACGCGGCGCGCCGGTCGTCGTCGCCCACGCGGATGCTCCGCGCGCTGAGGTCCGCGGAGGAGGGCAGGCTGCGCCGCAAGTCGCTGCCGTTCATTATGGACGCCACGTCGTAGGGTCGGTCGGGTAGGGGGAATAGCTCGCGAATGTTTTCGGTAAATGAATGATTTAGCTTCCAATGCGAAGAGAGCTCGGGGATATCAAATGACACGGAGAGAGTGAGGCGGAGGAAAGCTCTCCGACGCTGAGGCGGCTAGTCGTCGTAGGACGGGATCTGGCTGTAGTCGTAGCCCTTCCACCCCTTCCAGCTGCCGTAGAGCTGCGTGCTCGCGTAGCTCCCTGGGATGAACGCTGGCAATGATGGTCATCACAGTGACGAGTGAGAACTTCAACCACGTCAAGTACTGCGTCACTCTGAACTCAAACCCACCGATCAGTCCCAGGATGAGGAACGAGAGCCCACGCCGCTCGCCGTCCAGGCCGATGCGCGTGCTCACCCAGATGAGGATGGAGCCGAGCGTGAAGAGGCTGATGGCCGCGATGCCCGTGCGGATCGGGAACTTTTTGCGGCGGTAGTCGTAGTCCTGCCGATCAACACTCGGCTCAGCGCCGCTGGCTCTGGCTCCCCATCACACCATAAAGCAAAGAACGCACCACCACTCGGAACTGCGGCGGTCCGGCCTTGGAGATGTCCGTGAACTGCGGGTCGCCCACCTTCTCCTGCCGGCGCAGGTCGCTCGCGGCGCGCACGTCCTTGGCCATTCTTGTCGATCTTTTCGAGCGTGCAAGTGAGCTGCTTGAGCTGTGTCTCTTCGGCTACCGCAACAATCCGGCAACATTAGTCAAATATCCTGCAACATTTATGCAACAATCGATCTGCATTTTTGAGTCATGAATGAGATGAAAGCGACGACGAGCATGCCGGCGCGCCGAGGACTCGTGTGCGTCGAGTGCGGCGCGCCAGTGCCGCTGCTGGTGCGCGACTACGGCAAGGGGAGCATTCGCCTGGCCATCTGTGGGGTCTGCAACCAGGTGGCCGACAAGTACGTCGAGTACGAGACGGTGCTGCTCTTCCTCGAGGTGCTGCTGCTCAAGCCGCAGGTGTACCGCCACGTGCTCTACAACCTGCCGGCGCCGATGGAGACGGTAGCGTGGCGATTTGGATTTCGTGCGGCTGCTATTGGTTACATGCATCCTAACGCGATGGATACGGACGCTGGCAGCGCACGCTCGTCAAGCTCTGCGTGATCCTCGTCATGCTCGACATGAACGTCAAGGCGTATCTTGTGGACCGCAAGGCGGGCGTCTCGTTCTGCTCCGAGTCCATGTACGCCGACACAGACCGCATCTCGGGACTGCGCATCAGCCAGTTCTCGCTGCACCTCGTCGGCCTCTCGCTGCTGGAGAACGCCGTCTACTTTGGCTCCGTCTTCGCGCTCGTGTGCTGCGACCCGTTCCGCCGCAACTGGCGCGCGACGCTGCTGCGCGATCGCTCGCGCACCGAGTCGGACGTTGATGCCGTTGCGTTCGACGCGGATCGCACAGCACCCACGGCCACCATCCGTTCGCTGGTGCTGCCCTACGTCAGCGCCATGATCGTCTCGAGCTTCGGCAAGCTCTTCGCGCTGCTCACCGTCATCTGGGAGTACAACTGGACCTTCATCCACGTGATCGGGGGGATCGTCTTCTTCTCCAACGTGCTCGCACTGCAGCTGCTGCTCGGCGAGGGGGACCCGGCGCGGGCTAAATCCTGGCGCGTCGCAGCCGTAGTGCTGGCGGGTTTGCTCGCTCGCTTCGCCTCGCAGCTCGCGCTGTATGCGCTGGGCAACTCGGTGCTGTTTTACGTGTTCGTATAGCTTGGGCTCGGAGAGCGAGCCATTGAGGATCAACAGATACTTCTCTCTGTGTCACTATCAAGCTTGACGATTTGCTCCCGATATGAGTCGGGTATTTGTGGAGAACGAGCTATTTTCACGGGTCGATCACTTGCTCAGCGTGGCGTTGGAAACGGTGGCCAGAACAAAGGCTAGTGTCGTGCAGACAAGGGCCGCACTGATTCCATCAGCGCAATGAGCAACGTTGAGCTGCCGCTGGTGTCGAGCGCGCGGTCGACGGCGTCGTCCAGCCGCAGCAGCTTGCAGTCCGCTGGCTCGGACAAGAGTAGCGCGAGCATGAAGAGCCGCGGCAGTCAACGCCTGCAAGACGACTCACACAGCGACGGCGACCACGAAGACGAGTACAATCCGCAAGAAGAAGAGCCGCAGGAGGCGAGCGGGACGCTGTGGGACGAAGTCGAGAGCTTCCTGAACAAGCCCTCGCCGAGCTTCTCGGCGCTTGCGACCACTGGCAAGAAACCACCCGCAGCCGAACCGAAGAGCGTGTTGCCTAACTTGAAAGCTGAGGCGCCTCGCACGGATAATCAGGGCAGTCGGTCGACTCGACCTTCGCGTGTCGTGGCCGGAGGCTCCAAGGCGATTGACCCCAAGCTGCTCGAAGAGGCATTCGCCTACGCGCGCAAGGTTCAACTGCTGAGCGATGAAGACGACGACGATGAGGTTGCAGCAGCCAACGCGAATCGCCGCCAGAGCAGTCGCACGGACCTGTTGAAGAACGGAGAGTTTGCGCCGCCGCCACAGTCAACCAACGGGACGAAGGTGTCTGCGGCAGGCAGTCGAGGCGGCAATGGCGCTGTTCGCCCCAGCCATTCCGGCGGAAAGAGCCGCGACGGCGGGAAGCCCCGCAAGAAGTCGACGTCGAGCGTGTACACATCGGGAGCCAATCCGAGTCGGAAGAAGAGCGAGAAGCGATCGAAAGAGTCCGGGAGTGGCGCGTCTCAGTGGGATCCATCGAGCGGCGGAGACTCCATGGGAGGCGATGACGGGGGCAAGGGCGAAAGCCGAAGAGCCAAGAACACGATGGACCCGCAGGTGATGCAGGAACTCGTGAGCAACTTCCAGAACGGGACAGCGCTCGAGGAGCTGCGCAAGGAGCTCGCGGCGTCGCAGCAGAGCCTTGCCTTCTCGCGGCAGGTGCTGAACGACGCAGCCAAAAGCTTCTTCAAGCCGTCGCGCGGCTAACTTCTGGGTGGTTGCACCTTCCAGCGTTGCGAAATACACCATCCACTTTCTCTTTGCGTTACCCTCAACGAAATGCCGATCGTCTTACGGCCGTGATGCGTAGTCCTTGGCCAGACTACTGACCTGATCGAGTTGAGCGGACACAAGCTGCAGCCGTTCGACATCCGCCGCGGCGCTGGCGCGCTTGGCCTCGACAGTCGTCCGCAGCTGCTCGTTGCGCTCGGCCAGCTCTACGGCGAGCGCCTCGAGTTGCTGCTTCTCCTCCTCCAGCACGCGGAGTCGTTCGGCGCGCACGAGCTTCTCGGGAGCGAGGCCCTCGAACGCCACCCCATTTTCTTCTTCCTCGCGCTTCCTCTGCAGCTCCCGCTCCCGCTGCTTCTCCGCCTCCTCCTTGCGCGCCGCCAGCTTGCGGAGCTTGGTCTCCTCGGCCTCGAGGATGAGCTGCTCCAGCCCGGCGAGCTGCTGGTTGACGTCGTGCTTCTCGCACAGCCACTCGAAGACGGTCTGCAATCAAGGCAGCGTCAGTAGACCGGCATAAACATAATTTTCTGTTATAAACCAGTCACGAACCTCCATGCGGCCGCGCAGACTAAGCACAGCCTGCGCGCCAAGCTCCTCGGCATCTGCCTTGTCAGGGAAGAACTGCGCCAGTAGCCCTGCGTCGCCGCGGCACTCGGCCTCGACACACGCGCGCAAATTGACGGCCGCCGCGCCGTGCACCGACACGTCCAGCGCCTTCTTGAGGATCAGCAGCATGCGCTGCATGCGCACGGACTGCTCATCGTCTGTTCCCGCGGCTGCCTGCGGCATGGCCGTCTCCAGTTTGAAAAAGCACTCAAACGAAAGGACTGGATAGTGCCTAGGATTGGTCGAAACTCCATCTGATTTGCATCGAAAGAGACGACGATTCGCTATAAATCCGTATTTTCCAGCAATCGGGAACAAGCAAAAGCGCCACTTTGTCCCGGACGAAATCCAAAACCACCTCAAAGAAGACACGCTGACCGAGCCATCGGCCGCAGAACGAGCAGGCATGTGGTTCTCCAACGCGCGCCAGGTGCTGCAGCTGCTCATCATCATCTTCTTCACCTTCGTGGCCTTCGCCGCGGCGGACGCGGCCTGGATGCCGTGGGTGAGTGTCGCTATCTCTTGCGGTAGTTTCTTGGTTGTAGCGACTGATCGGGCGACTGGTGGCTCGCTTGCTGGTGCTGGGCAGGCGACGCTCGTGATCTTCCTGCTCATGATCCTGCTGGCGGACCTCATGTTCCTGGACAACTCGCAGTTCCAGTTCAACCCGGACTACAAGGTACGCGCTCTCGAGGAGGTCAAATCGAGAGTCCTGTCCAACTTGTTCCCTGTTGCTCTTGCCAGAACTGGGCTCGCGCCGTGGACCCCAAGTACTGATCGGCGGCAATCGAGTGGGGAAGCGCTTGCCAGCCAGAGCGCAATAGCTGTGTGTTGGGTTAAGCCCGGCGGGCGAATCCACGTATGTATTTCAGCTAGAGGAGGTGTTGCGGATGTTCGTACTTCGTTTTGGGGGAGCTGCAATCCAACCGAGGACTCTACAGCTCTGCTTGCGATGTCTGTGTCTGGATTTTCTCGAGATAAAATCCTTGTTTACGGTGGACGCAGTGCTGCCACCACGGCTACAAGAGCATCAAAGACAACTCCCGAGCTGATACAACATATTACCATTTTTACAATGCCAGAATGCGCAGCAACCTACGCAGCGCGACGTCACATCAAGGGACTCACATCCTCTGTGTGTCTCCACGATACTGGCCAAACACTCGGTTCCTATCACATGACCAGCGCGTAGTACCGCGAGAAGATCAGCGTCGCAAACATGAGCGCGTCGATCCGGTCTAAGACGCCGCCGTGTCCTGGGATGAGAGTGCCCGAGTCCTTGACACCGGCTGCTCGCTTGATGAGGCTCTCGAACAGGTCGCCCAGCCGTCCGACGATGACTGCGAGCACCGTGAAGGCGAACTTGGTGCCAGTCGACCCAGGCACGTCCAGCACGTCGGACGCGATGACCATTGCGGCCATGCCGAACAGGATAGCGCCGAGCGTACCCTCGTAGTCCTTGTTTTTGGACAGGTGCGCCGCCAACGGATTATAGTTGGGGTATTTGAAGAACGCGAGCAGCTTGCCCGTGACGTACGCTCCCGTATCGGAAGCCCACACGACGTAGAGCAGCGCGATCAGCAGCTTGCGGTAGAGCGGCCTCTTGTCGTCGTCCACGAAGGCTACGAGCACCGACAGACTGCCGATGATGTAGAGGAACCCGAGCGCGTCCAGCATGAAGTTCATGAGCGCCGCCACCTTGTTGCGCGCGCTCGCGAAGCGGAAGAGCAGCAGCGCCACGATGCCGCTCATGAAGATCTGCGCGGGAACGATCGACTGGCCACAGCCGAACTGGTTGATAGGGCAGATGGTCGAGTGCATCGTGAGCACCATGAAGATGACGTTCTGCACGTACAGGATGACGGCGTACGCCCAGTCGGGCGTGAGGCACGCGCAGAGCGACGAGACGTACGCTGTCGCGATCGTGTAGAACCAGCGGTACTGGTAGAACTCGGTCACGCTCAGCTGCGGTATAGCGTCGGCCAGGAACAGGAAGACCGTCGACGTCACCGCGCACATGAGCAGCGAGATCAAGCCGGCCGCCACCCACGTTCGCCCGCTGAACCAGCGGTCGGCGATGTCCGAGACTGCGCAGCGCTGGAGCAGCTCCTCCTGTTCTCGGAGATCGCTGTCGATGCGCGCCATGTACTGCTCTTCCTGGATCGCGCGGGTGTCTCGGTCGTCAGTGTCTGCCGTGGGGTGGAGGTCCAGGTCTGGAGCTGGTGTCGCCCCGAGCGACGCTCGACTGCGCAGGTTGGCATTGTCTCGTGAGATGTTGGCGGTCGCAGGACTCTCGAAGCTGCCAGCGCTGTGGTGAGACGTCTCGCTGCCGCAACGACCCCCGTCGTCCTCCATGAGCTCGCTCTCGGCCGCCTCGAGCCGGGTCAGCAGCCGCAGGCGAATACGGTTCGCGAGGCAGGCGTACTCGTACGAGCAGGTGCTGGTGACGAAGGAGCAGAAGGTCGTGGTGGCGAACGCCGGCGAGACCCAGAGGAAGTACGTGACCACCGGCGCGAGCACCAGCGCCGAGAGACAGCGCTGCACGACATTAAGACCGAAGAATCTGCGGCAGAAGCCCGTGCGGCGCGACCGGGAGCTCGAGTCGAGTGGCTGAGCCGGGCCTTCGGGGGTCGCCAACCCCGACGAGTCCTCGCGCAGGTACGGGCAGCTCTCGACGGGCGAGAGCTGGCTGCCGATCGTCGGCGTCTGCGGCGACGGGCTGGCTGGCAGCGGGGCGCCGCGGAGGGGATCGAGCGCGCCGGGGGCCGCCGGCGAGGGCGGCATCGCCAGGGGCACGCAGAGGCTTGAATATTGGTCTGAAATGCGTCCAGTGACGGTGCGACGGGCCACGCAGAACTCGTTATTACGCAAGTAGGCATGCTTTGTTCAGTAAATTTAAGAAAACGAATGCTCAAAATGGATGTATTTTCGGTTTTGGGATGTGTCCCATCTCAGATATGGTTGACCAGTTCAAGTCCACACCTTGCGCCAAACTGGGTTCGACACTCCCGGGACTGTCGCTGTCGAGGGACAACGCTGACGACGATGCCGTCGGTGCGGGAGGCGGTTACAGCGTGGTTTTCCGTTATCACTGCTAGCGCTGACGTGGTCGCAACTGGAGTGTTCGCCTTCGTTGATGGCGCTCTGGCCACACCTCACACGGCCCGTTGTGCACCGCCGAGATGTCGAACGTAACCTTGCCATCGCTCGTCACCGGCTGCACGGCAGCGTTGCCGTCAGTGCTGCCACAGTTCGAACCGGCCGCGTTCGCGAGGTCTTCGAATGACGTTTGAGACCGTGTACTGGCCCGGCGTGCCGCTCTTGTAGGTTGACGGCGCGTTCTTGTTGTAAACGTCGTCAAAGACGACGGTGGGCTTGCTGATGGAGCCGTGAGCTTGCACTGCGGCGGGAAGGCCGAGGAGGAGAGTAGTAGATGCGAGGCGATGTATGAAACCAGTAAGGCGCAGTTCAACTCGTGGTCCGAGGGCAATTGCACCTTCGACTACTGCTTTGAGGTCTATTGCGATTCCTGTGCTGACATGTTGGAGGCCTAAGTGTGGACGACAGGAGATGAACGGTCAAGCCGCTCGATCGCTAAAGTCGATATCCAAGTGGCACTGCGCATTTTGTTCGTCAATTTGGATCAATTGTCTAGATATCGAACACTGTTCTGCACTATTCGTCCTTGAACAAATGCTTGGCACGAATCGCCAACACCGGCATGATCACCGTCGATAACCATCTCGCGATGCTGATGCATTTGGCCAACAGCAGCGCTACGCAATCAAGCTCGACAAAGCCAAAGGCACCGTCTGTGTAGCATCCATGTTCGTCACTTTTCGGCGAAGTGGCACTCACTTCGTTTCACAACTTCATCGCCACCATCCTCGAAGATGAACAATCAGCATTGCTACCTCCTTTAGCGTCGGCAATTGCCACTGTACGACGCTAATTGCTAGCTATGTGGACATGCTGGATGGATATGGACAGCGCGAGTCGGTGGCGGCGACTGTCGTGCGGTTGCCGATCGTCTGTGCTGACTCGATCTCGCGTCGCTACGATTTGGCTCTCTAGCGCACCTCCATCAACGCATCATGGCCGCTGCCGTGCCACCTGCAAACGTACCCAACTGCTGCTGTTGCTGCTGCTGCTGCTGCTGCTGCTGCTGCTGCTGCTGCTGCTGCTGCTGCTGCTGCTGCTGCTGCTGCTGCTGCTGCTGCTGCTGCGACTCGCTCGACGAGCAGCGCGTCGCGAGTATCAACTAGACAACCGCCCAAGCAGAGAGGATGCCCTGCGTTAGCTAACTCTGCACCGCCTGCGGCCACCAAGAAGAAAATCCAGCGCGGGTTCACCACGCGCGATGCCATGGCAACAGCCACGAAAGGCTGGGTCTATTATCTCGCCTCCTGGGTGGAAGTATGGATGGCGAGCCGGCCCTGGACGCCGGCCTCGCTCGCGCGCGCTCGTCTTGATAATAGTACACCGCCGCGCCGGCCGCCGCCGCGGGGGACGGGCCGGCCGGCGCGCGCCGTCTCCATGTTGAGGTTAAAAAAGACGATAGGATTCGTAAAGGAAGGGGCCTCGCCGCCCGCCGACCTGCTCTCTTGGCGCTCCGCTGCTTGACGCTCCGCTGCTTGACGCTCCGCTGCTGCTTGGCGCTGGGCTCGAGCCGCCGGCCGCGTCCAAAATCCTCCGCTCGGGCCGAGCGCCACTGCCGCCTTCGTCGCCGCCGCCAACGGCTGAGACAGGTTACAAGGGCGATTACAGCTTCTCGAGCTTGCCGAACTGGCCGCCACCGGGGTTCCGGCGCGCGAGCTCGGCGCGGTCCGCTGCCTTGAAGTCGAACGAGCACGCGTGCTGGTCCGCGTACCGGTGCAAGTTGCAGAACACGAACCCGCAGCGGCACTCGATGGCCGTCAACCCCACCTTCTTCTTGCACTCCCAGCACCGCTTCTTGTTCTTCTGCACGGGGACAGCAGCCACCGCCTCCTCGCTGGGAGCTGCCGCCGCCACCGCCACAGCCTCAGCCTCGGCCTTGGCGACCACCACCGGCACCGCCGCCTCTGTCTTCCCCTCGACCGCGGGCACGGCCGGCGCCGCCTCCGTCGCAGCCGCCGCCAGCTCCACCTTGGGCTTCGGCGCCTCCACCTGCCGCGACGACATGGTCTTCTTCCAGCAAACCGAGCACATGCCGCCGCTCGCCGGCGCGCCGAAGAACCCGCAACCGTTCACGCACAGCTCGGCGCTCTCGCGTTCCTGCTGCATGCTGTCTGTAGTGACTTGTAAGGTCTTGTAAGGAGCTGTAGTAGTTTGGTCACCCAAACACCTCGAAGCCGGTCGCTGGCCTGCTCGCGTCGCGCCGCCTTGGCCGTCCGCGCGGATCTCGCACTGCGTTCCACCCAGAGAAACGAAAACTGCGGAGTTTCCTTCCGAGGCTCGGCTCCCCCCCCTCGTTTTTTTTCTCACCCCCTCCCAAAACCCCTTTCCCCAGTCCCCCCTCGACTGCAGGCTCTCTGTCTACCCCGACCCCGCGAGCGGCCACTGCAGCCGTAGGGCATACAGTCGCCAAGTCGGAAACGTAAACGTCCCAAACAGGGGTAGGGTGAATGTCTGACCCCTGGCGACTCCTCTGCCTCCCCTGTGTTCTGATCGTGTCCCACAACGTACCAGTTTAGGCGGGATATCTGGCGGAGCGGGTTGATCTGCACGGAACAATCCAGAAGAGAACGCATCGAGTTTCGCAGGCAAGCCGGTCGACCACAAGAACAACAGCAAACTCTCTGCTGCTCGCAGCAGTACAGTTCTGGACGTGTTCCAAAGCCGGAAGGCGAGTACCGTCGAGGACGCAAGATTCGCCCGCTGGTCAGCTTTGTAGTTTTTCAAACATATCTGTAATTATTATTTGCGCTGTGACGTGTGAAAAAGGGAACACACTGTTCCCTTTTTCACACGTCACATACGTAATTTACATGGCATAACCCAGTTATATTACGATGTACCCCGAAATTTGCACACACTGTTCCGTAATTATTTAATAGTAATTACGAAACTGCAACGGATCTGAGCCATTTTGGCTCATATATTTATCAGCTTAAAACCTGATTCTGAGTTGCCCTGTCCATGTAACTCTTGCACGAAGTATGGTTTTGTGTGACGTGTGAAAAAGGGAACACACTGTTCCTTTATGAATTGGTTACATTCGAGAGTTACTAGTTACGAGTTACTCATTTGGGCCCCTTCTGTGACGTGTGAAAATGGGAACACATTGTGCCGTGAGAAAGTGAACAGTGTGTTCACTTTTTCTCACGTCACAGAAGGGTTATAGTTACACAGGGTACGGTTTACGCGTAATAGGCCAGCTGGAATGTACCCACTGGCCGCCGTTTGTTAACAATGGCAGCTCGGCCATGAAAAGCGGGAATGAAGATCTTGGGTCTGCGCGGCCATCGTTTCATCAGCACAGTAGGTCTCAGCGGCGAGTGTGGAGTCCTGCCAATCTGAATATTTGAAAGGATCATGCGACCCAGATCGGGCAAATCGTCGGTGGGAGTGGGGCGATTTACGGGGATTTGGTGCGGGTATGAGGAGCCTCGGGTTCAGACCGATTCGGTCCAGGATGGGGACGATGGAGGCCGGTATCTGTCTCTTCACACCGCCCAGTCCGACGTGCGCACCGCAGTGAACCAGTTCACACACGGCGTGGCTGATGGCTCTGGGTGGGTTCGGGGCGAGATCCTCCTGTTTGCCAGATCCCAAAATCGCATCCTCGAGTCCTTGAACATTCCACGCTGGTCATTCATTCCACCGAGACGCCACTGCCGCTGCCTTCCCGGTCGCCTTCACAAGGTGCACACTGTTCAGACGGCTTAAATATAATCGAGCACTATCATACTACTTGCCGTGTCCACAATCCCGGAGCTGATCATCCTCAACGCTGTTCGACCCGAGCCGCGGCGATCACAGGAGCTCAACCAACTCGCCAGTCACAGCTCTCATCCAAGTCAGGAGACCGGATCCACACTGCCGGCTCCTCACCGCCACTCAACATCTGCTCATGGTGTCTGTGCTCGTGCAGCCGCCGCCGATAGCCGCGACTGCGGCGTCGACAGGTGCCAGCCGGCCACAGCGGTCAACGCCGTGGCCGTCCATCGGCTCCTTGAGACCCATGGCGCGGCGAGCCTCACCCATCAGGAAGACCGAGCCGCAGATAACGACGATCTCGTCGTCCGACGTCCGCGCAGTCTCGGTCGCAGCGTTCACGCCGTCAGTGACACTCGAGATATCCTCGAATCGCTTCGGTGCACCGGGAGTCGTGGTCTCTGCCAGCGACTGGTTGACTTCCTCCAGCGACGCGCCGCGCGGGTGGTTCGCCTTGACCAGTTGGATGCGCTCCAGCAGCACTTCATCGCTCGCGCCGTCCGCATTGAGGCGACATGCTCCCATGATCGTGGACAGCACCGTCCCGACGTCCTTGTCGGCCGAGAAGCCGCACACGAAGCGGAATTTCTTGTCCGGGAACCGCTTCGCCAGCAGCGCCACCAGTCGCGTCATCGCCGGAGGGTTGTGCACCACGTCGAGCACGAGCGGCATCTTCTTCTCGAGCGAGTTGGGCCGCATCATGTGGAAGACCCGGAAGCGGCACGGCGGCCGCGCATCGAGCGCCGACTGCACGCGGCGGCTGTCGAGGCCCACGCTCAGCTCCGAGATGCTCGTGTGGTCGTGGAACGCGTTCAGCTACTCGCACGCGGCGCGAGCGACCGTCGTGTTCTCGGCATTGTATTTATCTTGGCCCAATGCGTCGACGTCCACCTCCACCAGAGGAGCGCCGAATCTCGCAGCACACTCGGCGATGACGTCCACGGGAGCGTGCGGGCCGACAACGACCGGCACGTGCGGCTTGATGATGCCCGCCTTCTCCCGCGCGACCTTCTCGGGCGTGTCCCCCAGGATCCGCATGTGATCCATCCCAATTGACGTGATGACCGACAGCGTCGGCGTCACGATGTTGGTTGCGTCCAGGCGGCTGGTCAGCAGGCTGTAAGTCCATGCTGGATTTTACTTCAGTGAAGATCGGTCGGCGATATCGAGGTAAGTCAGATCAAAAGTGCTCTGCGCTCGATGGCGCGGCAACGAGGAAACGGCACCACTACGCGCAGCTATTGCTCCCCGAAAGCGAAGAAGATGTGCTTGATGAGATAAAACAGAGGTGGACCCAGCGATTCGATCAGCTCGATGAGTGTCTTGCTGAATTGGTTGACAACACATGGAAACTATGCTCGATGGCGCGGAGGTGAGAACCTGACGGGTGAGACGAAGGCGGTTATTGCCTCTCAGATCGCCACACTCATGAGAGAAAGCGGGATTATTTCTGTTAGAAAGACCAAAGACATCATTAACATGATTGGCCGACTGGAGCAAAGCTATCGCGAAGCTGTTGATTTCCTGAGAAACCCAAGCAGTGGTATCACAAACGAGGCCTCCCTGAAAGAAGCCATCAAGGATCGATGTCCTTACTACGATACCCTCAAGGACGTGTTCGAGGATCGGCCATCGTCGCGGCCCTTATTTACAAGCGATGATGATCTCAGCGCCACAAACTCCTCCTGCGTCAGAGTTGGAGGCGACATCTCGGACCCGAGAATGGCAATGCTGGAATCAGGGAGGATGTCATCGTCCCTCAGAACAGAGGAAAGAGAGCAATATCCCAGAGACTTTCGAGGATCGCCGCCTGAAATGCATCGAAGAGGAGTCAAAATGCCGTGTGCAGCTATTGCAGGCGCAGGCCAAAAAGGAGGCACGGCGTGCGGAAATGACATTGAAGGTGGAACTAGGTCGCAACCGTAAGCGTTTGAGAGATGAAGGAGTACCAGAAAGTGAGATCGACGAGCTGCTTCCGTTGCACTGATGCATCTATTCCACTCGCTGACGGGGACGATACTGTACAAGCGGTTGAAGCAGTCATGGGTCATCGGACGCACTTCACGATCCAGCATGATGGACAAGAGACCGGCAGCTCCATGTTGAACTCTCGACTTGAAATGCATTTGAAGCAACGGCTGGAACACTTTCAGCAGCAATGCAGCATCTTTGAGCGCCTGTACGGGCTGATCGACTGAAGATCTCGGTTGTGTCATCGGCTTTGGAGTCAGCCCCAGCCGAAGCTCGCATAGGAACGTCAGATACGGGTGATGGTAGTGCTGCAAGCCGTTGTCGCCTGCGATCCACCTTCCTTTGTCGTTCAAAAAGAGCTTGCTAGTCGCCAGCTCGGGCTTGGTGAGCTCTTGCTGGAGTTTGGAACAGGCAAGTCGGAAAGCGAGGCGAGACACGCGGCCGAGAACGCGTTTCCAGACTGCGATCATGTGGTCCTGGACGCGGACTTGAGCGGTTGCACTCGAATTCCCAGTGATCACAGCAGAATACGATGACAGCCTGCTCGTTTTTGCCGACACAAACGCGAGGAACTCGCCAGACTCGTGCTGCATCTGGTTCGACTAGACCGAAGTGCACCTGTCGTACCTGCCGCTGTTGCACGTGTTCGAACTCATGGTGCACGCCGCGCTGCTGCGTAGCGGCGCCAGCATTGACATCTACAAGGGCGACGTGCTCTTCCATATAGAGGACCTGGCCAAGCTTGTCTCGACCATCTTCGTCTCGGTGTCGCGGCTCTTCAACCGCATGTACGACAAGATTTTAAAGGGCGTGGCAGCCGCTGGAAGGCTCAAGCTGAGAACCTGCAGCAGCAGCAGTGCTGCCCAAAAGTGGCGACAATGGATACCGCGG
Organism: Phytopythium vexans; assembly: GCA_003413675.1. NCBI lineage: Eukaryota > Oomycota > Peronosporomycetes > Pythiales > Pythiaceae > Phytopythium > Phytopythium vexans. The sequence continues at coordinate 56,888 of QLOC01000016.1, read as the reverse complement.
ATGGGGTCCTCGCCGAGCTTGAGCGATCGCTGCATGCCTTCATGGCCACTCATGCGGATAGCGCAAGCGCCTATCTCCGATCACATCCGCCAAGTGAAGCATTGAGTGAGAAATCGAGCCTAGCCAAGACTGGTGATGAAGACTTTCTCAGTCTCTTGGAGCAGATCCAGTGGTTGTGCGGCTTCGCGGCCTCACAAGCGTTCGAGCCTGTGGTCTTGTCGCTGGTGGCGTGGGTTGGGAGTGCCGAGCGACAAGCACCGATGTCGATAGACGGCCCGGCTAAACAGCCATCCTCTCCAGAATGCATGGCATCTTGGCTAGTTGCGAGCGCGATGTTGACTGTGCTGGATGCTGGCCTCGACGAACCTTCCGCCAGCGAGAGGAGCGACCGAGCAATGACTGCCATATTGGACCATTGCCTCGGCGTGTTCGCGACGGAACACCGCGCGCAAGCGATCGCGAGCCACTCTTGAGCGAGCACGCCGACGATGGCGAAGTTGCTATGCAGCAGCACGACGCTCTTCGAGTCGCCGGTCGTGCCCGGCGTGTAGCAGAGCGTCGACACGTCCGGTGGGAGCGGCGGGTCAGCAGGTAGCCGGTACGCCTTGTCCAGCAGCTCAATGTCCGCGAGCGACTTGAGCACGATGTTCTTGGCCGTGGCCTGGTGGCGCTGCTCGTGCGTCACAGGCTCGAACTGCTCGGCTCACTGCAGCGTCGGACACGCGGCCACGCAGTCCATGGCGACGTGGAACTAGTCCTGGCCGCAGAAGAGCACGCTCAGCTCCGTGTGGTTGACGATGAAGGGCACGGCGTCTGGCCCGAGCGTGTCGTACAGCGTCACGAGCGCGTACGCCATGCGGTCGCACGCGTGGTTCACGAGCGACCACTCGAGTAGAAGCTTGCTGAACACGCCGACCTTGGCCTACCGCAAGAGCCCCGCGAAGCGTGCGACGCCGCTCGCGATCTCATCGCTGCGCCGCTTCACCTCGTCGTATGCGAGTCACACGAACATGACGACCTTGATCGTGGCCGCGTTCAATTGGCGCATGCCGCAGCACTGCCGCGAGCCGCCATCCATGCATCAGTTGCACAGGAACATGTGGCAGATTGTTGGGCGAATGGCCGTTCGGAGGCGCAGTTCGCGGGGTCAGCACACGCCCCAAGTTCTCGTACGTCGACTCTAATCCTATTTGCAAACTGAGGCTGGCTTGGCTGAAGAGCATCGTTCGTGTGTGTGGCTGACAGCGCGTCGCTGAACACGAGTCGCCTGTACGAGGTGACCGTCGTGACCTCCTGCGGCTCGATGTGGATGAGGATGCTGGACGAAGCCAGTTAACAACGACCCGGACTACCGCAACCTTGTCCAGCGCACCAAGAACTTTTCCGGCGCAGAAATCGAGGGTCTCGTGCGCGCTGCAACAGCGTATGCGCTGTCACGTGGCACGAATGGTAAGACCTTCCACACGATCGCCAACTTCAGCCCCGAGATCACCATGGAAGATTTCAAGCTGGCACTTGATGAGGTCAAGCCCAAGTTTGGCGCGCCAAGTGATCAGCTATCGCTCCATTACAAGAATGGACTGATTCCATACAGCAAGACGTTTACCGATGTGCGCGAACCACTTGTCCGAGTGATTGAGCAAGTCCGTTCGAATGACAAGAGATATCTTCGGCAGTCGGACAATGCCGGCGGATATTTGGTCCAACAGGAGCGTTCGATCAAGCACCACCAACCACCAGATCAAGCGCTGGATGGTTGTCACCTTGCACGCTACAGGCCATCTAACAACCTGACCAGTCTGGCAGCCGATATGGATAAGGGATTACGTCAGCTACGACTTAAGCTTCAATATTCAGTTGCATCGCAGGGTGTAAAACTGCAGCGAGATCGATTGGATCGACATAGTGCGGCGCCGATATATTCCTACAGCAAGTGACGTGTTAACACTGTGAGCGATTGTACTCGCCCGTCTGTCTTGGCACGGGTGACCCCAATTTCCATCCCACCACGTCACTATCGACATCTATAATGATATTCATACATTCCGAATGGGTAATGAATGTTCATTGTCAAGGAAATGCTCGAGTTCGTAAACGAGTTCGCGTGTAGCTTGCTATTCCAACGTGGGTATGTATTGCTGATCATGGGAACATTGGTGAAAACTCACCTGGCAACGCCGCGGTCCTGGGTAAGAAGCGAGCACTTGTTTAGACTTGTGCTCTTCAATATCACAACAATCCAATTACAAGGATCCAATCGAGTTGTTGAAAGAATTTAGCGGGGTCGCTCGCCCGAAAATCATGACCGCGCTCAAGTGGTCAAGTGGCGCTGGCAAGACGACGCTCATGGATGATATCGCAGGATGGACGACTGGTGGCACAATCTCGGGGTACATCTTGTGAAATGTCATGAAACAGATGAGCAAATTATCCGTCGGACAACTGGGTTCTGCGAGCAGATGGATGTGCGTTCCGAGGCGGCCACATTTCGTGAGGCGATCCTGTTTCGTGCTTTCCTTCGCCAGGACAGTAAGACCTCGGCAAACTACAGAATACGATACTGTTGGACAGGGCTTGAATATGCTTGACTTGTGGAGCATCGCCGACAAGATCGTTCGCGGTAATCGGTGGATCTACTGAAACGACTCTCGATTGCAGTGGAGCTGGCCGGCCAGTCGAGCTTGCCGTTCTGGGATGAACCGGCAAGCTGACTAGATGCTCGAGCGGTCAAGATCGTGGCGGACAGTCTGCGGAGAGTGGTCGACAATGGCCAAATAGGTATTTTCACGATCCACCAGTCTTCAGACGAGGGCTTTCGCGTGTTCGACATCCTGTTATTGCTCAAACCCGGGGGCGAAATGGTTTTCTTCGGCGAGCTGGGCCGAGACTGTACCCATTTGATTTCCTATTTCGCCTCCGTCCCAGGCACTCCTCCTTTGCAAGTCGATGCAAATCCTGCCTCGTGGATGCTCGAGTGCATCGGTGCCGGCGTCCAGGCTAATGGCCAGGGCTCAGCAGAACTGGATGTTGCGAATCATTTTGCGGCAAGTCGTGAGAGTGCACGATTGCTTCAGGAATTGGACATGGAAGGAGTGATACGGCCGTCGATGAGTCTGGTAAAGGTTTCGTTTGATCGGAAGCACGCAGCCAGTTCCCTCGTGCAGTACCGATTTGTGGTCGCCCGATTTCTCAAGATGTACTGGCGCACGCCATCATTCTCGCTCACGTGTGTCGCGCTCTTGATCGTGCAAGCACTATTGTTTGGCGTCATTCTCCTTGGAGCTGACATCGCGACCTATCAAGTCGTCTCAGGGGTGGGAATGCTGTTCACGGTGGTCGTCTTTGAAGGTTTTGTCACGTTGAACGATGTCAATTCGTTGGCATCAAACGAGCGCGCATTTTACTACCGCGAGAGATCGTCCGAGACGTACAGCGCTGTGTGGTGTTTTGTGGGCTCGACATCAGCCGAGATCTCGCTCACAATGGTGGTTTCCCTTTTGTTTACTGCGATCCTCTAACCATTAGTGGGCTTCTCCGGTTGGGGCATTATCGCTTTATTCTGGCTGAACCTGTGGCTGTTTGGGCTACAGTTGGCGTATGTCGGCCAACTGTTCCCATACGTGATGCCCAGTCAAGAGGTCGCTGTCGTCGCAGGGCTCCTGTTTGACAACATCCTCAACATCTTCACGGCCTATACTCCTCATAACGCGTTGCTGCCAGACGGATACAAGTGGCTGTACCACATCAACCCAATCCAGTTCGCCTTGTCGGCAGCAAGAGCATTAGTGTTTGCAGACTACTCGACTGAACCTGAATTCGACCAAGCTCTTGGCGAATTCTTAAAAATCGGTCCAGAGTTGAGTTGCCAGTTCTTGCGTAATGACCGGTGTCTGTTAGTAGTATCACGGTCAAGTAGTACACAGAGCAAACGTGTCGTATGCGATACGACGACATCGCATTTGATTTTGTCGTCACGGCGGCGTTCGTTGTCGATTTCAGAGTGCTGACGTTGCTGGGACTGCAATTTGTTCGGCACCAGAGAGGTGCGACTAGTATTGGCGCCGAAAGGAGAGTGAATATAATCAAATTCCAACTGCGTTGAGCAGGTTCCAATTGCTGATGCAGTTGAGATTTCATCTCTACACTGATCTTATGGAACATGCCCAACTTAAAGATCAAAGCACTTGTTATCAACTTCATCTTAAAGTTTCCATGCACCGACCGATCATAATGGACTACTTGTCCATCTGATGCAAACCGTTGAGAATGCAGATTGCTTCATTAACAACTCAATTGTATTTTTCGATATAGCGGCGAGATTTGAGACGTTGCTGCTGCACTCTTGGTTGCGTTCGTGACCATACTTTGCGACTCAATTGCACACAAATATATCTAAGTCGACTATCAAGGTATGATGATCACGCAGTGCTGGAAGCCACCTGCACGATTGAGATCTCGCAATTCACGACAGAACTCGGAGGAATCGTCTCCCTTGTCAATGCGATCTCGATCTCAACTGGACTCGAGTTGGCGCAGCCCATATTAACATGATTCCTGAGATTCTCCTCGCCATGACCGACCACCTTGTCGCTGTAGCAGCTGCATCGCCATGCATAAAGTTAGTAAACACTGATCCAATTAAACAACGGGACGCACCAACTCATACACACCACAAAAATTTCGTGCATCGACGTGATTGCTTCACAAAGATCTTCACCGTACACTCTCGCAGCATTGTGATCGACGACACGTTAGCCAATTTTACAGGTGAAGATGACAACGTGAAATCTGCTCCCGAATCTGCTGCATCCTTGGTTCTACCGCTAACCAACAGGTTCGACTGATGAAAGACTTCCCACTCACAGTAGATCTTCTTTTGACTTTTCACACGATCCGGCCAATTTAAACTAGTCACTGGAATCGAAATTGACGCGACAATTGGCCTGGAGGTTGACGTGACTGTTGGCCTGGAGATAGTCGGGACATTTGGCGTGGAGGTTGGCGTGACATTTGGACTGGAGTTTGTCGTTTCATTTGGCGTGCAGATTGACGTGTCATTAGGACTGGAGGCTGATGATTCATTTGGACCGGAGGCTGATGATACACTTGGACTGGAGGTTGACATGACATTTGGACTGGAGGTTAACGAGGCAGTTGGACTTGAGGATGGCATGGCGATTGGCGAAGTGTTTGGTGTGGTAATTGGAGTGTGGGTTGGCGGAGAGATTGGTTCAAAGGAGGGCGGTGCAGTGATTGGTGGTTTAGGCGGTTGACATGGTGTGAGATGACCTTTCATATCCTCAAGCTCTCGCGGATGCACCCACACATAACAACCTGTGTTGTTGTCGCCAGCGCAGCACAAATTGGATAGTTCACCGACCTTCAAATCGTCGAAAGTTGGATCATGGAGTTTCAACAACTCACGAAGAAAAGCCATTCGCGATGCCATAGGCATGTCTAACTCCGTCGCCGACTTTTCTTCGCCTCGAGTCAAACCTGCTTTCGCGAGAATTGCATTCACTTTCTGTGCGTGATCCAGTGCTGTGCTTGCTTCTACGCCACATCCACAAAAAGTTTGGTACAGCTCAGCATTAGCAATCCACAAACTCCATCAAGAGACCAAACAACAACTGTACCGGATAGCGCCATCTCTATGGCAGTTCTGGCGATGTTGCTTGGAATCAGCGAGGAGACGACCGAGAGTAACGAAACGCCATTCTACTCAACAACAGCAATTAGCATTGTGCTTGAGTTCTCCACCAACACACAGACGATCAATGACTCACCTGTATGAAACCAGCGTGGCGCATGACAAACTCATTCGGTACTGCAATCCGCAACGGTACATGGTAGCACACCCCCGACATGTCGCTGTGTATGCGAAGCTCAATCTCCGGTTTCTCACCTTCGTTTGAATACGAGAGTGTCCACAATGCTGGAAATTGGCGACTGTCACCGCTTACTACAAGCTGCTTCAACACTTCCAATCGATGGGGTAACTGAAGCGTAATCTTTTGTGCTTCAAGCTCTTTGAGCTTCCCCGGATTTTCCCATGCACGCTGGATAAACCAGTCCAAATCTGATGGCAACCATGACATCTCGGATCGCAGTCGCTCCACTTCGGAGGGATCATCCATCAGACCATTCAACTCATTGCGTTTTCCATCGGGATCTATGATGTACCGCTTGAGAACTTTCTGCTTCGTTGTCTTCAGACCTGGAAACTTTAGCAAAACGCTCTCCATTGCCATAACAAACTCGCGCATCTCTGCCCACGCAATCTCGGTTGTCGCCGCAGCCACTTCGATCATGATATTGTCGCAACGCATCGTTTCGTCAGCAACAAAGTTGATGACAGCACCAAACTCGCCTCGAACGAAACACTCGACATGAGTCGCTCCGACATTGCGAGCGACATTTTGTCTGTAGCATCGCACCACGAAATTGACATACACTGCCTCAGATATGTCGACGGGTAACGAGTACTGCCATTGTGCAATGACCACCCCAGCGACGACGTTTCGGGTCAATACGGATGATTGCTTTGTCAATGGCATTACAGACTTTCGAGTTGCTGGTCTCGATTTCCAGTACATCGGCACAATCATGTCAACTTCATCGAGATCCTTCACATTGCTCGCTGGGTACGCCAAATTGAAGTGCTGTAGCAAATGCTTGAACAGATGCACCAACTTCCCATCTACTGTCTCCAGTGCTTTCCACCATGGGAAAGTCATGAGTAGTGAGTGGTGCAGCGTGCCGTCACGACGAAGTGCTTCGTATGATTCGCCAATCTGGTTTTCGTAATTGTGATTGACTACCTCGCGAACAAGTTCAAGCACAATTTTCGGATCCAAAATAATCAACTCAGACTCGTTCGTGGTTTCATCCTCGAACCACAAGATATCCCCTAGCTTGTGCAGAACTCGAAGAATCTCACGACATTCGCCTGCGTTCTTCAAATTCGGAGCATCGCGCTTTAACCTTTTGAATAATTCATTGAATGTCACAATTTCTTGTTTCACTCGTTCTTCTGGTGTTGCGCTCTCGGAACCTTGTTTGATCTTGAATATCTGCGCAAGAACTTGTGAGTACGTCACCGGCATCATAAAGCTGAGGTTTGGTTTGGCGATGATCTCTTGTTCGATGGATTTTCTCGCTTGTGCGATGGACTCGACTCGCTTCACACTTGTAGTCACCAGATTGTTCTGTTCAAACGCAGCATCTAGTGCACTCTTCACCTCATCTGTCACTCTGTCTTTGTCAAGGTTGTCCAAAAATGAGTTCATGCGGCAGTTCATATCAACCAAAATGTCCTCCAATTGGCCTTCCAATACGAGGTCGTCTTTTGTCCCGATCACCTTGAATTGAGCACTTGGTTGTCGAAACAGGATCAACCGCACCCAGCGGAGTACATGCTCTTCAAAGGAGCGTTGCATTGTGGCTTCACTAACTGACCTCGTGCACTTATTCACTTTCCCATCCTCAAGCTTCGCGGCGTACACGCTCAAATCGACGCAGATAAGATACAATGTACGTTCCGAATAGAACAGTGCGTGCGTGACCTGGTAAATGTCTTGGCCCGCGAAGTCCCAAAAAGTCACATCGTGACGTTTCATCTTCGTCGTCGACTCACCACTGGTGTTCTCATCAAAGGTGAATGAAAAGAGGTCGATGCCAATTGTTCGGTCTTCAATATCCACCAACGACGGCTCGTTCATAGTCATCGACTTGACGAGACTTGTCTTACCCCACGTGCTTGGACCGATGATACAAATCTTGCACCGATAGATGAGTTGATCTGACTGAGTCTTCTCCATATCATCAAGAAAAGCCCTGACCGAGTCTTTGCCGCCTTCAATGACTTCCGACTGAATCTCCGTCAATGTTTTACCCTTCTCATAACATAGATACCAGTGGCGCGCACATTCCAACAGCCCCATTTGACACTGTCCAAACGACGATGTGTCGTCCGAAGGTAACAAGTTCGGATCCGATCCTCTTGAACACAGCAGACGAACAACGGCGACTTTTTTGTCCACATCCTCTTTCGAAACTGTACAGATTGTGCAGCAAAGTGGACTATGTTTGTCCTGTAAACACAAATTAACACCTTAAGAGATGGGTACTGACAATTTCAACACAAAAAATATCGCTGACTAACCTCATCAAGAGCATCAATGTTGGCGCCTCGGTCCAACAACAACGATATCACAATCGTATTGCCAGATCTTGCCGCCAAATGAAGCGCGGTCTTGCCGCGTTGCATTTTCCCCTTTAAAAAAGACATCAACACAAACGTATTCATTTGTTAGACACACACCATAATTACATACACACCAACATGACAGCCACAATAGCCCAAATCTTCGCAGCCGGCACATACCTGATGTACAGCATTCACGTTGGCTCCTTGATCCAACAAAAATGACAGCACATTCGTCCTGCCAGATCTTGCTGCGATATGGAGTGCGGTCTCGCCATCCTACATTATTGCATTCAACAAGAGTACAACATAACCACACACACCTGTCAGACAAATCTAACCGCGATAACACATAAACTTTCAACACCACCATATCAGCCAAATTGACGCAGTCAACACATACCTGGTCTACAGCATTAATGTCGGCGCCTCGCTCCAACAATAATGGTACCACATCTAACCTGCCGTGTTCTGAAGCGACATGGAGTGCGGTCTCACCATCCTGCATTGTCGCAATCGACAAGTTATCAACACAACAACATACACGTGTCAGACACACACCTCCATGACAACACACAAATCTACAGCACCACAACATCAGCCCACACGCCGTCTTCGACAGCACGTACATTGGTTACAGCATTCATGTCGGCGCCTCGATTCAGCAATAACGATACCACATCTGTCCTGCCGTGTTCTGCCGCAACATGGAGCACGGTTCTTCCGCGCTGCATTATCAAATTCGACAAGAAATGAATATCACCACACGCATACGTGTCAAACAGATCCCACCACGATTCCATACACACCTACAGCACCCCCACAACAGTTCACACGCTATCCTCGACATCACGTACATTGGCCACAGCATTTACGTCGGCGCCTCGATCCAACAACAACGATACCACATCTGTATTGTCATGTTGTGCCGCGATATGGAGCGCAGTCTTGCCACGCTGAATTATCGAATTCGACAAGAGAACAGCACAACCACACAGACATGTCAGATACATCTGACCACGGTAATAGACAAACCTACAGCACCACAACTACAACCCACGCGCAGTTTTCAACAGAACGTACATTGGCTAAAGCAGACATATCTGCGCCTCGATCCAGCAAAAACGATGCCGTAACTGTATTGCCGTGTTCTGCTGCGACATGGAGTGCGGTCTCGCCATCCTACATCATCGAATTCGATGTGACATTATCACATCCACATATTAATGTCAGCCTGGTCCCACCACGATAACACACAAACCTACAACACCGCGGCAATAGCCCATGCGCCGTCTTAGTCAGTACGTACATTGGTTTTAGCATTCATGTCGGCGCCTCGATCCAACAACAACGATAGAACGTCCGTATTGCTGGACCTTGCCACGACATGGAGAGTGGTCTCGCCATCCTACATTATCGAATAATAAGAGAGAGAGAGAGAGAGCAACGCAAGCACAGACCAATGTCAGACACGTCCCACCACGATAACACACACCTACAGCATCGCTACAACAGGCCAAGTTGATTTTGTCAACACATACCTGATCTACATCAGACATTTCAGCACCTCGATCCAACAACAACTCAACCACATCCGTATTCCCGGATCTTGCGGCGACGTGGAGCACGGTTCTTCCGCGCTGCATTATCGAATTCGACAAGAGAGCAACATATCCACGCACATATGTGTCAAACAGGTCCCATCACGATAATACACAAAACTACCGCATCAATACAACAATCTAAGGTGACGAAGTCAACACATACCTGGTCTACAGCATTCACGTTGGTGCCTCGATCCAACAACAACGATACCACATCCGTATTGTCGTTTTCTGCCGCGATATGGATCGCAGTCTTGCCATCCTACGTTATTGCATTCATGAGGAGAGCAACATAACCACACACACCTGTAAGACACACTGTCACGATACCACACACACCTACACCACCGCCACCGCCGCCAAAATTGGCGCAGCCGATACATACCTGATACTCAGCATTCACACTGGCGTCTCGATCCAACAGCAACGATACCACATCTGTCCTGCCGTGTTCTGCTGCGACATGGAGTGCGGTCTCGCCGTCCTGCATTATCGAATTCGACAGGAGCACAACATAACCACACACGTTCGTGTCAGATGCATCCAACCATGATAACACCCACGCCCACAGCACTGCCACAGCATCAGCCCACACGCCGTCTTCGACATCACGTACATTGGCTACAGCATTCACGTCGGCGCCTCGATCTAACAATACCGATATCATATCCGTATTACGGAATTTTGCGGCCAAATGGAGCGCGGTCTTGCCGTCCTGCATTATCGAATTCGACAAAAGAGCAACAAAACCACTCATACGTGTCAACCACAAACCACCACGGTAACGCATACACCTACAGCACCACCACAACTGCCCGAATTGACGCAGTTAACACATACATTGGCCACAGCATTCACGTTGGCGCCTCGATCCAACAATAACGATACCATATTCGTCCTTTCCGATCTTGCCGCGACATGTAGCGCAGTCCCCCCATCCTGCATTATCGCATTCGACATGAAAACAACACAACCACAGACTTATATCAGATTCGCCCTGCCATGGTAACTCGCAAACTACAGCACAACCACAACAGCCCACACGCCGTCACCGACAGCACGTACATTGGTTACAGCATTCATGTCGGCGCTTCGATTCAACAATAACGATACTACATCCGTATTGCCGGATCTTGCCGCGATATGGAGCGCAGCCGTGCCACGCTGCAATATATAGTACGAAAAGAGAATAATACAACCACACGCACGTGTCAAACAGGTCCCCCACCGTGCCACAAACCAACTACACTTCCACAGCAACCCATGCTGTCGCAGTCAACACGTACATTGGTTACAGCATTCACTTCGGCCTTTCGATCCAACAATAACAATACCGCATCCGTATTGCCGTATTCTGCAGCGACGTGGAGTGCGGACTCTCCATCCTACATTATTATATTCGACAAGAGAGCATCATAACCAGAGACAAGAGTCAATCAGGCCACACCACGATTGCACAATTACAGCACCGCCCAAGCAGTCAACACCGCGCACCTCGTCTCTTGCGTCGATGAAGGCGCCACCTTCGAACAGCGCCTTGATCTGTTCCACAGCTTCTTCGTCAAGCGCGCGCCACGTCATCTTCAGCTTGTCCTATTTCCCTCACAGTTAGTGATGAGGTGCACGAGAAGGCAGATGACATTCGCTTATCACCATAAGTTACTCACCAGAGGAATGCTCGTGATCTCTTCCTTCTCGATATACTCTAGGAGTCCCGACAACCCGCTTTGTATAACCTCCTGGCATTCACATCACAGCAATACCACCACCGCTCCATGAGATCTGACCACTACCTTCTACGACTAAGAACAAATGCACGTACAGTATCATCCATCGAAACCCCTTGCTCTTGAAGCCACCGGAGTTTGTTGTTCACATCGCCGTCCAAGATTGTGTGCATCGCGAGTACCTCGTCCTGTGTGGCGTTCGAGAAAACGCAGGCATGTGAGCGGGTAAATCTCTTTCCCGTCTCCCCATCGTTTTCCACTTACGTCGCCCGCCATAACTGCTCGCTTATGCCAGCGACCCCCAATCGAAAACTGGTGCCTCAAGTGATCACACTCCAGCACGGAGATTTCTGGAGGTGGTCACTGGCTACATATCTTATAAGTGTTAGAGATACAAAAGACCCTTCGAATCAAGTTCCTCATCCAGAGTGCATCTCCAAAGGTTGGAATTCCTCTGGACATTCTCCCTTGTGCTCAGATAAGTGGTGACCAACGAGGGAGCCGAGAGATCTAACCCGATGTTAAACAATTGAACAGTTTCGCAAACAGAACGCCATATGTTCGAGATCGTGTTCGTCATGAGATGGGCCGACTTGAACCTGCTTCACTTGAATCATTCGTGTTTGATGTAAGGAACAATTGCCGAATGAGTTCTGAGACGTTGCACTGTGAGCAATTCTCGGCTACCTTCGTTTTCTTTCACCGTTGGTTCGCCGCCAGTTGCGATCTTTGCTTGCATCACGTCCTGGACACAGGCATATCGCAGTCGCAGTGTCTCAGCCGTGTGTGGATTTGTACAGTGCAAGCAGGTAAGCGACAAGCTAGCTGACCTACATCGCGACATCCGACTTATCAAAACGCTCTACCGAGTTGTTAAGCGCTGCAAATGCTATATCATGTCGCCAATAGGATACTCCAGCGTGTGCGAATCGTTACAATCCACAAACCACAGAGAGATCGAGTTGTATCCATTGACGTTGCAGGAACAACAGCAGCTCGTACTGTAGTGACACGAACATGAAGATCGCGGGCGTCAAGTGGCAGAGCTGAATGACAGTTTGAGTTAACTTGCGACATGCAGCTTTCAGATCAACTTTAGAGGGATAAGCTTGAATGTTAGCAAGGTGACAGTAGAGAGGAACAAGTGTCTCAAAGGTGACCAGAACGGCGAGCATTGTGAGTGAGTGAGTGAGCTTCATTGAGGTACTTAAAACATCTCTAATGACTAGGCTGGAGGTCTAAGCCACCACCTAAGGGGGGATTATCCTGCTCTCGGGGCGGGCTCTCCGAGTCGAGATGCATGAGGATAGATCGCGTCCTGGTCCGCTTTGCGTTGGCCCGCGTTTCTTGCCACTGCCGACCTAAGCCAATGCTGTACGTCGTTGTGCAGGTGCTGATTCAGATCGGAGATGATAGGGCGATTCTCGTGCGCAGACGTCTGCTGTGACAGGCGCGAGTCCATCACAACGTTCGCCGCTTTGTCGGCCATCTTGTTGTACTCTCGGTAGTGATGCAACCAACTGCGTATGCCCATGGTATCAGCACACCTCCTCGCCTTCAGGTACAGTTGTCAGAGTTTGTGTTGTCTCGGCGGACGGTGTTGGCATTGTTGTTGTATGATCATAGCGCTGTCTCCCACCGCATGGAGCGGGGTGAGGCGATCTGCTTCTGCTCTACGCAGTCCGTGGATAAGACCCCAGTATTCCGCCTTATTGTTGGTCGTGTCTGCTTGCGCATACGATATGCTTGCCGCCCAGCAGATCTCAGCTGCGTGCGAGTCCGTGTCGACACGAACGATGACAGATCCGGACCCTCCTGGTCCTGGGTTACCTCTTGAGCGTCCATCGAAGAAGAACAGCAAGCTGTTCCTGTTTGCGAGCGGTTGTGCGCTAACAGGCCTATCTGTTGGTTTCGTAAGGTGTGCAACAAGCGCGGCCGTCACAGCTCTCTTAGTGGCTGCTTGTTCGTCTGTGTCGTGTTCGTAGGTCAGAAGGACGAAGTCTCGTAACGCGTTGTCGATTGTGGCATTGACCACCGCTCGTAGGGTTGATTGCTCGGCTGCCGGCTCGTGTCGGAGTCTAAGCCGTGTGCACCAGATTGCATGGATCGTCGTCGCTGCCGTTAGTCTCCAGAGCAACCTGGACACGTCGAACAGGACGTCTCGATGTGCATCCTCTGCCGTGTCAATGCGGTCCTGCACCGCCAGCCACGCGTGTCTCGATGTGTCGGGCAAGTCGAGGCTGAAGCACGATTCCATCAAGTTCTCTATTACGTTGTCGCCGAGTCGCCGCCAAAAAAGCGGCGATAGTATAATGCGCGCTGCGGTTAAAGATCGATTCGACGAACTGAAGCGTCAACGCGGGTTTCAGCTTGAGGTGAAACTGCTGAGCGATAGCTTCGTGTACAAGCCAAACGGCTTAGTCAGTTTCGAAGAGGTAGTGAAAATTTTCTTTCCATAATTGTACATTGCATCTCTTCTGGCAAATCCGCATTGTTGAACTTCTCAACTTGCTGGCAAACGCGCGCCACAAACTGAGAACCCGAATAGTAGCCCCTACAAGCACTTCCAGCAACGACGCCGATCATGGACCCCTGCGACGACGCCCCGACCTCCGCACCCCCTCTGATGACCGACGTGCATCCGCTACCCCCACCTCCTGAGGATGAGGGCATGCAGACCACGCCGGCTACCCCATCTGTCCCCCCGACAGGCGACCCACAGAGCACTTCGGTGAACGCGGTCGCCTCTGGTGGCGAGCAAGAAATCCCTCCAGTCACGGACCAAACTCGAAGGGACAGCGGCGACAGCCATCGTCCACCTTCCATTCCGCAATCCCATGAAGACACCCCCTCATATCGCAGGGCGGTGACCGGCGAACGTGATCCCTCGATCTCTCCGCCGGCCGACCGCATCAGGGTTCGTGGATTGCTGCCCAACCCCGAGGCGGTAGAGGCCGTTAGACGGCTATACGCGGGTGGGAAGAGCGACCCAAACGCCGCCTTGGCCCTGGCCAAAGCTGCGCAGCCTGAAACCATCCCGGACGCACCTTTTAGCATCACTGCAAAGGTGTCGTCCACACTCTTCGGAATCAGCAGACCAGCGCTAATCCTCGGTCTGGCTGCTGTCAAGAACAATGGAGTCATTCGAGAACTGGTAGCCGAGGGCGCTATCGCGCACGTCCATCGCCAACCTCGCAACACGTTACTTCTCTACCTCCGCACGGAGGAGGCGAAGAAGCGTCTTGCGGGGCAACAATGCACGTATTTGGGACGGACCCTTAAGTTTGACCAACCCAACCCGTTAGCCGACGTGTTCTACTTGGACATTCTCGGCCTCCGTAGCGATGAATCCGCCAGTCTCATGTTTCGAGGCTTCGTGAAGCTCGGGTGCGAGCCGCTCTACTACAACTTCACGTACGTGACACCTGAGGGATCCATCTCCTCAGGAATCGTACGGTACTATTTCAACGCGACAGCGTGCCCGCCGGCCCTCCTGGCGCAAGGCAAGGCATGCGACCAGATCGTGCTGCACGGCGAGATGTTCTCGGCTCGAGCGCGCGGAGCAGCCGCATCGCAATATCACTTGAACCCAAGCACAAACTCCCAGCACGCCGTGCACCTGGACGCTAACCCCCAAAAACCTGGGAAGAAGACCCCACAAGCCGGCCAAAGATCCCATATCGGAGGCAAACGTGGACGGGATAATGAAGACGGAGGATCGAGCTCAACCGTAGGCCCAAGTGAGCGGGAACGGAACGACAACAATCACATTGCCCTCCCGCCGGACGAACACAACTGCACTGACGTAGCCCTACTGGCGAGCCCACCCTTCCGCCCGCCACAGCGGAAGAAGGCGGCTAGGCAAGCTCCAGGCTCCGCCAAGACTACACCGAAGCCGTTCTCTTCCCCTAACTACTGGGCGGAACTCGGTCAAATTGCAGTACATTGGGACCATCAATTCGCCGATGACAAGGACTCATCCCAAGGTATCCTAATCCGCGCGACCGGAGTAACAGCCCCCCCCCTCCGTGCGGACTTCGAGTGAATGCTATCACTACACGGAGATGAGCAAAGGAGACGCCAAGCTGTCCGCAGTGCCGGTAACACTAGCCACCACACTCCAGCTGCTAGACGATGACGTGGCCCTGCAGAAGGCAGCAGCACAGCGGAAGACCGAGCTCGCCTGTGCGGCGATGGACTTGACCCCTTCCCGCACGGAAGCCAACGCGAGCACCTCGGACGTTCTAATCCGATGCATGCTCAAAGGCAAGATGCAATTTCAACGAAAGTTATTCCACCTGATGCGAACCAAGTCGCACCTGATCGAAGACTTTATGAGGATCCATCTCGTCTCACGCGCGGTCTGCGCAACGGTACCTGAGAAGTGCCGTCCAGTGTCAGAGAAATGGAAATCACTCTTCAACGAAGAATGCCCGAAAAAGCGAGCCGACATGATTACCAAAGCCGGAGACTGGATCCTGGAGGACAGCGAGAACGAACTGGTAACAATCTCCGAGGCCTTGGCGCTCTTTGAGCTCCTAGCCATGACAGTGGCACCAGAGATCATGGAGAACGATATGTGGGTGCACGCAATCTGCGGGTTTGACGCTCCGTGGGTCGCCACATCCCCAAAGAGATTTCTACACCCAAACGCGCTGATTGGATTGCTGCGCAGCGATGTGGGAGCAGCCGTCATACGCCAAGCTTCCCTTACCGAATGGGAGCACCCGAGCCTAAGCACACTGACTTCTCTACGTGAAGGGTCAACCTGGTTGCCCTGGGAGGGTGGAGTGCTCACAGTCGCGATCACGAGCCTTGGGCCAGCTTGGAATGCCGGAGCCATCCCCCAGGCAAGCACGTAGGTTCTCTCAAGATGGCCAGAGGCCGCGATGCTATCCGTCAACACGAATGGCATCAAACGGAACGGCCGCAAATTGATCGAACAGGTGCTCAGCCAATATCACATAGCCGCCGTCCAGGAAACCAAATTCCGCAACACCCACCACGTATCCAAGTTTAGATTCCACCTATCCAGCACATCACGACACCGCCTCTTCCTGAGCGATCGCAACGGCTCGAGTCCAGTCCAGATTGGCCCTAGAAGCAGTGGAATCGCAACCCTACTCCATCCGGAACTACCAGGCGTTGAAACAGCGCAGGAAGTTACGGAAGTGACAATCACCGGTCGCTATCTCCTCGTGCGTCTAACAACGGAAGACACGGTGATCTACATCCACAATGTGTACGCCCCAGTCATTCAGGCGGAGCGTGCAGCATTCTTTCAACAGCTGCCGGATCAATTCGACCCGGATGCTCAACATATCATACTCGGGGACCTCAACGTGGCGGTCGATCCTCGGATCGACTCACGAGGAACAGCTTCAACCGATACTTCAAGGGGAATACTCTTGGGTTGGCTAGCGTCTCTGAGAGTTATTGATCCGTGGCGCCTACGTTTTCCCAACCGGAGGATGTTTTCCGGGCCAACTCCACGGGTCAACCGCCTCGACTACATCTTCATCAGCGACGAATGGGTCAATTCGGCATTTGAGTCAGCAAAGTATTTCCAAGCCCCACACAGCGGCGACCACCTGGCGGTACGAGTGGTAATGGGCGAACAACAACGCAAACCACGAGCGGGATATTGGAGATTGCGATCGGCAACTCTTGAGGACGGTACCGTTCGGGTTTCCGTTCTGGAAAGCATCCGACAGCTCGCGGCCACTATCAGAACAGAAGCCAACCCTGGTCGGGTATGGGAAGGGTGGAAACGTCGAATCAGAGCCCAGCTTCGACTCGCGCAGGAACGAGCGACCGCGCAGGAGACAGACCTCCTCCGAGAACGACAACAACAAACAGCTCAAGCTCGGCGCCAACATGAGGCGGATCCCACCGTGGACTCCGAAGCAGCGGTGAAAGCAGCGGCTGCCTGTGAGGACTCTCTCATACAATCAATTGCGGACGCCAACCAGGATCGAGGTTTTGACTTTCACGCACTCGAGATGGAACGCTCCTCATCTGCGTTCTTCAGGCCACCAAGCGCCAATCTCCGCTCGACAGCCATTACTAGTGTCGTCAATGACGATGGCACCGAATCGTGCGACCCGACAGTTATCGCCAGCCGGTTCAAGAGCCACTGGGGAGCTGTCTTTGGGGACAGGCGGTTCATACCGGATGTCCCGGCGACGGACCCCACAGCAACAAATTCGCTGGCTGAGACGATAACTCGACGGTTATCTCCAGCCCAAACGGCAACTCTGGATTCCCCGATAACTGCAGAAGACCTGGCAGCGTCCATACGGCACCTGAAGAAAACTTCAGCTCCTGGGTTGGACGGTCTTGGTCCGCCTCTATACTTATTGGACCCGGAGTCGTTCGGGGTAATACTCGCAACTGTCTTCACACATCAGCTATCCAGAGGGACCTTGCTACCGTCCCAGAGTCGGTCATGTGTGTCTCTGCTATACAAGAAAGGCGACCGACGTGACCCGGGGAACTACCGACCGATCTCCCTGCTTCCGGTAGACGTGAAAATCCTGTCTAAAACGCTGGCACATCGGCTACAAAGCTACCTACCCAGCCTGATCCACACCGAACAAAAGGGCTTCGTGAAGGGAAGGTCGCTGCACCACCAAGTCCGAATGATTGCTGATTTGAAGGAGTTGCTGCGACTGCAGCGACGCAAGGGCTACGCCCTGTTTCTTGACTTCGCGAAGGCCTACGACAGGGTGGACTGGGTATACATGCACAAGGTTCTGGAGCACATGGGTTGCGGGGCAGCGTTCCGCAGCTGGATCCAGCTCCTCTACTCTAACGCCCACGCGGTGTTGTCGCTCAATGGCACCCTGCAAGAAATCCTCACGCCGACACGCGGAGTCAAGCAAGGCGACCCGCTCTCTTCGCTACTGTTCGTCCTGACTATCGAACCCCTCGGCAACCTAATCCGAAGCCGACCAGAGTATGGGATTCCAATCGCCAACGGAGTAATCGGGTCGGGCCTCTACTTCGCTGATGACTCAACTCTGCTGTCCCCGAGTTTAGAGGGACTCCAACGACAAGTTGAATCCGTGCAGCTCTACTGCGCCGGCTCGGGCGCGCTGCTTAACCTGTCGAAGTCACAGCTCTTCTCGTTTTCAGGTGAAACCATGACAGCAGCCGAATGCCCCCTGGGGATAAGCACAACGGATACGGTCACTTACCTGGGACTACCTTTTAGCAACGATCCAGAGGAAGCCTCAGTGGTGGCGACCCTGGAAACGAAGATGCTCAAACGACTGGCCGTGTGGGGGTCACGTGCTCGAACATACAGGGGACGGCTCTTGATGCTACAAGCTATGATCCTCTCGACACTTTGGCACTACACTCTACACTATAACTTTCCAGACACGATAGTGCGCCGATGGCAAGCACTATGCGAGAAGTACCTGCTGACGCGGCGAGGCGACATCACCAGCCGCTACGTCAAGCTCGCGAAACCCTACATCTGCCACGTCCCATTCAAGGACGGCGGCCTTCAAATGCCCCTAATTGGGACAAACATCCAAGTGCAGCGCATCAACCTACTCCAGCAACTAACTCGACTACCCGCTTCTGAGCCGTGGTCTGCAGCGGCGAATGGATTAATCGCGGCTTCCTTCCCAGGAGGCCTGGCTCAAACGCTGGACGAACTACTCCACTGCTCCATAGCTGGTGGTGGACCAGACATCCAAGCAAAGGCTCTCCCTCCCTGGTGGAAGTGCACCTGGACCAGCTGGTCCAAGATCCCATGCTTGCCTAACCAGGTAATCCCTGATCCGGTTGAGCGTCAAGCGGTTCTCCTTCAAGCTCATCTCTGGCATAACCGTCATCCACAGCTCAGCGTGGACATGCCCCGGGACCCGCCGAGCACTATGCTCACACGCTCCCCCTCAACATGCAGATTCCGTTCACGGTTTGCAGCAATAACGAATTGCCGAAGCCTACATGACTTTTACGCACCGGACTGGCCGACGACACAAGAGTTTCTCGAGAGATTTTACCCATGCATGACGGAGTGGCGACCCAACATACGAGTTCGGCATCTACTCAAGCTGTACGCGGATCTGGATAGGCTGGAGAGGAGCTTAATCGGTGACGGAGGACTGTTCCTCGGTCCACTTCAACGCTGGGCTGCCTCCCCCCTGGTGGGGACAGCTCAGGAAGGGAAGGTGAGTCGTTTCCCGACCCTACACCGCCGCACTATCCGGACTCTACTGACGCCCGTCTCGGCGAGACAACAAGACCATCCGATCAACCACCTGGGTGTACCAAGCGCCAGCGTATCTCTATCTACGGTTCTACAAGCACTGAAATCCCTAAGGGCGAAGGTTCTTCCAGTGTATTCCGACTTGCAGTTCCGCCTCGCCTGGAAACTGCTTCCGACGAGATCAAGGTTCTGGTTCCTCCAACGCCTAGCTCCAGAAGCCCTCTACTGCCCATATCCTGAATGCGGAACGGTCGAGTCAGACCTGCACCTCTTTTGGGAATGCTCACGCGCAGCAACACTGTGGACAATGATCTCCGACGATTGGAGACTCATTTTCAACGCTCCGTTGAGATGGGCAAATATATGTATTTGCCAAGAGCCTGCCTGGACCCAGAGCGCTGCTGAGCTCGCGAATGAGGTCTCTACCCTATGGGCAATTACCAGGTGCGCGGCCATCCATGTGATCTGGACTGCTCGGAACAAACATCAGTTCGAACACCTCCCTCCGATGATCGCGAAGACAGCAATCTATCAAGTTTACTCCACAATCAGCGCACACTGTCGGTCACTGCTCAGGAATGCAGATCCCGCGGAGCGAACCAAGTGGACGCAGAGCCTAAGCCTGTTCCCAAACAACTCACGCTTTGGAAACTTCATTTCGAAGAATCGCAAGCTCTTCACACAACGCAGACGCCAAAGATACTTGGATCAAGAGGGGCGTCTGCAAGCCCTCCCTCAAGGCTAGTTCGGTACAACACTTCCCAGACGATAGTCGAGCCTCAGTCTCGCTGCCTTCTCCACACTTACTCGGATACTTAGTCGCTCCTCACGTGTATAGTAGAGGCGCAGTTTGCCACAGTTGAGAAGTCACTATACGATATTAAACACGGTAATCGTTTCCCCCCCCCAAATCCGCATTGTACATTTCGCGCGTTTGATCATCTGCTTCGGTTCAAGAATCAACAATCAACGATGAACAAATTCGTTAAAGTCTATCTTCTCGCGATCATCTCGACACTCTTGGGTACTCAAAATGCAACTGCCTCTTCCAGTCTCGATGACAAGACAACGTCGATAAGGTGTTTGGGCAAGTACACGGGCGTTATTCACAAGTTCATCTACTATGCCGAGAACGCACCGACTTTGAATCTTTACGTTATCCGAACGCCTTGGTGGCTAACGTACCATAAGTGAGTCAAGGAGCGCCTTCGTGATGACGGGATGTTCGTTTTCGACTCGCCTCCGAGTGACTAATGCGGATGGCTCACACTGGCGCCCATCACGTATGCAGGAGTGAGCACTGGAACGATCAATCGCAAAGGCGCCGAATCAGCATTGTTGAACAAAGAAGCTACCGCGGTTCTCTCAAGTCTATACCCATCGCTGGAGATCGGGCTGCTGGTGTTTCTATCGATCGTTGCTTTCAATCTTGCATTTGTTCTAGCGGTTATGGCAATGTACCGCTGCAGCCCTGACTACAAGCAAAACAGACGCGATCGAATGTGGCGCGAGTATCGTCAGAATTAGCGGGACCGCCGCGAACGCGAGAATCAGCAGAATCAAGTGCAAACCGCCGATAACTACGAGATTCTTTAGGAGAAAGCCGCACAGCCTGTGCAGTCCGCGCAGCTCGTGTGTCACGCAAACGTGTAGCTTGTGAAAATACACAGACAGAGTTCGTAATGCTTTGATGACAATACATGTTCATTCGATTGAAAGATTATCTCAAGACTCGCCTATGGTTCGCAGTGTAGTAGCGCTTAGAGTTCGCATTTCTTGGTCATGAATGATCGATGATATGGCGATAGCTCTTGATCTGCAGCGAAGAAGCGCTTGCGGAGGGCATTTCTGCGTACCAAAGCGCGGTATCATTTGCACAAACGTAAGTGATCATTCAGGTCGTCTTTGGCGCTGAATCGTTTGCCGCACACGCAGTTGTAGGTCTTGAACAAAACTCCATAAACTGTCTGGCTCCCAGCCGAGGTTTTCGACTCCGATAGCTGCGTACAAGCGATAGTTTGTGTCATTGTAGCTCATTCCACAATGAGCCAGATCGCGACGAAAGATCAAACATTCGCCAACTTCAATGTCAATGATGCTCTTGCGGCTTTGATCAACTTCAACAATGTTGCCGAAGCAGTCGTCGAAGATGCACAATCGAGTGCCTGACATAAGTGCAATAACGACGGAGACGGGAAGATAGCCAGTTTTGTGAAACGTTTCCTCGACGTCGGGGAGGCTGGAATCACGGTGAATGCTTTGAATCGCTCAATTGGGGTCGCTTCTGACTGCGGTCACTTCTCTGATCTTCCAAAATGGACATGTCTGATTCAAAGTAAACTTGAGCGTCTCGAAGAGCTAATTTGTCTCGACTCAGTCTTTCACAATAGCTTGCGAACGATTCGGGTCTAGAGCACCGCCGACTTTGTGAATGATGGGATCGTATGAGAGGTCCTTGCAATGCGTGATGATACCATCGATCTCGTCTGGTCGTATGTCGAGAATAACTTTGCAGTAGCCGTTGATAATGAAGCTATTGATCTAATCAGAGTTCATTGATTGTTGATTATTTGCGAATTTGCGAATGTTTCTCAACTAACGATAGAATATCACTAGGATCTCTGGAAAGATCTCAAATGACCAACACTATCTAGCTTACGTTCCGATGTTCAACTCTAGCGTGAGTCCGTCGTCTGACAGGTAGAACAACTCGACGAAGCGGGATTCACATTCTTCTCCTTCGGCGAGTCTGACACAATCGTTGCACGCGATGTACAAGTCACGCCACGTTTTCGCTTGATCGATTGAGACGCGCGCTCGATCGTCATTAGGACAATGCTCGAATTCGAGCCACTTCGCAGTTGGAAAATCATGTTGGCGAGAGAAGTCTGTGCCAGAAATCGACCAATGCAGGAATAAGCCGAGCTCCTTCTTGATACGAGATTGTAGCTCGTATTCCGCTTGTATCTCTTTATCTGAGCGTTCTCTGCTACGTAGATCACGCGGAAGAGAAATGCGGTTCAAGAATGTTGGAGCCGCTTCCACGATGATATCTACAACGTCAGAATTGTGGACTGGGCAAGATGGAAAGTAATCTTTGACGCATTTCTTTGAACGCATGACAATGCATCCATCTTCGTCAAATCTGGTCCATTCGTCAGTGCGTTTCGTCGTCAAGCGTACATCGAGCATGTCAGGAAATATGATATTCCTCAGTTCAGCAACGTTCTCTTTGTAGATCGTCTTCTTCAATTTGCGAATCGGCGCATCGGCATTGATCGTAATTGTGACAATTTTCACATGTGTGCCTTTTATTTTGCACACGAGCGTTCTAGGATCGTCCATGATCTCATCGCTCTCAAGCTGATCAAGATCTGGCGCAATAGCTTTTGACTCCATGCGTCGGCGCTTCTGATCGCGTTGCTCAAGCGTCTGAATCTCCATGTCTTTGCATATCAGCTGAAGTTTCAACTCGTGAATCTTGTTGACGTTCTCGGCATTCTCTTTGGCGTGCGCATACTTTAGCTCAGCGCACGTGTTCTTCAGCTTGAACATTTTGTCGGCATGTGCGTACTTCAGCTCGATGATCTCTTTTGCATGTGCATCCCTAAGCTGAATTTCCTTCTTCAGAAACCTGCTTTGAGCAAGAAGTTCAAGATCTTCAAATTGAATGTACTTCAAATCGACTCTCAGACGTTGCTCGATTTTGATAAAGATCGTGCTCAGATTCTCGTCAACAACTGGCGGTGAGTATGGAATGTTGAAAAAGAATTTGTCTTGTAGGTGATCGTAGAACTTTTTCACTTGCTCAAGATTGTTGTCATCGAGTTCGAACAGTACACCTGCGATTCGTGTCGAACGATACCAGCCATTAGCTTCCAAATACTTCTTCATGTCCGATTCTGCCTTGAAATACTTGTTCATGTCGACTTTGGCGGAATACATAATGTCAATGCTGTCGCATCCCGCATCTTTGAAGTACCACGAAGTACCAAATTCGTATGAGCGTTCGTCAAGTCGAATAAGATAAATCTCGCCGTAAGCTTGATCATTCTTGAGTGTTTTACTCACGTGATACGCTTCCATCATGCCAGGCGATGTCAGAAATACTGTGTCTCGCTCAATGTTCTTGTTTCGCGACGGTTGAGTCAGAACGCACTCACATATCTTTGATGACGTTGGCCGTACTTTGCGCATCACACATGAAATCAAATGCGGTAGTTCGAAAAATCTCGCAATGTCTTCAGCTTTCGCCAGCACTTTCACATTCTCCTTCAAGCGTTTACCGCGAACTTCGACGTCAATCACGCTTCCGTCAGCGTAGCGAAACAGTTCATCGTCTTCAAGCGGAACGATCAAATATTCCTCAATGTTGACAATTGAACAGCGCATAAGCATCTCTGTGATTTCATCACGCCCAGCGCTGCTGCTCGACATCGCGCTAATCACGAAATGAAGCTGCAGTAGATCGCGGTAGGCAACGAGATATAATGTTTTTCGCGCGCTTGAGCAGGAGGTAACAAGAGACAACACGTCGGGGAAGCTGTCCCCGAGGAAGATGCTTGACTTGTTGTTCTCCGAGCAAAATCCGTAGTGCGAGCAGGGGGCGACTCTTCAACCCCCTGGGTTTAGGGTTAGGGGACCTAAACACGGCACGATAACTATACTTTAATCAAGTCAAGCGGGTGCTCGACCTTGCAGACACCGTGTCGTGCCGATTTTAATACAAATTTCAAGATAAAGTGCACCGTGTCGTGCCACCGCGCAATGTCGTGCCACCTTGGACTTGGATTCACTATGTGAGAGCACCGTACCATTAACTATCGGAATTCGACCCTAAATCTATGTTTCCGCCAAACCGATCGGTTTGCGAGGCCGTTGAGGCCGGAAATGCAAAATTACCGGGTTGGTTTGGAGGCCGGAAACGAATAGTTTGTGAGGCCGTTTTCAGTGTTCGATATTTCACACCTAATCAATTTGGAGCTAGTATTTATATGGAAGCGGTCAAATTATCTAACAATTTCACAAGTAGCTGCATCGAGCACGACATATTTCGCGAGTTTATTTTGCACATCGGCCATTGTCCCGATCACCCAAGCACAAGACCGCCGCGAGCGACCGCATCTCACAAGATGCGATAACCGACTCGGCGTGAGCGTCGATGCAGCCACTCCGTGACAGGTAAAGGAGAGAAGCAGGCAGGACCTTCTTGCTGGCCGTCTATATTGTCCGACTCGGTAAGCGCGAGCAACGCCGGGAGTCTGCCACCTTGAACCATTACGAATCCCACCAGCTTGTTCACCCACAGCCTGCGCACAGCACAATCCTCATGATCGCGGACGACACTGCCAACATGATGGCATAGAGGACTATGCACGTCTACCTACCGGATCACGACCATCCCCATGGCGCCGCGCCTGACCCTCTACGATGTCTGAAGTTCCGACTTCATTCTCATGGCGAACTGAACCACATCCACCTGATTGTCCCGTACAACGCGTGCGTCGCCATTTTCGCGCTTGTGCTCGTCGGCATCAGCCTCGTCCCGCTAAAAGTGCAATACCTCGGAAGCTATGTCACCAAGCCGTTAGACGAGGTGCCCGACGAAGTCGTGGCTCGGCAGCTCGACCAAATGGGTGTCGTCACGAGCGGCGTTCACTACTTTGACACGTTCGAGCGTCTGCTCCTACAACTCGTCGATCTCGATACCAAAGCAGTACTGTCACGTACGACTGCTGCCTCGCTGTTTCTGAGTGATTTCTCTCGTCCGTGCCAACGTCCGTCGCACCGATCTGCTGAGAGGCCTACCGAGCGACATACTGTCACATCTTGTGGATGCTATGGTTGGCGTTTATGCTCCACTGTGCGGACAGACGACAACTACGACGTCGGCGTGGGAGACGCAGCCGCAACTATTGTTTGGGAACTTGTTCCCGGCCATCCGTCACGAGTTCTGTCGAGATTTCCACGCCAACATCCCACTCGACCGGTTCTTCAACCATTGTGACAAGGCTCCGATCGACGCAAACTTGGCTCACATTGGCAATGTTACACTCGGTCTCATAGCGGTTGTAAACATGTTCGAGGTGTACTTGCGCCATTTCAACGACGCGCTGGTGATTCGAGAGATCATGAAGAACGTGCAAGAGGGCTATATGGGTCTGGAGCTGCCGGTGTGCACGGACGCCGTGGCATCAGCTATCGTGGAGCGGTACAACGAGGGCATCTCGCTCGCTGGTGTTGTGGCGCTTCTGCCAGGTTCCTTCGACGCCGATCACGTTGCTCTCGTCGATGTGCTTGGGATATCTCCAATTTTGGCGTATTATTTGGACACACAACAGCTCACGATGGGGGTCAATGTGAACAACGAAGCGGCCATTTTAGCCGAAGTGACGCATGCCGTAGCATCGTTCTTCACGTCTGACTTCTTAGTGAACACTGTGGGAATGCACTTGGTGTCGACGATGCACTTGACGCCATTCTGGAACTGCGTGATCGAGCACACGATAATGGACAAGACCATCACCGTGGCCGACGTGGATGCGGCCGCAATCAAGCAATGTGGAAATGATGTTTCGATGATCATCCCGACTTTTGCTGTGAACCGGATGTTCCTCTCCCAGAAGGACGAGCGCGACTACACCAAGCTCGACAACACTACCACGTACACGCTGGGTCGTCGGCGCGAATCAAGCAGTGGGTATGTTCCGCTGACCATTCCTGAGATGCTCACCGACTCCACTCTGTTGTCGATGGACGGCACTGGTTGGTCGAAATCTCACATCATAGTCGCGTCGGCTACCACATCCCAGCCGCCAACGACATCTTACGGCTACCTGTATACTCCAGACTGTCGCGGTACTGTCAACTCGGTGATGCAGCAGAGTGGCCGCAATGTGCAAAAGTACCAGGCGTACATGGGCGATGGACTCGGGAATTGCGCATTCCGAGATTCTCAAGAGACTGATTTGCAAACGCTGTGTCGACTGTTCATGACGGCAGAAGAAGTGCTCTTCCAGGATCTCAATGGCGTCTGCAACGAATATGGTGTTGCCGACTAATCTGCATCGGTGATTGTACACGCACATGATTAGTCCTGGAACAAGGCTGTGATCATCCCCAGTCAAGCCAGCGTCCTGCTCCTGAGCAGCAAGATGGACCCACAAACTCCCCACAAGTATGCTGAATATCTCTTGGATGCGCTTGATGGGAGCTCAAAGGAGTTGATCACGGTCGAACACGTGACTCACAGAACGATTTGGACACCGACAGTCTCGGAGTACTCCAGCACGACGTGTGGCATGACGATCATGGTTTCCTACGTCAGTGCCGGCGGTGATCTCTAGCTGCTAGACAAGTCGTGCCTGAGCGACATGTCGGAGCTGAGCTTCGACGTGCCACTTGAGTATCAATACATACTCCTGACCACGTCAGACGCCTACGACGGCAGCTTTGACCCATCAATTAGCTCGTCGTTCGTGAGCAGTACGTCGAGCGCATCAGGAGCTTTCGATTCAATGTTGAACGTATTAAGCGTGCCAAACGGGCCATCGCACTCCTACAAGGCGGCATTCATCGTCTTCCTCGTCCTCTTCATTACGGCGATTGTGGTCGGCAGCTTTGCCCCCGTTCGATGGTACCGAAAGAAACGAGAGAGCGCTTGCGAAGCGAGTGGGTCGTCGCTGCCAACGGTTGTACATACACCAGCATCCTCTCCTACCTCGACTGGCTTCCAGCAGAGATCGTAGATTGCAGCATCTTGCTACATAATTAGCGAGTTGGAAGACTAATATACTGATGATTTGACGCAAATCTGGCAGAGCACACAGCGCTTAACAGCAACTTCCTCGACTGGTTAGCTGTACATGATGAAGTGGACGAACACCATTTTCACTTGGTCTAGACGTAACAGGGGCGACTTGCGTAGAATTCCCAATCACGCCTCAGCGTGTCATTCAGTGATCAGGATCGGTTCCCACGAAATGGATAGCATTTGGAGGCGATAACGCATCTACCACATGTACTTGGAGATACAACAAATCATGCACATATTCCAAAAACTTGAAATTGTATTGCTGATGGCCATTTTTGGCGCTGCAGTGTTGCTAGCAGAATTCCGACCGCCATAACAACGCTCCAGACGCCTGCATCTCAAGGTCGCTGGCAAAGAATGAGATATCCAAGACTTTCCGTCACTTTCGTCTCGGGGGCGTGCCGCAACCGGCACTAATGATGAGTAGCATTGCAGCGCCTCCGCTGCCAGGGTGTGGCGTGGAGGGTTAATCGTAGGCTAGCAAGCAGAAAGGAGAATGCAACTATCTACTTGGTCAGGCGACGTTGGTTTCTTCTTGCTTCGCCTGCGTCCCGGAAAAGTTATTTTCGGTCGCCTTGCTTCCAAAAATACCCATTTCACGCAGCTGCTGAGTTAAACAAACGAGGCACTATTGCATCCTGCAAAAGCACAGCGTTGCGGGGAAGCTTGGATTGAGCTCATGCCGTCCACGTCAATGTCTTCGAACGGGAGGTCGGGCTGGTCGATCAACGGATGCGTCTTGGGGTTGTACATCAAATACAGGATGATCGCAGCCGATCCCATCACCAAAAACAATGCGTTTGGCGCGAGAATGAACCAATTGTCCGCCAGGATTGCGTACGCGATCCACAGTGCGTTGTTGACCGTTCCTGCGATCACCATGTGGATTTGGATGAACACCGCCGACTTGTGCTTGAGTACTTGTAAGATCCTCTCGAACGGAGCGCCGTACACGCACACGGCCACCGTGTCGGCCATGTATCCGAGTGTGGACCCAACTTGATGGCGCGTTTGCCCAGTGAATCCAAGCCCGCCGAGCATGGCGTAAATACTGAGAATCAGTAAGACGAGCACCACAGGAACCAAAAGCCTCAACATGCGGCGACGGTCGGTAGTGTATCGCCAGTAGACTCACAAGAAGACCAAAACAGCGATGTCACCAGCCACGAACGTCGCGAAGATCGGGTACATGTTGTCGATCATGTAGCCGTACATCATCCAGATGTGACACTCGGCTAGCAGTGCGACGAACGGGAAAGCAGACACGACGCCGACGTCTTTGGTCTTGGAAATCTTGTAAACGATGATCGAGGGACTCAGGATCATCATCAGCGACGCAATGCCAGCAAAGACCTTAATGACTGCGATGGCTGACATGATGCCTTGCCAATACGACTAGCGTTCGCTAATCGGTGCGTTGGGAAATGAGCGAACGATTTTCAGCAGCAGTTGGCCATACTGTGCCAATCAGTGTTGATGAGGCAATCTGATGCACCTATGTCCAGCCAATCATCTACAGATTGCAGGCTATAGTACAGTATTGTCAACTCGTTGTTCCGAGGATATCACATACTGACAACGGATTGTTCCTTTGTCAGTTCTATCATGCAGTACAACAGGTGTCGAGATGCCCAACCAATCACCTACTACCAACGCATTGGTTCTTAGGCAATCATGTGCTGTCAGTCATTGTCCCGCGAGATATCGGAGGGGTGAGTCATTCATTATCCGTTGATTGGTGACGTTTGAACCCCTATCAAATTCGATTTGATTAGCCCCCAACGCGACATACACATCATTTGCAGAACCAGGGCATGGATACTGTATTGTGGCCTGCCGAACCGAAACACCACCATCTCCAGAATGCGTTTTGGCTCAGTGCGACTCGACTTTGTACGCAGTTGAGCTTTTCGCGCCCGGTTTTCGCTTTCAGCAAATCAACAATTGTAGGTCAGGCATACGTCGCTCACTTGCTCTCTCGGGCTCACGTCCATGCTGATTTAGCCACGTGGTGTGCCGCGTCATTTGAGCCTAATCCGCAGCCCGGAATGGTAACTCAAGCTTCTCCCCCGAACACATTGACCGCTGCAATAAGTCTGGTTACGCTTGGAAAGCGTCTTCACGATGCCCAGGCCCAGAACAGCGAGCAACCGCAAACCTTTGGACCCTTCCCTCGTTACGAGTCCAGGGAGACCACGACTACACCATCGTTGGCGACTCAGAAGAACTCTCCATTGTCGAAAGCAGTATCCACGGCTAGAGAGCGCCGGGTTGACTTCTCTGATCATAGTGCGCCGCGTACGCCGCCTCTAGTGGCGTTGTGCAAGCTGCCAACACCGATACTCCACGCCGCGACGCCGTGCTCGACGAACCAGAAGCGCAAGCGCGTGATGACCCCGCGGCGCCGCGAACAGTGCCGCGTTAACCAGGCGCGGTATCGCGCCAAGCTCAAACGCTTGAAGCGCACGGCCCCAATCCTATCGGCTCGCGAGTCAGTCGATGAGCTCGCGGTGCCACCGGTAATTACTGAGCGTGCCCCTGCCGCCAAGAAGCCGAGGGTGCGCGTCAAGACGGAGCGGCGGATGCAGCAGTGTCGTGTTAGCCAAACACGCTATCGCATTAAGCGGCGCCTTCACGAGCAGAACCTCGAAGCGAGTGTTTATCAACTCGCGACCATCGTTCAACAGCTCGAGGCGCAACGAGCACAGTTGGACAGCGCGATGGATGTAACGCCACGCAATGTAGCAGTCGCAGTCCGAGTCATCCACGAGTTCTTTCGCTTGATCTACTGCAAAGTGGCCAGCGTGCAGACTGCAGTTGCTCAGCGCCATTTCCTTGACGCCTTCATCGCTCCAGATCTCGAGATGTCCGGGCGAACTGGGAATCACGTGCTCGAGACTCACCTGCACACATATAGGCGAATATTTCAAGCGCTGACAGTCTCGGTACTTCACATTCGGCCATTATCGTGCGGCAGTCCAGTTATCATTGTCGAAGCCGAGACGATCTTGAACAGCTCAATCTCCGATCAACTGATCAAAGACCTCTTTCCTCATCTACTTCAAGATCCGCACCGCGCATTGGGTGACAAACTACGAGGCCAACGACTCGAACTGCCGTACTCTTGGCGCTTCCACTGCACTGCATTCGGTGGCTCACTGCGAGTTTCTGCCATCGAAGTTGACATGGACCTGATCACTGGGCTGCTGCGCGTGATCGAAAGACTCGAAGACGTCAACGTCGCGCTGCAAAGCGCGCGCGTGCGATTGCTGATGAGTGTCTAGTGGACCATTGTGGCGAGTGTTTTGGTTGTCATTCGTAAGGAGCTTCTCCATTGCTTGTTTCCCGACATTG
Organism: Phytopythium vexans; assembly: GCA_003413675.1. NCBI lineage: Eukaryota > Oomycota > Peronosporomycetes > Pythiales > Pythiaceae > Phytopythium > Phytopythium vexans. The sequence continues at coordinate 25,960 of QLOC01000016.1, read as the reverse complement.
ATGGTGCGTAGAGCTCGAGCATCGAGCGGAACCTGGGTTGCGGTAAGTAGGTGGACTTCGTCCGCACGATCAAGGGAGCCGCTGTCGATCTGGATGGTGTGCTGTTTGAGCACTGGTGACGGTGTTCGTGCCTCTATAGGGAATTTCTCGGATACGCACGTCTACCGAGGAGCGCATTAGAGCAAAATCTCACTCAAATAAATGCATTCACATGTATTACATGGTGCAGGAAAAAAATACTACAGTGAATTTGCCGCCAAATCACATCAACATGTACCTTGGAACAAAGTTTCACCGTGCAGAGCATCACCTTCGTCTGATCTCCCTGCGCTTATTGCACGACCTGAAGAATGCGCCGTGACCACGGCAGATAATCGACGATGACGGCGAGGTGCGGCCGAAGCATGACGATGGCGGCAAGGTTGGCCGAGGTTGTACGACGACGGCGAGGTGCGGCCGAGGCACGACGATGGCGGCGAAGTGCGGCTGAAGATGCACAACGAGGCGGTGAGGTGCGGCCGAGGGTACTTCCAGAAGGACCGATCCAAAGTGGATCGATTTTTCCTCTCCGCAGCGAGCATGTTGTAGCAAATCAGAGCGAGATATGGGGGCAAATTGGCACGGAGTTAATTGCTTAAATCGAGTCTACGCGTCGGCACGCCCCTGTGTGGGCGTGATCCCCAACGGCGTGGAGTCTCGGTAAGCGTGTTGTGTTCCGTGCCAGTGCCCGCCATCATCGCGGCGAAGTGGTTCCCCACGGCATCCGTATAGCGTGTGTACCGTTGATACACGTCTGATCGCCAGCGACCGTGGAGTTTGATGCTCGTCGAGTCTGCTCCTGCGGCGATGAGCGCGGTCGCTCCATCGCTACGGAGTGAGTGGCTCGAGTATAGCTTGGGGTCGGCGCCGGTCGCCGCAGCAGCTCGTTTGAGCAGACTTGAGATCTCGGTTGCTTGGAGCATCCTCGATCTGTCTACAGAGCAGATTGGGTCCGTGGGTCGTAGGTCGTGTCGAGCGGCGAGCTCGAGCAACATAGCAGCTCCGACCACGGGGCAGACGTGCTTGTGGCCTGATCGGTTTAGTCGGCGCTGGGTTCCCTGGCCGTTCTGATCTGTCTTGCTCCCGCGAAGCGTGATCCTGACGCTGACTGCGCTTCTGAGAGTTTGTGCGGGCTGTCCGATGGTGTCCAGAACTTCTACATCCTTGACTTCTAGCGCGTAGCGATGGCGCCCACCCTTCACTGCCAGGTATTCTGAGGATCGCAGCAGGAAGAAATAGCCCAGCACCGCAGCCCCAAAAATGAGGCGGTGTCTGGGCTGGTGAAGGTTACTGTTGGCTGCAATCCATTTGAGCATGGCCGTCGTTGTTGGCGCTTTTTGAAGCGGACCCAGTGGTGAGTCGGCGCATCCCCGTGAGAGCCGCGTAGTGCCCTGCGTTGATCTCTGGCGAAAAGCCGGCGTACACGCGATGATACCATTTAACATGGCTGACTTTGGCTTGAATGGTTGCAACTGGCCCGTGTCTGCCGGTCCCTGCCGACAATGACCACCGGTGAATAGCGAAGAGCACCAGTTGGAGAGACTGAGCGGCCGTGTCTTCCCGTGGGAGCCACGGCGATCGACCAAGACGCTTGCTGAAGTCGACCCATTGCCTCCATGTGACTGCATACTGGCGGCGTGAGGTATCGGCGAGGGAGCGCTGCTGAAGGGCGACGAGCCGTCCCTGTAGATCGTCCTGAAACGCCTCGGCACGTCCACCTGCGACCATGAGCTCGTTAGCTGGGACCACTTCCGGAGTCGTTGTCCGGACCAAGCGCGCGAACCCAGATCGGCGAGAAAGTTGCTGCTTCCGGCGAGGTGCTCAGCAGATACTCGGATTCCCCACTCCGCTTCAGCTGCTCCGAGAAGGCGGTTCATCTCTTGTGAGTGCGGGTTTGTGCTATGCAATCGGTTGCACCAGGATACAGCAGATGAGTTGTCGATCCAGAATCGAATGTGAAGGTGTTCATTCGTCAGTCGTGATCCCCATCCCGGTCCCCAACATAACACCGCCAGGGTAGCGCTGAGTTGTTCTCTGACGTTGATGCTCAGTTGACCCCTGCGAATCATTTGCTGTTCGTCGGAGCCGAATTTCACCCGCAGGAACTCTTTCCGTGCAGGATGTAGGACGCAGAGACCTTCGTTACTGGCGTCCATGTACAGGTGGATCGCGGGATCCGGCAGGCTGTAAAATAGTTCCAGCGGAATGCCTCGAAGTCGGCCATGTTGCAGGATGAATTCAAACCACAACAGGTCCAGTTTTGCATCTGCCGATACTACGATCGTTCCCGCCCTCGGAGATTGTCTCCACAGAGACGCCAGGCGTTGGAAAAACGGTTTCGCGGGCCGTATGCAGGAGCACACATGTCGGAGGCTTCCCAGCAGTTTGCTCAGTGCTAACCGTGTGGTCCTTGTTGCGGTCATCATCTCGCTCACTCGCCTCAGGGCTTTATGTATTTTCACCTCAGGCATTGACACAGTCATCGCGATCGTGTCCCATTCGAGCCCAAGTGCGATGATCTTCGTCGCCCATCCTGTGAACTTCTTTTCGTTGATCGCTCGTGGCCCGAGGACGGCAATCATCGCCAGCCTCAATGCGATGTCGGCCGCTCGGAGTCTGTTCCCAGTGTCAATCTCGGCTAGCACGTGGTCGTCAACCCAGTCAAAGCAGAAGAATCGTTCAGTGTCGTTGTCGCACGGATCCAGGGAGTGAGGGCTTTCCCGCCGGACGAGGTATGAAATGGCCCCGCCAAACACACCATAGTGAGCGGGCGACCCAGTCCAACCGAATGGCAGGGCCAAGTCGATCACAGCAACATCTGCCTCTGGTATAACCCCGGCGAAGTAAGCGCTTGTGGCTTCATGAACGTGTATATGGCGGAACGCGGCTTTGACATCTCCTTTCATGATCTTGATCGTTGCGGTTGGTTCGTGTGCCCTTAGGTCTACGATTCGCCGAGCTATGGCGTCGACAGATTCGTAAGACAGCGCAGGCAAATCCGATTGGTCGGACCATGCATTGGTCGACGCTCCATGCGGAAAGGACAGGTCATGAATCACTCGTGCCTCTAAGTTGACATCGCTGTCACCTTTTGGGACGCAGCCAAAGGGGCTGTAGTGAATATCAATCCACCGTTCTGCTGCCTTGGATTCCACAACCAAGTAAGTGCCGTTGTCCTGACCTTCCCTGATGCTTCGACAGAGCGCGTTGAACATCTCGCGTGCCGACTTGTGGTTTTCACGTGGGGGTTGTAGTGGTTGACGCACTGTGCAGCTTGTAAACGTATGCTGAACTCCCTTCGACGATACACTCAGTAGTCTTTCCAGTTGTTCGTAGCCATGTAGCAGCCACGCGCAGTGTGCAGGCTGTAAGGCTTTATTGGCTTGCGGGTCGTGGCTGGACTGTCCTCTCCAAGCACGTATTGCATCCACGAGCGTGAGGTTCGCTCGGGATACGAGTTCCGACATTGCACGCGTCATCTCCATGTTGATCTTGAACATTGGCGTTCCGCTTGGTGACATCTCGTGTTCTGGCACCGCTTGGGGTGATCTGACTCCCACTGCCTCGAATGCAGCGGCGCGGTGGTCGTCGCGGCGTTGCTCGGCAGCGACTAACTGCGATAGTAGCCGCTGGGTGACCCACTTCACCATCATGCTATTAACCGCGGTTGGCTTGGACGGAAAGCGTGTTGGCGCGCGGCTGGCCACAAGTCACGCTGAGTTGTACTTGTCGCTGAGTCCGCCATATCGGGCGCATATCCAGTCCCGAACGCACTTGGCCAGTTCAGATGGCTCGAAGTGGGCCAGATACGGTTGAACGCATCGGTCAGATGATTGCGACGGACATCCTTGGCGCGAGACGAATTTCAAGCAAAGTTGGCGGTCGTTCAACTTGGGGAGGCTCGCAAGAACTTCCTGTGGTACCTTGGGCTGCTTCCGTCGGCCGACTTGGTTCATCTGGCGGTCTGACCGTCCTATATAGGATGCGGTCGGCAGCTTGTCGTTGTCGGTTCCGCTGCTAACCACGTGTCGGCGCGGAGCCTGTTGCGTGCTCCGCGCCAGCTTCATCAGGATACCTCCCAGCTCCGGATCTTGCATGGAAAAACGGCGTCGTAGGTCATCGCGGGACGATCCTCCGTACATCACGTCCTCCACCACTGCACGCCGATAAGCCCCGAAGACTTTGTCGAACCAAAACGCAATCCCTGCGATTTCTGACGACGTCCACGGGCCATAATCGCTAAGTTCATCGCTGAAGGCTTTTGCCGCGGCAATGAGTTGCCGAGTTGGCCGGTCGAAAAACTCGTCAGCATACGACGAGAGGACTCCGAGAGCATCCACCAGGTCCGCATGATGTGGCGAGTCCGGTATGCTTGGCAGATTTAGCTTCGGGGAGAAGTTGCGTAGATTTACGCGTGTCCCTCTCGCCTGTTCCAGTTGCGCGTTAAGGTCGAAGCGCCGGAAATGGAGGACCGAAAGCCCACAAGGGCCAAACTGGAAATCATACAGTCTCGTCATGACTGCCGGGTGTGGCATAAACTTGGTGGCGGTGGAGCTGCGCGCATGGTCCATGAAGGTGTCAGGGCTCTTACCTGAGTGAACGTCGGCCGTGATGACGCCGTGGACCTCGCATTGGCCGAAGGCTGGGCGGAAATCATTCTGTCGGCCTGCTTGGTCGTCGCTCCTGATCAAGTCCGACACGCTGGGGAGTGAGTTGACGGCTGGTTCTGCATTTCTCGACGGCGGCTCCGAACACCCCGGGCCTCGGGATGTTGATGGCAGTGGTTGCCGAGTCATCGAGTCCAGTTGCTTGACGTATGCACTGAGCAAATTCGGATAGGGTGCAAGGGACCTAAACACGGCACGACAACTATACTTTAGTCAAGTCAAACGGGTGCTCGACCTTGCAGACACCGTGTCGTGCCGATTTTAATACAAATTTCAAGATAAAGTGCACCGTGTCGTGCCACCGCGCAATGTCGTGCCACTTTTGACTTGGATTCACTATGTGAGAGCACCTTACCATTAACTATCGAAATTCGACCCATACAAAAGATAGTACATATGACAAGCGACAGGCTATGACGAGAGGCGCGATGTACCTTGGCCAAGGTTTGGCATAAAATGGACAATCAAGCGCTAATGAAGCGTTTGTATACTATATGTAAACCAAGTCAAAACGACTTTTGCGAATTATCGAGTGAAACTTGGGGGTCCTATGTAATTTTTGATGGCCAATCGAATGGCAGTAGTCCGACTATGTGCAACTCTCTTGAATTTTGTATACTATACTGAAGCTAGTACTAACTGAAAACTACTCCGATTTGTATGAAAACTTGGGATCCTATGTAATTTTGTATGGCCAATCGAATGGCAGTGGTCCGACTATGTGAATATCACTTGAATTCATTATACTATATTAAAACTAGTACGAACACAATACTGCATCTTTTCATCTGAAAACTTGGGATCCTATGTAATTTTGTATGGAGAATTCAACTATAGTGGTCCTACTATGTGTTCACCACTTGTATTCACTATACTATACTATATATAATACTAATTCAATATTAAAATATTTTGTATGAAAACTTGGGATACTATGTAATTTCATACGGGGATTTCACTGGTGATGGTCCCACATACTGGATATCACTTGCCTTTACTGTAGTATACTTAAACCAACACCAATACAATACCAACCCATTATCTAAGTGAGCTTTGGCTCCCATGTAATTTAAAAGGATGACTTTCAATTCCTAACTAGTAGCTATGTCTCATACACTTCATACCAGTTGAGAGACAACAATATTGAATGTAACAAAGCTGATGAATGAAAACATGTAAAGTGATTAATGGAGGTCCTTAGTTCACAGCTATTCTGCTACCTCTAAGCCTCGTGCAGTCCTACTGATTCCTACTTGATATATGTATATGAAGTCGCGAGTTAGATCGCCGTGTCGTGAGTGGCGTTGTAACTTGCCACGAACTCGATCAGCTCCTCGTCTGTGAGTTCTCCAACGAACGCGGCGCTGGCTTCGTCTTCAACTTGGTCGTCATCCTGAGCCTCCACTCCTTGGTCCTCGACTTCCACTGAGTCGTCCTCTGTCTTCTCTTCTTCGATTTCAATGCGGACTTCTTCGCGATGGATCTGCTGGTCAGCGCTACAGATCGGGAGGATATCGGTCATCTCGTGCATAGAGTGCATCGTGGTGATCGCTCGCTGGATCGAGTCGTCAGCGCGGTACTCAGACTGCTGCATCTGGAAGCTGTGGCACATCTGTCGGGACAGTTCGTACAGCTGCTTCAGATCGAGCTTGTCCTTGGCGAAGTTGACGAAGATGCTTCGACAGTCCCTGATCGTGACGTCAATGCCGAACTCTTCGTTCGTCATGGCTTCGAAGTGGCGCGTCAGGTATGGGTCGGGCTTCCCATTCGGCTTGATGAAGAGACTCTTGTTCGTCAGAGTGCAGAAGTCGGAGCGCACCTCCAGGTACAGCTTGAAGTCGTCGATGTAGTATGGAGGAAGCGCGACGACAACCGGTCCATACTTGCGCGCTGTCTTGTGCTCGAGGAGTTTGAGGATAGTGTAGTCACCCTGGTAGGAGATGTTGTCCACTGTCATCGACTCCAGGAACTGCTTTCGCTGTGGTGGAACTCCAAAGAGCAGCGCCATGAGGATGTAGTTGCGGCAGTCGATATACTGGCTCCACTTCATCTCGTACTCCTGGCGCACGCGGTCGACCTTGGGCTTGAGCTTCTCGGTCATCAAGGCGAGGAACTGGGGGACTGTCGGGAGAGCGGCGAGTCTTGCGGCCTTCTTGGTAATGTCTTGACCAATCTTGTCCTTCTGCTTGCTCAAGTTCTTGCAGAGTCCTTGGAGCGACTCCAGTGGGACCCGGAACTGGTCAATGCCGAGAGCCTTCGACTTCCACTCGAAGAAGATGACCAGAGTGCGGAGGTAATTGTAGATCGTGCGGAGGGTCAGGTCTTTTCCGTTGTCCCCCTTGCCAAGCCACATGGTGAACTGGTTGAGTGGCTCCGGTTTGAACATCTTGAGGCAACTATCCGGCCGGTTGAGGTGGTAGAACAGCTTGCCGATCGGCTTCTTGTGGAACTTCGAGAGCTTCCCGAGTAGAGTGCGGAACTTCATGAAGAACTGTCCGTAGTTCGTGATGAGGGTTGACCTCCCAATCGCCGTTGGACTTCTGACCCACTTGACAAACTCGGCTAGTCGCTTGTCGGTCTGCAGTGCTGAAGGTGCTGCGCGGCTTGATCGCTTGAGGCCGGTCTTCTTGGGGCGGTACAGAGGTGGGACGCGCTCGTCGTCGTCGTCGTCGTCGTCTTCGTCGTCTTCGTCTATGTCTGCGTCTTCGATGACTTGGTCACTGTCGACTTGCTGCGGGGGACATGCTGGGCATTGCTGAATGTGCTTCTGCATGTACGAGCCTGAGTACCGTTTGGCGCAGTGCGGGCACTCTGGATCCATGTCGTGGTGATGACCGTGTTGCAGCAGGGACTTCTTGGAGGCGAAGAACTTCAGAGTCGGGCACTTGGTACAGAAAAAACGATCTTTACCGCCGTGTACTTTGATGCAATGACGATCACGTGCATAGTTGGTGACGAAGCGGGTGGTGCAGAGCGGCGCGTAGGTACACTTGATGACGCTTGGCTTGGACGGCATCTTGGGTGACAGAACTATCCTAGACTAGTCTATCCTAGTATATCCTAGTCTATCCTAATCTAATCTATCCTAGTCTATCCTAGTCTATCCTAATCTATCCTAGTCTTGGCAGTCGGTCGGTCGGTCTTGACGCTCGGATCGGACACCGTGAACGTAGCCTCCCCTAGTCTACCAACCCAGCGCGAATAGATGTACAACAGTATCCGTTGCGGACTACCGTATACCTCGCGACAAGGCTACCCTCAGATCGGCCCGTTCGGAGACACTATTTTTTTTTACAAGGTGCTGCCCCTCACACCTTGTTCGCTTGCAGAGTCAAAAACGGGCCAAAAAGTGTCCCGAAGACTTCTCCGCGAGGCAGTGTGCGATAGTAGGTTTAGGGTTTAGGGGACCTAAACACGGCACGACAACTATACTTTAGTCAAGTCAAACGGGTGCTCGACCTTGCAGACACCGTGTCGTGCCGATTTTAATACAAATTTCAAGATAAAGTGCACCGTGTCGTGCCACCGCGCAATGTCGTGCCACTTTTGACTTGGATTCACTATGTGAGAGCACCTTACCATTAACTATCGAAATTCGACCCATACAAAAGATAGTACATATGACAAGCGACAGGCTATGACGAGAGGCGCGATGTACCTTGGCCAAGGTTTGGCATAAAATGGACAATCAAGCGCTAATGAAGCGTTTGTATACTATATGTAAACCAAGTCAAAACGACTTTTGCGAATTATCGAGTGAAACTTGGGGGTCCTATGTAATTTTTGATGGCCAATCGAATGGCAGTAGTCCGACTATGTGCAACTCTCTTGAATTTTGTATACTATACTGAAGCTAGTACTAACTGAAAACTACTCCGATTTGTATGAAAACTTGGGATCCTATGTAATTTTGTATGGCCAATCGAATGGCAGTGGTCCGACTATGTGAATATCACTTGAATTCATTATACTATATTAAAACTAGTACGAACACAATACTGCATCTTTTCATCTGAAAACTTGGGATCCTATGTAATTTTGTATGGAGAATTCAACTATAGTGGTCCTACTATGTGTTCACCACTTGTATTCACTATACTATACTATATATAATACTAATTCAATATTAAAATATTTTGTATGAAAACTTGGGATACTATGTAATTTCATACGGGGATTTCACTGGTGATGGTCCCACATACTGGATATCACTTGCCTTTACTGTAGTATACTTAAACCAACACCAATACAATACCAACCCATTATCTAAGTGAGCTTTGGCTCCCATGTAATTTAAAAGGATGACTTTCAATTCCTAACTAGTAGCTATGTCTCATACACTTCATACCAGTTGAGAGACAACAATATTGAATGTAACAAAGCTGATGAATGAAAACATGTAAAGTGATTAATGGAGGTCCTTAGTTCACAGCTATTCTGCTACCTCTAAGCCTCGTGCAGTCCTACTGATTCCTACTTGATATATGTATATGAAGTCGCGAGTTAGATCGCCGTGTCGTGAGTGGCGTTGTAACTTGCCACGAACTCGATCAGCTCCTCGTCTGTGAGTTCTCCAACGAACGCGGCGCTGGCTTCGTCTTCAACTTGGTCGTCATCCTGAGCCTCCACTCCTTGGTCCTCGACTTCCACTGAGTCGTCCTCTGTCTTCTCTTCTTCGATTTCAATGCGGACTTCTTCGCGATGGATCTGCTGGTCAGCGCTACAGATCGGGAGGATATCGGTCATCTCGTGCATAGAGTGCATCGTGGTGATCGCTCGCTGGATCGAGTCGTCAGCGCGGTACTCAGACTGCTGCATCTGGAAGCTGTGGCACATCTGTCGGGACAGTTCGTACAGCTGCTTCAGATCGAGCTTGTCCTTGGCGAAGTTGACGAAGATGCTTCGACAGTCCCTGATCGTGACGTCAATGCCGAACTCTTCGTTCGTCATGGCTTCGAAGTGGCGCGTCAGGTATGGGTCGGGCTTCCCATTCGGCTTGATGAAGAGACTCTTGTTCGTCAGAGTGCAGAAGTCGGAGCGCACCTCCAGGTACAGCTTGAAGTCGTCGATGTAGTATGGAGGAAGCGCGACGACAACCGGTCCATACTTGCGCGCTGTCTTGTGCTCGAGGAGTTTGAGGATAGTGTAGTCACCCTGGTAGGAGATGTTGTCCACTGTCATCGACTCCAGGAACTGCTTTCGCTGTGGTGGAACTCCAAAGAGCAGCGCCATGAGGATGTAGTTGCGGCAGTCGATATACTGGCTCCACTTCATCTCGTACTCCTGGCGCACGCGGTCGACCTTGGGCTTGAGCTTCTCGGTCATCAAGGCGAGGAACTGGGGGACTGTCGGGAGAGCGGCGAGTCTTGCGGCCTTCTTGGTAATGTCTTGACCAATCTTGTCCTTCTGCTTGCTCAAGTTCTTGCAGAGTCCTTGGAGCGACTCCAGTGGGACCCGGAACTGGTCAATGCCGAGAGCCTTCGACTTCCACTCGAAGAAGATGACCAGAGTGCGGAGGTAATTGTAGATCGTGCGGAGGGTCAGGTCTTTTCCGTTGTCCCCCTTGCCAAGCCACATGGTGAACTGGTTGAGTGGCTCCGGTTTGAACATCTTGAGGCAACTATCCGGCCGGTTGAGGTGGTAGAACAGCTTGCCGATCGGCTTCTTGTGGAACTTCGAGAGCTTCCCGAGTAGAGTGCGGAACTTCATGAAGAACTGTCCGTAGTTCGTGATGAGGGTTGACCTCCCAATCGCCGTTGGACTTCTGACCCACTTGACAAACTCGGCTAGTCGCTTGTCGGTCTGCAGTGCTGAAGGTGCTGCGCGGCTTGATCGCTTGAGGCCGGTCTTCTTGGGGCGGTACAGAGGTGGGACGCGCTCGTCGTCGTCGTCGTCGTCGTCTTCGTCGTCTTCGTCTATGTCTGCGTCTTCGATGACTTGGTCACTGTCGACTTGCTGCGGGGGACATGCTGGGCATTGCTGAATGTGCTTCTGCATGTACGAGCCTGAGTACCGTTTGGCGCAGTGCGGGCACTCTGGATCCATGTCGTGGTGATGACCGTGTTGCAGCAGGGACTTCTTGGAGGCGAAGAACTTCAGAGTCGGGCACTTGGTACAGAAAAAACGATCTTTACCGCCGTGTACTTTGATGCAATGACGATCACGTGCATAGTTGGTGACGAAGCGGGTGGTGCAGAGCGGCGCGTAGGTACACTTGATGACGCTTGGCTTGGACGGCATCTTGGGTGACAGAACTATCCTAGACTAGTCTATCCTAGTATATCCTAGTCTATCCTAATCTAATCTATCCTAGTCTATCCTAGTCTATCCTAATCTATCCTAGTCTTGGCAGTCGGTCGGTCGGTCTTGACGCTCGGATCGGACACCGTGAACGTAGCCTCCCCTAGTCTACCAACCCAGCGCGAATAGATGTACAACAGTATCCGTTGCGGACTACCGTATACCTCGCGACAAGGCTACCCTCAGATCGGCCCGTTCGGAGACACTATTTTTTTTTACAAGGTGCTGCCCCTCACACCTTGTTCGCTTGCAGAGTCAAAAACGGGCCAAAAAGTGTCCCGAAGACTTCTCCGCGAGGCAGTGTGCGATAGTAGGTTTAGGGTTTAGGGGACCTAAACACGGCACGACAACTATACTTTAGTCAAGTCAAACGGGTGCTCGACCTTGCAGACACCGTGTCGTGCCGATTTTAATACAAATTTCAAGATAAAGTGCACCGTGTCGTGCCACCGCGCAATGTCGTGCCACTTTTGACTTGGATTCACTATGTGAGAGCACCTTACCATTAACTATCGAAATTCGACCCATACAAAAGATAGTACATATGACAAGCGACAGGCTATGACGAGAGGCGCGATGTACCTTGGCCAAGGTTTGGCATAAAATGGACAATCAAGCGCTAATGAAGCGTTTGTATACTATATGTAAACCAAGTCAAAACGACTTTTGCGAATTATCGAGTGAAACTTGGGGGTCCTATGTAATTTTTGATGGCCAATCGAATGGCAGTAGTCCGACTATGTGCAACTCTCTTGAATTTTGTATACTATACTGAAGCTAGTACTAACTGAAAACTACTCCGATTTGTATGAAAACTTGGGATCCTATGTAATTTTGTATGGCCAATCGAATGGCAGTGGTCCGACTATGTGAATATCACTTGAATTCATTATACTATATTAAAACTAGTACGAACACAATACTGCATCTTTTCATCTGAAAACTTGGGATCCTATGTAATTTTGTATGGAGAATTCAACTATAGTGGTCCTACTATGTGTTCACCACTTGTATTCACTATACTATACTATATATAATACTAATTCAATATTAAAATATTTTGTATGAAAACTTGGGATACTATGTAATTTCATACGGGGATTTCACTGGTGATGGTCCCACATACTGGATATCACTTGCCTTTACTGTAGTATACTTAAACCAACACCAATACAATACCAACCCATTATCTAAGTGAGCTTTGGCTCCCATGTAATTTAAAAGGATGACTTTCAATTCCTAACTAGTAGCTATGTCTCATACACTTCATACCAGTTGAGAGACAACAATATTGAATGTAACAAAGCTGATGAATGAAAACATGTAAAGTGATTAATGGAGGTCCTTAGTTCACAGCTATTCTGCTACCTCTAAGCCTCGTGCAGTCCTACTGATTCCTACTTGATATATGTATATGAAGTCGCGAGTTAGATCGCCGTGTCGTGAGTGGCGTTGTAACTTGCCACGAACTCGATCAGCTCCTCGTCTGTGAGTTCTCCAACGAACGCGGCGCTGGCTTCGTCTTCAACTTGGTCGTCATCCTGAGCCTCCACTCCTTGGTCCTCGACTTCCACTGAGTCGTCCTCTGTCTTCTCTTCTTCGATTTCAATGCGGACTTCTTCGCGATGGATCTGCTGGTCAGCGCTACAGATCGGGAGGATATCGGTCATCTCGTGCATAGAGTGCATCGTGGTGATCGCTCGCTGGATCGAGTCGTCAGCGCGGTACTCAGACTGCTGCATCTGGAAGCTGTGGCACATCTGTCGGGACAGTTCGTACAGCTGCTTCAGATCGAGCTTGTCCTTGGCGAAGTTGACGAAGATGCTTCGACAGTCCCTGATCGTGACGTCAATGCCGAACTCTTCGTTCGTCATGGCTTCGAAGTGGCGCGTCAGGTATGGGTCGGGCTTCCCATTCGGCTTGATGAAGAGACTCTTGTTCGTCAGAGTGCAGAAGTCGGAGCGCACCTCCAGGTACAGCTTGAAGTCGTCGATGTAGTATGGAGGAAGCGCGACGACAACCGGTCCATACTTGCGCGCTGTCTTGTGCTCGAGGAGTTTGAGGATAGTGTAGTCACCCTGGTAGGAGATGTTGTCCACTGTCATCGACTCCAGGAACTGCTTTCGCTGTGGTGGAACTCCAAAGAGCAGCGCCATGAGGATGTAGTTGCGGCAGTCGATATACTGGCTCCACTTCATCTCGTACTCCTGGCGCACGCGGTCGACCTTGGGCTTGAGCTTCTCGGTCATCAAGGCGAGGAACTGGGGGACTGTCGGGAGAGCGGCGAGTCTTGCGGCCTTCTTGGTAATGTCTTGACCAATCTTGTCCTTCTGCTTGCTCAAGTTCTTGCAGAGTCCTTGGAGCGACTCCAGTGGGACCCGGAACTGGTCAATGCCGAGAGCCTTCGACTTCCACTCGAAGAAGATGACCAGAGTGCGGAGGTAATTGTAGATCGTGCGGAGGGTCAGGTCTTTTCCGTTGTCCCCCTTGCCAAGCCACATGGTGAACTGGTTGAGTGGCTCCGGTTTGAACATCTTGAGGCAACTATCCGGCCGGTTGAGGTGGTAGAACAGCTTGCCGATCGGCTTCTTGTGGAACTTCGAGAGCTTCCCGAGTAGAGTGCGGAACTTCATGAAGAACTGTCCGTAGTTCGTGATGAGGGTTGACCTCCCAATCGCCGTTGGACTTCTGACCCACTTGACAAACTCGGCTAGTCGCTTGTCGGTCTGCAGTGCTGAAGGTGCTGCGCGGCTTGATCGCTTGAGGCCGGTCTTCTTGGGGCGGTACAGAGGTGGGACGCGCTCGTCGTCGTCGTCGTCGTCGTCTTCGTCGTCTTCGTCTATGTCTGCGTCTTCGATGACTTGGTCACTGTCGACTTGCTGCGGGGGACATGCTGGGCATTGCTGAATGTGCTTCTGCATGTACGAGCCTGAGTACCGTTTGGCGCAGTGCGGGCACTCTGGATCCATGTCGTGGTGATGACCGTGTTGCAGCAGGGACTTCTTGGAGGCGAAGAACTTCAGAGTCGGGCACTTGGTACAGAAAAAACGATCTTTACCGCCGTGTACTTTGATGCAATGACGATCACGTGCATAGTTGGTGACGAAGCGGGTGGTGCAGAGCGGCGCGTAGGTACACTTGATGACGCTTGGCTTGGACGGCATCTTGGGTGACAGAACTATCCTAGACTAGTCTATCCTAGTATATCCTAGTCTATCCTAATCTAATCTATCCTAGTCTATCCTAGTCTATCCTAATCTATCCTAGTCTTGGCAGTCGGTCGGTCGGTCTTGACGCTCGGATCGGACACCGTGAACGTAGCCTCCCCTAGTCTACCAACCCAGCGCGAATAGATGTACAACAGTATCCGTTGCGGACTACCGTATACCTCGCGACAAGGCTACCCTCAGATCGGCCCGTTCGGAGACACTATTTTTTTTTACAAGGTGCTGCCCCTCACACCTTGTTCGCTTGCAGAGTCAAAAACGGGCCAAAAAGTGTCCCGAAGACTTCTCCGCGAGGCAGTGTGCGATAGTAGGTTTAGGGTTTAGGGGACCTAAACACGGCACGACAACTATACTTTAGTCAAGTCAAACGGGTGCTCGACCTTGCAGACACCGTGTCGTGCCGATTTTAATACAAATTTCAAGATAAAGTGCACCGTGTCGTGCCACCGCGCAATGTCGTGCCACTTTTGACTTGGATTCACTATGTGAGAGCACCTTACCATTAACTATCGAAATTCGACCCATACAAAAGATAGTACATATGACAAGCGACAGGCTATGACGAGAGGCGCGATGTACCTTGGCCAAGGTTTGGCATAAAATGGACAATCAAGCGCTAATGAAGCGTTTGTATACTATATGTAAACCAAGTCAAAACGACTTTTGCGAATTATCGAGTGAAACTTGGGGGTCCTATGTAATTTTTGATGGCCAATCGAATGGCAGTAGTCCGACTATGTGCAACTCTCTTGAATTTTGTATACTATACTGAAGCTAGTACTAACTGAAAACTACTCCGATTTGTATGAAAACTTGGGATCCTATGTAATTTTGTATGGCCAATCGAATGGCAGTGGTCCGACTATGTGAATATCACTTGAATTCATTATACTATATTAAAACTAGTACGAACACAATACTGCATCTTTTCATCTGAAAACTTGGGATCCTATGTAATTTTGTATGGAGAATTCAACTATAGTGGTCCTACTATGTGTTCACCACTTGTATTCACTATACTATACTATATATAATACTAATTCAATATTAAAATATTTTGTATGAAAACTTGGGATACTATGTAATTTCATACGGGGATTTCACTGGTGATGGTCCCACATACTGGATATCACTTGCCTTTACTGTAGTATACTTAAACCAACACCAATACAATACCAACCCATTATCTAAGTGAGCTTTGGCTCCCATGTAATTTAAAAGGATGACTTTCAATTCCTAACTAGTAGCTATGTCTCATACACTTCATACCAGTTGAGAGACAACAATATTGAATGTAACAAAGCTGATGAATGAAAACATGTAAAGTGATTAATGGAGGTCCTTAGTTCACAGCTATTCTGCTACCTCTAAGCCTCGTGCAGTCCTACTGATTCCTACTTGATATATGTATATGAAGTCGCGAGTTAGATCGCCGTGTCGTGAGTGGCGTTGTAACTTGCCACGAACTCGATCAGCTCCTCGTCTGTGAGTTCTCCAACGAACGCGGCGCTGGCTTCGTCTTCAACTTGGTCGTCATCCTGAGCCTCCACTCCTTGGTCCTCGACTTCCACTGAGTCGTCCTCTGTCTTCTCTTCTTCGATTTCAATGCGGACTTCTTCGCGATGGATCTGCTGGTCAGCGCTACAGATCGGGAGGATATCGGTCATCTCGTGCATAGAGTGCATCGTGGTGATCGCTCGCTGGATCGAGTCGTCAGCGCGGTACTCAGACTGCTGCATCTGGAAGCTGTGGCACATCTGTCGGGACAGTTCGTACAGCTGCTTCAGATCGAGCTTGTCCTTGGCGAAGTTGACGAAGATGCTTCGACAGTCCCTGATCGTGACGTCAATGCCGAACTCTTCGTTCGTCATGGCTTCGAAGTGGCGCGTCAGGTATGGGTCGGGCTTCCCATTCGGCTTGATGAAGAGACTCTTGTTCGTCAGAGTGCAGAAGTCGGAGCGCACCTCCAGGTACAGCTTGAAGTCGTCGATGTAGTATGGAGGAAGCGCGACGACAACCGGTCCATACTTGCGCGCTGTCTTGTGCTCGAGGAGTTTGAGGATAGTGTAGTCACCCTGGTAGGAGATGTTGTCCACTGTCATCGACTCCAGGAACTGCTTTCGCTGTGGTGGAACTCCAAAGAGCAGCGCCATGAGGATGTAGTTGCGGCAGTCGATATACTGGCTCCACTTCATCTCGTACTCCTGGCGCACGCGGTCGACCTTGGGCTTGAGCTTCTCGGTCATCAAGGCGAGGAACTGGGGGACTGTCGGGAGAGCGGCGAGTCTTGCGGCCTTCTTGGTAATGTCTTGACCAATCTTGTCCTTCTGCTTGCTCAAGTTCTTGCAGAGTCCTTGGAGCGACTCCAGTGGGACCCGGAACTGGTCAATGCCGAGAGCCTTCGACTTCCACTCGAAGAAGATGACCAGAGTGCGGAGGTAATTGTAGATCGTGCGGAGGGTCAGGTCTTTTCCGTTGTCCCCCTTGCCAAGCCACATGGTGAACTGGTTGAGTGGCTCCGGTTTGAACATCTTGAGGCAACTATCCGGCCGGTTGAGGTGGTAGAACAGCTTGCCGATCGGCTTCTTGTGGAACTTCGAGAGCTTCCCGAGTAGAGTGCGGAACTTCATGAAGAACTGTCCGTAGTTCGTGATGAGGGTTGACCTCCCAATCGCCGTTGGACTTCTGACCCACTTGACAAACTCGGCTAGTCGCTTGTCGGTCTGCAGTGCTGAAGGTGCTGCGCGGCTTGATCGCTTGAGGCCGGTCTTCTTGGGGCGGTACAGAGGTGGGACGCGCTCGTCGTCGTCGTCGTCGTCGTCTTCGTCGTCTTCGTCTATGTCTGCGTCTTCGATGACTTGGTCACTGTCGACTTGCTGCGGGGGACATGCTGGGCATTGCTGAATGTGCTTCTGCATGTACGAGCCTGAGTACCGTTTGGCGCAGTGCGGGCACTCTGGATCCATGTCGTGGTGATGACCGTGTTGCAGCAGGGACTTCTTGGAGGCGAAGAACTTCAGAGTCGGGCACTTGGTACAGAAAAAACGATCTTTACCGCCGTGTACTTTGATGCAATGACGATCACGTGCATAGTTGGTGACGAAGCGGGTGGTGCAGAGCGGCGCGTAGGTACACTTGATGACGCTTGGCTTGGACGGCATCTTGGGTGACAGAACTATCCTAGACTAGTCTATCCTAGTATATCCTAGTCTATCCTAATCTAATCTATCCTAGTCTATCCTAGTCTATCCTAATCTATCCTAGTCTTGGCAGTCGGTCGGTCGGTCTTGACGCTCGGATCGGACACCGTGAACGTAGCCTCCCCTAGTCTACCAACCCAGCGCGAATAGATGTACAACAGTATCCGTTGCGGACTACCGTATACCTCGCGACAAGGCTACCCTCAGATCGGCCCGTTCGGAGACACTATTTTTTTTTACAAGGTGCTGCCCCTCACACCTTGTTCGCTTGCAGAGTCAAAAACGGGCCAAAAAGTGTCCCGAAGACTTCTCCGCGAGGCAGTGTGCGATAGTAGGTTTAGGGTTTAGGGGACCTAAACACGGCACGACAACTATACTTTAGTCAAGTCAAACGGGTGCTCGACCTTGCAGACACCGTGTCGTGCCGATTTTAATACAAATTTCAAGATAAAGTGCACCGTGTCGTGCCACCGCGCAATGTCGTGCCACTTTTGACTTGGATTCACTATGTGAGAGCACCTTACCATTAACTATCGAAATTCGACCCATACAAAAGATAGTACATATGACAAGCGACAGGCTATGACGAGAGGCGCGATGTACCTTGGCCAAGGTTTGGCATAAAATGGACAATCAAGCGCTAATGAAGCGTTTGTATACTATATGTAAACCAAGTCAAAACGACTTTTGCGAATTATCGAGTGAAACTTGGGGGTCCTATGTAATTTTTGATGGCCAATCGAATGGCAGTAGTCCGACTATGTGCAACTCTCTTGAATTTTGTATACTATACTGAAGCTAGTACTAACTGAAAACTACTCCGATTTGTATGAAAACTTGGGATCCTATGTAATTTTGTATGGCCAATCGAATGGCAGTGGTCCGACTATGTGAATATCACTTGAATTCATTATACTATATTAAAACTAGTACGAACACAATACTGCATCTTTTCATCTGAAAACTTGGGATCCTATGTAATTTTGTATGGAGAATTCAACTATAGTGGTCCTACTATGTGTTCACCACTTGTATTCACTATACTATACTATATATAATACTAATTCAATATTAAAATATTTTGTATGAAAACTTGGGATACTATGTAATTTCATACGGGGATTTCACTGGTGATGGTCCCACATACTGGATATCACTTGCCTTTACTGTAGTATACTTAAACCAACACCAATACAATACCAACCCATTATCTAAGTGAGCTTTGGCTCCCATGTAATTTAAAAGGATGACTTTCAATTCCTAACTAGTAGCTATGTCTCATACACTTCATACCAGTTGAGAGACAACAATATTGAATGTAACAAAGCTGATGAATGAAAACATGTAAAGTGATTAATGGAGGTCCTTAGTTCACAGCTATTCTGCTACCTCTAAGCCTCGTGCAGTCCTACTGATTCCTACTTGATATATGTATATGAAGTCGCGAGTTAGATCGCCGTGTCGTGAGTGGCGTTGTAACTTGCCACGAACTCGATCAGCTCCTCGTCTGTGAGTTCTCCAACGAACGCGGCGCTGGCTTCGTCTTCAACTTGGTCGTCATCCTGAGCCTCCACTCCTTGGTCCTCGACTTCCACTGAGTCGTCCTCTGTCTTCTCTTCTTCGATTTCAATGCGGACTTCTTCGCGATGGATCTGCTGGTCAGCGCTACAGATCGGGAGGATATCGGTCATCTCGTGCATAGAGTGCATCGTGGTGATCGCTCGCTGGATCGAGTCGTCAGCGCGGTACTCAGACTGCTGCATCTGGAAGCTGTGGCACATCTGTCGGGACAGTTCGTACAGCTGCTTCAGATCGAGCTTGTCCTTGGCGAAGTTGACGAAGATGCTTCGACAGTCCCTGATCGTGACGTCAATGCCGAACTCTTCGTTCGTCATGGCTTCGAAGTGGCGCGTCAGGTATGGGTCGGGCTTCCCATTCGGCTTGATGAAGAGACTCTTGTTCGTCAGAGTGCAGAAGTCGGAGCGCACCTCCAGGTACAGCTTGAAGTCGTCGATGTAGTATGGAGGAAGCGCGACGACAACCGGTCCATACTTGCGCGCTGTCTTGTGCTCGAGGAGTTTGAGGATAGTGTAGTCACCCTGGTAGGAGATGTTGTCCACTGTCATCGACTCCAGGAACTGCTTTCGCTGTGGTGGAACTCCAAAGAGCAGCGCCATGAGGATGTAGTTGCGGCAGTCGATATACTGGCTCCACTTCATCTCGTACTCCTGGCGCACGCGGTCGACCTTGGGCTTGAGCTTCTCGGTCATCAAGGCGAGGAACTGGGGGACTGTCGGGAGAGCGGCGAGTCTTGCGGCCTTCTTGGTAATGTCTTGACCAATCTTGTCCTTCTGCTTGCTCAAGTTCTTGCAGAGTCCTTGGAGCGACTCCAGTGGGACCCGGAACTGGTCAATGCCGAGAGCCTTCGACTTCCACTCGAAGAAGATGACCAGAGTGCGGAGGTAATTGTAGATCGTGCGGAGGGTCAGGTCTTTTCCGTTGTCCCCCTTGCCAAGCCACATGGTGAACTGGTTGAGTGGCTCCGGTTTGAACATCTTGAGGCAACTATCCGGCCGGTTGAGGTGGTAGAACAGCTTGCCGATCGGCTTCTTGTGGAACTTCGAGAGCTTCCCGAGTAGAGTGCGGAACTTCATGAAGAACTGTCCGTAGTTCGTGATGAGGGTTGACCTCCCAATCGCCGTTGGACTTCTGACCCACTTGACAAACTCGGCTAGTCGCTTGTCGGTCTGCAGTGCTGAAGGTGCTGCGCGGCTTGATCGCTTGAGGCCGGTCTTCTTGGGGCGGTACAGAGGTGGGACGCGCTCGTCGTCGTCGTCGTCGTCGTCTTCGTCGTCTTCGTCTATGTCTGCGTCTTCGATGACTTGGTCACTGTCGACTTGCTGCGGGGGACATGCTGGGCATTGCTGAATGTGCTTCTGCATGTACGAGCCTGAGTACCGTTTGGCGCAGTGCGGGCACTCTGGATCCATGTCGTGGTGATGACCGTGTTGCAGCAGGGACTTCTTGGAGGCGAAGAACTTCAGAGTCGGGCACTTGGTACAGAAAAAACGATCTTTACCGCCGTGTACTTTGATGCAATGACGATCACGTGCATAGTTGGTGACGAAGCGGGTGGTGCAGAGCGGCGCGTAGGTACACTTGATGACGCTTGGCTTGGACGGCATCTTGGGTGACAGAACTATCCTAGACTAGTCTATCCTAGTATATCCTAGTCTATCCTAATCTAATCTATCCTAGTCTATCCTAGTCTATCCTAATCTATCCTAGTCTTGGCAGTCGGTCGGTCGGTCTTGACGCTCGGATCGGACACCGTGAACGTAGCCTCCCCTAGTCTACCAACCCAGCGCGAATAGATGTACAACAGTATCCGTTGCGGACTACCGTATACCTCGCGACAAGGCTACCCTCAGATCGGCCCGTTCGGAGACACTATTTTTTTTTACAAGGTGCTGCCCCTCACACCTTGTTCGCTTGCAGAGTCAAAAAGGGTTTAGGGGTCCTAAATTCCGGTCCTCATCATACTTTAATCAAGTCAACCGTGTACCAAAATGGCCCGTTGCCAATGAGGACCAGTTTTGACTTGGAGTTTGTATCGAAGTGTGCCATGAGGACCAAAACGTAGATATCCGGGGATGAGGACCAACTTCGACTTGACTTTTGTATGGAAAAATGCCCAAAATATTTTGACCTCAATACTAGCCTCTATCAACTTTGGCCTCTCATTGGACGAAATATCGGTTGTATTAGCGTTTGTATAGCATAGCAAAACTGAGCTAAATGTGAAACTCACTCGTTTGCCGTAAAAACTTGGGATCCTATGTAACTTTGTATGGCGAACATGATGCAAGTGGTCCCACTGGTTGGTATTCACTTCCCTTGAGTATACTATAATGAAATCAATACAAACTCAATATTACACCGTTTTGTATGAAAACTTGGATTCCTATGTAATTTTGTATGCAGAATGTGATGCGAGTGGTCCCACACTATGGTGTTCATTTGCCTTGACTATACTATAGTGAAACCAATATAATATCAATACTACACCGTTTTGTATGAAAACTTGGATTCCTATGTAACTTTGTATGGAGAACACGATGCAAGTGGCCCCACACTCTGAATATAACTTGCCTTCACTATACTATACACAAACAACATGAACACAGTAACGAATAGTTCCGTATGAAAACATGGATTCCTATGTAACATTGCACGGTGAACAAGATGCGATCAGTGCCTGACACTATGTTTGACTTGCCTTCACTATACCATACTATCCAAACATAGAGTAAATCATGAGAGTTTTTGTTGAATTTTGGAGTCACCATAAAAGTTTGACGCGGTGTTGTTTGTGCAAAAGGTGTGTGTTTGTATGTGATAAGTGCGTGTGTGTGAAGTGTTCTCGCAGCGAGGCTTTGAGACAAGAGAATTTTTGCTATGTAAGGTGGTGTTTGGGGTGGTGTTTGGGGTGGTAGGCGAGTGAGGTGGGGTTTAGCTGAATGATAATGTATATGTGAAAAGACGTGAATTATGAGTTGATGATGTGATGCGAGCATGTTCGTTCTCGGTCTATAAGTGAATTTGTGTGATGTGGATTGATTTGAATTGGGACAGTTAGTAAGGATTTGGAGTCTCAAATGTGTGAAGATGGAGTAAGTCATGACAGTTTTTGTTGAATTTTGGAGTCACCATAAAAGTTTGACGCGGTGTTGTTTGTGCAAAAGGTGTGTGTTTGTATGTGATAAGTGCGTGTGTGTGAAGTGTTCTCGCAGCGAGGCTTTGAGACAAGAGAATTTTTGCTATGTAAGGTGGTGTTTGGGGTGGTGTTTGGGGTGGTAGGCGAGTGAGGTGGGGTTTAGCTGAATGATAATGTATATGTGAAAAGACGTGAATTATGAGTTGATGATGTGATGCGAGCATGTTCGTTCTCGGTCTATAAGTGAATTTGTGTGATGTGGATTGATTTGAATTGGGACAGTTAGTAAGGATTTGGAGTCTCAAATGTGTGAAGATGGAGTAAGTCATGACAGTTTTTGTTGAATTTTGGAGTCACCATAAAAGTTTGACGCGGTGTTGTTTGTGCAAAAGGTGTGTGTTTGTATGTGATAAGTGCGTGTGTGTGAAGTGTTCTCGCAGCGAGGCTTTGAGACAAGAGAATTTTTGCTATGTAAGGTGGTGTTTGGGGTGGTGTTTGGGGTGGTAGGCGAGTGAGGTGGGGTTTAGCTGAATGATAATGTATATGTGAAAAGACGTGAATTATGAGTTGATGATGTGATGCGAGCATGTTCGTTCTCGGTCTATAAGTGAATTTGTGTGATGTGGATTGATTTGAATTGGGACAGTTAGTAAGGATTTGGAGTCTCAAATGTGTGAAGATGGAGTAAGTCATGACAGTTTTTGTTGAATTTTGGAGTCACCATAAAAGTTTGACGCGGTGTTGTTTGTGCAAAAGGTGTGTGTTTGTATGTGATAAGTGCGTGTGTGTGAAGTGTTCTCGCAGCGAGGCTTTGAGACAAGAGAATTTTTGCTATGTAAGGTGGTGTTTGGGGTGGTGTTTGGGGTGGTAGGCGAGTGAGGTGGGGTTTAGCTGAATGATAATGTATATGTGAAAAGACGTGAATTATGAGTTGATGATGTGATGCGAGCATGTTCGTTCTCGGTCTATAAGTGAATTTGTGTGATGTGGATTGATTTGAATTGGGACAGTTAGTAAGGATTTGGAGTCTCAAATGTGTGAAGATGGAGTAAGTCATGACAGTTTTTGTTGAATTTTGGAGTCACCATAAAAGTTTGACGCGGTGTTGTTTGTGCAAAAGGTGTGTGTTTGTATGTGATAAGTGCGTGTGTGTGAAGTGTTCTCGCAGCGAGGCTTTGAGACAAGAGAATTTTTGCTATGTAAGGTGGTGTTTGGGGTGGTGTTTGGGGTGGTAGGCGAGTGAGGTGGGGTTTAGCTGAATGATAATGTATATGTGAAAAGACGTGAATTATGAGTTGATGATGTGATGCGAGCATGTTCGTTCTCGGTCTATAAGTGAATTTGTGTGATGTGGATTGATTTGAATTGGGACAGTTAGTAAGGATTTGGAGTCTCAAATGTGTGAAGATGGAGTAAGTCATGACAGTTTTTGTTGAATTTTGGAGTCACCATAAAAGTTTGACGCGGTGTTGTTTGTGCAAAAGGTGTGTGTTTGTATGTGATAAGTGCGTGTGTGTGAAGTGTTCTCGCAGCGAGGCTTTGAGACAAGAGAATTTTTGCTATGTAAGGTGGTGTTTGGGGTGGTGTTTGGGGTGGTAGGCGAGTGAGGTGGGGTTTAGCTGAATGATAATGTATATGTGAAAAGACGTGAATTATGAGTTGATGATGTGATGCGAGCATGTTCGTTCTCGGTCTATAAGTGAATTTGTGTGATGTGGATTGATTTGAATTGGGACAGTTAGTAAGGATTTGGAGTCTCAAATGTGTGAAGATGGAGTAAGTCATGACAGTTTTTGTTGAATTTTGGAGTCACCATAAAAGTTTGACGCGGTGTTGTTTGTGCAAAAGGTGTGTGTTTGTATGTGATAAGTGCGTGTGTGTGAAGTGTTCTCGCAGCGAGGCTTTGAGACAAGAGAATTTTTGCTATGTAAGGTGGTGTTTGGGGTGGTGTTTGGGGTGGTAGGCGAGTGAGGTGGGGTTTAGCTGAATGATAATGTATATGTGAAAAGACGTGAATTATGAGTTGATGATGTGATGCGAGCATGTTCGTTCTCGGTCTATAAGTGAATTTGTGTGATGTGGATTGATTTGAATTGGGACAGTTAGTAAGGATTTGGAGTCTCAAATGTGTGAAGATGGAGTAAGTCATGACAGTTTTTGTTGAATTTTGGAGTCACCATAAAAGTTTGACGCGGTGTTGTTTGTGCAAAAGGTGTGTGTTTGTATGTGATAAGTGCGTGTGTGTGAAGTGTTCTCGCAGCGAGGCTTTGAGACAAGAGAATTTTTGCTATGTAAGGTGGTGTTTGGGGTGGTGTTTGGGGTGGTAGGCGAGTGAGGTGGGGTTTAGCTGAATGATAATGTATATGTGAAAAGACGTGAATTATGAGTTGATGATGTGATGCGAGCATGTTCGTTGTCGGTCTATAAGTGAATTTGTGTGATGTGGATTGATTTGAATTGGGACAGTTAGTAAGGATTTGGAGTCTCAAATGTGTGAAGATGGAGTAAGTCATGACAGTTTTTGTTGAATTTTGGAGTCACCATAAAAGTTTGACGCGGTGTTGTTTGTGCAAAAGGTGTGTGTTTGTATGTGATAAGTGCGTGTGTGTGAAGTGTTCTCGCAGCGAGGCTTTGAGACAAGAGAATTTTTGCTATGTAAGGTGGTGTTTGGGGTGGTGTTTGGGGTGGTAGGCGAGTGAGGTGGGGTTTAGCTGAATGATAATGTATATGTGAAAAGACGTGAATTATGAGTTGATGATGTGATGCGAGCATGTTCGTTCTCGGTCTATAAGTGAATTTGTGTGATGTGGATTGATTTGAATTGGGACAGTTAGTAAGGATTTGGAGTCTCAAATGTGTGAAGATGGAGTAAGTCATGACAGTTTTTGTTGAATTTTGGAGTCACCATAAAAGTTTGACGCGGTGTTGTTTGTGCAAAAGGTGTGTGTTTGTATGTGATAAGTGCGTGTGTGTGAAGTGTTCTCGCAGCGAGGCTTTGAGACAAGAGAATTTTTGCTATGTAAGGTGGTGTTTGGGGTGGTGTTTGGGGTGGTAGGCGAGTGAGGTGGGGTTTAGCTGAATGATAATGTATATGTGAAAAGACGTGAATTATGAGTTGATGATGTGATGCGAGCATGTTCGTTCTCGGTCTATAAGTGAATTTGTGTGATGTGGATTGATTTGAATTGGGACAGTTAGTAAGGATTTGGAGTCTCAAATGTGTGAAGATGGAGTAAGTCATGACAGTTTTTGTTGAATTTTGGAGTCACCATAAAAGTTTGACGCGGTGTTGTTTGTGCAAAAGGTGTGTGTTTGTATGTGATAAGTGCGTGTGTGTGAAGTGTTCTCGCAGCGAGGCTTTGAGACAAGAGAATTTTTGCTATGTAAGGTGGTGTTTGGGTGGTGTTTGGGGTGGTAGGCGAGTGAGGTGGGGTTTAGCTGAATGATAATGTATATGTGAAAAGACGTGAATTATGAGTTGATGATGTGATGCGAGCATGTTCGTTGTCGGTCTATAAGTGAATTTGTGTGATGTGGATTGATTTGAATTGGGACAGTTAGTAAGGATTTGGAGTCTCAAATGTGTGAAGATGGAGTAAGTCATGACAGTTTTTGTTGAATTTTGGAGTCACCATAAAGTTTGACGCGGTGTTGTTTGTGCAAAAGGTGTGTGTTTGTATGTGATAAGTGCGTGTGTGTGAAGTGTTCTCGCAGCGAGGCTTTGAGACAAGAGAATTTTTGCTATGTAAGGTGGTGTTTGGGGTGGTGTTTGGGGTGGTAGGCGAGTGAGGTGGGGTTTAGCTATGATAA